>OX376342.1:18420403-19620403 GCA_947369235.1 Udea olivalis
AAATCGGAATGCATAGGTTATTACTAGATTATGTAAAAAAAACCTTTACTAAGGATCTCAAATTGAAAAGGGCGAGGCCCAGCATGGGCCAGCATCAGCTAAGCCAGGCTATATAGGCGGAGTATACTCCGCGCTACCACTACCGTTATTAAAAAAATACAGTCACTACATCACTGAGTATGCCATATCGTTTTCGTAAGTCTTTTGGTAATCACCCGGTATAGGAAAAAAATACAATCGAATTTATATTACATAAAATAGATTGTTAAAGTTAAATTATACATTTCGGTGCGGAACTCCAAATGCTAAGCATACATTAATTACACGGTCCTATATGGTATAGTAGTGGGTGAACCAGGTAAGGACAGCACCTTGTAGGGTAACGAGTGGTCGTTCCCACATTGACCAGGCCATTGCTCTGATTTCGATGCCAATTAGCCTACATTAGGTTCTCATACACGAACTTTTTGCAGCTCACATGTATTTTTTCTTATTAGTCTAGTGATAATTCGAATGATAATTCGAATTTACGTATTGGACAACCTTTTCAGAAGTTTTGTTGGTCGTCGTCGTTTGTCTGACTTGCCTGCAGATGAAAAAAAATATATCATATTTGTGGATTCAATACGAAGTAGGGAAATATAACCAAGAAGATCAATAACACTTGAAGACTAACAGAATAAGTAAAGTTTTCACTTCTCATGCTCTAAAAGTACGCCAATATAGCCCTAGGAAGCTGGACTAAAGTGACCACTTTAGTTTTACTTAGTGTGACCTATGTATTATGGCTTCGTTTAGTCCATCGATATAAAATATACTATTAAAATAAAAAGATCAGGGCTGACAAACTGAAAATCTTAATCATTACAGTGTATTAATTGTATTTTTAGTACTTGTTGATTCAAATTTGTATAATCAAGTGGTGTAATATACCGGGTGATTGTTCATACTGTTAGGAAAATGTCATGGCGTGCTTAGAAGGTGATGTAGAATCTATCTGAGCGAAAATTAGATCATTTTCCTTACAGAATAAATATACCTATATAATTGTCACCTGCATATAAAGCAGACCTACGAGTATGCCTTGGTTAAATTGTTGCAAATAACGCCTGCTACACCTTAAAATGGTCATAGTAGACGTTACCTATTTGCAACAATTAAACCATCAAGTAGAGGAACAAAAGAAATAGTTTCGAGATAATGTCGTTTTGATATTTTTCTGAAGTTTCCGACTTGTAATGTATATTTTGGGTTACTGTAGGATAAAAAATAAAGTTGCTACAGCAAAATCAGTAAATTAATTAAGAACTATGTAGGATTTTATCTTTACTATTTACGTCCCATTATATTAGGTCAAAGACGAACGAGTAGGTCGAGGGGTCTTCTTGTCAAATGGGGCTACGACCTTTTATGGTGCCTTCGGAATGTGACCTTTCCTCGGTAGGACTCTCAGGCTTATGTAAGCTACCAAGCATTTAGCTCAAAGCAGGTTTCCCAATGTTATAACGCATTAAAACTTGAATCTATGGGCCAGGGGCCTTAGTCTAGAGCAGGGGTTCCCAACCTTTTTTTGTCTACTGCCCACTTTAAGAATAAATTATTTTTTAACGACCCCCTTTTTAAACATACTTAAAAACCGCTAAGTACTTATAACTGATTATTGAAACACAAATTTATAGTATTCGGACAGAGTATCTTTTATTGAAAATAAAACAAACATAATCAATTCTTATATAAAAACTAATGTGAAGGTTGAATCTGATGCTGTTCAATAAGTTTGTTGATATCAGGTTCCAATTTACTCAAAAACAGCCGCAAGTCGCCACGTTCGGTAACACGCAAACGATTTCTCTTTTTAGTAAGCAGCGTTGCCACAGCACTAAATCCACGTTCACACAAATATGACGATGGGAATGCTATCAAAAATCGTTGAACAATTGACCACAATCCAGGGTACAATTGCGGGATCGGTTTTTGTAGCCAAAATTCTTGATATCCATTTTTGAACTCGATTTTTATTTCTTCGTTTGTTGTCAATTCTATAAGTTCTTCTTCCAGCTGAGGTGACATTGCTGTGTTGACATTTGAAAACGGATCCAACACCCAGTCTGGTATTTCCAAGTTTAAAATGTCCTGGTATCGTTCGGTGAAGTCAATGTGGAGGTTTTCCAAATGTTGGCAGTAGGCAAACAAGTCGTCGTTACTGCAGTATACTGATAAATTCGGAAAATTGTGAAACTCACGTCTGCCCATATTCTTTTTCTGCAGAAGCAGTTTGGCTGCGAAAGCAGCAACAACATTTTTTGTTTTAATTAAATTTAGTTCATCGCCTTGCAGTTGGAGGTTCATGTCGTTGAACATTTTATACAGGTCTGTCATGTAAGCTATATCATTCTTTGATGTTATGAGCTTGTTGCGCAGTTCTGTATCTTTAGTTTCCAAGAACTCTATCATAGAGTCAAACAGGTTGTAAAATCGAATCAGACAATTGCCTCTTGACAGCCAACGAACTTCAGTATGAAGCAACAAACGGTTGAAATCTTCGTCATTAGTAACACAAATCTGATGAAATAATCTATCATTCAAAGAGCTGCTACGGATTTTATTGACTGCTTTGATGACATATTTCAGTGATTGAAATAGTCGTTCACTTAAGTTTCTAGCAACCAAATGTTGTCTATGAATAGCGCAATGTATAGCAAGGACATCTGGAATTTTATTCTTTAAGTATGCTATGAAGCCTTTATGGCGCCCTGTCATAGCCGGAGCGCCATCCGTAGCAACTGATATAATATTTTTCAAAGGAATCTCTTTCTCTTCACAGAACTTTTCCAATGTATTGAATATGGTTTCGCCTTTTGTATCTGTCTCCAAATTTCTGGCAAACAATAGTTCTTCACGTATTTTCTCATATTTAATAAACCTCACGTAAGATAGCAACAACGCTTCGTTAGTTGGTAAAGTGGACTCATCGAGCTGAATTGAGAATTGACTAGTCCTCAGATGATTGCACAATGATTCTTCAATGTTTTCAGCCATTTCATCAATTCGTCTTTGCACAGAATTATTACTCAAAGGAATTTTTCGGATAATATCTGCGGCCGGTTTATGAAGCACAGTAGTTATTACTTCCTTTATTGCTGGCAAAATTAACTCTTCTCCGATGTTGTGTGGTTTGCCTTTTTGAGCAATTAACAAAGAGATATTGTACGAAGCTCGAAGTCCGTCGTCATCTTGCTTAGCAGCCGCCGAAAATAGTTTTGATACACTTGGCTGAGTATTATGCTTCTTCTCTAGGTCTTGAAAATATGCTACATTCTTTTCTGTCTTATCTGGATGCATTTTATTCAAATGATCTTGCAGTCTTGAAGGCTTCATTGCTTCGTTCGAAAATGTTTTTAGACATAGAAGACACAAAGGCGACGACGGGTTTGTGGGATTTTCAATAAATCCGAATTTAATATATTCCGCAGAGTATTGCCGTCTCTTCTTTTTTAATTCCGACATTGTTTTGTTTTAAGAAATACGTAAGTGTTGAAATCAAGTACTGCTTATCTATTATGCGCGAAACCGCAAATGAAAATAAAATAAATTTACGTCGCTTATATAGGATTGCATAAGCAGCACGCACCAACAGGAATAAGACAAACGTGCATAAACTCGTTTATCTCATTCGACGCCCAATCGTACTCGACAAGCAAGAACAAGTATTATACTCGTAGAACCAGCCGATTGGTATAGGAATTTACAATTCGGATTATTTAACAAAAACTTGTTAAAACATGATTGCCCGCGGTCTTTTATATCGAACCGAGTTTGAGCTATATCTTAATTAATATTAGTTGATGTTCACAAGATGTAGTCGAGAGTCGAGAGCTCAGTCGGTGTCTAAGAGTCTTCCTAGCTAGGTAGATGAAATTATAAATCGACCCCAAAGCCCTACACAATGCCACCTTTTTTTTCTGGGTCTCTTACCGCCCCCCTTTAGGCCTGCAGCGCCCACAAGGGGGCGTTATCGCCCACGTTGGGAAAGACTGGTCTAGAGCAACACGCTACTTTCGTGTTGATATGTCAAATGTGAAAAATGTACGGCAATGACATAAGCACTCGTCTAAACAGAATGACATTTGATGTCAGATCCATACATTTTTAAATTTGACATGTCGAAACAAAAGTAGCGTTTCGCTCTTAGCTAGCCCCCCTGGTTTTCTATCTTGAACGATAAGCGCTTTAAAAGGCATCAGTATGTCTACCATAAGTTGACACCAATGACAGCCGCTATCGTTCGCCTAAACCGTTTTGACGTATTTATATGAGATTTCGATATGGGCGGCCCTAGTGAATATCACTAGGGGCCAAAAAAGGCATACAAATTTCTGAACGCAACGATCGCCGTAAACATAATGGCAACTCGTGGTAGACGTACATATGAGCACCATTTCCCCTAACCTTAACTATAAATTCAATTTGTGTAGAGGCTATGCCGTTCGCGGGTAGGCCTTTTTAGCCATAATAAGAAATGTTCAAGCGGCACTTCATAAATCGTCTATGACAGACGCAAAGGCCGATGGTGATGATGACAGGTTCTAAAATAATAAATTTACTTATCCGCTGAATCCGTATTCAGAATGTAACGCTAAGTGCGATTGTATACAGTGTTGAAGCAGTTGAAACTTTATTTTTGCATCAGAAAGCTGGGTTTCAATCTAAAATTTCTTGTCTTTTAAACATCACAGATTTTAAGGCTGTTTATTGAGACCTGATTTTCAACTTGCCAAAGATCGTGCTTAGTTCATAATGGCATTTGAACCACACCTAGAGTATTTTTACACTTTTTTTAGCTTGGTATCATTAGAAGGTTGGGGACCGGGTATTTAATGATATCCCATTGTGTTTCCAGTTTACCACAAAGCATAGCCTCAATCTAACATTCAGGTGGCTTTTTATCAACGTCATTTTATTTTATGTACATAAATTGGTACGAGTATCACAGTCATGATGGATGACTCACCATATAACCCTAAAAAAAAGGCTCCAACGACTTGATCCCTGTATTTCGACCCTTCAGACGAAGAAGACTGATAAAATAAGGTTTTTCTTTCGTGATCTGAAAACTTTAGCTAACTCATTTGTTCTATATTCATTGGGTCAGCAGCAGATTGGGTCGGGACAAGACGTCTTTGGGTGAAAAATCATAATACATAATTTATTCTTAAATTAAACATGCAATTTTTTATCCTTTTTAGGAACCAACCATGGGTTAGTTGAAAATTGAAAAAACTTTGATTTGTTAAGATTTGGCATTTGGAAGCATCACGATAAGTACAATGTGATTCGTTCCGTGTTTTATTTTCACAGAGATAAAGAGATACAGATGTATTTATTTGTTCGAAACATGTGTGCAAATAGGTTCATAAATAAATGAACATTAGGTTTCAACATGTCGTGCCTTTGCGGCATACAAATAAGATACGTTACTACAATCATAAAAATGTCATTTTTATGATTGTAGTAACGTATCTTAATTTGTCAATTATGTGATTTTCCCACTCAGGCGTAGGTACACGCTCTTTTGAGAATCGAGACTCATGATGAATCCTTAAACTGAAACTGGGAAGGAAATTCTGTAGACGCTACAGGGAGTAGAATGCTGCAAACACTTTTAGGGCGACTTGATTAACGTGATAGTAGGTAGATACCCAGGTTCTTCACCGAAACTTCATAGTCTATGTTCGTCCCGTTATACACCAGCGAGTAGCAAGTATACCATGTTCATGTGGGGTTTCAGCTCTGTCAACTCATGCCCGTGTGGAGCTTCTCCACAAACATTGGCACACCTATCGGGGTGTCCTGCGTGCTCTTCCACCTGCACACTTGAGGATCTGTACAACGCCACACACAATGCAGTTTGCGTGGCCGAGTACTGGTCGAAATGTATAAAACTTGCTGGAATCGATACGATAAGAAGAAGTATGACCAATTGATTAAAAGCAGCTACCTTCTAGTCAATCCAGGGACATTGTTCCACACGCGACCAATCAGCTCCAGCAGCGTCAGCCTGAAGCGCCTCAGAATCCACATTTTTTAAACTGCGAAGGAAGACATTTTAGGTTGTATGGAAGCAATTCGTGGTAAGCCTTTAGCATCTTTTTGAGACAAAGTCGTATCAAAATATGCAAGTTTTGCTAAAAATATCGCCACATCATCAATGTCGAGAGTAGTACCATTCACCCCACCGTTATGTTACCCGACTTGTGTGTATGTTAGGTATATGGGTTGTTTGTGTGGAACCTGTCAGACGGGACTGAGTCACGGCCGCGGGTTCAAATTTCGAACCGCAGAGGTCCTGAGACTAAATAAATGGTATTTTGCAAACAAAAGAAAAAGTTGCAAGTGTGTAACTGGTTGCGTTTGAATTTTTATTCGGTAAGCACGAATGACGAAGAAGCTTGCAAGAAATAAAAGGATAAGATATCAAGATAGCAACTTAGTAACCCTGGGGCCATATTACAATCTCTAATAGGCAAGTTAATTTCCTAAACTGAGCGTAGCAAGCAATTTGGTAATATGAACTTTCATTTCCAGCCAGTGAGCAGCTACCTGTCACTAATGCGTCTTTTAGGCTGGATATTTACTTACTGACGAAATCGCTACCCCAGTTTAGGGAATTAAACTGACTGGATGTAAGCTTGCCTAGCACAAAACTGGTTTTGGGCCAAACAAACGCTTCTTTCATCATTAAAATTAACCAGTCAAGTCATCGCTGCATCTGATGGGTGTTTGCTTAATCTCCACGCTTGCCAAACGCGGGCTAAGAAACCCAACCCGGGCTACTAAGCAATCCAACCCTGGGCCCTTTGGTTTTGGCCGAGCTCATACTGACATTTGAATACTCGAAAATTGATATAAAATTGTATACACTCACATAAAACAACTGCTGTTGATCAAAATTGGGTTATTATCATCGAATATGTTAATTACAATGACGTACTTACATAGCTCATTAAACCTGTTTAAGAATGAAAGACGTTAAAGTTCACCTTGACGCCCACTACCTCTAAATGCCAAACGCATCTTCTGCGTTACCAACATAGATTGAATAATCTTTTGGTAGATTATTTCTTAAAACCATACTTTGAACTCTCTAAGGTAGCTTACACCGGAAGTTGAGTACTTGTTCAAAGCAAAAGATTAATTTCAATAAAACTTTGTTGTGCTTCAGGCTGACTTTAAGCTTGTTTATTAAAGAATAGCTTTTGACTTAGAGACCACCAGCTGTAATTTTGCGCAATAAATAAATAAATTATAAATAAAAAATGTGCAAAAATTCTTAAAAAGATACCTAAACGAGTTTAGTATTTGAAAATTATCTTACATTATCATATCGCATGCCATCATACTGAGAAAATATATGAAATTCCTTGTTTTTTTTTTATTAGTTACCTTAACATCTTGGTTGTTTAGTAGGTTTATAATAGATTATTACAAGTAAATACTCTTAGTTAAAACCTACTAACAAATTAAATAATAATAAAGGATTGAATGCTTGCATAATTTAAACTAAAAATATAATATTATAAAAAGCATTCCTCATTTGATTGTTTCTTTGTTGTAATGAATAGGTTCCGAAACTACAGGACCGATTTTAAAAATCCTTTCATCGATATGAAGCTTCATTATACATACACATAGGCTATGTTTTATTATGGTTGAACAAAACATTCAGTGAAAAATGATGATACTACATACATGCATGCATACCATCACGCCTTTTTCCCAACGGGGTAGGCAGAGACCACATCTTTCCACTTGCTACGGTTCTGACACACCTCTTGCGCTTCTTCCACTCTCATTAATCCTTTCATACATGCTCGTCGATTGTGGGTACTCCTGACCTGACCTTTTCTGAGCACGTCTTGTACTTGTCCTAAGTTCGTCCGTCTAGGCCTTCCCCTTCAACAGCTCCATCCACCCTCGCCTTGTAAATTTGTTTCGTTAATCGCCTTTCATCTATCCTTTCCATATGCTCAAACCATCTTAGCATTCCCATCTCAATTTTTGTGACAACATCCTCTTTCACACCTCAACGCTCTTTTATTATGCAATTTCTTACTTTATCACTCAATGTCACTCCTGCCAAACTTCGCAATGCTCTCATTTCCACTGCATTTATCCTAATTTCATACCTCTTTTGCCATACCCAACTCTCACTTCCGTACATAAGCGTCGGCACTAACACCCCGCATGAATGATGAGTCGCGCCTTTTCTGACACGTTCTGGCTGTTCATAAAGTCATGCAGCGCTCCATTTAACATATTCCCTGCATTCACTCTTCTATCAATATCACCCTCATGCCTTCTATCCCTCGTGAATGGGGGACTAGTCCCCAGATACACAAATTGAAATGATTTCGTATGTGTAAATCAAGTCAGAGAAACGCGGGCGAGATGTGCTGCTTTAACGACGACACGACGCGACGCACGTGCAATTACTTTTGACAGAACGAAGTCTGTCGAGGCAGCTAGTTTTACTTAATATTCTAGTTTACCATACTGTGAAATGTAGGAATGATAAATAGATGTTGTTGATTAATAGACGTTTACTTAACGGTCGTTATAAATTATTAAACGCCCATTAAATTAAATTAGTACTAAGTAGTTTTCCATAGACCAACCTATCGTGGCGACAAGTTCGATTTAACGCGGAATAACACATTATGGACAACAAATCATTGAGTATAAAAGTAATGTTTAATTAAGTATAGCATGTTTTTTTTCGTAGCATCCATCCAAACAATCCATATTTAACAATATAAGATGTCGTGTTTTAAACTTTTTTTTTTTATATTTGCCGTCAAGATGACCTCACTCCACCTGATGGAAAGCGGTCGTGAGGTCTAGATATGAGGTTGACAAGCCCAGTCATTCAACGAATCACTGGGCTGGCCATCCTCACCTTGAAGGCCTGCAGAAATGCCTTTTCAGGCCCCGCTTGAAGAACCCGGGACTATACGAGGAAGGAAACACATGTGCTGGAAGAGCGTTCCACGTCTGGATGGTACGACAAAGAAACGAGTCACTGAACCTTTTAATTCGGGCCAACAAATGTTGAATTGTGTGTGGGTGACGCCGTAGTCCAGCACGCGTGGTACGGGAGTGGAAAGGTGAGGGTGGAATGAGCTGGAATAACTGAGTCAGAGCATTCCCCATTGTAGAAGCGATAGAGAACACTTAGCCTGGCAATGTCTCTACGCAATTGGAGAGGCTCAAGGGTCAAAGTTGCCTCTAGGTTTCCAATAATACAGATAGCACGCCGCTGCAACCTGTCAAGAGCTTCGAGTAGGTACTTGGCGGAACCGTCCCAGAGGTAAGAGCAGTTTTCAACACACGAGCGAGCTTGTGTCTTATACAAGAGACAGAGCTGCCTAGGCGTGAAGAATCGTCTCACTCTGTTCAGGACTCCGAGTTTACGGGATGCAGTTCTAATGACGCTCTCAATGTAGTCCCGCTGGTTTAGGTTGCTACGAACATTCAAGCCAAGGATGTTTAGACTATCCTTAATCGGTAGCGGGGTGCTCTGAAGAGTGGGATGGGCAAGGAACGGCGGCGCCTTTGCTGTGAATGCACACACCTGCGTTTTCTTGGCATGAACTCGACAAGATTGCATGCACCCCATTCTGAAATGCGGTCCAACACTCCGTCAAGCTCAACAACAAGACTTCGCCTCTTCTCCTCGATGTCAGTCTGCTTTGCCCCAGGGCGCTCGAAATAACGCGCGTGGACCGTGCTATCATCCGCATAGCAATGAATATTACCAAGAGATAACATGTAACACTTAAGAACAAACGCTTGTTTAAAAATTAAACTTTTAGCTAGTGTTCAGAGTAGAGTTAGTATGTTCATCAACCGTTGTCTCCAACCATCTCACTAAAACAGGACCTATATAGTAGCTGCTATGGTGACGTTTGGGGCGAAGGGTTCGGTATACAACCTACCCACTGGGTACCTGGAAAATCTCTAGGGAAACTGTAGGTATGCTTAGTATTCATAGAAGTCTTACTAGTATGACTGCAAATGTTGATGCATAGCGGACACCACTTGGCCATACTTGGTCTTATTTGAAAACATGTGAAACGTATCCTACCTCATCAATACATCGAGCATACGTGGAAAATCTGAATGCATATCTATCAGACCATAAAATGCAAAATACTTTGATAAGGTACTTAAACAGGAAATATAAATTCCCGTGAACATGATTAAAAACCAGCGGTTTCCTTAAAAAAAACCCTATGGGCAGTTCAGTAACTACTGGTTTTATATTACCTTTAATATCCCTCACCTGCATCATTTTCCTGTGATGTAACGTTTCAGTTCAGATTCGATTTTGAGGTTACATTGTAATGTAATTGATTAATTCATTACAGTGTTGTAAAACTGCCTGACAAAACTTCAGGGAAGTTGTATCAAAATATTACGCATTTCTCCTGACACAGGTATTTGCACATACCTACTAGGTAGGTCCCGGCCATGGAATATTGTAAACAACTGTAAAATGCTGAAATGAACATTTTTTTAAATCAAGTTGCGCACTGTAATACTCGCTGCTTTTCCCTCACCAACGTAATGCTCGAATTTGTAACATTACAGTTATGATCGGTTCTACTCCCTCACTGATGGAATGAACGTTAAATTACAGTAAAATGCTCCAGGTGAGGGAGCACCTTTAATGTTTAAGTGAGACGCTGACATGGTCTTATTGGGCCATTTAAAAAAAATCTTAAATAAAGCTGAGACGCAAGACTCGTGGAAGACGTACCTATAGAGCGAATATAGTAGTAACCCTAGGCGGCCACGCAAGTTTAGGAAAAAGGCGATAGCGGTCTTTCTCTAAAATCTTTATTTTGTGCTTTCAGTGTAATTTGACATCGCTCTTAAGTTAGTTTCAAAGGTAACCTATGGTACAGATGTGAAAACTACATTGAAATACGGAAGATTGGCGTAACTACATTAGAAGGTATCCGCAGAATACCAGCGTCGTGGTGCTGCGCCACGCACGACATATGCTAAGCGGAGACCTTTTTGGTACTGTTGCTATTGTATTAGATGTAAGCTTAGATAAGTTTTTTTTTGTGTATGAACCAAATAAACTTTAATTCATAATTCATTCATTCATTATTTTGTCATGAAGCGGGCTCGATACTTTTTGATTTATTTACTCCATAATAATACCACAGAGTATTTTCATAGGCTGTGGTAGTCCAGACGTAGTGTAAATTTAAACCAAATACTTATAATATTATATACTCTGCCATGAGTTTACTTCACGTAAACTACGATAATTAACTACAGCAACTCGTATGCCAATTTTACTTAAGAACAGCAATATTCACTAGAAATGCAGTACCGAAATCCCATATAAAAACGTCACCACAGCGACTATCTTCAGTGAAAACTCATGGAAGGGTTACTAAGTGAATTCGAATCAGGCTATTTGCTTATTGAAAAAAATTGCGCCCGACAAGCTTGTAATGTTAACTCCTTCATACATCGGTGCAGGCCCGATTCTCGTGAGAACGAGGTACCTACTCTCCGTTGCTAAACGACGGTTTCGCAAGGGGCGAAGTCGCCGGGGGCTGGAGGATGCTATCTTTAGCACGAACACTCAAATCGGGGCTGCGTGTCATCCGAGTCTTCGTGGAATTTCGCATCTGTGCGAAAATAAAAGGTACAACTAAACAATTATAAAGGTACTTAAATATCACAAATAACACCATTGTAGACACTGGAGACATGATTTTGTATTAATGGATATGGAAGATAAATAAAATATAATACCTGAGTGCTTAGTGGATATTTATTTATTTATGTGACATTAATTGATGGACAATCTAATCCTTGTAGGATTAAATTGTCCAGTAGGTTAAAAACAACAGGAAAAAGTATTCTGACTCCCCGTTCATTTGTAGATAATGTGTTAAAGGTTTCTGTCATACATCCTTATATACCATCACGACTTTATCCCAAACGGGGTAGTCAGAGGACTGTGGCGTCATGGTGAACGAAACACACAGAAGCCTACTTTTCACCAGTGGTATTAGAACCCAACGTGGTAGGTGGTGAGCTTTCCGCCGTTATCCGGGTTGATTTGGTTTTTTATCAATATTTTTCATCACCGGAGAGTTAGTGGGATATTTAACAATGAACCCAAAGATTTTGGTTCTGGCCAGATCTGAACTCGGGACCACGCAATCCACGATCTGATTTCGGATGCTGAACCACTAGGCCACGACGGATTCTTCTCAAGATTCTGTCATTGAGTTGCATATTTAAAGTAACATGTCGTCGTAGGTTCAAAATCATCGTTATGAGATCCAAAACATGAAACTGAATAGACAATAGAGGACAAAAAATGATAATAGAGGAAGCTTAAAATAAAATGGCTTTTCCATTTCAATTCCAAATTAAATGACCCCGCATAAAATTTTAAGCCATTGTAATAAGAAAGAGATACCTGAACAAGCTAGAGGGAAACAGAACGATGTAATAAACTCAGGATAACGTTCTCATAGAGCGATGAGCCTTCGAGGAACGGGCTACAACAGCGTCTGCATTGAAAAAAGAGCTCAATTTATGACCATCGAAGAGCGATTTTAATTTAATTGCAATTTTACGACGATGACTCATCCTTGACCGTGAAGTTGTAGCGATCGACGGTTGGGATTCACGAAACGTTTTTTTATTTTGTTCATAAAAATGTACCGAAACCAAAATGGCTCACTGTTTGCATGACGAGGTAATATTTTGATGCTTACCTGGGTCTGTATTTCCGTGCTTAGTGAGTTGCTTACTTGTAACACTTTTTTAATAAATATTACTCGTAAATTTAATTAAAATATACGAGTATTAGTGCCACAATACAATAAGTTCATAAGATCATGTGACTATAGTTATATTCCATAGTCATACAACTTTGGTGCAACTGTATGATTTGACTATACTTAAAAGTGTCAACATTCAGTAATAAAACTACCTCTTGCGATGCAGATAAACACGGTAGACGGACAAAATATATGGGATGTACAAGCGGGATTCAGAAAGGGTGACAATAGGGGGGTGAGCAGCTGTCTGATACGAGCGCTGAAATCTCTCTGAGTGTTCCAGTGCGTGCGTGAGAATAAACGGGCGTACACTGACTAGTTTGACATTCTTGAAGGTGTCAGACAGGGTTGTGTAGCGTCCCCATGGCTGTTCAACCTATTCATGGATGAATGTTTGACAGATCTGAAAGACAGTGATTATGGACTGAGAGTGGATGGGTTACTTGTTAAATGCCTTCTCTACGCTGATGGCCAAGTCATACTTGCGTCGTCAGCCGACGAGTTGCAGAAAATGATAACATTAATGAATGCGTCGATAGAAGCGAGAGGTATGAAAGTGAACGTAAGTAAGACAAAAACTATGGTTTTTGAAAGAGAGGAGGATATTATGACAGAATGTAATGTGATGTTTTAATTGGGGGTAAAAAGGTAGAACAAGTGAAAGAATTTGTGTATCTGGGTACTAGGTTCACGAGGGATGGAAGGCATGAGGGTGAGGGCATATTTATGGAAGAGTGAATGCAGGCAATATGGTAAATGGAGCGCTGCATGCCTTTATGAACAGACAGAAGGTTTTAGAGGAGGCGCGACTGGCTGTTCATGCGGGGGTCTTGGTGCCGACGCTCATATACGGAAGTAAGAGTTGGATATGACAAAAGAAGGATGAAAGTATAACAAATGCAGTGAAAATGAGAGCATTGCGAAGTATGGCAGAAGTGACATTGAATTATAGAATGAGGAGTAGTATAATTAGAAAGCGTCACTTAAATTGAGATGGGAATGCCATATGGAAAGGATGGATGAAAGGCGATTAACGAAACAAGGCGTGGGTGGACGGAGCTGTTGGAAGGGCAAGGCCTAGACGAACGTACTTAGGCCAAGTCCAAGACGTCAGGTCAGGAGTACCCACAATCGATGAGCATCTATGAAAAGATTAATGAGAGAAGAAGAAACGCAAGAGGTGTGTCAGGACCGTAGCAAGTGGAAAGATTTGGTCTCTGCCTACCCCGTTGGGAAAAAGGCGTGATGATGATGTATGGTAAAAGGTTTAGTAATGAAACTACTCGTACCTCTTGCGATGCAGATAAACACACTAGACCCGCGAAAGTAACGCTTTTTACAATTATTTCCTCCTCAAGACGATTTAATTGCGGAACGACCTTACTATCTATTTTTTTGCAATGAGCTTCCTAAGATAAATATATTTTATCACATGGTCGGCAACGCGCCAGACATACCTTACGAAGCTTATTCAAATGCTGGTTTTCTACTGAAGATATGGAGCAACCGAGCTCAGGAGCCTATTACAATCGCTTATATCCAGTCAATTTAGTTCCCTAAACTGAGGGTAGCGAGTAATTTCATTAGTAATTACTAAGTAATTTTGTGATATCCAGCCTAGAAGAAGTGTGAAATGAAATGCCCCAAAATGTAATTGCTCGCTGCGCTCAGCTTAGGAATTGGACTAGGCAAGTTATAAGAGATTGTAATAAGGTCCCAGGGGTTGTAAAGGTTGTATGTAGCCTTTACTTATAGACGTAAGTTAAGTAGGTAGTTAGTTAGTTGACGTAAACTTTCTTTCTACGTATTAAGGATAAATAAATACTACATACTGGTACACATACTCGTACTTGTTGTGAAAACCTTGGGAAAAGGTTTTTACTCATCATGATGGATGATGTACTTAATTGTAGCCTCTTTGTGTATTCATAAGTATCTTTCCAATTAGATCATAACATCCCTTTAAAGCTACAAAATGAATTCCAATACCAACACGTAATTTGTGAAGAATCATTTCATTCAAAACCAGATAGACTATATTGACTCACTTATGTATTTGTTGAGATAGGATGAGACTTTTAAAGTACAGTCGGTTACATTTAAATATGTAGAAAAAGTGGAAAAAGGAATCATATTTTTTTCTCAAATTAAAAAGTATTGATTCAGCAATGTAATTTTGAATATCACAGCTGTAGAATTTATATTTACAAAATTATAAGAACTTAGGTATTTAACAACAAAGAGAGGAATAAAAAAATACTTAACCCATAGTAAATTTATAACCATATAGTTTGCGAGCTCTTATTTCATCTTTTTTATTTATGGATCTTAGTTTACAGCATAGTTTGATACATCACGAAGGTATCATATTGTGTTGGGGAGTACAGAACATAGAGCTCAGGTAATGCCATTAGAGCTGTGGACTAGCTGTGATTGACTGTACAAATTTCATTTGGTATTAATGGCAAAAAGAAACCAAAACCACCTAAAATTATTTTAACACGAAATTCTAGATCTACCTCTCAAGGTTAAAATAAGATCCTTGTTAGATTGACGCTGTCCCGTAAAGGTGCATTCAGACCAACATATATCTACAGCTAGAGTAAGAATGTTCCTTCGTGATGTTTTAGTGTCAATGATAATTCGTTTTTCATTTACACCAAAATAATTCTAACGAAAAAGTACAAGGAATCAAGAACGAGCCTTCTAGCTCGTGCTCTAGGGTCTCTACGAACACAGATAGAACAACGAAAGAATGCTCTGTCTCTGATTACACAAAGATAATTTGATAATTTGGTCTAAACGCGTCTAAATATTTCATTAGAACGAAAAGCTAATGCTAAGCCTAACTTTAACAATTTCCCTATCCCATGTATTACATAAGATACATCATAAAATGGATTTTATTTTGTAATATCGTGGACAGGTACCTCATATGCAGAGTTTCAATAATAATTTTGGCTTTGGCCCGTATTTACCTCAAAAACCGGCTTGTATGCTACGAGATACGTAAAGTATAAAAATCAAAATAATAATAATAATAAAAGAATTGTTCGGAAGTTCTTGCAGGACGAAAACTCAACCTCCTCTGAATTTCCACCAGGAAAGTGTGTCACAGACACACTTGGTCTAGGCCCGTGTGTCTCAGGTATTTACCGAAATAGGGTTTACTCATTTCGAGATTTAAAAAAGAAAAAGGAAAATAATAATAATAAAAACGTTTATTCAGTACTAACTACTACAAACAGGTCAATTTTAAAACTAAATAGCACTGAAATGGTGCCCACTCAGCTTTATGACGGGGAACCGACCTATTCGGCACCTAGTCGCTGGTCTTCCGTGGTCACCAGTCGAGATAAAGGTTGCCACTGCGCGCGACAACAATATTTTAACAAGTACAAGGATAAAAAACATATTACGTCAATAAATTACATATCAAATCACTTACCAACAAACAGCCATATAATACAACTTATACTTTTATATACGAGTAACTTTATTTATAACTTTGCTTACATTTTTCTAACAAGCAAGTACAAACCTATAAAATACAAATACGCCCTTAAAATTACATACGAAAATACGTAGATTGATATCCCATATTGCCCCAAATGGCTGTTGGTAAAAACTATGGATTTTCTAATCACAATCGTTTATTCCAAAAGTATGACTATCAATAATTTTCAAACAACTCACTAATCACTCACATTTTATTCATAATGACTCACTTCAATAATCATTTAGTCATTTTAATAGGTAAGTAGGTGATGTTGCGCCCTTATTGTGCAAACAATGTTGGAATGTGCGATTACATTGTGGGAGATTGTGGGCGAAGGATTCGCCGCGCATCCTTTCATTCATGCCAGACTGCCAGATGCCAGGCCAGGTATGCTGGCTACCACAGACATAAACTTAAAACTGCTTAAAACGAAATACTAAAAACTACTGAAAAAATTGCCCATGTGGGAAGGTACCAAAGATTCTGGCAGCATTCCCCCTTTGAATCCAAGACTCACATATTGTGCGAGGAATTTATGTACCAGCCCTTGGGTTGCCAGTAATCTTAATTAGTTTTTGAATTTCTTTTATTGAATTACGTTCCTTTTGTTGAAAATCGTCGTCAAAATCGACGTTAACGTGACGTTACGATAGCGTTTAGTGATGAGGAATCCGCCATTTCTCAATAGATTCTCATTCACTTGATAGAAAGGAGGTGACAATTAATAAGTCACTTCTCCAGCAGTACAGGGCATTTCTACTCTGCATTTGTGCTTTTGTTTGGGTATAAAAAGAGCGTAGTTTTTGAAATTTTACAATAAGTGCCAAAGGAGCGAAGCGTAAACTCATTTCATTCGCCATTCTTTGCCATACGGTCGAGCGTGAACTAACCGTAGCAGCATCAAGCTACACTCATTTGACACGTTTAATTGCGCCACCTGTTTCAATTTATATCTGTGCCGGCCACCATCGGAAGTCGTACGTCTGTCGCCGTATTGTTGCATTGATGGATGTGACGAGTTCATGTAGGTTAGGAATCGTAGGTACTGGGTACAATGCCATTTTATGCTCCTGTCACCAGTATCTGGAAGGTATACAATACAAAATTTGACACTTAAGTCAATCATACATTATATAGGCTATCAAATTAGAAAAATGGTATAGATTTTGTTAGTCAATTCTATCTAAATAATGACAAGTAAAATTGGGAAAACTGCTGTTTACATAAGCAATGGGAATAATTTTTAAATCAAGTTACTCACAGAGTTTGTTATACTGTTATTTTTTTAATGATGTTAACTAATTAACCTAAAATATAACAGGTTTAGGAAAGCGGCGTGTGATTTGATTAATTTTTAACTTATATTTGTACTCATATGATTCAACGAATGCTTTTATAGGTCTCTTGATTTTTCAGACGGTGAAGGTGCTCTTTCACTTGGAGCTTTGTAATGTAACTTTTCAGAGTGGAGCATTACCTTGGTGAGGGAAAAGCACCGAGCATTACGCTACTTGATGATTCAAAGTGATATATTTTGATACATTTTCCCTGAAGTTTTGTAAGGAAGTATTGTAATGTAAGGCTCGAAATCTAATCTGAATGTACATCACAGGCAAATGTTCGTTATGTCAGGAAGTACAGTAATGTAATGCTCAAAATCGAATCTGAAACATTACATTACAAGCGAATGCTCCTAGTAAGGGAGCACCTTAAACCGCATAAGCTCGCAAACTATACAGAGCCTGTAGGGAGAGACTTGTATACCTACTTACAAGCTTGGGGATCTTTAACAGTTTTAAAACCCTTTTAATAGATAAGACTACCTTACAGATAAAAATGCCTGGCTGTGAGCTCTGCTCGATGCGGTATTAGATAGCTCTATTGTAACAGATGTTTTATTGTAATAGCTATTATTAGGTACCTAGTATGTACTGACAAACAAATATTTTTTTTTGAATTGTTTATATGGCCTTTTGTTATATATTCTTTTAAGGTTTTGGTTTTCTCATTGTTTTCTATTCTTTTAGGTTTATTTGTATCAAAATGACACACTTCTTGTACTTTACTAACGCCCTGTTGTAAACCCAAAACAAGTTTAAAAGAGTAGCTGCTGAGTTTCTCGCCGGGTCTTCTCAGCAAGAAACAACTCCGACGCGGTGGTAGAGTCGCATTATGTCTGTATACTTTGTATTTACATATCCATATTATTATGGTATTTATGTCTATTATTTAGTATATTTTGCTGTAAATTTAACGATTTGAAAGTACTGATACAGTCTATTTAAATAAAGTTATTTGAGTTTGAGTTTGAATAGCAATACTGTAACAAAATATACAAATTATGGTGGTACTGGCTTACCAACACACGAACACAATCAGAGGTCTTGGCCGTCCAATAGTCGATAAGGTGCAGGCTTCTCGACTATTGAATGAGCAAGACCTGGGTTGGAATTTCGAGAGAAGTTGGGTCGATTTCCACTTGAGGCAGCAAATTACTCTATTACTGTGTCTATAGTTTAAATTACCTTAGATAGAAGTAGCGAATACATCACTAATTAAAATAAGAATTCATTGAAACTTTCTATTACTAATAGACAGCTATAAACTACTTTAATCTACTTTCGAGCAATGAACAAAGTAACTGCAGACACTGTATAAGTGTGGAGGCAGAGCCCTGCATTTCTTATTGGCAATCAAGTATCGATGCAAATAGGAAAGTTTTTTACGTGTCGGATGTCTCTTAAGTGGGTTAAAGGTATCGCGAATAGGGCTACTAGATCAAAAAATAATAATGTATCTTGTGAAAATATGATTTTAAACGCCTCCTAGCTCGTGTCGCCGCGCTTTTGTGCATCGTGCACGTTAATGGACGGCACGAAAAATACACTGTATGTGATTAACACCGATGCTAAAAGGGTTTTCATAATGTTATTTGTTAATTTTATGTTTTTTGAAGGATACAAACTGCTTTGAATAATCCAACTGCTGCTTAGCTTGAGTAACATAGCACTAATTAAGAAAAAAATCGAATGTTATGTAAGTAAATAAATTCGATAGCCATTTTTTTCTTTTTACGTAAATTAGTGAAATTCTGGATGGCTTAGAAATACTCCAGCAATCCGACCAAGATCTTCAATACCGGACATATCCGAATGATTCCGGGTCTATGGCAATTGGCAACCCTAATTGCGACCTGTCCGGCAGGAAGCTCGTCGAGTGAAGTGGGCCCGCGCGGGCGCATTGGACCGAAGCCGACGACCCGCCATGACTTCTTTATACTTGATAGCTTTGACCTTCGTGGTTAGGCTGGATCACATGTGCTTAGTTTCTGCATACTTAAGGTAGCAGGTATAACAAGTTTGAGTTTTTGGGTTGGATTTCAAATGGGTAAGATGGTTTGGTCTTGTAGATAAGACTTATCTGTACTAAGTATAAAACAAAGTCACTTCCCGTCGTCTGTGCACTTAGATCCTCTAAACTGCGCAACGGATTTCAATGCTTTTATCAATGGACAAAGTAATCCAAGTCAAAAGGAAGGTTTATAAATAAAATAAATGAATATCTGGGATAAATTGGAGGGAGATTATACCAAGAACATCAAACCCCAAACTAAGCAGAGCTTGTAGCTTGTATTATTTGAGTGTTAGAGACTGATCGATCACATACTGACGACACGGTTGGCGTAGTGCGCTGTAGCACGGTTTCTCGCCTCGATTCCGTAGTGTCCCGGGTTCGATTAACGGTCGGGTCAATTTAGGAAACGATCTTTTTGAATTGACTCGGGTCTTGGTGGGCTGGGAGACGCCCCTAGCTTATTTCCTCGTTTGGTACCTCGTAACACAGGGATAATAATCCCTACTTCGAGACCATTACAAGAGGTGTGTTGTCTGGCGCATATTTACATTTATATATTATTTAAAAAAAAAATACTGAAATGTCTCAAAAACATTCTTGAAAATATAATAGCACCCACTCACAGGACAAACACAAATGTACCTACGTCACATGTTTGTCATATTTTTTTAAAAACAAAAATGGCTGCTTTACATGTGCGCGTGCGGTCCTATTAGAGCTTGAGCTTTAATAATGTGATAGAGGTTGTTTAAAGGGTTCAAGGGATCCCTCCATTATCATAACTGCCGAGCTCTAGTGAAACCGAAAATCATTCGGATTTATTGTGAAAAACATCGACGGCTAACCAGTATCAGTCAGTCAACAGCAAAAAGGTAAAAAAACATTAGGTATACAAAATTGTATGAATGTTTATCATTATTAACGACTGTTCTCGTAATTTACATAAGTATTTATTTGAAAGCTTTCCATCAAGGGGGATGACTTGCAAACTAATGTGATTACCTACTATGATGTAATTGCATGCTTGTACGATTTGTAGTAGTACATACCTAAGGCTTAAGCTTTTGTGTCACTATTAAATTATGTGAAAAATCCAATGACATGACAGGGAATTATTAACAAATAGAACCTTCTTAAGTACAAATTAATTGTATTATCCCTTTGCTTTCACACTTTCTAGTTGGATTACCTTCGGTTGTATCATGATCACCCACAATCATCAACTACTTCGAATTTGTGTATTTACTGTGCATAATTTTTACAGAATAGTTTTATAAATAAATAAATAAATAAATAAATATCCCTGGACATTATTCCACACAGCGCCATCTAGCCCCAAAGTAAGCTAATTAAAGCTTGTGTTATGGGATACTAGACAACGGATAAACATACTTAAATACATTTTCTTTTGTAAATACATACTTATTATACATAGGAGACACCCAGACCAGTACAAACAGACATGTTCATGCACACAAATGTTTGTACTGTGCGGGGATCGAACCCGCGACCTCTGGTGTAGTAGCCAACTTCTTAACCATTACACCAAGTCGGTCGTCAATTTACATGAAGTGTAATTAAATATGTTTAGTCGGAAAATCTTGTACGATATTAAAAAAGCGCTACTAATTGTTTTACCATGTAAACCCACGGGGTAAAAAAAACATTGTCACTAAATGAAAAATTACTACGATCAAACGATAACCTCAAAGTTCCGCTAATTTAGGGCCTAAATAAATTATAATAATAGTTTTCTTCTAGAAAGATTTTTCAACCTCAATAAAACAATTTTGTAGTTCAATTCAAATGTAATCCACTTAGCTAAATTACCTATGACAAAAAACTATTGATCCCACTGACAATGCCCTTTTTAAATCCGAATGCCATTCACTTACCTCGACGTAAATACAAATGGCTTACTGGCACTAAATCACTATTGTTTTGAATTAGAACAAAAGAAAATTAGCGTTTTGCGCTGGAATGCAGTTTAGAAATGCGCCGCCAGAGGTAAGTACAGACACGAACATAAATCTAAATTAATAACTTAACTCACGCCCTGTGTGAAAACCAAACGTGTAACTTTTTGACGTCACGACCGCGGTTTAGTGAGAGGAATTCTACATTTCTCAATTGATTATGACCAAGTTCATAGAATGGGGAATAATAAATGTCAATCAATGTTATTTTGACTTAAGGGGGGCTAGCCAAGAGCAACACGCCACGACGTTTTCTATTGTAGAAATCGTCGCGACGACGTGTTGCTCTTGGCTAGCTAGCCCCCCAGTTGGCGTAACGAAAGAGCACGGACTGAATCTGTACACTGTTCACGTCAAGTTTTACATAGAACCAAATGCTGCTGACATAAGACCTCTATTGAAGTGAAGGTTGAGGAAGTCTTCTTCCATACAAACAATCGCGTCACCTACTTCGATTTGTGGCAGTGGCAATAATTGTGAGCGGGTTTACCTGAGCTTTGGTAGCTTTGGCCTCTGAACAAGTATTATGCGACCGAATTTGGGAGCTGAGAAATTATAAGGAGTAATTTTTACTCGTACGGTGTAATTCAAGCTACGTGTTTAAGTGATACATGGTTACCAAAGCCTATGAGCTTGTAACTTGGAAATCTAGCACTAATTAAAAAGTTAAATACTATACCAGTATCCACAATCTACACTACATCATTGGCATATAAAATGATATGTAAAATACTTAATAGAATACATTTATAAAAGTACTTTCAAGTTTTGTTTTATTTTGTTAAAATAACTAATAATGGATATGTAAGGCGGCCAATTCTAAAAAAATATGGTTTGGATCGTATCGATCGACTGATTAAAATGTTTTGTTTTTATTTATTGTCGTAATAGAAGGAGGATTTACATTAGTAATGTGTTTTCCAAATTAGTATCTATCAGTTAGGATCTGTTGGTAATTACGCACTTACGGATTTGAATGTCTAACATAATTGTTCGTAACACATTAATGTTCGTAACATATGTAGTGTTTTTATTAAATATTGAGAAAAACATTTCCGTCCAAATTCCAATAGGACATATTATAACTATAAACTTCCAATACTACATCTGGCCCGTCGGCGCTTGCTGAGGGGTCGACGGTTTGATTCCCATCAAGGACCAATTATCTGGGAGTTACCTACGATCTATTCAAGTGTATTTATTTAGATAGATGTTTTTGAAATTCTAATAAACAGTCTCCGAAAGCCATAGTAGGTTTGCTCTATTTAATTTAGAGTCAAGTGATTTTGATATAAAACTGTTCCAGGCATTAATTAATTTATTTTAGTATGTCCTTTAATTAATACACGTTTTGCCCCATGAAACCTTGTAATAATTGTTACTTTTGAAACATGACTCATTGCCAAAAGCCGATATTTTTGGTAATAGTCTCGCAAGTATTTAAAGAAACAATCACCCGTAATTGGCATTCGTTTTCCGTCAACAGACAGTATACGTTTACATTCTATTGTCCTTGCGTTATTTTTGTTTCGCCAACACGCTGAACTAGAAAGGAGTCGGTAATGGACTTAACTGTTCTTACCTCATGCCATTGTCTAGAATTAGAATCGCTTAGTAGACGTGAGTACGTGAGAGTACATCCCAAAAGTATTTTAATAGATGTGATTTTTATAAAGTGCAACATAAGTTCTTACAAAATACATAATTTTTCCCTGATTGTCAAATTTATACAACCCTTAACATAGTGCTATCTTTATGGAAGTGAAAACTGTATTTAGGGTTATCGTTTTGAACCTATTCAGTTCAAAAACAAAATAAAGTTATTTTCTGTACTGCTGCATAAAATCAATTGATACGTTTAAGTGTGATGTTATTTTAGAACATTATCCGAATAATGCGAAATTTCATCTGCTGGACTTGGATAAATGTTCAAAACATCCATTTCTTTTTTTTTCTTTTTTTACTTATCCTGTATTGTCCCACTGCTGAACAAATGCCCCCCAAAACCCTTCAGTGATCCCTATCATCAGCTAAGATCTGCCACTCCTGTGAGTACTTACCCAGATCGTCCCGCCATCTTTTCCTTGGTCAACCTCTTTGACGATATTCGTCTTCCGGTTGCCACTGGGTGACGGTCCAGGCCCATCTTTCTTCGCCCATTCTGCACACATGACCTGCCCAGTCCTACTTTAGTTTGGCCGTCTTTTTGCCCATATCCGCAACTCGAGTTCTAGAGCGAATGGTGGTGCTTCGCACTTCGTCGATCCTTTTTAAGCGAAGGATACTCCTCCCCATCTTCTGATTTTCGGTCATTGACCACGTCTGTGTACCGTAAGTTAGGATAGGCAGAATACAAACGTCAATAAGTTTGCGGTTCAGAGAAAGAGGAAGGTCACCTTCAAATATGTTTTCATGGACCAGAAGCTCTTCCAGGCAGGATGCGGCGCTCGATTTCTTTTTCTTGCCTGTTTTCGAGGGAAACTATCTGGCCCAAATGAATGTGCTCATCCACGTATTGTACCTATTGTCTGCCCATCTACCACTACCTTACGTTTTGTGCTATAGGTCATAAGTTGAGTTTTTAATCTATTCATCGTTAGTCCACCTTCAAGGCTTTGCCATGCTAAGATCTTCAAACAATTTTTTCAATAATCTGTTTATTTGTATAACTTAACCAACACAGTTCTTCTTGGAGAATATTATTAATAGTTGAAGTTAATTATTAATGTTTGAAGTATGTCAATCAGTTATATGCAAACCCAAGGGGTCAGCATAATTTGAATCATTTCATAAACAGTTTCGAACAAACGGTTTCCTGTATAGCCAGTCTAGTGTAAAGAGGAAGAGCTTCCACCCCACGGCAGATGCCGAGGATAAGCTATCGCAAGACAAGGGACAAGTGCGGAAAAGGGAAAAAACCGCGTTTACCGGCCTCCTCAAATCGGCCGCGTAGCAGGTGCCCGCGCCGCGCACGTGAGAGCGCCACTCGTGCGCGCGCCGCGGACCAAGCCGCTTCCAAATTTGAATCCGGAACGTTAACCGTTCTATGTTCGAATTGTAATTTTCCTTTTTTCAATAACAAAGTGCAAGTGAAACAGACTGGTTTGAGGATTTTGTGACTGTGTGTGTGTACTCCTTGCTCAGGTTGGTTTTGTTTTTATTTTTCTATTTAATTTTCGGGACCAGTGTTTTGAAAATAGGAAACTTAAACTTACATACTATTCATTAACTTACGATTAAAAAATCAATTTGTAAAACAGCACGTGGTAGTTATTAAACTTTAAAGCTCATCGAGCGCTTCCAAGAAAAGATTTCAACGAGACATCTTAGAGTGGTAAAAAATATAATGTTGTCTTCTACTAAAGATTTATCTGAACTATTACAAAACAATAAAAAGAAGTATGAATAAATAAGTAGGTTTTACTTTTAAAAAATATACTTTAGTACTTTAAACTTTATCTCACGTCCATTGCCAATTCGACGCGATTAAGACATGTCTTATCGCTAATTTTATGGTGTTATCCAAACATAGACGGCATAAGGTGAACGGTTACATTCAAGGGGACGTACCAGTAGCAGGTTTTTGGGAGCAACATTATTTAATATGTGA
Organism: Udea olivalis; assembly: GCA_947369235.1. NCBI lineage: Eukaryota > Metazoa > Arthropoda > Insecta > Lepidoptera > Crambidae > Udea > Udea olivalis. The sequence continues at coordinate 18,445,724 of OX376342.1, forward strand.
GAGACCTATACCTAATAAATACTTCCAGATCAGGTAATCGCTTCAAGTAGTTAAAAGTTGTCATTGGCCAAAAATCTATCACTATAGATTGACTTAGCTTTGCGTATTCGTAGAATTTGCAAAACAATCGACGATAAAGTAATTTAACTAAAATCACGTAAGATCAGTAATATAATAAGTTACTTAGCATAATATGATTAAGTTTTCATTTGGACTTGGAGCAAACGTATTCTCTGAAGATTGTCTCAGTATCATTGTAATTTGAAACTCTGGTTTTCAGGCGGGTAGTAACTATATGTACTATTGAAGACTTAGATTTAAACATTTCTCAACATATATATACTGATAAATAGCTGAATTAATATAAAGACAAATCGTTAAGTCTCAACAAGATCGTTAAACGGGTTTAAGTATTATAACATCTGACCTTGTCTGTTCACTTGGTGACATTCTATTCTATTCTAAATTATTTAGCTGGCAGAAAAAAATAATGAAATGGTCTCGTCTATCAAGTTATTAATTTATTTAGATACCTATACATCTACGTTTAGTAAATGTTGTCATCTCTATAGATTCTGAATTTCTCGCTTTTCTGTAGAAATTAATATCAAAAGGTCGCGCGATGACAATAGGTAGGGTATATTTCCTTCACAATCAGGTGCAAACGGTGCGTGCGTATAATAAATTTAACACCCCCTGTTATACCACCCTAACCGATAAAACCTAGTTATCGATAAAACAATGTTGCATGTAGAGTTATCGAGGCTGGGAATTACGCAACGGTTTTACTTAATTGGTTAAAAGCTCACCCCTCCCTCTCTAGTACGGCCTTCGAAATGTATGACTGAACTCTCCTATCCAAAAAATTAAAACTATATTGGCATCTACGCATGTCTTCCTTTTCTTGCTCATTAAAAGTTATCAGTTTCTCATCAGTTAATAGTAATTTGAACTTGGTTGAAAACTATAAATAAAATATGATTTTCCTAGTGATTTATCAAACTCAATCACTGGATTCTTGATGAATTTATTATTAATTTTTTAATTTATTCAGAAAATACAACATCTTTCTGGATTTCGTGATTTTCCCATAGGGCTTCATTTCCTGCGACAGCTTCACTAGTATCAATTCCTTGGTCAGACTAAGTAATTATGTATCTGATTCGGAACATTGCCCAAAATTATCACCATTGATGTTATCAATAATGTGTTCTGTAGCCCTGTCTGTAGCCTCTTAATTTCAATGAAGGAGTACTTTGTCTGGTAGTGATATGTCCTGGCTAACTACACAACTTTATTTACCAACAAGTGCAAGCGTTTTTAGATCGTGCAAGACAAGGACAGTCGGTTCTTAAGCCCATGCGGGAGTGAGAGGCAGAATTTGGTGGCAGGCGCGGTGCAGTATGCGTTTTTGCTGCGCCGCGTTGCCTTACAATACGGCACAAGTGAGAAGAAAATGAATTGATAAACGATAACAATCGTTTTTGAACCTTATTATTACTTTACATAATTAACAAAATGTATTGCAAATATTTGAGTTTGTGGTTACCTGATGCGTTGCCCTTTGACCTAAAATGGACAGGGGTCATGCTTTCAGCGCCAGGGCCGAGGATTTGAATTTAACGTAGGATAAATGTTTGGAAATACTTACTGATATAAATAAAACTATGTGACATCCAGTTGTCTTGAGCATATTTAGCACCGGTTTAGTTTAAGAATAAGCTTGGTTCAATACCCTCCCAGGGGTTTTCAAGTTATTTTCCTGAACTGATTGTAGCGAGCAATTTCGTCAGTAAATATGAAGATGGGTTAGTGCCAGGTAACCGCTGAGCGGCTAGAAATGAAAGATCATATTACGAAATTTCTCTCGTAGTTTAGGGAATGAAGGAGAATGAATAAGGGTCAAACATTGGAAACCAACATTTGTGTTTATTCTATGTTGGATGTTATCAACTATTTATGTATGTATTCAACCAGAAACCCGAATTCCAAACGGCGTTTAAAGCAGTATTGACCATGTACACCTGCCAATTTCTCACTGTTTGTTAGTTACGGTTAAGAATTCTGAGTTCTGGCACCTATATTTTAATATTCACTTATTTTGAGGTTAGATGATCTTGATGTACTAAGCCTTCCCGGTTTTTCTTTGACCTTATTCATTGCTTGTCGACCCCGCTACCGCCTATGACATGCCTGCGGGTATTAGACAAAAGCGTCGGCTCGCCGGCCTTCGTCCAACCGGTCCCCGCTTACTTTCGCATTGCATCCACGCGCGGCATTTCATACCAGTCAACCCAACCGAACCTTCACTCTTTTCACCCAGCCTCAGAGCTCAAAATGCAACGAACGCACCCACGACGCGATTTAATAACCCGAAGTCTTTGCTTAACACCTGTAACAACTTTTCGGGACAATTTCGTTACTGAAGCGAGTTATCGCTAATGTATGCAGCTGCAATGTTCTGAAATGCGTTAAAAATTAGGTTCATGAATATTGTTTTTTCTCTCTCGTAACACCATGTTTTTAACATCTATCAGACTGGTTTTTATCACAGAAAAAAAGAACAAAACAGATATACGTGTTAATTTTAACCAGTTTAGTAACCTCTCTCTAATGAGGAGGAATTAGTATGGCTTAATATCATCATTCTTCTTGACAAGGACAGTCAAACATATATCTAGAGACCTACTCTACAATTTGGTTTATTTATTTATAATAAAAATACTAACTTGTTGGTTTGAGGGTAAACATTCTTGCGCAGCCCATTCCCTCCACTGTCACTGTTAAGGATGGCTTTGAAATAAGCCAAGTGGATCTTTACCAGCTTATCGATGAATTTATTTTCATATTCTACCTAAATTGAAAGGTACAGTTACATATAAAAAAGTACAGAAATGTATAGCCCACAGTTACCATCAAGCGCTCTTTTTAACGTGACAGCATCTGTAACTAAGAATTATAATTTTTTGGGTTTTTGGTTTGCGGTTAATCGGTGTGCATCTTACATTTTTGTAGAAACTATTTTTAATGGTTTTTTAATTTGTTTCCTCTGTGTATGGCACCTGAAGAATAGAACAATTCATTATGCATTCAATATCGACTGCACGTTGTTCGCTGACGCAGGCAAATGCGTTGAAAGAGTACTACTGGTCTGTAGCGGACTAAGGGACGGTGGGCTCTTTAAGGGGTCTAATTTGAAGACGTTATTTCCAGCTATTAGTCTCGAGGTGTGCTTTGCTGTGTGTTAATTATTGATTTAAAGACAATTAACTGGACTACTTTCATAAACAAGTATTTCAACTTTCCTCGCGGTGGAACTCAATCAATTCAAGTCAATAATCAACTCTGTTCTTCCTTAAAAAGTTTAAATTGAAATGCATTTTTATATATTTGACTTACTTGCTATTTGAATAAGGATATTTTCGGCTGTGAATGCACGGTTTTTCAACTATAATCACTAATTGAATTTAGTGTGTTTTTGTTAGGTAGAGCAGAACTCTATTATTTAATGCAGCACCTTCCGTTTACTGCATTTTGTCGTTAATATGCCACTCTCTCCTTAATCCGTACCTGCCTGTGTTTCGTTTCCGGGTTATAAATATCTCATTATAATGGCAAACGACTAACACTCACATTTTATTTAACTTAAGTGATTGCATGGCTCTAGCATATAAAATGTGATGACACAAATCTGCAGATACTAATCAATTCAAACGTTTGCAATATAAGTAAAGTGTATAATTTATGATTTCTAGGTTTTTCCGAGTAATGAACAAACGCGATATTAGCTCAGACTCATGCGACTATTTGTTAAAGATTACGAGTATTTAGGGTTATTCGTTTTTCAATAACATTAAATACTGATAACAAAAAACATAATTTTTCTTTCAAACTGGACTGGTTTTTCTGGTTATTATAATCTACATAAGTACTTATATATTTGTTCTGATGATCTTGATGTGAGTAGGATGTTTCAGATATTTTTTTATAACTTTGACGGTTCATATTGTGAATTCGTGTGTTTTTATTAAGGTTATTTGAGTTATGACTTTATGACACTAAGCTACGGTCGAGTCTCTTTGCGGTATCGTTCAAAGTTTGATAGAATGTCTGAGTAATAATAATACAATAACCTTTAGTGCGCTTTTTTAAGTAATCTTTATAAATAAAAATAAATCGCCAATAGTGTTGCTACGCGCATAACTCGATAACGGCTCGCCCGAAAGGTCTGTTTTTTTCATATTTTTTGTTAAGGCACAAAGCAGGTTATAGAGCGAAAAAAACATAAAAAATACTATGAAATGAATGAAACTAAAACTTTCTGGGAAAAGAAACTTTCGGGACAGCTAGTCATGAATGAATTTTACATTCACGAGTTAAACTCACACTTAACCAGTGTTTTCTATTGTGAATTCGGTAGCGGGCTTTTTTCCAATTCTCTAAGTCATGTTGTCTTCTTAACCTCCAATTTATCAAAAGTGTGATATTTGACTCCTAAGGCCCAAAGAACATGAGCCAGTAGCTGGCATGCCAGTAGTAAAATCTACAGGATCTTGACTTAAGATCTACATAAGGATGACATTCTACACCATTTAACTCTTGCTGTCAAGTGACTGCTGCTGGCATGCCAGCTTCAGGTATTTTTAGTTATAGTCATGTTGCGCTTACAGCATAAATGTTTACATATAAACCCAAGTTGAGGTCAAGCTAAATCGGTCAAACAGAATGCGGCACGCACAAAACATTAAAACATCGAGAAATCGCTGATCAAACACAACACACATTTGCGTCCACATTGCATTATGCTATGGATTATTACATAAACGTGTTTTCGGTAATCGGCAAGTGGCCACAGTAGGTCAACAGGGGCAGTAACGAGGACGCCCGCCTCGCCAGCTGGTTGACATTCTCTTGCACTGTGACTGGGGGTCACCAAGTTTTTCTCAGTCTTGGACAATATTTTGGCAAAAGTGCGTCGGTTTTAGTGTGACATGCATGTCATTTGATGAGTACTGCTGCGTGAAACGTCTTACGAGTCTACTCTATCTCACTTCACCCTGAACCTTAATGCAGTCAATCACAATTCAAGCGATGAGAGCAAAAATTATTACCAGTGTTAAACAATTTACCTAATTCAAACTCTTACCTCTATAAAAAGAGGCATATTATTATAAAAGATCAAATATTAAATATGCGTAGCATATTGATTTATCGCCAAAGAGGTTTGCTAAAATGTTATCTAACACGTTACAAAACGTCTATTCTTTCTAATTAATGCCTATGATCAGCTTATCAAACTGCCCAGTCAACGCTTCTGTTACCTAACATTAGGACGCATCAGCAATTCGATTTAATACATCAATTTGCAATTACAGAACAGATTACTCTGCTTGTTTCTATTAACCTTTTTAAAACTCTTCCATAAAAAAGACCACACTAGTGTTCTTTGAGCGTCGGCGTCCGCACTGACTATCCGTACGAGTAGTACACCTAATCCGTATGTAAGGTACACGTTCACCAAAACCGATTTTGTCAGCCAAGTAGTAGTTCTGTCCGCAAACTACTAGTACAATTACACGTTGGATTTGATCGGCTGAGCCGGTAGAGTGACTGACAGACTACGCAAGGCCGAAACTACGCGGCGTAGAACGCTGAAATTCGGCAAGTAGGTTTCTTGGGGAGTGTAGGGCAGCACTAACGGCCCGGTTACACTTTGCTTAGTAGTTAGTGCAGGTGATTAGTGTTAGAAGAAAACTAGTGTGGACAGCGATTGATTAGTGCGATTGAATAGAAAACGCTTCTAAATAATTCACGACGCAGATGACTATTCAATCGCACTAATCAATCGCTGTCTACACGTGTTTTCTGGTAACACTAAGCACCTGCCCTAACTACTTAGCAAAGTGTGACCGGGCCTTAAGACTACGGGTTTGGGCGTAGGTACGAAGTCGAATGCTGTGATGCTAAATTAAAAGGGTTGCAATAAATGGTACGATAACAGGAGGCCGCCCGTCCTAACTCGTAGTTATGACAATCTTTAAAAATATGTGTTGATGATGTTTCGCTTCTCCGATCACCATATTTTAGCCAAAACTTACAAGAAACCCAAAACCATTAAACGCTTGTTTGTTTGCTGCTTGGCCTTGCTTATGCTTCCGAACTCTAATATACTCACATTTTTAAAGTCGCCGTTGTTCTGCTCACTGGTACATTATTAAGAGGGCTGGGGCCCATTAGTACTCATTTGACCCCAAATTCGCTGTGTTACCAGCTAGAGAGTCTTAGGTATACGCAACAGGGAATAAATAAGCATTAATTAATGCGCATTGTGCACAAATTTTACCTACATATTAAAACTAATATGAGGAAGTAAGTATAGTAATACATATATCTTATCCGGATATTAGCTGATTATGCCGCTGCTGCTGGAAATATTCCACTTTGGAACAAAAGTACAGTACTTACACTTTTATGGAGTATCAGTTAGTTTCAGGACAACAAAATTTGATTGTGAATTTGGTGTGAATATTTTTAGTGTCTTTTAAACTCAAAAAGCAATTCAGAATCGAGGTGGAACTTGTTGAACTAGAAATGACACGCCCTACTACTCTTATAATGCGTTCATATTTAAAATTTATATTTAAAATTAAAATTAATACCCATCCCTTGTAGCGATGACTTGATTTCAATGATGGAGGCCTTTGCCCCGCAGTGGGACAGTTAGGCAAATTACTTTGCCTTACATTACTTTATGTGTGCGTGAATGTGGTGGAGGCGCGCCATTACAAATTAGACAAACTTTCCACTTTTTTGACGTTGGCTGATGCTTTTATTTTAACAATAGAAGATATTTTATGTACTTTCAGGACTTAGCTATTTTTAAACAAAATTCATCAAAAATAATAAACGATATAATTATGGATTAACGTTTCTTAATTCAAACGTATTTATCCTAAAAAAATAAAAACTCAAAACGTTTCTTACTTAATCTTAATTGAATACTTATAGAACAATTTCTTCGTGTTATTAAAGCATCTACAAATATGACCACTTAATAATGTGTACGATAATGTCTGTACTGACTTAAAGGAACCCATTTTACAACATTTTTAACTTCAGAACGCAGCAACAAATTGATAAAGAAAACGTATCTCAGCACATATTTGCACAAAATTGTTTTATTGACATTACTTAAGACCAAAGCATGCAAAGTCAACAGCGGCCGCGAAGCCTCTAATCGATAGATGCCGACTCGATAAATCGATAATCACGACCGGCGCCCGTCACATAGCGAGGCCGATTGCCCAATGAGTGCTAAATTATATCGAATCAGTCAAAAGTCCTTGCTCAAGAATGCACGCGACTTGTATTTTTAACCACCAGTTCTACTTATTTTTTCACTGGCATAGACTCCTTGGATCACAAACAGTAGTTACATATACCAATACAATAAGGTTTTTTAAAACTATTGCTCTGAGTATTTTTATTTACGATTACAAGTCCTTAAAAGAAGGACGGCGAACTTCCATGTAATTTCAGACCTCTACTTACGGGCCGCGTACATAAAAGAAATCGGTTGATGGTTTTAAAACTAGGCTAGACTAACAAAAAAGTTCATTGTTTTAACTCTTTTAAAAATGGGGTTAAAAAGATATTAAAGCTATTGAAGGTAGTGAGGTTATAATTTAAATCGTTGGTTTTTAATATTTTTTTAATGAATACAAGGACACTGACGCTTACACATCAGTCAGATTTGGTTCGACGTAAGCGGATACATGTTCGGGCTTTCCACTTTTGCGTTTCGGAGGCTGTTTGGTTAGATATTTCTTATTATAGTGATACAATGCAACGTACAATATCCGCATTTTGTCTGACTAGGCACGGTTCCATGCCAAGTATTCCGTTTCGGAGAATTGCGCGGATGACCGTCGTGGGAAGGCGGACTCCGCGCCCTCGCAGATGGACCCACGTCCGTGCGACGGGTCCCGTTACGGGTGTACGAACGGGCTTGTTCAGTCAACAGCGCTACATGATACGTGCAATGAGAACCCTCGATGGGCCTCATCCACCCTATACCCGTCCCATGCAAAGGCGCAGTGCGAGTTTGTTAGTACGGCCGCATGCTTCTTCTACTATGCGGCTGGCTCGTGCCGTATCGGTACGCGGCACGAGCGATCTGTCACCTGTAGCCCTTATCACATCATCACAAAACAATAGAACTAGACAAAAAACAAAAGAAGTACATTTCTGGTGTACCTAAATTAAGTTTATTCAGCTCAGTGTGAGGCATATTAAAGTTTTACTGCTATGTAAGCTACGAAATAAAAAACACATTAACTTATTTATGTACATTTATTTAAATATTTAACAAGTTGTCCAAGAATGCAGCAGGAGCTCCGAAACGATCCTGATGACAAGCGTACCCCATGTACCATAAAATGGACGTCATTATGTGCGAGCAACACCCAACTGTGTGATTTCCAGCAGCAAAATAACAATAATATCCGAAAATGGCTTCACTCCCTTGTACTACTTATAGTCTACTAGGACCCTTCAGCGTATAGACTCAGGTACATGAAGTTTTTCCCGATCATCACACTCTGGAAACAAGCAACGGCCAGCAGCAGCAGCTGCTCTTCTTATTGTTGGAAAAGCTATTTGATTGTTTGCTTTATTATTTGTTTGCTAGGTTTCAATTTGATTATGTTTTTCTGCAACAGGTGGTGCAGGTAATTCTGCAGGGCTACTTTCTCTTATAGTTTGATTATTTGATAAAAACTAAAAAAATATGTTATAAATATTAAAATAATAAAAATCAAACGTAACGTAATGTGAGTGATTTGACATTGACATTGATGACAACAATGGGAAGGCAAAGAAGTATATGCCCATACAGCTTCTTTATCAGTTTGTTTTTACACTTTGCACTAGAATACATTCAAAATACAAGTATCTGGCTTTAAATGTTCATGAAAGTGTATTGATTTAATTGATTAGGTTAAAATATAACTTACCATAACACAAACTGAAAATAGAATTGATTGCAGTAATTAAAAAACTTCTGTGTAGATTGGAATACTCTTACAGGAAATCAAACCGTTTAGTTTTTGCACTTTTTGTTGCACTACAGATGAGTTTTGTTTTATTGTAATCGGGAATAATTTATCTTTGACCTGCCTTCTTTAAAAAATCCTGATTTCATGGAAATAAATTCAACAAACTTAACTCTAGTTATTTAACATATGTCCGTTTGGTAACGCAGGCGGCAAAACTCGACTGCATTTTTCACAAAAAGTAAAATATGCAGTCGGGTTTCGCCGCCCTTCTTTTGCACATCATTTAACAAATATTTCCTGGGTGTTGATAGGATCCATGCACATATTTCACAAGAGGGTCTTTTTTGTTAGGTATTCAACAGAACCTAGCATCAGATATCATTCACTTTTACATTACAATTTTGGAATAATTGATAATTAGGCAATAAATATGACCCGTCATATCTCCATTACTCAAACATTTTATTACAAAACAATAAATTACGATAAGTTACCTGTTCAACTTTTTTTAGTTCTTGAAATTGTCTATACCTATCCCTTATATCTTTAAACAAAAAAATGCTTGCATTGCTTGTTCGTTAGTTTAACATTGTGCCTAATTTCTTTTTCTTTGTTTCAGATAAAGCAGAGGTTTATCACAAACTGCCAGTGTGCTATGAACATAGGCGGAGATAAAATCTATCGATTTGTAAATCGAGAATCGACCGTTGTTTCGAATCGTACAGTGGAATTACCGCACACTGACCATTGTTCAAGTGAAGTGTGATTGCTCCCGGATATTACGGCGCTTTCGTCTCTCGGGCTGTATAGCCTTGGTAAGTCGGAATACTGTTGTTTATTTGGGTTTACACAAATTGAGAAAACTGCCCACACATTCGAATGAAACAAGACACTTCGGTGGTATTACGCTTACGCTATTTGAAATACAATACTTAAGTTAGACCACTGTTAGACTGACTTACAGTACTTCCGTGATCACCGTTTTTGTATGAACTATACATTTTAAAACTAAGGCAACACGCATGACAAGTTTAACGTAATAAATTAATCAAGAAAAGATGACAGCTGCTATGACAAGTTTAACATAGATAAAAAGAAAGGACAAATATTTTACAATTCATATTTTCCATAATAAAAATCAACACAATCCAAAACTACACTTGCTCTTAATTAGATGAATTGTGATTTAGCATTTACCTATATAGTAAGAAAAAATACATGGCCGATGATGAGAAATGGCTAATTGTCCGTGACAGAACCTCTTACTAAAAAAACTACAATTCCATTGAGTAATTCTTTGTAAACTCAACAAAAGTAGGAAGTAGAATAAGTTTTCATGATTTTACCAGATGTTACTCTCACCATCTATTTTGGAAATAAAATTCCATTAAAATGTTATACAATATTGCAATTAACGCTTACTTTGCCGAGTGGTTTCAGTACGTCTACCACGAGTTGCCAATTTAAATTTACGTTGCCGTTCGCGTAAAAAAATTGTATTGGGATGACACATGACATGACATGACAATGTCAAATCCCAATACAATGTTTTATTAAAGTGGCAACTCGTGGTAGACGTACTGAGCTCCGCCCGAAAACCAGAATGACCAGGTCGGGCAAAGTGCGTTTTCGGATTTTTCGGAACAAAGCCTGGGTTTTGTGATCACCAACACGCATTTGGCAAGCGTGTGGTGATTAAGCTAATACCCATCAATAATAAAAAATAAAATAAAATAAATATCCCTGGACATTATTCCACACAGCGCCATCTAGCCCCAAAGTAAGCTAATTAAAGCTTGTGTTATGGGATACTAGACAACGGATAAACATACTTAAATACATTTTCTTTTGTAAATACATACTTATTATACATAGGAGACACCCAGACCAGTACAAACAGACATGTTCATGCACACAATTGTTTGTACTGTGCGGGGATCGAACCCGCGACCTCAATTGTAGTGATGACTTGATTTCAATGATCTAGAGGCCTTTTCCCAGCCAGTAGCACAGTATACAGACTGATCACTAATATTGTAATCGCATTATTTCTTTTTATCAGCTAATTTGTAAATAAGATAAGTAATTAAGCTTTTAACTCTCCTGTGACTTAACTTTCTAGATTAAAAAAGCTCACACCGTACGCATTTTCGCTTATGGGAATCGTCTTGGTACCTGTTTTTTCCGGTTTTGGGTTTAAATTCCCGTAAATTGCTTTCAGCATTCAGTGGCAATTACTTACATAATTAAGACTGCCAATTGGAAATAATGTTATGTAGCGTTTTTTATGTGGTTAAAACGGTAGCATTGAGGTAAAACATTGTACTTTGACCTCGCCGAGGCTAACGTTGCGAATCTAATAATTTCAATCATGACTGTCTAATCATTCGGTAATAAAAATAGCAATGCCATTTTGGAGTGGAAATCTTTTTATGTTATTTCATGAGTTTTTTCCGTTTTAAATATAGTTAGGTAGTAGTACTATTGCTGCCTAAAGCTGAGATTCAGTTTCTTCAATAACACTGCTTCATTTGAATATGAAAACTTGCCTCTGACATACTGACGGTAGTCACCTAGGTTGAGCTTAAGAATATATATATTTGTAGTTCTGTCAACATTTGGCCAACAACTAAATAAACTGATGTTTACATTGTTAATATAATAATAATTAATAAATATCCCTGGACATTATTCCACACAGCGCCATCTAGCCCCAAAGTAAGCTAATCAAAGCTTGTGTTATGGGATACTAGACAACGGATAAACATACTTAAATACATTTTCTTTTGTAAATACATACTTATTAAACATAGGAGACACCCAGACCAGTACAAACAGACATGTTCATGCACACCACAGACAATACAATTGTCTGTGATGCACACAAATGTTTGTACTGAGCGGGGATCGAACCCGCGACCTCTGGTGTAGTAGCCAACTTCTTAACCATTACACCAAGTCGGTCGTCAAATCGTCGTTCACATCCACTGACATGTTAATATACACATGTATATTAACATGTCAGTGGATGTGGAGTGGAGTTTATACATATAAAAGCAATAAAATATAAATGTGTTTGAATTTAAACATTATTTTCCACACAAAACTACCGTTGCACTGTTTTGTATTTACTGACTACTAAAATATTAGCTTCAAAATAAGTACCGAATCTGAAGTAATTAAAACACATGTAGGTATCGTTCGTAGGTATATCGGTACACAAAAAATACAAGTTTCAAGGCGAATAACCACAATTTGGCATGTGAATCTTTACATGCCGAACTTTTTCACGTTGTTTGTAATATGGTTGTTAAATAATGCTTACAAGTAATAATAAACGTTGCTCATTTTTAAATCATTATGTTTGTATTTGATTCTATTGCTCATGTTATAATGTTGTTCAAAGAATTACGGTAATTTCAATTCGTTGAACCTTCAAATAATTGTTGACAAATCTGGCGATTTGTCGTAGTTATGCATTAATTATTCCTTTGTTTCGGTGCTGCCAAGCGAATCGTTTCCGCAATGGATAAATAACTTTATTCCGATGAGGTATACTTTACGATAGCAAAATTCTGTATGAGATAGTTACCCTAAACAACGCACAACTGCTCAACAAATAAGGTTAGGTAAAACAACAAAAGAAACATTCAAAATTAAAAAAAAAGTTATCTCGCATCGCTGATTTAGGGTAAGAGGAATAATATAGGAAGTAACTAAATAGTGATTGTCTTTAAGCTTTCTCAAATCGTATCGAAGTATTTTTTTTATATCAGATATAAATCGGCGAATTTGATATGATCGGTAATTTCATTTCGTCGATTGTAATTTTCATAAATAAAAGAACATCACTATTTTCCCGCGCGCGGCAAATGGCTACGGTAATGGCCGCGAAAAAAGGCGGCAATGTCAGCATGATGGGGCTGTTCCGGCTCGGGTGTCACAGCACTGCCCTTGGGACACAATAGCCAAGGCCTCATAGCTCGTGAGCTCATGCGCAATCAACTTACACTCACTTATCGTAGGAACCTAGCACACCCTAGTAAAGGGTTTTGTGCCTACTTTGATACCTCCCTCGGTCGAATGTCGATCAAAGGTGATCATGTTGTATGCAAAGCTCCATTAGGTATTTCTATGGCACTACTTCAAAATGAGAATTATCATACAATAGGGCCTGGAAAATGTTTATTTAAATTAATAGTACTTAATTCACTATCAAACAAAGATTTAGATAGTTAGCACCCACACATCAAGTAGAAAATATCCATACTTATACCTAATCACTTGAAAGTATAACGTAAGATATTGCTCGTGTTTATTGAAGTATCACTACAGCTCCTGTCACTGTATCGAGTATCGAGTGACAGCCCGCTCCAGCGCCGGATTATGTAAACCGGGAACAGGTTCTGGGATGGATCTGGGTCGGCGAGCTTTCCACGCGGTCCTTACCCCCCATTTGCAACGAAAGGGCCTAAGATCTACCTTGTAATTGAATTACAGCTTTATTGTAAAGCCTGTAAGGTGATTTCAGGTTAAATGTGAAAATGACGAAGTAGTCTGTAGAAATGCTTAGCAAATCGGTGATGAAAATTCAATATGTAGTTATTGAATTGTAGAATTACGTTTGATTTTCAACAGATATTTCTATTGATTCACAGATCTTTATCCATTCTCACATCATATTCTCTACACATTAACCTTATTTATGGTTATACGGTTTTAACATAAATAACACATAGCCACGACCCTAAATCGTGACTCTGAATCATGGTAGAGGCTGAAAAATAAACATTTTTTATTTAAATAAATCATAGGATAGAGCAAACCCTAATTTTAGCTGGACGAAAGTTTGTCCTGAGAATCGATTCCACGACCTTCTGCACCTCTACACGCAGCGTCAATGAACCAGTCAAGTACTCGATTAGATTTATTCATGTAATTAATCTCCGTACATTGATCTACAGCCAACTAAGGTTAACAACGCAGTCGTGTTTCTCCTAACGCACTTCCGTTGTTTTTTGTTGAGTCTCGACGAAGCCGGCATAGCAGGTCCCGTTGGGATGGCCATATTGCGCACACCCCACACTTTCCCTGCTCCCACGCGCGGATTCACAAGTGCAAGGACCACACATGCTGCTTTAAACACTTAATCGTTTTGCATTCAAATAATAAAGAGCGCAATTATTTTTACGAGGCCTTTGTGGCCATGTGGTATCGAGCTTTCCGCCCTGGTCAAGCTTGATTAAACCAATACTCATCAATTGTAGCGATGACTTGATTTCAACTCTTTCACACAAAATACGACAAGAATTTTTGTTTCTTTTGTTTGTTGCAAAGTAAATGTAGAGTTTATTCCAGGTACTCTAACATCAGACTAGGTGTAGTTTTACTTGATTGTTGTTGATGAGATGAGTCTAGTCCGTTTACATGCTATACTATACGTATTACGTTTCTGAAATTGACTATTTTAGAAATAATTTTACTTAGACAATGCCTTTAACTTAGAGCGTCCTTTTGCGAAGCCTCTGTGACCCATCCCCGATGCCTAAACGCAGTGGTGGCCGGCAGATGTGTTTACGAGCTAAAACCAGTTCCTAGCCCGGTCGGCAGCGTCTAGATACCATCGTGTACACTTAATGTTCAGCTCGCAGTGCCATATTAACTCGGCACAATGAACCCCGCCCTATTTAAGCAGACATCATGGGAAAAATAAAAGTAGTCTCTTTAATTAGAAAAAAAAGGCTGGCTTTGTGAAGTTAGGTGTCCGTGTTCTAGAATGGAGACCGCGTATCAGCAAAAGTTGTACCTATAGAGCGCCGAGCGCCCCAGCTTAGTGCGAATTTTTTTTGTCAGAAACTGGATTGAAGCTGAGGATAGAGCACAATGGCACGCTGCAGAGGAGGCTTTATCCAGTAGTGGACTATGATAGGCTGGCAAAGAAGTTAATATTCAGAAATATTTTAGTAAGTTTATCAGGCGCTGACATTCAGTGGTACAAAGTTTGATAATTTGTGGTTAGATGCCTATGTGTTTTTTATAGTGCCCGTCAAGATGACCTCACTCCACCTGATGGAAAGCGGTCGTGAGGTCCAGACATAAGACTGACAAGCACAGTAATGCAAAGCAATTACTGAGCTGGTCATACTTATCTTGAAAGCCTGCAAAAATGCCTTTTCACGCCCTGCTTGAAGACCTCTGGACTACACTCGGTTCCGTAAATAACGGGTCAGTCACATAAACCCGAATATACCCCCGACTACGTATGCCATCCTAATGAAACGAAGACTGTTCAATTGAGAATTTAATTATACAGATAAAAAATAAAATTAAATTTAGGTGCACCTACAATATTAATCTCTAAATTAAAAAAAACTAAAGTAAGCAAATATTTTTCTTAAGATTAAATTTTTAATAATTGTTTTTTTGCTGTTATTCATCACTTTCTTCATTTAATACTTTGTATTGCCTTCATGAGCTTTTCTGACAGCTTCCAGGAGATTAGGCATGCTGTACACCAAATTTTGGAGCCGGTGCTGAGGAATACCTTCCCATTCCTCCACCAGTGCTTGTTTGAGCTCGGGAAGCTTGATTGGTGGGGGGTTTCGACCTTTCACGCATCTCTCGTCCTATCTCTTCCTAGGCGTGCTCGATGGAGATTAAGTCCGGGCTTCGCGTTGGCCACTGCATGAGTTCGATACCGATCTCTTCAAAGTAGTCATGTACAATTCTGGCGGTATGGGGACGCGCATTATCATGCATTAATATGCCATGCCGGTCCATCCTGGCCATGAAAGGTCCTACATGTTCATTGAGGATCTCTTCCACGTACCTCTCTGCATTTAGAGTTCCATAGTGAATGAATACCAGCTCGGTGCGGGCCTCAGCAGAAATCCCAGCCCAAACTTGGACGGAGCCTCCACCGTACGCCACTTTTTCCTCCACACACGCGTGATGAAAGCGCTCCCCTGGTCTTCTGTACACCAACTGCCTACCATTATGCTTGTTTGTAAAGCATGAATTTATACCCGTCCGTGAACATTACCCTAGACCAATCGTCTAGTGTCCAGTTTAGGTGCTCGCGCACGTATCTCTGTCTTGAAATTCGATGTCCCTGTTCCAGTTTGGGGCCATTTGCGGGCTTCAATGGTTTTAAATTTGCTTCAGCAAGACGTCTTCTTACTGTTTGAGCGCTTAAATTGCCACCTCTAAAGCGAATTAAGTGAGTTTTTAGACCAACAGCAGTTTGAAAACGATTTCGGAGCATTGTAGCCACCAGTTGTCTGTCTTCCCTGGCCGTTGTGCATCTTGGTCTGCCATTTCCTGGTCTCCTAACGTGTGATCCGGTCTCTTGGTACGGCTGCACTACCCGCTGAACAGTCGACAAGATACACCAATGTGTCTGGCTGTTTCACGCTGACTCCGCCCAAGTTCCAAAAAAGTTAGGGTTCTGGTACCTACATTCCTCTAGCGTGACTGCTATGCTTCACCTCACAAAATAATAATAATATAATAATATACACGTTGAAGACGTTCACGATATTTTTTTTTGTGACAGAATAGAAATGGAAAGCATCCTTAATGACATGAAGCAAAAATGTTGTGTTTAAAAATAGGCATTTTTTATAAATTTTGGTTTTCTAATGAAGTTTTTTTCATCAACCAGTTTAAATAATATGTTATTATTCTAGCGCAACTAAAAAGTCTTTATTCTGTTTTTTATTTCATTGATCTAACTTTTACAGTTCTGGAGGTATTTCAATTTTTGTGACTGACCCGTAATTTTTGGAACCGAGTGTATAACAGGAAGGAAACACATGCGCCGGGAGAGCGTTCCTTGTTTTGATGGTTCGACAAAGAAAGGAGTCACTGAACTTTTCGTGGGAACAAATGCTGAACTGTGTGTGGATGACGCCGCAATCCAGCACGCGTGGTTCGGGAGTGAATGGGTGAGGATAGGACAAGTTGGAATATCTCTTCAGAGCATTTCCCATTGTAGAAGCGATAGAGAACATTCAACCTGGCAATGTCTCTACGCAATTGGAGAGGCTCAAGGGTCATAGATGCCTCTGGGTTCCGGTAATACGGATAGCACGCCGCTGCAACTTTTCGAGAGCTTCGAGCAAACACTGAGAGAATTAGGTACGACTATAAATCAGAGTATAACATCTACCTGCAGAGTTCTGCTTGTCAAACGCTAAATACACTCGTCTAAATAGCGTCAAGAATTTTTGATTCTTGAACTAGCATTAACCGATATTGTGACATACTGAAACCGGCAGTTGATCAAATAATTTACAAGTCAGTATGAAGCAACGGCACTGAAGTTGAGCAATTAAGATCAAGCTCTTCACTTTCACTATGCGACACGATCAGCTAACTAACTGAACTCACTTAGCCTCTCATTACGGTGTTACATCAGCCGGGTGGTCGACTGATGAATAGGCAACAATATTGAGAAGTGACAACAACAAAGGACATAGAATTTGAGAATAAATCGTTAATAAATGCAATTTATCAACGATTAATTATTCAATGTATAATTTCTTTACATCGTCATTCTCATGAGTTCTGGCTACAGTTCTTGATCTCGAGTGTTGTAAGGTAGGTATATCGAAATGAACCTGAATAATGTTACTTCAAATATGATAAGATAACATGAATAAACTTTATTGTACAACTAAGAAGATAACAATTACAAAAGTACTTAAAAACTTAGGCCCGTAATGTAAAACAAAATCTGTACTTGAGTATAGATCTGAGTGACGTTTTTATATGAACTGACGTTTTGAAATCTCTACTCAAGTACAGATCAGTGCTTTAGTAATATTCTAGAATACGGGCCTCAGTCTAGTACAATTAAGGCACCCTTGCTAGGAAGCGATCTCTATCAGGGAAAAAACAAAAAAATAAACGGCCGTCAATGATGTCTGATTCTGGGTAGCCTAGCCATATACACAAATCTAGGTACTGAATTTTTCTTCAATATTCCGCATTCGAGCTTGCTCTAAACGCTTTCTTATGATATAAGTTGTTCTAGCCAGTACCTACAAGCATTGGACAACAATGTTATTTTCATCTCGAGTTTTGCGAACTGTCTTTTTTTGAGAGGCTCGAGATTATGATACCCTTGGAATAACATGAATAAACACAAACTTATCCTTTGGGATGGACATTAGCTAAGGATTAACAGTCATTCTGCGCTTGGAATTCAGTGGTGGAAAGGCGCCGGCGCACTTTTGTCATGTAAGACCTTAAGAGTGAAAGACACACAACAAAACCATCTGATATAATATTTTATTACGTAGTTTCTTTTTTTTCGATCAACCATATTGACATCTGCATGTTGTAATTGCTGTTGAATAACCGCTACGGGTGCGGCGGATACCAGGACATCAGAAAGTACCGGGCGGTAGGACAGGCCCAATATGGACAGACTGCTTTCGCGCAGCGTGTGCCAGCCGCCTTGTCTCGCGAGTCGCACGCACAAGTGTGGACAACAGCACTTGCAACTTTTGAAACGCTTTGTAAATAATTAAGACAGAATTCTTATAGTGTTCTTACAAAATACCAATAATAATGTGGCAATGTTAACGAATCCAATTAGTTAAATTTACAATCCTGCCCAATAAAATTTAACACAGGCCTCTTATTATTCACTCTATAGGATATATAATTTTCTCGCCTCTTCGTTTAGATTAACACACGCGCACACACATTCTCTTCACACGGCTTTACACGCATTAACTAAGCGCAATATTTTCTATTCTACATGCTAAAAAATTATAACTCGTAAATAAAAGATGAAAGGGTCTTCTAAACAGGTTATCTCATCATCAGCGGCCTTACGTCTATTGCAGACAATTTATAGTGTTTTTGACAAATTTTCTTTTCACAGGTAATGTATATATTTTAAAATATATACTCCAATCTATGTAAAAATTTCTTAGAGTTGATTTTACCTACACTACCTACCTACTAACACATTAGATTATGAAACAACAGAAAACCTTTTGGCAAGAATAACTTAAATTGACACACATACACACAGGAATACACACCTATACACACACATAGTAATATTGGCTGGCTTTGTACTAATAATGTCACTATTGTACTCAAGTAAAACTGTTCTCAAATAGGAGAGCGAATCAACCCCGACACGAGTATTGCATTACTCTCTGCGGTGTCTTAATACTTTAAATGTTGATATTGAGTCATAAAGTTATTTTATTTTGATTACTTATTTTTCATTTTACCTGCGACGTTATATAAAAAAACTTTAAGGACACAATAATACAAATATCTTGAAGACTGTCCGTCTTCTTACGAGATAGTCGTGAATCGTGATTTGACATTTAGCAAATTTCACTATCTAAGTGTGAACAATTTCATTGCGCGGACGCAAAGAGCAGAGAAAACGCAAATACTCTGTCGTGCCCGAGACTCGTCAGTTTCGACATCTTCGAATTAATAGACAGACTATAATTGAGAAGGTGATTTCACGTCATGTAAGTTATAGAGGCTTGAAGGTTATTATATCACAACATGAACAAAATATTTTTTAGGTATATTGACAGGAAAAGCTTAAAATATTTTGCTTTTTCTATCAACCAAATATCCCATAAGTAAGCAGTTTTTTTTTTTTTAGACTCGGCACAACATACATGGGTGCTTCTAACTGATACAAGTATTTTAGCACCCGAATATCGTACCAGGGACAAATGTTCATGACTTTTTTTTGTTTCACACCTAGATCATCTGACCCCAAACTAAGCAGAGCTTGTACTATGGGTGTCAGAGACTGATAAACATACTTAAATATTTCTAAATACATACAAATAGATAAAAACACCCAGACACACGACAAACACAAATATTCGTCACATGAATGTTTCTCATGGGTGGGGATCGAACCCACGACCTCCGGTGCTAAAGCCAGGATCGCTGCCATTGCACCAACAGGCCAGTCTTTAGACTTGAATGTTCTTTACCTTTGACTCTAGGTCCATTACGGCAACAGGCCAGTCAATATCGTGTTTATAGTGCCTATTAGTCAACAGGCCAGCCTCAAGACATCTCAGAAACGAGCGTAATAATAAACTCTTTGTACAAATTGTTGAAGATGAAAATGTGCAGTGAAATCGCAAACAAGCGGTCGTGCCCGGACTGCGTGCGCAGCGCATCGTTACAACATCTCAAATTAATACAACACTCGTTGGTGAAGCGGCTTGTAATATTGAAAGTGATAGGCATTTGTAGAAGACATAGGAAGCGGTTAAATGTCATAATACACCAGAAATAAACACGTCAGGGAGTTGAGCTTTACACGGGCACCTTATGCTGCTGACAAAAGATCTACTTTTTAATCGTTTTGTTGAGGTTGACCTGTACGTCTACGACGAGTTGCCAATTTAAGCCTACGTTAGCGTTCGCGTAAAAAAAATTGTATTGATTGACACATAATATGATAAGACAATGTGAAATCCCAATACATTTTTTACGCGAAGGATAATGCAAATTTAAAGTTGCAGTGGTAGACGTCCTGTTAGTTCGTCGTACACTCGCATGGAATGGGGAAGATCTTGGTCGAGTATTTAGCTTGTACTGGGTAATTGTCTCTAGTAGTAACCTGCCAATTTATTGAGATCATAAGATTATTTTGCTCTAAATTACTTAACCCGAATATCTAATTTAGAGCAAAATAATTAATCTTATGATCAACGCAAGTTCATATATAAAAACTCGGATCTGTACTCAAGTACAAATTTTGTTTGAGTTCTAGAATACGCTCTTTAAGGTCAGGTGGTTCTGCACAACATTTCCCGAAGGAAACTGGTAAGCGCCACAGGGACTGAAAATCACAAAAATAATTGATTAAAAAATTAATAGATGTGATAAAAAAACCATTGGATGAATTCCCTCCAGTTATCTTTAAACTTTGTTTTGGAAAAGGATATGTTATCAGATTAATTATTTTAGGAATAAAACCAGAAATAGAAGACAAAATGTCACGGAAAGAGGTTTGTGTCAGACAAAATGTCACGGAACTTTGTGAATTTATTCTATCAAGCCAACTTTATCTAATCATGTTTCCACCGGATGCATTCCCTGCATTATCCCCTGAACAATATCAGTACATTTTACTAGATTTTAATTTCACTGTTTACTACTTCAAATTTGAATTCTAAAAACATGTTTTGTGAACCACCTCCCCTTAAATATTATATCTTTAGTGAATATTTGTTACCATAACCTCACAGCAAGATAGTCTTCACAATCGAATGCGATTAAGGCGTAAAAAAGGAAAGGTACCCAAGTTCGGTTAAACATTCATCTACAAACATTCGTGCATTCATAACATGAGCGTAGAGCTTCTGATCGAGGAGAATGTGATTTCTCTTATATTTATTTCAATAACATATTCAATCTTCAAACATATATAGCATCAAATATAATATAATAATATATAATAATATATAGCATCTTATATAGCACTCAAATCTTCATTGCATAGGCTCTTCTTGAAACTCTTAACAGTGCACAGTTAAAAAAATCACTGATAGGATAAATGTGTTTTCAATAATGAATATTTTTTCGAAATAACATAGTAACAAGCGTTTCATCGCAAGCAACCTAACTCAGCCATATTTAACGTTAAGTGCCATAATTTGCTTTCGCTCACCATTCTATCAGGCGTAGTCTGATCGACGATGTGGAGATTTCCCCCAAGCTTCATAATTGAAAGTGAATTTCCCTTGTTTAGATTATATTCTGTCGATCAAATGTCAAACTGAAGCTATGAAGATTAACTATCTATGAGTACCGGTTCCTATTTAATAAACAATGAAGCTAGATGCTCTAGGTTATTAAATGACTTTAAAAAAAATCCTTGTTTAATTTTCTTTTAGATTTCTTTACATTATTTCTACCTATTGTGTAAGGAAAAATAATCTTATTATTGTTAATAATTTACCGAAAGGTTACTTGATGGATAACCTGAGCACCTCCTAATAACTATATTATCTTAAATGACTCTTTAGAAACAAAAATATAATAAATACTTACATAAGACTTAATTTACATCATGTTCATAACCCCAAAGTAAGTGGAGCTTCAGAGTTCTTATATTGGGTGTCATCTGGCGATTCTGTTACGAAGGAATGTAATTCAACCTTCACATTCGAAAATGGGTCTTCTGCTCAATGCGTCAGCTTGAGGTGATGTACTCGTACATCGAACCTAAGACGAATCGAGGTACCCTCTTCGTCTGAATCAATTAATAAGATAGTCCATTCCAATAGTTGATCTACTGTTCCATCGTTGCTGTTTTGATCTGATTTATTCAGCCACCGCAGGCCTTATCCGGCTCGAAGTCAATTTATCAATACTAACAATTAAGTATTATTTAACATTCAATAAGCTTATTAAGTCCGGTTAGCGTAAGCTCGGTCAGTTCGAAAGCGCCCATTAGCTGATCCAAACTCACTTTTACCAAATGACGTGAGCGTTTAACTGCGTCGATAACCGACGTAACGTGCATGTAAACGAAACGCGACATCACTCGTATTGTTTATGCGTTTCGTTTTCCTTTTTTAGAGTCATGTTTTTATGTATTTATATGGCAAATAAAGTCCGGAAGATAAGGTAAAGGTTAAAATCTTGAGATATCAGAAAAGTGACTTCTGGAATATGTGTTTTCTGCCCCATGCGCTGCTTTTTCTGAGGTTTTAGAAAGGAACTTTCGATATACGTCATGAAATGTTTGAAAAAAGCGAAAATAATATTATAAAGCGAATACTAAAGACAAGTGTGGTGGCAAGTTTAACGTCTAAAGGCAACGGTCCCCTTTTAAATTAATAAATCCATTACCACAGTAATATCCCCTTAATCATATTATTAGGTACTAAATCTACAAGTGTAGATATCTAACTAATTATTTGTAATAATTTCACCGCAGTTATAATGAATAACCTAATTGCCAAATGATAATAGTCAGACTCATCCTGTCAGTTTATTTATGAAAAATAATGTAGGAATTATATACAATGAATCATTACTATGATTTGCCTATTAATACCAATCCGTATTATAAAGCAATCAAGTAAATGAATTGGTAATTAACTAAACCGTAGTTAGTTATTTTCTCAATGAATAACCACGACTCATGTTTTATTTAGGGTTTATTTGAATAATCGAAAGGGTTTATTTGAAATAAATAGGTATCAATATCCTGATAACACTTAAAACGCACCCAAATATAGGAATGATATAAAAATACCGGCAAAAAATTAATACTGTGAACCATAATGATCCTCAAAGAATTTGCTAGATAATGATCGCGTTAACGGACACCAAAAAAAATCAAGTAAAGCCTTATACTTAAATTACCCTAGTAAATGCCTTCATCATTACCATCATGGATGGATATTGTCATGATCACAAATTTGATTTCGGTAGTGTTCGGCTGTGCACCAGAAAACTCGCTGTATAATACCTATTGCATATTACGAGTATTTAAAAACTATATGCCTTTTTAATATTATGACAAACTAAAATCATGCCTATTGTTATTATGCTTATTGCTTTTATGCCTTTTAATGATTATGCTATGGAAATTACGACCATTTGATGTATATCGTAATACACTTTGCCCGGCCTGGGATATGAAACCTGGGACCTTTGGATTTCGGGCCACACCTCTTGGCCCCCGAGGCGTCAACTCTGGTTATTACATTTTG
The DNA here is from genome assembly GCA_947369235.1 of Udea olivalis. Taxonomy (NCBI): domain Eukaryota; kingdom Metazoa; phylum Arthropoda; class Insecta; order Lepidoptera; family Crambidae; genus Udea; species Udea olivalis. The sequence continues at coordinate 18,469,518 of OX376342.1, forward strand.
ATGGAATTGTGTGATTGCACTTATATTCATTCAAAATCACCTGTTGTAGATCAAAAAGAGAGAATTCTAATAGCAAATTACATAAATATATGGAACTAATCCGAATAAATTGGATTGCAATTGACAGGTGGTCATTTAAAATGCTGGTCGATTCATTCATCGGCTAATAGCTATATACCCAATTTAACTTTAAGCTGATGTGTTAAAGTTCAAAATCGGCTATCTGTCAATGGCAGTTCGAAGCTTTCTACCGTCTCTACACCTCAATATGGAGATGTATTTAAGATTTAGACAAATGCATTCTACGAGATGTCTAATTTATTGAAACTATAATGGTCGCTGCCAAAATTGATTGTGTAACCCACAGCAAATTATATTTCGAGGAAAATAATATCAATAAGTAATGTTTCGAGTACCGACTCTGTTTGCATTTAAAACAAGACGAATTATTTATTACAATAATAAAATATCTGACTAATATTATGCAGAAGTTTAGAAAAAAGAACACTAAGAACGGTTTAAGACTAGCATGTTGTACGCGCGTATAAGCTCGTTTTTGTAATGCAGGCCTTTAGACACACGCGTAACTCAAACCAGCATTGAGGCGCTTATAAGCTAGTATAATCCATATAGATACTGACTCACCTATACTGGTTCAAGCGAACACACCGCAATAAGCCCATATATGTTGTATGTACGCGAAATGTAGCGCGCGTGTACGCGCGTATGCCTAAGAGACGCGCGTTTGCCGATTAGACGATGTAAAACGACAATGCATTCCGTTCCGATGAATAGGTGTTCTATTCTCATGTAGGATATCTTAAGATAAGCATTTTGAAAAACACTTCTCCTGATTTGTGTGTGCAGAGTTTGAAATCAGATGACCACGTCAGGATGTTCTCGAGATACAGACATTTCCTTATGAACACTAGGCCACTGTTGTTTTTTACTTTTAACATTATTGGTATTAAAAATATCTACATTAAAAAAGTACAACAGAGGATAACAAGGTGTGCTGGATGTCATAACACAACGTGAAAACAAGATCATGAATATTTACGAACTAATAATATAAAAGCTCGATAAACAAACCAGAGAAGTGGTTTCGACCACAAATCAACATGACACATTGATTGTATAATCCAGGGCTGTCAACAGCATATCAGGATGTTAAATCAATAACAGGGATGATGACAGATCTACGAACAATATTAAAAAAATATTCAGCAATTAACTTCAGCTCGGAGCCCGTGTGATTCTGAGTTCAAAATCTGGCCAGGCCCAGCCCTGACTTTAATGTTATACTATTATGTATTCAAGGTAGTGTAATTGAAGTTTATAATTCATACATAAAAATAAATAATATCGTAAGCGTATGTATGTTTTTAATCATAATCAAAACTCGTGTCAGCCCTTGAGCTTGCACTTGCCAAGCTCTTGTGTTTGCAGATGCTCTCGGATGACGTAAGCACCGCTCACTCGTGGAAACGTCCAACACATGCAACCAATTTAAAACTATCGCCTTCTATCACGATACCTACACCTGTTTATGCAAAACATTCAGATTTCTAGTGCCCCAAGTAGGTAGAATCAACCACGACTCTTATTAGACTTTGTACCGTCCGCAAAGAAGAGTATTGGAATAGTAACAATGAGAGTTTTGCTTATACAGGCAGTGTTATGCTCCAGCTGAGGCTATGGATATACTTAAATATGATTTTTCCTCATACAACGTACGTGATATGCGGACTATGTGAGTCTTAACCTTAGGAGTTTTAAGGGAACTGTTTCTACGAATGTTTGCCATCGTTGACGGATCAAAATATAATCTTTTCTTCCAATTTACATGCATTTTAACGACTTTCATTATCATTAGTGGCATTTTTGCCTCGGCTCTAACATAGCAAGACCGACGTTTTTATTCAGTTGGTTAAACCAACTTCAACATACAAATTAAACTCATTCGAAAGAATCGGTATCCTAACCTTTACTGAAACCCTTAATTGTTAAAATGCAAAGGTTGTTGGTTAATTTTAAACAATTGCTCGTTTGCAACTATTTAATGCATTGTTTTTACCAGAACTTATTCTACTCATACGATACAGATAACATTTTACGTAAATACTTTAGCATCCAATGCCGCGGGCACAACTTACTCGTATCTAAATAAAACCAGGACTAACCCAAAGGTAAGAATATATTATCCAGACGTATTGATAACCGACTCTCAATTTTATTTACTATAGCATGGTCATCTAGTTCCCAACCCTAAAACTGCCAGCTAATGTGTAGGGTCCATTAAAGTGGTTATCAACTAGCCACGGCGAACTGCCCTCCTACTCCCGTTCAACTTATACGGCCGAAGTTTCGTTCGCAATCTGTAGTGAAAACAGAATAGCGCACGAAACTTCGGCCGTAAGTTGAACGGGAGTAGGCCCTCTCTGGTCATAATATCAATACCAATCATTAAGATTCAAATTGAAAATTCGAACCGCATATTTTTCGTCTTCACGCATGCTCCCTAGCCGAATACAGCCAGTAACAGTTACCTCTAGATCGTCATTGGATTACCCACACAATGCTGTGTTCCGTTCACAGATATAACTTAAAATAGATGACACACCTCCGTCTGTATGAAAACTATACGTGCCTCTTTTTTAACGCTTAATGTGACGTTACAGAGCACTATAATGATAGAAATTCTCTATTTCTTAACCGATTTAAAATTAAACCAATTCATTGGCTCAAGAATGACAAAAGTAAATCTAACTATATGATTTTAACATCTGGTTCCATTATGGTAGAGCAATGACTGAATTAAGCTGTTTGGGAAAATAAAAGTGAACTAAATATGCAGTGTCCCTTTTGACACGCGAAGAATACATACACCCATCATCATCTATTAGGATTTATCTCTGTGACCGACACAATATGTTCCGTTCGACCGCTAACGGCAATCGCTTTGATTCGTGTAATGAAACGTTAGGTAACTGACGTCTGCGGCGCGGCGTCTGATCGCGATTGTATGTATGTACCACAAAAGTTTTTTTTTAATTGAAAGGAAGGTGGTTAATCTTTTGATCTAATTATGGTCTGCTATCCCATTCTTATCAATAATTGACTCTTCCGTGCCTAATTTGGCTCTTTTTAGTGTATATTGTTCTGAGGATGAAGTCAAAAATTCAATTTTGCCTTCCTTCAAACTTTCATATTTATAAAACATCAATCATTGGATAAGTATGCAGTTTAGAAGATAACTACCTAAATTGAAATAATAATCATAGAACAATGGTTGTTAGAATAATGATACCACTCAAATCATCATTCAGATAATAAAATTTATTGTAGTTATAATTCCTCAAGTAAAAGTGTTGTCCGAGTGAGAGATTGCTAATATTAGGTAATTTCAGCCAAGACGTCTTATAAACTGAACTGCAATGTGAACAAACCGCATTGTTCTCCATTGCCCAATCAGCATGAACAAAAACTTTATTTACAAGAAAAAACAAGGAAAAATCTACTTTATTTTCAGAAGCTTGGAACATACTTTCAAATGTCAGACCGCACGCGTTTAAATTACCAGCTTTATTATACGGCTGAATTGAGTTCGACAAACAGCAGTATTGGAACCTCAGTAGCATTTGCATTCCTGAACTCGGCCGTTTAACGTCGGCGTCATTTTCACGAACGTCAACGGTTCACTGACCTCTAAATTAGTGGAAGCAGGCTTAACTAAGATGATTTACCTACTAAGATCTGATGATAAGCAATAACAATGATTCCTTAGTTTTATAATTCCCATGGTTTGTTTTGTATTAAGTAACTTAATTCATAATATTTTATAAGCTACCTTCAAGCGTTTTAATTTAAAATTTGTAATCTTTCAAATTACTCTTTTTTATAGCTAGCCAGTGAGTAGTTTTAAGTAAATACGAGTATGTAGGTACTCGTATATCACCTATTAGATTACATGAAAACTTGCGCATTGCATTTGCCATTCCACATAGTCGCTTATGTTAAACAAAGGTTTCCCATAACCTTCTCAATTTAACACTTAATCATACAACACTGTGTTTGTTACCACATATTCGTTAATCGCTAAACGAAGAATCAATTAACAGTTATTATGTCGGAACGGCTGAATGAATGAATGCTAGAGTTCATACAAAAGACTTCAACGCTCACGTCTTTAATATAGCTTGGCTTACAATTGTTTCGAATACTCCACAGTGGCGCAGTCTGAAATTCAGGGGTCCTGGGTTGAATGGTCAAGCTTAGAGTGGTTTCTTAACCACATAGACCGACACACACACACATAGCTTAAGAACATACGAGTAGTTCGAGTTTATGATCACCAACCCGCACATGTCACGTTTTGTATAACGCCATACACTTGAAAAAAACCTTTGGAAAGGCGAAACTTTGCAAAGACGCAGGCGACATTTCGAGTCTAGAATTTGAAGCAATTTAATCAAAATGATTCAGCTAATTAATTACTTTGAAGAAGATTTCCAAAGTTAACATGCATTTAATTATCTTCTTCGTAATTATAAACGCACGTTTTGTCAGACAAATACCTATTAAAGTCAGACATAATTGAAGAAGCCTCCAAACTGGAACCTCGGTTAAGTAAACAATGGCTATTAGTGCAACAATTGCTCCTGAGCGTGTCTGACGGTTCATTGTGCCGGTCGGTAATGAATTAATTTCGCAATCGCAAATTTGGCATAGGCTGGCAGGGTTACTCACTTACTTTTATTGCAAGAAAATCGCGTTGTGACTGCCATCATTGATAATTGATAAAAAATTGTATTGGGATTTGACATCTCATGACAAAGTCGCGTAAATTGAAACGTAAATTGAAAGTGGCAACTCGTGGTAGACGTACTGCTAATGCATCGTCACTGGTCAACAAACTGTCAAATAACGAACGACTAGCGAAATCGAGTTTCAATGCGAGTTAAGAAACTGAACTGAACTGAGTTGAAGGTGGCTTAAAAAGAGCATACCGATGCACATTCAATTGCGTTAGTTGTGTTGCTGAATCGAAGATGAAAAATTAACTAAAAATTTGAAAAAAAAACCCCTACGCAACTAGTACACGTGAAGCTTGAATAAAAAATATTTTAATTTTATGCCAAAATGCCTTACATCATTTTGGACTGATTTTTACCAAATATAGCTAAGAACCACCGCAAGGAAACTGGCTTTCGAATGACAAAAACCACATCGAAATCAGTCAATCCGTTTGAGAGAGCAGTATACCACAGATAGACATACATACAGACATCGTTAAACTTTTAACACCCCTCTCTTTGCGTCGGGGGTTTAAATTGACTCGCAAAACGACAAACACTTTTCAATTAGTAACTTACACCCATCATCGAAGATAATCAAATGTCAATCCCACATCAATTATGATCACAATCGTGTAATTTTCACAGTTATACTGCATTTTCCTAATCACTAGTTATTACTTTTTATTAAAACTTATCGTCACGGTAATAACTCAGACGGCCAACAACCACGGCGTGTAAATCCTATGAATTATCCGGTCTTTTCAACTTAATGCCTCTCGATAAAGATTTATGAAGAATAACAAGTAGCATTTTTTTATGCGAATAAATGTCCTTGTCGTAAATTCAAGGTGGATAAGCTAATAAAAATAGTGGACTGGTAGGTCATAGAATAAAATTTTGTTGACTAAGCAGGTTATAAGTTTGAGCCTCTAGCTAGAATCTAATGGAATTGTTTCATAAACTTTTTTTTTCCTTTTTGAGGTCTTCTCTGTATTTTTCAATGTCCGCATGGTCTCCACTTAAAAAATGAAATACCAAAAATGTAATCAAAATATATGCATACGAGTAAATGAATTGAAAAAGTCACGATTCGCCTTGTGATTATAGTAAACAAAAAAGTTGTGTTAGTCTACTGGTCTAGTGAAAAATAAAACAAGAACAGTCAACTCGGCCGTTCTTAGCTCTTTGCTATGAACAAGCAATCTACGGACAGTTCACAGTATCACAGTGATACGTTTAACCTGATGACTATACCTATTTCTGAATAACCTTTTTTCAAAATATGCGTCAGAGCAATAAGATCTATATGCTCGCCATTCTACCCTTTCCCCGGCCGCGGGCGTCGTCTCAGGGCCGTCTGCTGCGAGGCGCCGCGCCCACACACACTCTCGGTTTCGTCGTGCGTACACGTGTGACTAGGAAAAAACTACGCAATGAGAACTCAACGGTGCATTTAGTTAATAGGCCAACTAACGCACCGATGCTTTGGTCTTTAATCTACTAGTACGTGCCCCATCACAGCTTAAAGCTGTGCAAATGGAATAAGCTATCTGCACAATAGAATAGTATTTTCAGAACATTAGATTAAATGAATAAATATTCCAAGTAAATATTCCTAGTATTACTTGGATATCCTCAACAAGCGAGAGGATAGATATACGAGTGTTCCAAGCATGCGTATACTACTGTACAGAGGCGTTCACATCAACCTTTACAAAACTATTGCAAAATGGGTCTCATGTCAGCAGCTTAAGGTGCCCTATGTAAAGGTTGATGCAAACGCCTCTGTACCATATGTTCAAATAACGCGAGATGGTAAAACTAAAACTCAAGCTGTTTGCTGTTGCGTATGTTGCCTTCATTTAGGTAGATAGAGCTCTGCTATGCAATTCTCTTACTCGTAGTAATTCGTCTCTGCAACAAAGATGAAGTACGAAATTTTGACAGCTTTCAAGAAGTCAGAACAAAGTAAGGAAGTAATCAAAAGATCAAAAGAGAGCCGAATGCGTTGCAAGCTTCAGGGTGAAAATGAGATTAAAATGGAATGATTACACCTCTCTCAGCATAAGGTACAAGCTTATTGCTGCTTTTTGTCATGTAAACGTATCATAAGCACACTCAGCGCAAGACTGGTTCTCACTGATGATGCTACAAAGGCTATATTATTATACTTCCAACCAACACGAGGAAATAATAAAAATAATAACGACTTTTACTTGACAATGAACCGAGCTATTTCCTGCAGCGCGGCCTCGGCGGTCCAATCGACTTGCTATCGATCCGCGCATGCGCGATCAATATAGATCTATAGGGCTTGCGCACGCGCCGGTCCACCGTTATTTCCGTCGCAGCCGGATGTAGGCAGTTGGCTTGTGCTCGAGCAAACTATTAAATTCTTTCTGATAAATATATGGCAACATAATGATATTAAATAATAACAAGTAAAAAAGAAACACGTTCCACATCGCTTTTCGCTGAGTGATTTCACCCTCGTTGAATAGAAAGAGACAAAACGAGCAAAACCTTCGTATGACAGCTGTCAGGTGAATTTCATCGAGCTCCAGGCACTGGTAGAATTCGCACTTGTCAGAGTGATACACGTCACCCTAACCCGTAACCCGAAACAACTAGGAAACTGTCAGGTGACATCTCGGTCAACCTCGGTTTCACTCGGGGTCAATTTGGAACTGGTTCGAGTGATTTTCACTCCTCAGTGTGAAATTCTACCCGTTTTGGAACACAGCCCTAGGATTCTTTACATGACTACCATAGATACTTCTTTGTGTTCGTTCCCATCTGCCATAATTAAATTCATTAAACTGATTTATCTCTGATACCATAGTACATCCTTGTACTGCTTAGTAAGATCCCAGAGATGCTATTTATTTTGAATTATTTTACGTTATATTTATATTATCTTATCTAAGAATGTGTGTTCTCAGTCGCAAATTGTATACAAAAAAATACAAAAGACATCATATTTTATTGTGAATACAAAGGTAAGCCATACAAAATAGCTTCTCTTACCGCTGAATTGATATAATTTTAATGTCAATGTTGCATACCATGAATATGTTTTCACACAAAGGTCGACTAGTAAGTGACTAAGACAATGCAAATATTCTCTTAACCTCTTTGTACGCTAACCAATGAAATGCTAATTAAGTTTATCAAAAGATTCAAAAAATAATCATTTGGCCAACCGCTAACGTAGTTGTTACAGGCACCTGTTGTGACACAAAACTTACTTAGGGGCTAGACCAATTTGTGATCTTTTTGAACTGTCTATTTGCGAAGATGAAAAGTGTCCGTGAGCATCATGTCAAACAGCTGATCGGAATAAAGTCGAATCTATTTTAAGTACAAAAATGGCCGGCGAAGAATTAAAATTCCTCCAATACTTTGTGCTCCTCTCTCATCGTCATTTAAATTCTCATAGGGTGTCATTACAAGAAACAATTGACGCGCTTTGCCATTGTGCGTCGCGACACCTCGGGGCGTGACAGACCCGCGCCTAAATTCCGGCGAGCTGACACGCCGAGCTGTGGCAGGGTTAATTGAGTTGAATAGGTACTATTTTACCATCATTCTTAAAAATCTTCTGTCTTACTCTTTCTAGTATGTGTCGACCCACTGCAACAATTTCATTAACACTTTGCGTTCAATATTTCTAACCTCTGATAATATTTATTTTAGTACTTGAGTTTTTATTAGTTAAACACCACTCGAATTCAGACACGATAATCAAAGTTGAGTAGCCCCTACATGTATAGCTGTTCCTTTCATTTCTACTGACATTTAACAGGACAGCATCAATTTGAGATGTGCTCAACTTTAAATATCATTTCTGGATTCAAGGGATAATTAAAAAACACTTAGTTATAGAACTTTATGCGGGAGCTCTTTCGAGTACAACATTCCAACTGCTAATTATCGAGTTGAAATCTCATGTTTAACGGTATGAATTAAGTATTTGTTTCAAATCGCTTAATCTGCCCAAGAGCCGTTGCAAAATGGACATTTATCGTACTCTGTTTGTAAAATCACGCATAATGTACTCATTTGAGTACTGCAATAACTTGTTTTTAATTAAGTAGGCAGTAGTCTAATTGGATTGCTTGTATTTTAAGTATTTCAACAGTAATATGGTGAAATACGATTTCAGCAAGCCTATTTTGTATCGTTTTTAATTTATTACTGTGTATCAGTAATAATATAATAATAATAATAAATAAATATCCCTGGACATCCCTGGACATTATTCCACACAGCGCCATCTAGCCCCAAAGTAAGCTAATTAAAGCTTGTGTTATGGGATACTAGACAACGGATAAACATACTTAAATACATTTTCTTTTGTAAATACATACTTATTATACATAGGAGACACCCAGACCAGTACAAACAGACATGTTCATGCACACAAATGTTTGTACTGTGCGGGGATCGAACCCGCGACCTCTGGTGTAGTAGCCAACTTCTTAACCATTACACCAAGTCGGTCGTCATATATACTATACTATAATATACTTTTACAGTAGGTAAATATTTACAATACTCAAATTAATATTCTTAAAATTTGCGATGAAATGCTCTTTTTACACTCATCCTTCATTGCTAAAAAATAAATAGTAGATTGTTACACAAGGTGAGAAAGTTACTTTTTCAATGCACGAGATGGTTTGGCGCGCGAGCGTAGCGAGAGCGCTAATAGTTCGAGGGCATTGAAAAGGTCTTTCTTCCGAGGTAAACACTCTGCTTTTCATTACGAATATAAGGAAAGTAAATAAAAATCAGATACATAAGTTCAACCAAATAAACTTCTCACTCGATTTACGAAACAACTGAATGAAGTTCGAATAGTTGCAATCCCGCCTTTTCTTTGTCTGTGGAATTCAACCATTTTTTTTTTACATTTAAAAAAAGCATACTTAGACAATGATGATGGAATTCCCCCGCCTTATTTTATTTAAAGAAAACATTTTTTTTTTTCATTTCTATCGTAAATGCTTAGCTCAAATTTATTCAATTAAATACTAATTAAGTGAAACATACATTAATGAGTATATTCCTGCTTCGATTGTTTAAATATTCATTTGAAATTAAGATAAAGAAATTTCAAATACAGCTGAGGCTGAATAGAATACATCGACTTGCCACAAAAGGAATGTCAAAATAGAAGGTGACATTTGACAGTTATTTACTTTCAGCCCTAGGGCGGAAAAAAACTTTACAGCCCTAGGGCTGAAAGTGAAGCTTTCAACCCTATGCTCAAGCAACTTCTAGCTTACTTTCCGTGTATGAGTAATGAAAAATACGTTTTCACACCACATGCTCGACAATGCCGAATTATATGTCAAGTAAACCTTACCGAAAGCAAGACATTATATCTCTTGGCTTTAGCCGGGTTATAATGTTCTATTATAACCCGCTGGTCAATAATGTGATTTTCACTTTCATAATTCTTATTGCTATGTCCATAAAGTCTAATTTCACTAAACAGAATGTGTCCTCAGCGGGCGCGGCCAACTCGATTTTCGAAGACCGAGGCCGTGGCCCACTAGATTCGCACTAAGACGAACTTCATTTGTTTGTCAAATCGAGTAGGCCACGCCAGCTGAAAGAAGTTGCTATAGCCGTAGCTAGTAGTACTACTAGCTTTAGAAGATTCTTTAATATGCTGTAATAAACACAATCTACTAAGCCTGGTTTTTTATTGTCTCGCATAAAGTGAGAAAAGTAGAGTATACACCACCGGGATAAAACTGTTTTTTTCTTGGGCGCTTGAATCCCTCACTGCACTCAGGAATCAATCTTAATTCCCTCGCTTTGCTCGGGAATTAACTTATAACACTCGCTGCGCTCGGGAGTTAAATTTGGAGTCCTTCGTTACGTTCAGGATTCAATGTAGCGCCCGTGACATAAAACAGTGCTTTATCCCCTTGGTGTATAATCTACTATTATAATCCTTGCTTCCAACAGGCAATTTATTTCCCCTTTATCCTGACCTTAATAGGTTTCCGATCATTCTCTTCAAGAGACGAGTACTATTAGTACAGCTTCCTTTAATCAAAGAAAGCTATTTACGCTAGACCTCACCAGATTGACCTGCAATAAGACATGTGTAGTAACCATGAGACATGACATGACAATGTCAAATCCCAATCCATTTTTTTACGCGAACGATAATGTGAAAGTGGGAACTCGTGGTAGACGTACTGATAAAAATGATACGGTATCATGACTGTAGTAAAATTTTCTTGCCAAAAAACTAGACATTCGCACGAGCTGACAAAAGACCTATCGTGTTGACGCCCCCAAATATGTATCAACCGAGCACGTAAATTGAAACGTAAGAAACCAGACAGCCCGGTCGAGACCGCGTTCACGACCGCGACAGATCGGTTTTGATTGGTCAACTCGCTGACCTTGCGTTCCTGAATCGGACACTTTCCGATTGCTGAGTTGTTTCTGAATTCATAATAGAACACCTAAACGCGAGTACTAAAACGCAATAGCACCAAATTATGGGCGGCGCATTTTTATATGGTCAAAATACCCATAAACATAGCGACCCAGCGTCTTCGCACGGTTGCAATGTAGATACTAATGTGTTTGCTTTTTGCATGAATTATTATACACATAAATCTTCCCCTTAAATCACTATGTCTACTGTTGAGAACCGAATTAAAATCATTGCGTATTTTGAAAGACTTTTTTATGCCATGTAGAGATAAGTCCATATTGTATAGAGCCTCGCCGTTGAACTCTTTTGAAAGGACGGGTTTTTCATTGAGTCATATAGAGACGTCATTGCCGTGCTTCTTATTATTACACGATTCTTGTGTTTTATGAAAATATATACACAGGCACCTAAGCCTGAAATTAGCGATCTCATGGCCGCGATCGACCTGAATCGGTGATCAGTCATAGAGTCCGAACGCAGCAGGAATCTGCACAGATGAATGCACATTGAACATAGAAACATCAATCATTGACCAAGTTGTGTTGAAATCTTGGTGTTCAACACCTGGAAACTTCCATCAGTAATAGGCAAAAAGATTCAGATTCATACACTTGGGAAAAAAAGATCATAATCTTATTATAGTGATGCAACAAAGTTGCCACCAATTATGACCTAAATACTGTAACATTACACAAATTGACTGTTTATCATCCAACAAAGAAATGAAAATCAATTGTAACAACTCAAACTGCGTAAGACAGAGCAATATGGCTATAGTGACTGTTTCAATTGAAATAATCCTTTATTGGTTCCTAATGAATCACATTCCAGTGCAAAATGTATCGAAACAAAGAAAATACCGGATAAGGCTTATAAGGACAGCCTGCTACCATTTCGAGCAAGGTGGCACGAGGTTGGAGGAGGAGGTAGATTATCGGTGACGAAGCAGAAATTACGGCTGAGGAAATAGCAAATTTTCAGCTTATAGTTAACGTAACTTTGTATTGTTCCTAGACAGAGAAGGACTGTAAACTAAAGCAGTGGCATAAGTGGTTAAAGAAGTTTATTCTCAAAAATAAGAATGTTTGCATTAGCAAGCTGTTTAAGCAGACTTCGTAATTTCTTGCCAATACCCTCCAAAATTGCGCTTGTCCAGGCATAACTTTACCCTATACTTGATTATGCAGATTGTTGTTACTTAGATTTAAATGAGAATCTCCTGAATGAGCTCGAGCGACTTCAGAACTTCTGCATTCGTATCATTTTCAGTCTGCGAAAGTACATATGACCACGTCTCAGAGTACCGAGCTCAGCTTAGCTGGCTTCCTATGCGTCTTCGTCGAAATCTACATGGCCTATCTATTCTTTACACCATCTTGTTTAACCCATTGTCCCGGCTCTACCTCAAGGAGCGCTTCGAGTTTCTGCAACCGACCCGGGATCATGATATGATGCGATCATCTAGAAAACTTCATCTTCAATTTCCTCCCCATTCCCGCACACCTATACAAACTCCTTTACTGTGCAATCCATACGTTTATTCAACTCCTTACCTTTATCCATCGACAGTCACAATTCCTTCATGTCTTAAGGACTAGAGTTAAAGCACACTTTGTTACTCTTGCTGTTACTTAATTTATCTCTTCTTAATCTTGTTTCTTTTTATTTCCCTCTTGTTATTAGTTTAATCCTGTGTCTATTTTGGTTATTCTGTTGTTATTCCCACAATGTCTTGTCTTGTATTATATGTAGATATTATATGGTTATATCAAATATTTTGTATGTGTATATTATAGGTAGATATATTATGTAATTTATTTATTAGTTATACGAGTATAATACATTCAAACCTCTTTCATTTCTGCACTTGCTTACCCTTACTGTCATGTTTCCTTTACCTGTAGTAGGTCGTCTGGAAGAGATTGCTTTTAGCAATAAGACCGCCTAAATTGTACGTCAACTTACTTTGTAATACTTTATATTTTCTTCTGCTTTTGTGCAATGAAGAGTATCTTATCTTATCTTACTAAAAGAAGTAAGATAAGATAAGAATAAGAATTTAAAGTAGTAGCTTGAAAGTATCTTTACAAACTACCCCTTTGCAGATGTCAAACAAAGTTATGATTTCAAACTGGGATGCTTAGGTATCGCAGGACATGTCTACCATTAGTTTCTGTCACGTAAATCAAATTAGTTGACTTCAGAAATTTCTATACCATACATTTGTATGACCTAACAGATCAATTACGATACAGTTTATCAATTCAAAAACACATTTTACCAGTGCTCTAAATAGTTTGATTCCCTAAGTAATTGGAAAGGAAATTTGCCTGAGCGCGGGTCTTATCGATAAATTTAGCATAATTCATGTTATCCCTGACTATCTCTAAGTACGACACTGTAAATCGGACCATTTGGACCTAATAAAACGTGATTGGTTCAACATCAAACCGAGCCGATTGCGGCCTTTCTACACCCACGACTGGTTCATTTACCCCAAGACAACTATTCTCATTACGTCCTAACTCTGGTCAGTGACCATCCGCTGTACAGTTACCCTGCCAAAAATGGCTTCAGCATCGAATCAGGGTCAGCCGAATTGTAAACCGTTACTAACATGTTTCCTATAGCACAGACCCAGAAGATACCATTTTACCTTTTTTATGAATGAAGAAAAAATTGCTTTACCCCTGGAACTTTGAGTTATTCGAAATAGCTTACTAAATTCAAGTAGGTAGCTACCGTTTTACGTGGCGTCTTTGACGTAGCATTATACATGGGCTACTTCAAATTGCTGATATTGTCTCCCAGCAAAAAATATCTTCTTGTCCATTTATGTATGTATGCGGGTATTTTGTCGTCATTGAGAACACTGTAAGAAATTAAAAGCACTGAAAATTTATTCATTCTTAAAAAAGACAAAGCCACTTTAAATCAAAAGATCTGAATATTTTTACTGACTTTTTTACACGCAGTATTAACCCTACCTGCATTACTTGAGTGCCTTCGTGACCACACTGTGAATGAAGCTTACATTTCGGAAATAACAATTAAATGATAAAAAAAATGTTGTGCCGTATAAAATTCTTATCAATATTTTAGCGATTCTTATCACAGTTTTTGTTTTAATTTTTATCGCTAAACTGCTTATGAGATCTAAAAATATTTAGTATACATCTATTTACAACTTATGGGTTCCAGAAAACCAGCGGTCTGTGCTGATCCAAGATTCCCAAATGTCTTTTAGATTTCGTCTCAACGTGTAACGCCCCTGGCTTGTGATTAACCTTTTAGGCTGATTCCTTAACTAATCTTTACATTGTTCTAATTCTTGCAATGTGACCAACCAAACAAGCTATTACTTCAGATACTAACTGTAATTACAAAATAGCACTATTAACTGCAACTTAACACCCCGTCGGAGCGTGATCGCCGATCGTTACGACTAGACCAGACGTTAATAACTATTATTTTAATCAGCATTAGACTTAAAGAACCGTTTAGATTAGATTACAAAACACGGAAAATTGTTTTAATACTTTGCTTGCTGCTTTACAATTACACAATGATGAATGAGGTAATACAACTAAATGTATCAAGATACATAGTGTTTGTTGTTTTTAAATACCTGTATGCAAATATAGTTCAATGAATACATAGATGTATTATACTATTTTGTAATAGCTATATCTAAAGGACCTCTTGTGTGGGAATCCAATTCGAAATACTACTTTGTCTGACTTGTGCCACTGAAGAAAACGAGCTTATCCATACGCCTACCACGAGTTCCCAATAAAAAAAAAATACGCGAACGATAATGTAAATTTAAAGTGGCAACTCGTGGTAGACGTAGAGAATATTAATATTGCTGTATCTACGAATACAGCAAAATAATATTCTGGGTAAACGAATTATCGCAATAACTAAATAATGTAACGTATACCTAATACGAACTCGCAACAATAGTTAAAGCACATTTCGTCTCTTGTAGATGAAATATTAATATTTCATTAGCTGTATAGTCGACCACTGCAAGGAACACTTCCGGCATAAGCTGAGCTTTGCTATGTAAATGCAACCGGTGCAAGTCCACAATATGAAGCTTGAGATGCGGTTGACTGTAGGAGAGCGAGTTGCATAATTACTTTTTAATTGGTGATCTTTAGTTTGGAGTTTTGAAGAACTTTTCGTTCTAAGTCATCGACACCTTTTATAAGTGAAGTGTGAATGACCTTTTCGCATTTTATGTTATATCATTATGTAACGACGGTCTATGGTATTACGTACCCTGATATAATAGACAACGTTTAGAATATGTCAGTATAGTACACGTGTCAACATTCAGTGTTCGAGGGTTAGCAATGTCTTTAACAGGATTTACGCAAGCAATATTAACTTTCAAGGTGTAAATAAGACGCATAAATTAGAGGCTATTAAATAAAAATAATATGAATTCAGGCTTTTCATTTATACAGGCTTTTTGACAAGTTCTACAGATTAGTCCCATCATCTTTTATTTAAATTAAAAAAATATATTATGTTAATGCTAGAGGACTGAATGAACAGCTTAGGATTCACAAAAAAACACCAATTTATGCGATTGAATTCAGTGTGAACTTCTGTTATACAACTGCTTTCGGTAAAATAATAGATTGTAAGTTTCCATTGTCTTCAACTTTACTGCTGAAAATCTGATTTGTCATGCTTCAATTTAATTTACCCCGCAAATAAGACTTTGGCCTTAGGAAGTGACAGCATTTGGCATCTAGATATATCTCACTACGTTCACTTAGTATGCAAAGAGGAAATACCTCAGATATTTCAACTGCTACAACTTGATATGAAAGACACGAAAGCTTTCAAGGTCTCCGCGAATTCGGCGCTTGCGCACGTCCGTGACTCACGCGCAGCCGGATCGCGCGCGAATGCCTGCTATTGTTAGACACCTCATCTTCAGTTCTTGTAACTATCTGATAATATCAACATTATAATATTAAAACGATTGTAGCGTTAAAGTGAAACCTGTTTTCGTAAAGCCGTGACTTCGTTGCTTTAAGAAGTTGTTTATTTGTTCAGTTTTGCTACGAGAAGAACAAAAGAGCTTAAATCTTTGTTGCTAATGAGATTTCTTTCTTGAAATAATAATTATTTCTGCAATTAGGACAGTGGAAATTAGAAACAGGTTGACCTAATCAAGTAATCATGGAACGAATCAGTACGTGATGCAAGCAAGTCTTTTCAGTAATATGGAATCAGTTGAAGATTCTAGAAGATCTTGACGTAACCCAGCAGAGGAGAAAATTGTTCTCGTATAGGCAGTAAGAAGAGAATATACTCTTAGTGCTATAATCTAACGGCCGATGGTGTAGAACATTCGTGGTATAAAATAAAGTATCTCTGTCAAACAAATGGCATTGTGTACTTCATTGTACACTTGCCTAACTATGCCATAACAAGGTTACCGAATCTTACGCAATTGAATTAAAAGCTTTAATTAAATCACAGATTAACAAAGGATAATGGTATTCTTGACCTCTGCCGACGTGGGCTCAGCGTGGTGATTCAAAGCGTGAACAGAACACAATCAACGTAGGATCCCACGCGTATACCAGCTACGAGTACGTGTATCATCGGGACACAATCGACGAGGGTATCCGCGGATCTCACAGGTGATTGGTGAGCTTACAGATTTACCGTCAGCAGCACTAATATTTCATACGTAAAAGGAAGTTTTCTAATTACTTTGATTATTTTAGCATTTCACAATGGTTGTTTTTCATATCTAAAAATAGGTTTTTCTAGTTTTTCTATCTTTAGATAAAGGAAGTTTTACTTGGTGATCAATTTACCCGCGATTCTTATGCGATTTCTAAAAACGAAATAGACACATCGCTTAATTTTTTGGAGAATCAACTTTCTTATATCGATATAAACCTATATTTTTATGTCCTTTCATGCTTTTTTGATTTGATTGAGTGTAAAGTTTAACATTTTGTTTTTGGAACAGAACCTTAAAAATTACTTAAAGCTATTGTACCCATCTAACATTTATTGTTATGACATTGCAGAAGTTATAACTTATAAAAATAATGCTCATAAAATGTATAAACGTTAAATTTAAAGTTTCGGTTTTAGCGGCAGCAAACAAATCAAACGGGTTGATTAAGTGATTTTCGTTTAACAAAGCAATAAGCAAAGTAATTTACTTTAATCACGTCCCTAAACTTAAAAAACTCAGCTAGCGGTCTCAAATGCGTAAATGATAGAATTCCTTTGCCTATAGTCGAGGGTCACGACTAGATAACTCAGTGGATAATTGCCGACACCATTATTGTACTAAACAGATCGTTACCGAGTTACGAGTGTCCCAGCTGTAAGGGCAGACGCACAAGACTAAGTATGCGTGTGCCAGATCTTAACGATTGCGCGAGCGCAGTGCCTTTATTTACTTTATAATAGTGTTTGTTGGTATTTGTATTGAATGCCGCAAATAAATTGTTTTGGGCTTCATATTTTGGGTTTTGGGCTTCATATTTTGGGAAAAAAAATAACGGCAAACAGTTTTGTTGCAGAATTACGAAACTGTATTTATGAATGCAAAATTATCACAATTATGTTTTAATCCATAAATGCATAAATGTAAAAAAGTCATCCAGTAGTTTAATTTGATGTTAGATGATTATATTATAAATATTAGTAAATTTTACATGAAAATATTGAAGGTATAGCTAACATTGGTTACTGTTTTGTTATTAATGATTGACTATATCGAAATAAATGGTGTAGCTTCTTTCCTTAAAATTACGTCCGTATTTCTAGTCTAAGATCAGCAACTTTTTTCCATTTTTTTAACAAGGTTAATCCGATATGGAAGGAAAATCAAAGCATTTCGTAAAAAAAATCAGAAAAATTGTTAACTAATGCGGCGCAGATTCGTCATTGTCACCGATTAATATTAGGTAAATATTGATTCTTTTAACAGACATAAAGCAAACAATTGGAGAATAGCAGAGAATGTTTTGCCACTGTAGATTAACCTACGAGAAACGGTTTTTAAAAGCAGTTAGGTATTAGGCTAACAACACATACGAAGTCTTTAAAGTTTTGCTTCCAATGAAGTCGTAACAAATTCCCCTTGTTTACGACCAATTATTGTTATTAACAATTATTGTTAGTAACTAGGCGTCAAACTATACAGTTTGACGCCTAGTTACTAACGACTAGATACATACGTATCGGAATGTTTGCAAACAAACATGTTCCTAATTAATGTACCCATTAGAGTGTAACAGTGTCAGGACGCAATTATGGTGATTCCGCGGTGTCGCAAACCGGCCAAGATTGCTCAACATGCCAACGTCTCGGTGGCTGCAACAGAGGCTGCCGAGAATTTGTGATAGGGGTGTAGGGGTGCCAGGATTACTTACTAGTAATCTGGCATATATGCACAATAGATCAAGGTCCTCTCTAAAGCGCCAATAGTCGTGACTTGGGTAGGGCCCAAGAGAAATAATCATGTGGAGAATATTTCAGTCTGTTCAGTGTCTGAATGTTTATCTGTCTCTGACACCTTCAGTACAAGAAATTTAAAATGCTGTTGCTTAAAGCCATATTTCACAACAAAGTAACGTTCGTTACCTTCGGTCCTGGCATCCCTGATCGGATTATGCTTAATTTATAGTCTATAGCGTGTCCAAAAAGCTGAGCGCCATGCCAACGCGCTCGCAGCGGCCTTGGGGGACACGCTTCGAGACTTGGTAATAACGATTTAGTGTAGATTCATGCCATTAACACGTTTTTGTTTAAATAAATCTAGTAATCCAAGGGAATGTGGATGGATGACTATTTAATCAGAATATTGACAAAACTGTGCTTTAACACAATAAAATTCTAAATCTTAATTAAGCAGAGTTTCTATAAATATGAGTATCAGGGACTAAGCAATATACAGTATATACTTGTCTGAAAATTTATATCTCTGACTACCAGATGCAGAACAGCGCACGTGTTCGTAACCATACATGTAGAGATCGAACCTGCTACAAGATACTTAGAGGGCAGGCTTTATGAAATTGTAGCAATGTAATACTTAAACAATTGTACTTAAACATTTTCCAAAAGTTGATAGACTAAACAAATAGCAAAAACTTTTTATTACAAATTCTTCAAGTTGGCAATGTTTGTTTAAACTATTACAAAAAAGTTTGTATTAGAAATCCGCTAGACCTTTAATTGACTTTCTAATTAATGTTATAATTATATATTTTGGTATTATTGTTATAGTCTTTGATTACCTCAAGTCATTGCACGTTGAGTTTTACCTAATCCTTGAACAGGGTTGCAGGAAATCCCAGTGACACGGCAGCATCAATTTCTTTGCCTAGTGTCTTTGACACGCACAGTCACGCCATCTTGGTAACGCGGGAAAACGGATAAATTTTCCTGATCTTGAGCGAATACACTGAATCACAAGTGGATAGGAACCAATAAAAAATGCACCTTGGAATTGAAGAACAAGGCCAATTGTTTCACGTAGGTCGAATCTTCCACGCGTTCTAAATCTTAATCGACTTGCATCAGTTACCTTTGAATATTATGGTCCGTTGTCTTATTTCTTGTGCCATTTCTTTGCTTGACCATCCATTTTATCTGCAAAAACTATTTGAAGTTGAACGTAACCTCAACCTCCAACTTAAAATGCGTTGCTAGAAACTCACCATCAACAGTGAGTAGAAACAACAACGGTGGATTATAATTTGCAATAAATATAAGTTAAATTACTGTGGTTTCTGTTCATTAGTGGTCCTGGTTCGACCCCAACGCAAGACAAACATTTATTGTTTTATTATCAATTTAAGTATGAATTTGATAATTTTGAACAAGTTTATCAGTCTGACAGCAATGGGACCAAAACTACTTAGTTTGTGGTCAGACATTTTTACTTTTGCTTGACGGATTTTGGTTTAACTAAGGACTGTAGCAATTTATTAGTGCCGGTAGCCTCTTAGCTGAACTCACAGACCTAAATTTCCAATCAGGTATTCAGTAATAACAAAAGCTTTATAGTTAAGTTTAAGAATTCAATGTTAAACCGAGACGATATATTTTGCTAACTTGGTCTTCCAAGTCAAACACTCAAATATCAATAACCCTAAACAGTCGCTTAACTTTGATGTTGTAATCTATCACGCACGAGGCTTTTTTTTCAAAGACTTAATACAAAGGATTAATGAAAACAAAGTGATGTCATCCATGGCGCGGATCCACCCGGACGCGGTGTCGGTTACGGCCGTTATGCGTTGTTGGTTTTTTCTCAGGCAAATATTATCGCAGAAATCGCTAAAAAGCTACCACTCAGTTGCGGTTAGCGAAAAGTAGGTATAGATTTAAATCAGATTGGTGTGAATTAGACGCTCAAACTATAAACTATAAATAATATTTTGAGCACGAAAAATCTGGAACTTGTGTATGCCTGGATACCACATTGACAGCAACTTGATTTTGTTAGCGAGGCTTTGGGAACTGGTCAAGACAGTCCAAATTACATTACACGTGATTAATACCAGTATTCGTAGTAGTAAACATATCCCAAAAGAAAAGCTTCGTAACAAGAGCCATTGATTTCCTATTCATACAGCCTTGTTTTCTATGAGCATAACATAATAGCTGCTTAAGAGTTATACAGCTTTCTACTGCTTTGCTAATACCGCTTGTGTTATGCTTACTTGAGGTAGCTTCAAGCCTGGCTTCAATTTGATAGCTTCTCAACTAGTCTAGTCAACTATATCTACGATATGGTTAACTATAGTTATATCGTTACTGCCTGTTATAGTCTAGGGTAAAAGCTTTTATGGAAGTCAATGTCCCCATCACAGTTTGTTTAGAGTTCGTACTACCAACCTAGTTAGAAATATTTTTTTGCAAGTACCAGTAGGTATCCGTGTCGCCGAATTGTCTGTCAGATACAAATAAACACCGAACAGCGAACAAGCCGGTCTGGCGGCTGACCTCCGCCTTTCTCTGCAACGGAAGATGTGGACTACTCTGTAGGATGATGCGCTTCACTAGTTGTGTACTTCAAAAATCAAAGATTGATATCTGAATAATATACAATATACCCATTTCTAAATCATATGGAGATTGATTTACTACAGCGGATCCTAAAATATTTACAGGAAAGGTTGAAATTGCAACGAAAATGGTAACTGTTCCCAATACTACGGTCAACACTATAAGCTGCCTTAAATGATTTGTAGGTATTTAATTAGGGATAGTCAAATGGACATTTTAGAATATAAATAGATTTGCATGCCGCTCTGGGCCGAATGTGGCGATTTGACATTAGAAACTTTTCCACCTTTTGTGTGACACCCATGTTCTGCAAATAAAGATTTTGAATTTGAATTTGAATTAAAATAAACGTTTAAGTGCTTTCAAAGGTAGTTCCATAGTGTGATACATGCTCCTGATATTTGTAGAAGTAGATAAAAATGATACCGCGCAAAAAATGGAAGCCGTATTTACAAATTAATGACTTGAATGCAAGCAACGTAGAGAACACTTAGCTAATTTTTATCAACGTACTCGTAAGAATATAATACCAAGATAAAGTACACGCCATTCAAGATACATTTCATAGACAGCTATTTTGTAAGCATTAGGTTCCATATAAGTCAGCGCAGCGTTACTGATCGCTCGCAATTTAGTAGTCGTCGACCTTCTGACATCATCATTACCGAAGTTGACCGTTAGTGCCCACAAATGACTTGAAACCACGCTTACTTTAATGATTTGGGCCTTATTAGAGTCTGTTTAGAGAAAATAAGTCTAATCACAAGTTCTCTGACTCATGGGGTTTTTTATACTGTCTACTTTTAATGATGTTTAAACATAACAGTGGCTAGTGTCAATATCTCCATTTTTCCTTTTAGACTGCAAAAGAAATTTGACTTCTTTTTTGTAGGTAAACAATATTTTTAACGTATATCAGCTATTACATAAAAGAAGTTTTCTAGAAATTTTCAGACGGTTTCTTTTCAATTGATTAAAGGTTATCGAGTACAATCAGTGCTAAACAAGGTCAATCAATTACAAACTAAGTACTGCAAGAAATTTATACAAAATTGGTCAATTGCAAATTCTAAGTTATCTTGCTGCCTATTTAAGATTCTTACTGCTATTTTTTTTAATTGGAAAAAAAAACAAGATCTGTTGTGCCATATCAATGTGGAAGTTTATCTGAAATATCAGTGACCTCAGGCCTTGGGTATACTTATCACTTATTTATTAAATGCTTAGCATAATATCCTAGCTAGGCCGATAGCCTGTTAGCGCAGTGGTTATGAGCACCCTCGGGTTCGTGGCTTTGTTGTTTGTTGTTTTTCATGGAATGTTTATTCCAAGAACGCACTTACATTCTCTTAGGCTGATGATGATGCTCATGATGAAAGGTAATTTACTCTTGACAAGTTTTTCATTTAAAGTTAACATCATCACATGTTGACTCTGATAAATATTATTTCAGGCATAGTCTTTCATTAAATGCACGTGACAGTTACAACAAAACCATTTTATTCAACTAACAGCTAGTTATTTCAACGTAATGCATGCCTGCATAGCCCGTCCATAATAGATGTTGTTATCAACATGCCAGTTCTAAAGCACGTTGCGTTTCCGAACGCCACATCAAATGACTGGTTCTGTCAATGCAGCTGGGGCTAACCGCGGTGGTCCTAAAGAGTAAAACTATTCTGGTTTGGCATGGTAACGATCTTATTCCAATACTGATAAGAGGCAACTACGACAAAAGCTATAAGTCGCTGTTCTAGTATCTAGGGCCGGCGGCCTTTCACGATGCATACCTCGCATACCGGGGCGTCGACAAATAAAGGTGCGCCGTTTTATGATGAATTTAAACAGTGATTTAAAAAAAAATATTGCAATTACAGAAGCAATGGAAACCACCAATAGACACTGACTTTAAAATTTTATGGTCTCATAAAACATTCATACGGAGTTAGGCGACGTCGTCCACGTCCCGTTATGGATCCAACAGTTCCAAACTGCTTCTCATGTCTTTACAAAATTCCACCCAGAATATTTTTTGAAACGTAGTGATATTATCAAACGACAGAAAAGAGATAAATTTATCAACATGTTATACCAACCTGCGTGTCACAAATACATATATAAAAAGAATGTATACAATATGTGCATTTCTATATACAACAGCTTGCCGAACGAATTGAAAATATTAAAATCTAATGTATTTAAGAAAAAATTAACATATGGCTATTAGAAAAATGTTTTTATATAGTGTTAAGGAATATCCAGAGTTTTGTTTTAAATTATGTCAAAACCAGCTAGTTTATTAAACATTTACACGTGTGCATGCAGACCGAATACAATGGACAATTCATGCTATATTTTAAGACCTTTTGACATGTATTCTCGTAAATAAATATTTTGAATTTTACTTTGATAAACACGCTTAAGAAAATAAATAACAATTCCCTTTTTTGAAAGCACAAGCTCACTTTTGAAATATGAGCCAAAAATATTATGAAGATATGAGTTTGTGAGCCACAAGTAATATTTTACAACAAGTACTGCAGTTGACCAGTCTTGTCAGCTACAATTATCTCAAATAGCTCGCAAAAATCAAAAGTTGTTGCTAACGATCGCTTTATAAACGAATTGGAAAATAAATAATGTCCAGTAATAAATTAGTAAACTTGTTGAACAATACAATATAACTATTCTTTGAACTGAAGATGGATATTCTTTTAGCATGAAATCATTGCTGTTGAAAATATTCATGTACAGGCTGTCCTCTTTACTCTCTAGGGAAATATTAAATCTTCATCGTAAACCAACCACGTAAACAAGAACTATTAAAACTTGGTATTTACCGTAACTTACTGGTTTAGCCCTAGTAACACCATTTGAACTCTAACAACCGAAGGTTTCCGTTAGTTTAACTTTAAAGATGGTAGATTCCCATAAGTTTATGAGTAATACGATGATTATTTTACTCGTCTTATCTTAATCTTACCACAATTAACGAAAATATAGTAACCGTTGCATGACATGACAGAGATCCTGCCTCTAGTGCCCAAAGTCAAAGGTTCGATCCCCATCCAGAACAAACATTTATGTGACGAACATTAATTGTGTTCGCCAGAATATTATTATTTATTTAAGTATGGATTTAGAAATATGTATTTGATATGTTTATGAGCCTCTGACACCCATAGTACAGTGGCTCACCTCAGTTTGGGGTCAGTAGATCTTGGTGTGAGATGTCCCAGATATTTTTCAACCGACGCGACTTCTAAAAGGTAACGAGTCCATTAGCTATTTACAGGCAGTAACCTACTTCTGAAACTGCATGACGTGCATTCTACCTATTTTCGAATTATAGTCAATTTAGCTACAATCTGTTGCATACAGATCGCATGTCCTAGCGTTCATTCATGGTCACTAGTAAGATAACAATTGATGTGCAGTGCAATTGCAATGAAGATTGAAGTGCAATGATAACAATTTCATTGTTTGAGTAACATAAAACTTTATTTTCATTTGCGTCAAATTTTGCAACATACATATTTATCACACACAAAACTACAAACTGAAAAATTCAGCATATCGTAAAGAAAGACTCCTAATAGGTGACCCCCAAGACTTTAAATGACGAGAGCATAGCATTTATCACTTCGCTATGAAATAAAATTTAAAAAAAGAAACAGGTTTCAATTAAACAGTAACTGAAAGAAAAAATTGAAGCAACAACCTGTACAACAAATTCAAGAACAACAATTATTGTTTACATGATTGCTGTCTTTGTCACCTGAAAGCGTAGTGAGTCGCGAAGACGAGCGAACGTCAGGCGCAGCAGAAGTCATCTCAACTCCGGGAATATCTTTGTGAAAACTAAAATGGCAAACTTTTTGTCGTTTTCCGCAAGGTGATATGTGAGAAGGCAGAATGCCCGGTGGAGGGAATCTGTTGCGGGCTGAGCGGTATAAGAAGAAGGCGCGGACGCCCCGCTCGGCCCATGCGCGGTATTATTACACGAGGTCCCTGGTGCTCGAACCCTCATGGAAGGGAGGTACCGCAAGGACAAGGTGAGATTTACGCAGACAAAATATAACCTCCAAAAGTGGACCCGATTCAAGTTAAGCAGTAGAAAATATCCCTTATACAGATTGTCACTACTCGATCTGCTAACCAATCAAAAAGCAGAACAAGTAAAATACAGTACGTCTACCACGAGTTGCCACTTTAAATTTACGGTACCGTTCACATAAAGAAATGTATTGTGATTAGACATTGTCATGTCATGTTATGTCAAATCGACGATACGATACCGTAAATTTAAAGTGGCAGCTTGAGGTCTGTAATTTTTAAATCGAATGTTAAAGTGGCCACGATTTAATACTCATTACTGAATCACGTATATACTCAAAGTAAGATTAGACTGGATTTTACTTCATTGAAACTGGCACAATTTTAAGAATTGCCTTCAAATCTAGCGCATTTGCTAAGCGTTATTTCAATGCCAAGAACAAGAATGTGCAGCATTTTCAATGTCAAGAACATTCGAATTGTAACTACCAATGAAATGGCTCATGAAAGCTGGTACTTAACTGGCGATGCCAAGGTGATGTAGCTTAGAGTAACAAATCATATACCCATAAACCATTGAGGCTGTAGGTACTCGGTATTCGTGTGTGGTAACAGGTGGCTCACCTCGGAGACACTTCTGCACTATCGGGACTAAGGACAACAGCTCAGCTATTCGGACTTCTATTAGCTTTTTATTTAATCGCCAAAGTTGCCAAAGTATTTAGTGTAACAAGCAGTCTAAATTAGTATTGTTCTTACAAACAATCTTATATTATAACAATATACTATAACTTTGGATTCGAGTTGGTGTAAAATATTTTGCATTATTATGGCTTTTAGTAACTTTTACTAAAAGATTTGATGCATGGATGCAACAAATGTCATATATTATTATAATAATATAAATGAAGTATCAAAAGAACTGTAACTTTATGATCTACTTGAATGAGGAGTTTTTGTATTTTGAGTTTTTGAAGATCAATGGAAAAACACTGCAAAACTACACAAAAAGTATGCAGATAAGCACAAATTGATTAATATGGCAGATGAATATCGAAATCAAGACCGTGAAACAACGACAAACGTAAATCAAATGGTTACGGTCAAGCACCATGACTGCGGTCCGTGATGTTGACGTAACACAGGGCATGGTGATCACACCATGACGGAGCGTGAAGGTGGCGCGTCTAAAAGTGCTGACTGCACTGACTTCAAAGAAGAAGATTAATTGTGATTGGTGAAGGCGAAAGTTAATGTCCATACTTATGTTTTAAAATAACTTTGAAATGTCATAAATACAAGGCGATATGCCATCAACCGGAAACTGTTCCATGCTGAAAGCACAGTAATGCTGAATAATTGAAATGTTTATTGGTAGAGTAAGGGTCTATCTATAGCCTTTCTCGGTCTGAAGTCGGTCGATTGAGGCATGATATACTTTTTGGAGAGAGTACGAATATATTGGTAATTGGATAGTAATAAAATGTTTTTTTCTTGCTGTATTTATTTATGAAGTTTAGTTAAATATTTGTCGAAGTTAAACCAGTTCTAACGCTGATCGTAAAACTACTTGATCGTCTTTTCTTATTAATTCCAAAAGTATTCGAAACAGCAGTTGAGCAACAATGAGATTTTCACTAAGAGGCGCTTCATTGTATTATGTCGACTTTAATCACTACCTTCACATACCATTAGTTGGGCGTATTAATACCTTCTACGTAGTGAAAATGTTCGTATTACATGGTGCAATCACACGTACCGCCAGGCAAAGGGGGCTCCGTTAGGAAACCGGCGCATGTGCAGGAATTCGAGTTTTTGTCTTAATTACCGGCTGCTTATGTAATTAGCTTCTTGTTTAGAAATAATTGACCGTGCTACGTGTCTATGTTTCGTACATTATAAGGTATAAGGTACATTATAATTTTATCGAATATCTTGATGAATCATGTTTGTGGAATTCTGGTCTTTTAGTAGACAAGGTGTACGCACATGCCATCACGTTGATATAAGTCCTAACCTTCGCAGAGTAACTAACACATTAAGGTAATTTACATAGTTTTTATGGTCTATAACATTCCGTATCTAAGTGAATGGAATGTATTGTACCTTAATCATTTAATCTTTATCAACATTTGTCAGATCAGTCTTGAAGTTCACTGCTAAATGATAAGAGATCTACCCCAAAAAAAAGTGAAGGCGACCTGCATTCACCTAAAACCTGAAACCTTTGCCATGTCGTCCATCAACGCTGCTTTTGTTATTACCTATATATTTTTACCAAACATGCTGCCTTTTTTGTCTTAAAAGTAATCGTGTTATATCTCTAAAAACTACTAACTCTACCTACTCTATGTACAAACGGTGACAACCACGTTACCTCAAACTAAAGCTATATTTTTCGCCAATCGTTCTACGAACAATTGCAAACAAAGTTGCTCAAGTCTAGCATTATTTATCTAACAATTACTATTAAAAGGCGATTTGAAATATTTCTAAAGTCTCATTTCGGCCTTAGATTTAATTTAGACCGAGCTAGTCTTGGCAATAGCGAATTGCTTAAATTTTCATTATTGCAGATATTGTTGAAGCGTTTCTGAACTGGATCTGTCGCGGGTTGCCCTAGTATCATGGCACGAAACGATTTTATACGATGCATTAACTTTAAGTAGGAAGATTAATTCACAAAAGAGATGAGTTATAGTTTCAGCTAGAACATGTTAGTGAGGCAAAACCACTTCATTTTAAATATCTAATTGTATAGGATATAATAAGAAAGGCGGATCCTGGGACCATATATACTTTAGTAATTATTAACAATGTAGTGGTAGATTACTTACGCACAGATGCGCCAAAGCTGCGTAACGAATAAATAGAATGAGTCTTGTTTCAGTTCAGGTACTTGCCTATCTAAGCGTAACGAAGAAAGACAAAAAACACAGTTTTCCGCTGTTGTAAAAACATGACCGTCAACCTATTAAAGTTTCATTGAAAGGGCTTTAACCTTTACAAATAACGTGAAAACCTACTTGTAAAATACGCACTGTACCACATAACCAAACGTACGAGTATAACGGTAAAATGTAGTTTCTAATTTAATTTGAAAACAGAAATGCATAAACTTTTTTACAACCTTACTCAATGAATGTTAACCTTAGTCATGAAAAATATATTACGATTATTCCTAGAAGACGATACCAATTAACTTAGATAAGTTTTTCTGATACGATCGACCATAACATTAAAACTTTTTTAATGAAAGAATACTTCCCCGTTTTTTCTCTACTTTAAGGCCAAGGTTGCAGTATTTATGGTTTATTGAACACAATTAAAAGTACAAATAGTATAAGTACCGCTTACTACGACAATCTCTACTGTTAACTTTACGGAAGATTGAGAGTTAAAAATAGTTATAGATAGTCCTCATTTCGAAATTTTGTTTTTAAATCCCTGGTCGAACTTAGTACCTATAGCAAAGCAAAGTGATTAACTAGTCTATACTGTCACACTGCTGGGCAAATGCCCAGCATCATTGAAATTAAGGCAGAGCGCTATGTTAATGGTTTTTGACACAACGTTCCACGAAATCTGTACCTATTGTTATGATTATCCCTAATGTAGTTTGAGTTTGCTATCATGCTAAGCAGCTGCTTTCAAGTAAGTTATCTAACTAACTGGTTTTAAATCCACTACACATACATTTCATACTGTCCTGTTGATGCAATGGCAGCTATCCTGCCTTTAACACCGGAGGTCGGGGGTTCGATCTCCACACATGATCCTTACTTCCTAGTTTACAAATATATACATTGCTAACCAAATCCTCTCTTCCACAGATGTCAGTCCGCTCCAAAAGTAATGGATAGCCACAGTAGATCGGCGTCGCCCCGCGAGGCCGCGCGGCCGCAGCACCGCCCGCCCTCCCCGCCCTCGCCCGGCTCCCCCGCCGCCTTCGACAACCGCGCCTACTCCCACGACGAAGCTGACCCGAACCACAACGACTCCTTCACATCCAGCGCCCCACACCAGAACGGACACAGCAAAGAACCCAATGGCGACACGAAAACACTAGAAGCTGTCAATCTAGAGCTGATCAACCTCACGCCAAAGAATGGCAATGCGAAGAAGAAAGACGTGGAGGTGGACATGAACGCTACTAACCCCTACGACGAGTATTTCGTTCCAGTCAACGAGCACAGGAAATATATGAGGTAAGTTTTTGCGATCGATCGATCAATCGAGCAATCGATCTACCTTATTAACAGCGTCTTCCACGAGTTGCTACTTTAAATTTACATTATCGTTCGCGTAATTTTTTTTATTGGGATTTGACATTGTCATGTCATGTCATGTCAAATCCCAATAGATTTTTTTACGAGAACGATAACGTTAATTTACAGTGGCAACTCATGGTAGACGTACAGGTCCTACTTTCAGAGCGTCAATAAAGGTTGTTCCATGTCGCTTTCTTCAGGTACCGTTAAGAAACATTAAATTGCTAAACGTTGCTGTAAGAAAACCGTTATACTAAATGCAAATGTACTCGAACAACCCTTGCCAAGATCTTTTACGTTCCGGTGTATGATCACTACAGGCTATATTTAGCTCACTTCCTTGCTGCGTTAGATTTGGGCGTACTTCATAGCAATTAGGTAATAAATTCTTTCATATTCGTAATTTATGATTGAAATTAATATTTTTGTTGGTTTTTTTAATTTTCGTGTAGTTCCTATATGATTTCCGGTAAACATGCAAAACAAAGCTAAACATCATTTAGCTATGTTAAATACAGACAAACAGGCAAAAATATAATAATGTGAACAGTGCTCAATGTCAACTTTATAACCCCGTTTAAAAATAAGCTCCGTAGCTCTGTCCGGGTAAATCGCACTTTAAGGCCGAAATCTATAGTCGTTACTTCGCTAAGCACAGACTTACTCGTATCACCTTAATAATTGTCTCACTTATCGAGTAATGTTATAATTATTACTAACGAATACCTAAGTTGATGTTGAACTAAGACAAAAATATTTTATTATCAATAAGAAGTAACTGATATAGATAGATACAGCTGTTCAAACGCTCTATAGATCTCGGCCTAAAGGTCCTAACAAACAAAATAACAGTCTATTTTCTGCAATCAAGAAGAACGCAGCCGCGATGGATATCTTTAGAACCGTTTCTACCGGTGCACATAAAAGCCCCCTAGATTCAATTCATTCAATTGACTATTTTTCTCGCACTCGAAGTGAAAAGTAGAGTTTGCATCTCGAGACTAAACGCCAACTTAATATAGTCTCGGTTTCATTGACCCCCTCGCACGCTCGGGAGTCAAACCACCTCTGGTATATTATGGCTTCGTTTAGACCCTCGATGTAAATATACTATTATTAGCGGCCAGCAATAATTTTACCACTATTTTGTGGGACCCTTATGAAAGAAACATTTGAGTGGTCAGAATTCTTCTAAGTGATATCGGAGCCGAGATATGATTTTGCTCACAAAATAAGTGATAGGTACTCGTATTTTGTGTCTCATTTTAATTAAAAACTATGGATAGTTGCTTAGTCTTAAGACTGTTTTGTTAGGATGATTCATTAGGATACCAACTTCAAGCTCCAAAGTTAAATAACTTTGAAGCCAAACCGCAAGAAACCTAAATTGGTTTCAAATTAGACAATAGCTTAATTGGTTCCAAAGGACCAAAACGAACGTTGTCCTTGAAGGCTTTGACCTATTCGCCGAAAATACCTTACCTAGACCGTTCCGTGAACCCACGACACGTTCTGGCATGTGCGCACGATGCGACGACATTAATATAAAAATTCGTTTGTGTTTTCTTTACAAAAAACCTCTGAGCCTAAACTAACTTGCCAAATCACAATATTTTAAGTTATTTTATTAGTAAGGTAGATAGATTTCTTTGTTTCTATTGAAGTTATGATTCAGTAATTGCAAAAATAATTAATTTAATGTGTGCTAGCACTAACTCGTCCACAATTCAATCCGGTTTCGGTTTTTATAAAGGTAATGTTTAGCAATACTTAATGAAAAGTCAATAAGTAGCAACAAAAAATTAATAAACAAAATTATTTAACGATTTTGACAAAAATCTTACGGTGAAATTCGGTTGCCACATCATGTATTACTGTTAATTGGCTTTAATTTTATTGGCATTCTTCTTTATCTATTTTATAAAGATTATATTTTTATATATTTTTTTTATACCGTTATGAGAATTTTAATTAATATCTTACTTTATATTAATCACTAAGAATGTTCTTGGCACTGAATACTAGCGCTGGCAATAATAGTTACCTCTCTAGAGGACTATTATTGCCGGTAAGTTGGTTATCTGGATAACCTACTTCATTTTGTAAGTATTATTTACCTACCTTTTTTTTGCGTCAGGAAATGCATTTAGGCATTCCCAAAGCCCTGGGTTCGGGACACCTGGGATATGTGGGACTCGGAACTCCTGGGAAAACAGAGATCCCTACCCACTAAAACCTGACGGTGATCATCTTCGGCGCAGAATAGAAGGGACCCGGGATCCCCAACAAGGGAGAGACTCCTCGCAGGACCCTTCGGCGCGCAAGGCCGCCTGGCAGCTAGCCTCGGGAGGAGCAAGCTCAACTCCAGTGCACGATAACACAGACCACTGTGTCTAAAGAGACGCGTTACCGTCATCCCCAAGATCGCAAACCGAAACACACGCAGGCCCCCCCGCGTGCGCTTCGCGACCAAAAGGCCCCTTTTAGTCGCCTCTTACGACGGGCAGGGATACCTCGGTAGTATTAAATTCTTCTCCCCTAACCTCAGGGAACAACCTAACTTAACTCACTTAGTACAAGTAAGTAGGTACTTTACTGCCTTTGCCGAAGCAAAGCACAAACTATGAAGGTAATCAAAAATATTGATATGCCCTGTGCTGCCAGTCCTAAACCCGGTAATTACAGTCGTAAACTAGTCTACAGGTGAAGAAATAATGTCGGAAATGCTAGTAATTAACGTTATTACACTTACATTTAAAGTCTTTAAGTGATGTAACTCGTTGTTAATATTAAGAACGATTTGTAAATAACGGTTAAGTAGTTTGTCAAGTCTGAACTCTAACAGTTGAAGTTTTCTTTCCCAACTAATTATGTTTAAGTTCCAACTAGATAAAAAACAATATCTTCAAATCGATATAATCATTGCAAACACTAAATAACGGCGTTGCATGTCACGTTGGTAAATTTTACGAAACGCCGCCATTTGCACTGATCCGAAACCGTTACCTACAACTACTGATACAACTATTGATTCATTTTGGTATTAAAGTAGCGACTGCAAAAAAAACTATTTACGAAAATACAAAACATTCTAAATACGTAATGAAACTAAACGTATACTTAACGTGATTAAGGACCTAATTACTAGGTCCTGGTAAGTTACAGAATAACAAATTGATAGAAAAATGCGAGTATCTTCACAGGGTCTTCTCTCCATACCCACTGATCAAGTAATCTGGGACATCATATTTTTTTTCCATCCATCATCATTCACACTCATAAAATATCGTCTACTTGAACTTTAAAACTCACCGCTCTGTGACATAAGTTATTATAATTTTTACATCATCGTTACGCTGTTTATAAATCGTCACCTAATTCAGCCTTGAGGCCTTAATTCCAAATAGATAACGGCCAGCTTAAGTATCTATCCGGAAAATCAAAATATGTATGGTTTGAATTGCAAATCGCTGGCCTATGTTCGGACCGCGATGAGATTGTAAAGTGATATTTTAACGATGATGATGATAAGTCGCAAAAACTTTGAGGAACAATGGCGTGTGGAGCTTATAAAGTAATGAACTATTTAGTGCTTAACTCATTAAATTCAATGCATTTAAAGTATTTTAAGTGAAATGCTTCAAGAATTAATTGACTATGCGTAAGAAACTACATATTATTATGACAAAAACTCACAAATTTCGTATTTTTTAAAGCAGAGCGATTTATCATCTCTCACCGCCTGAAACTTACTGTGAACGTGAAGGAAGTTGGGATGCTCTGAAAACGATTTAATGGGGCTATAGCTAAGTATCATATTACCGCAACACGAAGACGGCCCATAAAATAGAATACATGCGTTATTCATAATTTGCTTAACAATGCCTACATTGCTAACGCAAGATGCCAAGCAAACCCGAGGTCACTTCTCTCGCTATAAAATCACTAGCACAAGGTCGCCGGCTCTATAATTACCCAAAAACACGTTATTGACACGTTCACTACAAAATGGTTTCCCTTTTCGTGATCTCTTTTCTCTCAACTGGAAGCGTGATAATTGCTACATCCTATATTTTACCACCTAGTGCTCAATTAACAAAAAGAGGATGTAGAGACTCATAATTTTAAACATAGTTACATTGGCAGTACCTTCCGCTGATATTCAGGAAGCTAATAAAATTACAACCTGCTATTACAAAGCTTAAGTTACCCTGTACTGTAAGAAATGCTACTCACTATGGTCATCATCATCATCCGTGCGGTCTATCCCGGTTGTGAACCCACACTGGTGTGTGGGGTCCCAGGGTCCGCCTTTCTTATTTTCTTGGCCCACTTCGCGCGGTCTTGTGCATCCTCAGTGGTGAGTCTGTTGGCACGCATGTCACCCATAACGACGTCGAGCCACCGCTTCTTGGGTCGACCTCTTCTACCGGTACCTGGCGGGGGCGGCATAGCCAGACATTTGTTGCCCACGTAGTTTGCCGATCTCCGTGAGACATGACCATACCAACGAAGGCGGCACTCCTGCAGCTTGTCTGCGATGTCACGAACACGAAGCCTGCCGCGGATGTGGGTGTTACGCAGACGATCTTTGCGTGAGACTCCACACATCCACCGCAGCATCTTCATTTCCGTGACGCGCAGCTCCTGCTTGTGTCGCTCTAGTAACGGCCATGTTTCGACTTCGTGCTACTCACTATGGTCAATAGGCAATAATAGGAATTATGATGCTTTTGATTTTTGTGACTTTTCCGAGTTGACGTTGAAGCTCAATCTCTTTTTTCTTATTACATTTATAGTTACTCATACACACAAATCACAAAAATATTCAGAATTAGAAGGAAAAAAACATGTTAAATATATTTTCGTACTCGTACGCAAACTTTCACGTCCGATTAACCGATAGATTTTCATCTTTACAATGAATGCTGAATCTACTTTCTAATTATTTCTTTTCTAGAACAGAATGGTTTATTTGAGCACTAACAGGTAGAAGTAATTGAAAATATAAGCAGGTGTTCCAAATGTCATTTTTCCGGCCTACTGCAATGCAGAAGATAAACTAGTGTCAGCAGACTAACTGATTGACTCAATAATGCGAAATCGCAATGCAGCTCGTTCAATGAAAGTGAGCAGGCTAAGAATGAGAAGATAGAATAAGCCAAAAGTAATAAATTACTATAATAAACGTCTACTGTATTTTAATTATGCACTCAAATATACCCACGTTGACACGTGAACTTTCACATTCGCTGGTGAGCGCTTAAATATTGAGACAACCGTGAGCCGTCATTGTCACATTATGCTATAAGCCCGGAAACATAGGAGCCCGAGGTCACGAGTCTTCTCGTTACGCAACCGTTGCATAACAAGTGCTCCACCGGCACTTCTGCGCATAGCCAATGAAAAAGCTGCATTTGCATTAAGCCGTGGGCGAGCTTCCATCAAGGATGCAAGAGCGAATTCATTCGAGCATTAGTCACTTAGATGTTGGTACTGTTGGTAGCCTTGTTTTTAGCAAATGGGGTAGGCAGAGGCAAGTTTACTGTTGCGGTCATGGGGAAGGGAAGAAGAACGAGTAAAGTACTCAACTAAGGATATATCATAGGCACATTTTTTTAGTTTTAAAGTTTTCACGACCGTTTTTAGCTTTTCTATATACTCATATTTTCAGTCGAGTCACAGCATTTCACTCAAGTATAATAATTATGATTTTCAATTTGTAGATCAAATCATGAATACAGCACAGATTATTGCTTAAAATTCAAGTCAAAATCATAATTGTTTAAAATTCCTGAACCGGACTCAAATCTTTGCTCGTAGAATGTAGGCAACGCTTTCGACAACGCGTAATGCGCTCTCCGTCCGTATTGTTTTGGATTTCTTTCAGAAGATACTGGCTTTTCCTTTGTCTCTGTCTCGGTGAATATGCATCGGCTTTCTACTAACAAAACCAAATATTTAACATGTCATTTGTTGCCGCTCCAGGTTGTTTGCGCCGACTTTCTGCCGGACTTTGCTAAATAGAAAACCATTTGTTGTGCAACTCGGGCATCCTTTCAGTTTCCGGCAATTACCGCCACGGAAAGCAATAATTAGGCAAATTATGAAGTTAACAGTGATTTATTAAAATTGGTCGTCACATCATCCTGCTATCGGTTGCATCTACTTCACACTGCATTGCGCTAATATCCGTTATTATATATTTAAGGTACCGTGTAAACGCACATTTTTTAATTTAAAATGGGTCTGAATTTGGCTTCAGTCTCGCCTGTTGGTTGGCGATGACGAGGCCGATGGTGGTACACGCTTACCCAGAAAATGCCTGTTCACTCTGGCCTTAAAGACAACAAGGTTGTAAGTACCCGGAAACGCAGGGAGTGTTCCACTCCCTAACGGTGCGGACCAGAAAAGAGAAAAGGACCACAGCAAACCGTTGAGTGCAGATTGCTGTAAAGTCAACTACACAATCATACACATCAGGTCAACCTCTGAATATTCAGGCTTTTGACGTGGTCTGTTTTAACGACAGCCATTATGCAATAGCAAACGGGAGCAAAAGGTTAGTCACGTGCCTTCATCATTAAACGTTTCAATCTCTACGAAATACTCATCGTTCAATCGATAAATTTATACCTACAATTTCACTGTTGACCTGCACGTCTACAGTTGACTATAGCAATAAAATTAGTATGGCATTTTTAGTTCTTTGTCTATTCACTAGAGGCGCACTGACAACACTGACTCTAGCGACGTCATCGGTGTTAACTCATAGTTAGGATACTGGCCAGTAGTTTCAAAATATTTATGGCAATCATAAAAAGTTAGAACCACTGGGTATAAGTGGCGATATAATGGTAATTTTGCAAGCAAAGATTACTCTTGAAATGTTAAAGTATTCATCCCTTAAAAGGCTTAAAAAGTGGACAGGTCTCATAAATATTCATTCAAATTCAAAGGGACCTCACATGGTATGGCCATCAAGCTGGTAGTTTAAAGAAAATATTCAAAGGCATCACAGATTCGTTCATAAACATATTATGAACGGAAGAAAAGAAAATAAAAGGTCTGGTAACCAAAACTACAGGCCAAGAAAAGCAGTTAAAATGCGGTAAGGTAGGTAACTAATAATATCATTTCATCGTTAATACTGTACTTATAGCGTAAAATTAAAAAACCGGTAGGTACTAGTAGTTCCAGAACTACTAGCGCTTCAGATTCTGATTGATTAAACGTCTAGAAAATTCCGCTAATTTTAAGTCATTCTCTAACGTAGGAAGAAACATTATATCTGAGACAGTTTAACCCAATCGTCATCATGACCAACAGACTCATTTAGTTACTAAATTCAAAATACATATTTAATAATGAAAACTCTATAACAGTTTTCAAAAACATTTACATCTCCGCTTCTAAACATGCTCATTGACACGCGGAGAATTTCCCCGCTTACAAAACAACAAAACAACATTGTCGAATACTTTCTGCGACCCACTCATCAATCATTATGTTAACACCTCTACACGTCATTTGCGTCTAGTTACCATTGTACATGGCATTGCGCAAGTCCAAATGACACTGTGATATTTGGAGCCATTCATAATGGGATAGCATCGGATACTGCGCTTGCTCAATGAGGCGTGATCACTAGGCTGCATCGCATTATGTAGGTCACTATAGTTTTCAACAAAACAAAAAGGTACATCAACCGTTTTTTATTTTTTAGAGTTGTTGTTTTTTTTGGCATGTGACGTATTTAATAAACTTCTTAATAAGTACCTAACTATTTCAATATGTACCAATATTTACTATCGATATCTCACATCCAAGTCTTGCTTACTCCTAACGGATGTCCCAAAGATTTTCATTCATCATTGAATAGCAAAAAAACGATGGAAACAAAGATCCAAAAGCATATAAAAGCAATAGAAATATGCAAACCAAATAAGTACTAATTGGTAATGGTGAATATTAGCTTTAGCTGGCTGATAAGACTCAATATTCTAAACTTGTTTCAAAACGCTTACAGTGACGCATTCATGTCGTGAAATTCTTGCATTAATTCCAAATGGGAGTTCACGGCACGTCAAAGTCCTGGAGACCATAGCAAAGTCAATTGTTCCGCGTGAGGGGCACGTTCGGAAGGGGGGGAGGGGGGCTGCGCAGGCGCAGGAACAAAGCGCGGGGCATCGACCGCCCGACCGCACTCGGGAACTCATGGGTTATAATAACCGACCCTATAACACCTGTATCTATCCTTATTACGTGGTCTGGATGCCGGTTGAGCAGAAAAGAGAAGACTGAACGTTCGTCATTGCGCCGGGTGGCCAATTTGCGAATTTTAGTCGAATGACGCCTGCGTCACAGCCGGAATGCGCACAAAAATACGACTTCGTTTTTAAGCCAAATACACAATGAACTAGGTACTTACTTATGTTACAGTCGAAACTCTTAAACGGTCAAAACCACTTCAGACTGAAAAAAACACTCAAAATTGGATTTGAGCCATGTCCTTAGTTGAAAACAGTTTAGACAAAATCGGTGTTAGCCGACGTTTTTAGTCAAAACAGGCCACTGTCTCCCGAACCAAATTTCGCCGGATTGGTATTACATTACTGTCACCAAAAAAATTTCTGAACCTTAACGCTTTGGAATAAGGTTTCAAAATTTCTTGTTTGACATTTCTGCTTGTCCAATGAAATTCTGTTCAAGAGTCAGGCCCCAGGTTTGGCCTGACTTAAATATTAAACTAATCGGTCTAACCTCATAAAAAATAGTTGAGATCGTTAGTGCATATTACCTGAAAAGTCATCAAAAAGTTAAAAATAACTATTTTCAAGATCTATAATTCAGTACTTTGTCCGGGTGATTTTGACTGATTATGAGTTGTGACTGGTAACATACATTTCTTCAAATTTTAAGAAGTAAAATTTCATAAGCGCTCTGAGCTTATAAGAAAAAGATAAAATAATCCAAAATTATCAGTAGGTAAACATAAGCTAAGACGTTAACATCCAAATATTTCTTAGTTCAAAAACTTCAAACCTTCAAAAACTTCAGGCATGTAGCCTATTTGCATAGGTGCAACGAATGTTACGACCACACTTTTGAGCTTTACGTTACATCCTTATGCTCTTAGAAATAGAAGTGAAATCTAACCTGGAATGAATTTCATGGATGGTTTGGTTATAATAATGCGGCGGCTCCACGCTCCGACAGTAAGTAGGGAACTGTAGTAAATGCCAGCTATGTTGTGTCGATGCTTGACTTCCTAGGCGCAGTATTGTGCTGAGAAATACTCGTATATGTATTTAGAAAGATAATTTCGTGTGATTCACTCAAAATATCTTTCATACTTCTGTTTTAAAGATATTAAGAGGACACAGCACGGTCGAGAGAATTGAAAAATAGGTATTCGTAAAATCTATTGCTGGGTTTTGTAAACCTCGAGCGCCAAGCAGAGTGCGATAGAGACAGATTCAAATCGGACCGAAATTACCTATCAAAAGTACGCAAAATCGACGTTTCGTAGGCCCCCTTGATCCCAATTCGAAAAGTTGAACGATTTAGTTACTTTTTTCATTAAAAATTAAAGAAGGACAGTGGCCGTGTTCCTATGTTTTCCTTTTTTTTAATATACTCGAACTAGTCAAACTAGTTTTCTGGATGTTTGAACACAGCGTCCAATCTGGCCATTTTTTTCGATTTTTGAAGGTTTATATCACTTTTTATAATTATTTTTAGAGTTTGAGTTCTTAATCTCTTTGTTTGTCAAGCAAATCGGTAGGGATAGCCTTTGCAGGCTGTCAAAAATATCTTAGTCTCATAGCAGCAACAATTAAATAATCCTGCTCTGAGCTTTGTCGAATGACTGCTTCTGCGATTTTTTATTTTATTTTTATTTTTTTATACTACGTCGGTGACAATCAAGCACGCGGACCGCCTGATGGTAAGCGGTTATCGCGGCCTATGGACGCGTGCAACACCAGGGGTATCACTCGCGCGTTGTCGACCCTGTAAAAACCTTTTCAAACCCCTCTTGAAGAACTCCATACTATAACTCATCGGGAAAACCTCGGCAGGGAGTTCATTCCACAATTTAAGCGTCCTCGGAAGGAAACATCTCTGAAACCGAATTGTACGAGACCATTGCGGATTCAGAGTGTGAGGATGAATGTCCTGTCGGTGGCGAGCGGTGCGGTGATGAAAAGTAGCCGTGGGCATCATATCAAACAGTTCTTCAGAACAAAACCCGTTGTACAAGCGGTAGAACACGCATAAGGAGGCGAAGTCTCTCCTCAGACTTAACGGCTCTAAACCCCTTGTCAGTTTGGGATCGTCGACAATCCGGATCGCACGCCTCTGGACCGAGTCAAAAGGACTGAGTTGATATCCAGGCGCTCCTGCCCAAAGGTGACAGCAGTACTCCACGTGTGGCCTGACTTGCGCTTTATACAGCAGCAGTCTTTGCCTAGAAGTGAAGTACTGCTTCGCCCTGTTTAGCACACCGAGCTTTTTGGATGCCAACATCGCCTTTTGTTCCAAATGACTCCGAAACTGTACGTCACTAGATATGTCAAAGCCAAGGATCCCAATACTACTTGATATGGTAAGGGAAGTGTTCTGAAACTGAGGAGCTACAGTAAATGGAGTTTTCTTAGTGGTAAACGCGCAAACTTGTGTCTTAGTGGGGTTGAACTGGACTAAATTAGTAGTATTAGTATTAGTATTGGTAGTTAGTTAGCGATTAGTGTTGAAATATTTTTTTGATACCAAATACCCCTTTTTCTTATCTAGATTTATAGTTGTTCGTCAGAGTAGGTAATTAGGTATATTGCTGAAATTCTGAAACACAGATTAAAAAGACCTCTCTATTTGAGAAACTGCACTCTACATGACAAAAAATGCTGGTATCTCAGAGTTGCCTCAAATGGTTTACATGTATTAAAGTTCAATAAAGTATGTTTATTGCATTATTATTAATTTACCACCATGTTCTATTTCAGGGGTGAAAAGCTGTACGTGACGTCAGACAAGCGCGGGAAAAAGGGCGGCTGCAAGAGGCCTCTTTGCTGGACTCTGCTGGGGCTAGTGGTGGCAGCCATCGTGGCGCTGATCGTCTTAGCAGCCAGTAAGTATATGACAATTATACGACTCATATTGAAGAGTATTGGAAAAAATATAGTACAAAGAGCGCTGACGTCAAGCAGCGATTCAAGCTTGGTGGTACAGTCAGCAGCAGATATATTGGAGCTGCCAGAGTGGTCAAACATATCTGAGCGAAGTCAATTTCAATAAGTTCTATACTGCAAAGTTGCCATTAATACATATTTGAACGTATATTGTCTCATAAATATCTGAGCAGCTCGTTTGCTAATAATATCTAAACACACGACCTAGCATGAATATCTGTTCACCCAGAGCCCCACATGTATCTACGTAGCCAGGATGATCATGAATATCTAAACATTTGAGAAAAAACGAGCTTACTCTATTAACGTACCGTCTATGGTACAGATCAATGTAATTTTTGGTATGGAGATAGTTGAAGACAGTGGACATAGGCTACCTTTTTCTTTTGACCACGGGGGCGAAGCCGCGAGGAACAGCTAAAATAAAACGACTAGGCACATAATGAAACCAGTCGTCGGTCGTGGACGTCGTGGTCCACCTGCTTACTAGTTACTTCACCTAGTCCAAATTCTTAAGTCGACGGAGGCAAGGGCCCTACTTCTGAGTAGTTTGCTCTTCGGGCATAGGTAGCCCGTAGGCCGATGTAGGTAGGTCAGGTTCTCTAGGCAGACCTCGTAAGGTCTGCCTAGAGAACCTAATCTAATCTAACTTTATTACTGACAATTTATTGTATCTAGTTATATCAGAGGTGGACCACAGGCAATACCGCAATGAAACATCAGGTACATGCTCCGTTAAATCTGACCGATTGAGAACCATGTTTGATTGAAATAGTTAACATCCGTCATCAACATTATTATTATTATCATCGTAATCAAAAACGACATCGTCGTAGCAGTTAGGTGAAAACTATGATATATTAATGACAAAGATTCCTTCTGACGCTCTCGAAAGTGCTGAAAGATAAGTAAGGTATGAACTTTATTAAGAAAAGTATTCGACTACTAGGCCAAGTCAACTCTCAGCCAATCGCGTGTAACCTCCTTCAGCATTAAGCACGTTCTGTTAACGCTCTCGCATCGAATTAACTAAATTTTCACAAAGCTTTTTACCCCTGAGAGAAACCAATATATGACACGTCATGATTGTTTAAACTTTCACGCTTTAGCGATTTCTGGCTTGGGTGGAGTCCCACTACTGTTTAATTCACCCCACAAATTATCTATTGGATTAAGATCCGGACTCTTTGGAGGTATTTTGAAGTGTCAACCGAAGAATGAAGTATCAAACTTACTTTGCGGCAGACCCCAAGCTCTAATTTGCCAAATAAATGCAATTTACATTACACTCCATACAGCCCCACAATGTAGGTACAACCTTGTTTTGATGCGAACAAAGTTCATTTTTAATTTGATGATGTTTAGATTTTGTCAATTTGGCTGCTTAGTTACCATTGAAAGTTTGACTACTTTGAACCGATGGAGTTCTAGCTGCTAACGAATTTCTGATAGTAGTATGTGTAGATGATAATGAAAACTAATCGTTTAGATGTTATTGACATGTTGACGCTTAGTCACCAGTGATTTTCTAGCGGTTCACTTGTTTGTGACCAGTTGGACGTGTAAATATTAAGTAAAACAGACTGCTCAGATATTATTGAAGGACTAAACGTTCATAAGTTAATGCAAATTTGACTATGTATATATTTTTGAAATCTGAAATGCTTATTTCTTTATGAGCATCTGGACTGTATAGTGACTTCTGCTGCTGACTGTACGCTATACCATCAAGCTTAAATCGCTGCTTTGTATGATACGAAATTAACGTTCTTAATATATTTCATATTTACCTAAGTATGCCTCTAAATCAGCAGATTCCATTCATTGTAATAATAATAAGTGCTGATGCTTTCCTACTTGTATGAGAATGGCCGTGTTTAAGTTTTCTTATGGTTTTGGCGACACTGTACCGTTCCGGCAAATGCAAAACCCTCACCCCAGCCTCTGGACCATCGCTCGTCATCACTCGTGTGTGTTAGTTATCTGCGATACTAGTCCTCGGTCCACTTCCTACCATCATTCCTATGATGAAAACGCTTATAAGTTACAAAGAGGTTTTCAATTAGCAGTCCTGTCTCGAAGCTATTAAGAATATTAGGATCTCCTAAACTATTTAATGAATATGAATAAGAACTAAATAGAATTAAGTACTCGTAATTCGTATTGACTAAAAATAGTTTCATTCAAAATCTCTAATCGTCAACCTTTACAACTTTCAGCTGGCATACTGTTCACGAACTCTCCAACGACCCTGGAGCAATACAACTCGTCGATCAGTTCTGCGCGGGCGCTCGGCGGAATAGGCTCCGCTGAAGATGAGCACGACCATACCGGCCATACCCACGACCACAGCGGTAATGACCAAGAGAGCATCAGTCCCGAAGATGACAACGCCGTCCAAGAACCCAAAATAGAAACAACGCTAAAACCACTTGACGACACGCAAAACGATGAAGCTGTCCACCAGTCAACTGGAAATTTGGGAACCGATATGGGCTCTGATGAGGTTGCCGATGCATCGATGTACGGTAAGTCAAAATAAAAACTAATTCTGTTACTTCATAACACTCAGATTGAAAATAATTATTCTCGTGTAACAAAATAGCGTCGGAATATTACTGTTTTTTATCTGTGTAACCCTATTGGCTCCTGAGATTGATTGATTTAAAAGCTCACAACATAAAAAAACAGTTACCTATCATGGCATTTAATGATAACAAAATTACACAAACAGGAATGCTTTATACAAGGGCGCCAATAAGAATACTAGGTAAAACTAATGTTAGCATTTTGGATATCCATTGACGTAAGTAACCCTTGCAGGATGTCCCCCTCATACAGTTACATCAAGTACCCGCTTTTATCATCAATCATTGAGTTACGAGGACCAGATGTGCCTTAGTAACTGATTGCTGTTTTATATGTATAACGATCTGAATTAATTAACAATTATTTGATTGATTATATTTCTTTGATTCCAGTTCCAAGAACATTGGAAGGTGAATTAAAAATTGATAATGAAGACTTCAAACCTGAATTGGAAGATCCCGAGAGTGCAGAATACCGGGACTTTGTTGCTACCTTCAGCGAGGCGCTGAAACGGGCCTTGTTTGACAGGAACACTTTGGACCAAGGAGACCAAGACATAACTCTCGAAATCGTTGGACTCAGGTAAAATAGGGTTTTGACAAACTATTGTTGGTTACAAATATTAAGGTAACTAATTAACACAAGAATAAAATGGTATTTTGCTTCTGTTACAGAAAGGGATCGTTAATCGTCACCTACAGAATCCACTGGAACCCGAAAACCAAGGCTCAAACTAACGAAGACTTACTTACAACCAAATCCCTACAGACCAGTCTTCATGAGTATCTATCAAGAAACAGCAGAATGATCAGCACTTACCACATAGCAGAGGAGACCATGCCTACAAGTCGTGTCCTGGATGTTTGCAAAGTTGGCAAAAACGACTGCCAATATGATTGCGAGTTCGATGAAAATACATTGGAATTCGTTTGTACTTGTCCACGTGGTCAAATGATAGATATGACTAATCCTAAAAAATGTATGCACATTCTTGAAAATACCGATCAAATTCAACCCGATGTCATAGCAAAACAAAAGGAATTTAGAGTTATCAATTTAGATTTAAACCCAACAACAAGGACATCGATAC
Source organism: Udea olivalis (assembly GCA_947369235.1). NCBI lineage: Eukaryota > Metazoa > Arthropoda > Insecta > Lepidoptera > Crambidae > Udea > Udea olivalis. Next base: position 18,514,052 of record OX376342.1, read on the forward strand.
CTGAAGAAGAAAAACCTAACACCAGCTCTGTACATGTTAGCAGTGAAGCTGACCACATCTTTGACTGGACTGACACTCAAAAAGCCACGACCACTACCACAGAATCTGAACCAGACCTAAACCAATCGCACATATTTGGCTACACGAACGAAAAATCTGAAAACGATTCTTCCGAAGAATCTCAATCCGTACCAGAACCAGGGGCTGAACCTGAACCGACAGCCGAACCAGAACCAGCGCCTGGACCAGAACCAGCCGCAGAGCCCATCGCCATTTCTGAGCCAGAGCCAACCGCAGAGCCCAATCCGGTTTATGAGCCAGAACCAAACGCAGAGCCCAATCCGATTTCTGAGCCAGAACCAAACGCAGAGCCTAATCCAACTTCTGAGCCAGAGCCGAACGCAGAGCCCAACCCAATTTCAGAGCCTGAACCTACAACTGAACGCCAACCAGAAGCTGAGCCAGAACCCACAGTGGAACTAGAACCATCAGCTGAACCGAAACCATCTGCTGAACCAGAGCCTTCAGCTGAACCTAAATCTGCTGATTCAGAATCTTCCGCCACACCTGAACCGTCTGCAGAACCAAAAGCCCCGGCTGGTCTGGAATCAACACCAAAGCCAAAACCATTCGAGGACGCAGAGCCAGCAGCGGAGCCAAAAGCACCCGAAGACCCGGAGCCAGCAGCAGAGCCAAAACCTTCAGACGAACTAGAACCAATTTCCGAACAAAATACGAAAATCGAAGAATCGGACAGGACTCGTGAAAAGGGACGTAAGACTATTGCAATAGCGCATACATCCTATCACAACAACTATTACACTAATTATTTCGAAGAAGACGAAAATTCAAGCTTAACCAGCACCACTGACTCCACTATCAATGAACAGCCAACAACAGATAGTGATTGGCTGGAGTCCTCTAAGGTTATACCAGAAATAAATGCGCCTATGGAAAGCTTTCACTTAACACAGCAAAGATCGTTTGGAAACAGTGAAAATGATGTAACTACTGAAAAGACCTCTAACGAAAATCGCGCCAACAATGACATTTCTTTCAATCAAATAAACGATATTCAATCAAGCGAAGAGTCTACTGCAACCAGCAGCGAAGGAAAAATATCAACCGAAAAGACACTTACTGAAAAACCAGAAGGTGCATTGAAAGACATAACTACTACCTCTGCTGTAGATACCGGTACGACCGAGCCAAGCCTTCTACTTATAAGCCCCCTTCCTGAAAATGATTCTTCACATCAGGAAAACAGGCCAGGGAACGCTGGATCTATACATTTGATGATTAATGAAGCAAGGTCTTTAGGCGAAATAGCAAGTGTTTCAACTGCACCAACGACTATTATACCAGAAACTACAACAGAATACTCTATAAACAAACAAGTAAAATCTTCTCAAGACGACAAAGACCTAATCAAAGCCTTAAACAAAGATAATCAATTAGAAAAGACTGAAACAACTACAGAAAAGTTACAGGAAGATGATGCTACGCCTATTACTTTCGACGAAATAAGCGCTCATTACAACCGCTCATCGAAATCTATTGACAATGAAAATACTACAACTGAAGCCATGTCTGATTCAATGTCATTATTGAATGAGACTGCAATAGTAACTACAGAGACAGAGTGGCTAACAGAAAATGTTACAGAAGTCCCGTATGAAGAAGCCATGAATAAAATGGAAAAACATGAGAGTACAGACACTCCTGCAACTAAGATTGAGGAACTCCATGGGGATTCGAAATATGATTACGAACCAGATTATCTTAGTGGTATAGGCACCACTAGCAAGTCATCTGATTCAGATGTACCATTGTACGGCAGCATGACACACGACTATGATGGAGAAGGATTGCCGGAAAATATACGAGTTAACAAGAATGTTGAAGAACCGGTGAAGCCACTGTCATCAGAAGTAGCAATTGATTTAAGCAAGAAAGAAGTTCTACCTGAGACTACCCCCTCAGCGGATATGGAAACTACTACTACAGTTAGCGAATACATATACAAGGCATCCGGACAACTTAATAATGAATCATCGTTAGAAAACACTTTCGTTTCCTCAGAAAATTCATCAACTGTACTTAATACTGATCCAGCACCAGTTTGGGAAGTATCTGAAGATAATAAAGGTTTGAATGTCGCTGGACTATCAAGGAATGAAGTTACGACTATAGCTAATAATGCAGATGTAATGGCTGTGACCCTATCTACTGTGTCTGCATCACCAACTCCAGATCCAAATCAAAGTTCTACAGGTTTTAAAGTTAACGTGTATGAGATTCCCAGCCATAACACAAATAGTTCATTTAACTTAGCCAAAACTAGTACACAGTCTGCAGTGTCAGAGTTAGAACACGAAACCGATATGAATCCTTTCTTACCAGTCGAAGAAAATAATAATACTCTCGTCAAGATACTCCAAGGCGGACATGATCACGATCTTGAGCCAGTTAACTTGAATGAAACGCATAATGAAAATGGCGAAGAGCACACGCTTCATGCCTCGGACTCACAGGAGCCTTCTATTAGCGATTCAACTACGGTCAAATTTGTTGCAGACGCAGAGGAAAGTTCTATTAAGACAACCACACCAAGCAGTACACCAGCCTCTGAATCTTCAAATATCCAGACACTTCAAAAAGAATCAACTAAAACCGTGCTTGTAGACTCAACTTCGCCAGTAATTGATTCGGACACAAAAGTTTTGGTAACAGAAAACAATGTACCAGAAACTTCTCCTGTATCTACATTTTTACAAGACACTGATGATTTAGATGTCGAAAAACAACACACAACTGAAACTCATAACGAACCAATAGTGACTATTAACCCATTTAGTTCAATTCCTAGTACTATGGCAACTGAATCAAATATGCTTTCGGAAGAAGCATTTCTGAGAGTTTTGCCAGCCCCAGAAAAGAGAACGAAAGAAGAATTAAGAGGGTACGAAAGCGAAAATAGCCAAACATTTAACGACATCAGTGATTCGCCAAAAAAAAAGACATTTCAAACGGCTATTATAAACAAATTGAGTAATGTATTGAATAATGAAGCGTAGTACACGCGTGCTTAAGTTAAGTTTTGTACATTGCTGTTTCGTTTCCTGTGATGCTATCGACACTGTCGAACAAAAAATGTACCTATACTATACATAATGTTATACTGTACGGTTCTCTTTTGTACCAATGTGTGTAAATGCAATATTACGTTATTGGATTTAAATATATACTTCCTTTGTGGATACAGCCGTACCACTGCAAACTAAATAGTACCTACTTACTAAAGAATATTATTGTTGTTAATATCGATAATATTATTAGACTAGTCAATCTAGAAAAGAGTCATGTCATCTTGAGGTTTTAGGTGTTATTTATTGCTTCGATATTTTGTGGAAACTTTACGCATGTAGTTGGAAATCTCTTTTCGAGGATTACATTTTATGATATTATTAAACGCAGAACTTAATAAAGGAATATCCTATTTTAAATTGTTACCATAGGTAAATGTATGATATAGTTATTTTATCGAAATTATTTCTCAAGTCGGTGAAATTGTTAAGAGTGAAAGTGACTTTCATGTGATGAATGAAGTGAATTTCTGCCATGCTGTAATGTGATAACCCGCAGATAATAGACATTCCATTCGCACGTAAATATTTTAACTTAGAGGTATTGTGCGGGAGTGAGGTCTGATTGTAATATAATAATTAGAGTAGTCTTTGTTAACTAAGATATATTTTGTATAAATGGTTGAAATTGTAAAGAATTACGTTGTAAATAAATTTAAAGTTAATACATAAACTGTTTATGGTATTATTTTAACTACATCCGACATATTATTACGTTTATTCACGATCCCAATGTTATAAATTTTTCAAATAGCACTCATAGTTAAGGCCCTCCGAACGAACATCTGACAAACTTTGGGCAAGTATCTATTTATCATTATGTCAATCTCTTAAATGGTTATTAACTTTACATGAAGTTTCAGATTTTGAACGTCTGATTTACATTTCTTTATTTTTATACCAAGGAAGTGAAAATAGTTTTCAATATTTTTTCAAGGTATGTCAACACAACAGCACATTAGGTAACAACAAACTGAAATAATTAGATTTCTAAGTCTAAAACTGATGATAATGCATGAGAAAGATTCCGACATTATGACAATTGGCAGTAGTTACCTTCTACCGTTATTTTTATGCCGCGGTTCTTTCTTAGGGGAAACATGATATAACTATCATTCCATCTTAGGGCAGGGTGTAAGTTCATCTATCTCCTGTGCACTCATCTGTTGATCATCAATGGCCATCCTGGCGCACAGACACCCGTCTCCAATGGTCCCATTTCCACTGACTATACAGTTGCCGAGTACATCTCTACAACTATTGTACGGTACCATCACACTAGGGTCCTTTTTCACATCAGTTCTTTCAGATTGTAAATCAAAATCAAAGGTTTCTTCTATTCTTATGGTTCCATCTGTCTTATATTCCATTTTCGGTAACGTATCCTTAGTTTTGTTATTTTCATTTTTTTCTTTGGTTTTATCGAAGCAGGATTTCGAATTATTGGAACATTTACAGGCGCTACAAAAATCATCAGTAGTATCATTTATTTTAACTATATCACCAACACCCGATTGATCAACCACGTCAGGGCCCACATTATGTTTCAATTCGTAAGATTCTTCTGTAGGTGCACTTAATTGAGCACATAAGCATTTCTCGTTACCATTCTGATCTTCTCCTACGATACACCCACCGATATAAGATTTACATGTACTCGTATCTATATCATCTTGGAAATCAATTTTAACAAGCTCTAATTTAGGTAAATCTTCCTCTATATGAGTATTTTGGACAATGTTTCTTATTTCTTTTTTGACAAAGCAATTTGAGAGATGGTCAGCATAGTGTTGCCGTAGAAGCACCTGCTTACACGATTTACAAACAACCGTATCTGAAAAACGTAAATTTATTTTATATAAGATATTCTTCTAAACTATACGATGAATCACAAACGCGGCGATAGTTGGAAGCTAATAAAAATCCAATGCTACTAGTTTTTCTCAAATCACATTGTCCGCCCCCTGATTCTCACAGAAAACCCTTTACCATTGCAATAAAGATTATTTTTAATTGCTATGTTACTAACGTAATGTCAAATATACGTTGCTAAAAAAGCTAATAAACGCTTACCTGGCTCAATTAAGTCTGTGATATCACAAGATGAAGTCATGTCTGAAGAGTCATCTTCAGGTTTCATATTTCTACCTGCAAATATTAAAAAATATATAGCTACATCATCACCAGGTTAAATCACTGTGGATTCTCTAAATGATCCTAAATATAAGTACTCACTATGTGTGGCTAAGTGCCTTTTTTTCGCGTATTCCGTAGTAAATGTAGTTCTGCAACTTGGAAAATCACATTTCAACCAGTTCTCGGGTTCATGCCACTTTTTGTGGCTTTTCAAATGATGTGATTGAATAAAACCTGAAATAGTAATTTTGGATATACTTAAATGCAGTCGGTTTAGGTCAAGTAAAGTCTGGATCCTGAATACAAATAAATAAGAGACAGTTATCACTTGGGCCTGTTTGTTTGTGTATTATGGGCTGGTTTTCATTGACAGTACAGCTATAATACGCATCGCAAAAAACTTTGTTTCGCGCCAGTTTATACAAAATGTACGCAATAACGCGTGACAAAATTGTCTAGTATGTACTATTGAACTATCATCTCGATAAACTTCATCAGGTGGTCTGTTATTGAATTACTCTGTTTTTTTTGTCATGAATCTATTCATTTCTTTTAAAAAATACATGCTTCATCATAACAGGACCAATGGTAGCGAAAAACTTCTTTTTTAAATGGTCAAAGTTATTGTAATGGAATGCAATAGTTTGCGCTAAAGTTTTAGTCACTATGAATAAAATTCGCACATGCGAAATATGTGTACCTAGTGCCACACAGTAAAATTAAATGACGTTCTTCTCTTAATTATTCAGAGCTAACTAGGAGCTTCTTTCTCACTGTAAAACGGTCCAATATTTCATATTAAAAGCTTACCTTTCCCGCAAACATTGCAGTAGTGCTGCTTCGTATTGGTGTGCGTCAACTCATGATGTTTCAGATGGTGCGTGAAGTTGAAGGTCTTCTCGCACGATGGAAATCTGCAGCGGAATCGACGCTCCGAGGCGGGCTTATGGGTCTTTGCGTGAGACCGCAGTGCCAGGTCGCTGCTGAATGTCCCCTCGCATTTGAAACATGTGAACGCTCCTAAACAGATAGCCACTCATTAAGAGGACACAGCACGGGCGAGATAATTGTAAAATAGGTATTCGTAAAATCTATTGCTGTCTCTTACTAACCTCGGACGCTCCGCAGTCCTATAGAGACAATTATTCTAAATCGGACCGAAATTACCAATTAAAAGTACACAAAACCGACGCTTCGTAGTCCCCAGATCCTTTTCCGAAAACTTGACCGATTGAATTCCTTTTTTAGTTTAAATTACAAAAAGATTTTAGCCATGTTCCTATGTTTTCATTTTTTCTATATAATTCAGTGGAATTAATTTTCTGGACGTTTGAACACAGCAGAAAATCTGACCAATTTTTTAGATTTTCGAAGGCTCATATCTCTTTTATTTATTTATTTTATTTATTTATTTATTTAGGACAACTTACAAAACATACACGAAGTTAAATAATAGTACACTTATATACGATACTCCTGCTATAGTGTTGTTTCTATTACAAGTTGCCACGGCATGCAATATGAAGACAAGAAACTTTTATACTTATAAAATAATTGTTATTAGATCTCGGTCTGTGAGAGAAAATGTGTGTTTTTGTGAGTGGGTGTATCTGCGCTAGTGTATGTATGTATCTGTGTGCACGTGTGGGCATGTGTAAGTAGTGTGTGTAGTTGTGTGTGTGTGTGTGTGTATTTTCATAACTAATTCATTTAAAAAAGGAAAACATAGGAACATGCAATAGCATTCTGGCCATTAATAAATGGCCAGAGATTTTTTAGAAAAAAAATATTCCTCTCCTACCTATACTCCATTCATTAAAGCATTAGACAGAAGTAAAAAAGGTTCTTTTTAGGGCACACTTTGTGTTATAAGTACACTTAACATTACTACTTTTAAGATTTCTTTCGAGCGGGGCGGGCGGTGAGGAGCAATTTCGTGTGCTTGATAAAACCAGCACCTTGTTAAAAACCCCCTCGCTATTTATGAATATTAAGTCGCTTATACATTCAACGTGTAAAATATATGCAGCCAAATTTGAGTGTTTTTACACAAAATGTGGAGATAGAATTTATGTAACAGCTAGAGGTCCTGTTCCCAAATCAGTTCGCCCTTTATAAGGCAACTTTACGCAAGCGAAAATAAGGGATATAGCAGTAGCGGCAACCTGACGCCGGCATTTGTCGCGTCTAGGAAAAGCTTCAAACGAACTATCAACAAACGGCCACTGCGAAGACAGTCTGTATAGGTACGGTAGATAGGTAAGGTAGTGCCATTGCGCACAACATTTGCGAATGTGCTGCCTCACTTCAAACCATGCATGAGTTACCTCATATTGTGCCCTTGGCTGCCTACGCACGTGATGACATAAAGAGTGCTGCCCAGGTAGGTAAACTTTCAGATCCCATGTGGGGCTTGTCTGTGTAGTCAGAACGTAATACATGAAGGTGGTGATGTTCAGGGGAGGACCTTGGGTAGAGCGAGGGAAGCGGTCGCTCGGTGGCCTAGGGCACCAAACAGACCAAATTAGGATTTCTTTTTAAGAAAGCGCTTTTCTAAGGGCGCAGAGAGTTCAAAGAAGCACCTGCCTAACAAAAAACAATTGATTACCTTTATGTGCATACTTGATGTGTCTTTTCAGAAGCGTCTCATCTCTGAACTTCCTATTGCATTTATCACACACAGCATTTCCGGTTCTTTCATGCTGCTTTTCATGCCTACGAACTGCTGACCTGTAAAAAAATACTGTTGTGAATTTAACACATGACCAGCATCAGAAACCAGGGCATCATGCGCTGTGCGCTGTCTAATTTGTGAATAAATTTCATATTATTCTTTAACAGGGTGAAAAAAGGTGTATTTGTTAGATGCTCTATATTCAAGTAACTTTGCTCTATGTTAACAGGGGGCCCATAGTGTATAGGTAAGGTTGTGTTCCCTAAACGCGTGTAGAACCCCGTCATGGTCCCCCATTTCGAAAGTGTGCGATCCGTGTCTTATATTGCTCTTGTTTCTGACAGGAGGTTCACCGTAGCGGTTCGAAAGAAGACGAACGCCGGTTCCCCTTCGACTGTGCACCCCGAGGGAGACGCGAGGGTCATCGAAAACATTTGCATTTATAAAGGTAATTTAAGCAAAATTATAGTCGTAAATAGTTTAAATTTTATTAATTGAGTGTAAAAGAAACAAAAAAATGTCCTTGAGAAAAAGTCTGCTGACTGGAGGTTTCTTTGCGGCTGAAGCTGGCTGAGTCTGACCAAAACATTTACAGATCTAGAAGATAATACCAATTTCACCAAACGTAACTTTGCTAAACATCCCGCTGGCTGGAGGTCGGTTAAAAAGTTTATATTTCCGTTATTTACACGGAATAAATTCTGTTTTGAGCATAATTCAATAGAAGATATCCAGATCTAATTCTCTGCATCACTCACAAGTCTCCCAGACATGGGATCCCGCTGAGTGTAGAGACATCCATCCCAGGACCGCATGGACACACCTTTCCTAATTCTGAGTCCAGGACCTAGGTGGACCAAAACCAAAGCTTTCGACCGTGTCTGGCATCGTTCGCTTCTTCCAAGCTTCCGGCATAATATGGTCTGCCACCTCGCTTATGCGACTGGATCGCCTGATTTCTGGAGGGACGCAAAATTCGTGTCCTTTGTGATGGACATGACGCGCTTTCTCCAGATAAACGCCGGATTGCCACAGGGCTCCGTCTTTTCGCCGAAGTTGTTTCTTTTGCATATCAATGACATGCTTTTTTCGGTTGCATTGGTTCATCGCATTATTTCGAAAGACTTACATTTTCACCCCTATAAAATTGTTATTGTTCAAGAAATGAAGCCTGATGATCCTGATAAACGAGTCGAATTCTGCAGAACAATGAAAAACCGTTTTAGGAGTTTCAATAACATCTGGTTCTCCGACGAATCGAATTTTCACATAAACGGTCACGTGAATAAACAAAATTGCAGATACTGGGCTTCCGAGAATCCGAACTGCACCAGAAGCCCTTGCACTCGCCAAAAGTTGTTGTTTGGGCTGCCATATCAAGTCAAGGAATTATCGGTCCTTATTTTTTTGAGGATGACCGAGGTCGAACTCAGACCGTTAATTCTGATCGATATTGCCATATGATCCGGACTTTTTTGGCTACAGAAATGCAAAACCAGTAAGGCTACAACCGCAACACCTTTTTCCAGCAAGATGGAGCCACTTCTCATGTTACAAATATGACTCATTAGCGGCTCTTCACGATTTATTCCCTGGAAGAGTGATAAGTCGGCGAGGAGACATCAACTGGCCACCGAGGAGCCCTGATTTAACGCCTGCTGATTTTTTCCTATGGGGCTACCTAAAAAGTAAAGTTCACAATCCATTGCCGCCCAATCTGAATGTTTTGAAGCAAAGAATTACTGAAGAAATCAACTCTATTCCAAGAGCGATGCTCCAGCGAGTGATTGAAAATTTTAGCTCCAACTTCAAGAGCTGCTCTTTAATTTAACAATAAATAAAACGAGTTTTAATTGATATTGTTGTTTTTTATTCATATCTAAAAACGAAAAACATTCTGAGACCCCCTTTACATTTCTTAATAAAATACCTGTATTATCAGAATTAAATTATGACGTCTCGTGACTTGACCACGTCTATGTGACCACCCCCTGGCGTCAATCAAAGCTGGATCCGCCCTTGCAACAGATGCATATCTGTAGACTATATTATACTAGCTAGACCAAATAGCATTTTAACTTGATTTTTATAACTGTGCACCTCGAGTTGTTAAAATTTACTACAAAACTTACGCTGACACCTTGGCACCATAAAAATCGGGTTATATTTATAACATACTTTTTAAACTTAAGCCTTTGTTTTAATAGAACTAACTAACACATTTGTCGCCGCGGAACGAGACACAACAGATATTCTATTGCTTGCCTGTCATTTGGCGACCAATGTGTTAATATGGTAAATTATTATTTATTTATTTATTTCCATACAAAAACTAACAAACATTTGGTTAGTAGTATCTTAAATCCTAAATTAGGTTTATCTGGATACTAAGTTCTCTAAATATAACAACTAATCTTAAAAAGCAACCAACTTTGTAATATTAAGTTTGTTTGAGCAAGCGCGCACCCAGACAAAGAGACTCGCCATCCTAGGCAAAAACAACAACAATAGAAACCGGTAGCCTGCATACTGGTGTTAAGGCCCGTATTCACTTTGATTAGTACATGTGCAGGTGATGAGTGCAGGTGCTTAGTGACTATGAGAAAACACGTGAAGACAGTGATCTTTAATGCGAGTGATTAGTATCCTGGGTCGTGAAGTGATTAGGAGCGTGTTCTATTCAATCGCACTAATCAATCGCTGTCCACACGTGTTTTCTAATAATCACTAAGCACCTGCACTAATCACCTGCACCTGCTACTAATCAAAGTGAATACGGGTCTTTATTGCGTAATAACAACGGCCGGCGGCCGGCACTCGGTTGTTCGAGACACAGTTTGCCATTCGCCAATTCGCCATGTGTGCACGCGCGCCTGCCTACATAGGATGCTCCAATTCATATCCGTCCGATAACAGTAAACAACATTAAGAAGTTAGAAAATATGTTTTGAGATTATTTCATTTATATTATTTTTTATTTTGTTAAGAACGTGAGGTATTTGATACTTGAATGTCCTTTTACCATATTCATGATTTATTTTCGATACAAATAGTTTTTTATTAGATAAACTTCGAGTGCAAATTTTGTGGTTTACAGGGATTTGAATTTCTGTTTCAAAGTATTTTTCAAGAAGCAAATCATATTGGACTTTTTTATGAATGGGTAACACACCACAGTACTTAGAGAGTCCTACTGGGAATGTATCTATTATTCAGAACAAGCAATAGAAAACCTAGAAGTAATTGAGCTTGCACAATAAACTTTTTTTTTTATTTATTGTTAAAAACACACTTTACATAAATAATTTTCAGTATTCGAAAACCACTGAGGTTTGTAATGATACTGGTTGGTTTTTGCATCGATATAAAATAACTACATGGTACATCATTGATATTTCTCACATTACATAGGTAAATTACATTAGAAAAAGCGAACTGTTTACAACTAGTTATTCACTTTAAGATCTGGTTTAAGTTGAGCCAAAAAGTACCTTTCCATCTATTTTTAATGTTACTCGGCATGATGTTATCACGAAGATCTGCGGGTAGTTCATTAATAAATAGCTAAGCTAGGTAGGCCTCGTGTGGCTGGGTGACTGCATGTTATTTTTAATGCATCATCAAATAAGTATTGTTTTAGAAAACGTGTTTAATTTGCAAGTGGATTGGTAAAATTTTACAATGCTCAAAAAGGTGTACTTCATTATTGTCGAATTTATCTTTTTGATTCCATGTTGTAGTGTATAAATTTTATTAAGATACGTCTTGAAAGTACAACCATAGCTGCCTAAACCATATTGAACGTATGATTCCGCCAGAGCATTATGAAGATTTTTTAGAATTATACTATTTGCTAAAAATTGTCTCAGGTTGGTACAGACGTGGTCTACATGCTACTCCCAGTTAAATTTATCATCAATAGTCAAACCCAGATATTTTACACCCTTTACTACCTCTATATGTGGACATTGACATGTGCTAATATACAAACTATGTAGGCAGTTGTAGTCATGGGCTACTGAGCAGTCAATGGGTACATGTTTTAAGTACGGCGATTAAATTACCATGAGTTTTGTTCAGTCACTGTTAAGTACTAAACCTGAATCATGACACCAACGTAATAGCCAATCTAGGTCTGACTGCTGTAGCTTGCAGCCTTTTTGTGGATCTTTATCCCCTATTATTAAGCATGTGTTGCCTGCGAATTGAAAGCAGGTACAGTTTAGAAGTCAACTACTCATGTCATTCACATAGGAGAAAAAGTGCAAGGGCCCCAGAACGGAACAGAACGGCCCAATTCCCACAGTCGAACTTACTGATTCACTTTACTTGTACAGAGGCATTCACATTAAGCTTTACATATGGGCACCTTATGCTGCTGACGTAAGACCCATTTTGCAATAGTTTTGTAAAGGTTAATGTGAACGCCTGTGTACTTTGCAACTATGCTTTTTCAAAAAAAAACCTATCAAGTTTATAGTAGATATTCGATTACAAGTAATTTTAACAACACCGAATCAACATTCATAACTGATAATGACATCAGCAAAAAATCAGTAAAATAGATAACATTAGAAACTTACAGAAAACTGAACTTTTTCTCACAAACTTTGCACTCGAATTGTGGACAATGACTTATTTCGTGTCTTTTTCTTTCACTTTCGTATTTAAATTCTTTATCACAGTAAGCGCAAGGTAAGCAGGTCTTAGTCTGCTGCTTTTTTGATTTCATTTTGATAGGTACACAAGCTTCATAATTTCGTAAAGCTGAAGCAGAAGAAAAAAAACCTTATCAGAATCATCACTTTGTTGACAACTTTGACAATTAAGCAGCGCAGAGACGAGAGGGGATTTGACAGCTACCTCCAAGACTGCTGCGTTCCAAAACGAAGCAGCCCCCCGATTCAGAACAAAGTAATAATAATAAATAAATAAATAAATAAATAAATTTATTTCATCAATAACCATGGTTACATCGATAAACAAGGGTCGACTTCTTCTTTTGAGTGCGGTTAGCACCCGTGCTAGAAGTAGCCACTCTTCCTTAGCACACTCATACATACAAGGTATAATGAAATCAAAAAATACAATACAAATCAACCAAGACCGAAAAAATATGTGGTCTGTGTGTGTGCGTGTGTGTGTGCGTTACTGTGTAGATATCCAATTTACATAGAATGTTTTATTAATAGTTCAGCATCTTCATATTTTAAAGTTTTTAGCCAGAAGATAACTTTTGGCTTGCATTCACGTCGAGTTAAGGAATAAATTTGTGTTTGAAACTGTGATTGTGCAAATTGTGTACATGTCCGGATTGCCTCTACAACATTAATGTTTTTTCTTTTTTTGCTTTTGTTGGGGTTGTAATCTAATTCGGAGTGTTTTTTCATAATTATGTGTAGATGAAAAGTCTTCTAATGGAGAGAGTATCAGTGAGACTGTGTAGGGTCTGTGTGGAAAATCTACGTTTTTTAAAATAAGCTACTTTAAGCAGGGCCCTCTGTGCTCTTTCTACATCCATTGATTTTGTTTTTCCTGCACCACCCCAAACAGTAATGCAGTAAATGGAAATGGATTGAGCTAAAGCGATATAAATGAGATTGATTAAGTTTTGTGTAGCAACATGCCTAATAATTTTAAATATCCAAATCAATTTACGTAATCTAATAGCAACTAGCTCAATGTGAGCATTCCATGCCAGTTTGCAATCCAACATGCCACCCAAATTTTTCACGTTGTCTACTTTTTTATAGAGGGACAATTACAAACTGAAGTACGTAAAGTGTTACCGCAGTTGTGTACCTTAACTTCAAAGTTAGCATCAGGCTGTGACCTACTGTAGACTGACAATGTAACATAATTGCTTTTTTGGGTATTCAGTGTAAGTAAGTTATTTTATAGCCATCCCGCAAGCACCTCCAGCCCATTCTCCTTTACTAAATTCCAGGTAGTATTTGAGAAAACCACTGCAGTGTCGTCTGCATAAGAAAATAAACGAGCGTTGTTTATCTTTAGGTTGCAGAGGTCGTTAAGGTATACCAGGAACAGGGTGGGTCCCAAGACACTACCCTGTGGAACCCCATAGCCTACAGTCTCACTAAGGTAGTCCTTTATGAGGTTGAGTGGAATGTCTCTAAAACCAATGTCTTTTAGCTTTTCTACCAGGATGGGGATGCACACGGTATCAAACGCCTTTTTTAGATCAATAAACACGCAAGACACTTGTATTTAGCATCTAGTTTATCTACGACAAGAGAAGTCAGAGCCTCTACAGCGTCAGCAGTTGATTTACCAGTCTGAAAACCATATTGATTTTCAGCTATAATATGATTTTTTTTAGGTACTTTACAATACGTGCGTTCATGACTTTTTCTACAATTTTCGAAATCGATGTTAGCACCGAAATTGGCCTTAAGTTGCTGATGTCGTGTTCATCCCCACCCTTGAACACTGGTGTTATAACCGATTCCTTTAATGAGGGTGGAAACACACCTTTCTCAAAGCAGAGATTGATAAGATGGCAAATTATGGGTACAACATGATATCAGGCGAGCTTTAGAAAGCTGGTTGGAATGCGTTCCCATCCAGGGGCACTATTTGTTTTCAAATTCATAAGCACGTTGAGTATTTCGTCCTCATCAGTATCAAGAAGAACAAATCACGAGGGGTTTGGCGTATCCAGTCTCGTCGCATCCAATCTATTAGTACTTGACTGCGGTATGGCATCCGCGAGTTATTTACCTATGCTACTAAAGTACTTATTAATAAAATTTACAGATTCAGCTTGAGATGACTTGCAGAGCAGTAATTTCGAGTTATCCGATGTCCGCTTCAGGTTCGTTATATGAGAGATACTGTTCCAGAGCTTCTTCGAGTCACCCGCAGAGTCTTGCAGTAGTTTCCTTTCGTAATTGCGTTTTAACTTTTTTACCAAATTACTACAAAAATTGCGATAACGTCTGTACGTGAGTCGAAGAATCTCATCTGTCGGATTTAAGCGAAGCTTAAGTTGTAATTTATTTCTGTGACGTATGCAACGTAATATCCCAGGAGTAATCCAGGGTTTCAGGACACGTTTACTTTTGGGTATCTTGACTAATTTAGTGTTTTTATTAATTGATAACGTTATCCTGGCAATTAGTCCCTGAATTACCCTCCCTACAGAGTAAGAGTTCAGGCAGATTTTTATTAGTTAGATCGTCACATGCGCCTTTGTTGCTGATAACTTCTTTAATTTTATTACTTTTACTTGATGTGTACATATTATTTAAATGTAGTAAAACCATCATGTGGTCGGTAACTGAGGTATTTAAAAAGTTATCGACAGATTCGGTTATTTTCTTTTATTTTTGATATTTTTTTTACGTAGGGTAGTTTTTATCTAATTTGGTTTATGAAAACTTAGGGCCTTTGGCGTTAACATATCAAAATAAAAATTGCTTACGCTTAGCGGATCAAAGGCGGATCATTTACTATAATTAAAACAAATTTACCGAATCGATCGAAAACTTCGTTCGGAATCGGGGAGCAGACCCGACTTCGATTCGATCTACCCGGAAAAGCAGCGCCAAGCCGCCAACTCGCCATTTGTTTGACTGAATGAAAATAGACGATGAACAGTATTGCATAACGTTGCTCAGACTAGTACCTACATCAATAAACCTAGTTTAGATTAGCGTTGAAAATAACACGTATGTACCTACTACCTACCTAGCTACATAACATACCTCCTACCTACATACCAATCTACATGTATTCTTCATACGCTAGGGCCACTGTATTTTCGACTAATATAATACTTGGTGTACCTGTGGCTTACAGCAATATACTAGGTCGCTTGCAATAAAATACTAGGTTTAGGTTTTACAACGTGTTACAAAAAAAACCCTTAAACCGAATATGGTTGATATCCATCAAACTGAACAACTTTTACTATTGTGACCAACTATGAAATCGCGAAAAAAAATATCTGCGGTTTCATGTTTGCTGTTTCTATTTTATGTCTGCTAAGATGTTATTCTTGAAAAGGCTCTATTGATTATTTTTATTCTTTCGTTATTACAAATTAAAACGTTTATGGAAAATATTTAAATAGTTTTTGTTGTGACAACCCTGACCCTTGACGGAGTTTATGTGCGTATACATACCTATGCAGAGGTGGCATGCGTATTTTTCCACAAAGTTATTTTTAATAATACGTACATAAATTTACGCCCATTGCCCAAACGGGTAGGTAGGTCTTGAAATAGCCATTCACTATAATCCCAACCATTTCAGGTAGGGCTTGGTTGAAACCAAAAGTTCTGAAGAACTTGGCAAAATAAATTGTATCTGAAGTCCACTTCTCACATTCGCGAGAGATGCTACATGATGGACGGCGAGCTCTGTTTCAGCCGTAAGTGCAGTAAATCAGTAATTTTCTCCTTATTGTTTATTTACCACGAATCAGGGAAAAAACACATATGGGAACAGCGAATTTGTGACGTCATGAGTTCGCAATGTTAAAAAAATAATAAAAAAAATACTACCGGCTAAAATATAAAAATATTGTTCCCGTACCCAATTCATACATTTATTAACTGGCCAATTTCTTTTTAGTTACTGTCCATGTTTTAATATCGCATTAATTTACCAACCACCGATAAATAAAATAACTGCCTTTTATTTTTTTAACAATAGTCGTTCGTAAATTGTAGCCATCGAATGCAGCCTTTAATTTTAAACTGCTACCTGGCTAGGTCGGCTGACATTACATTACTTTTTGACATTGACATTAACAAGATGGAATCGGACAATACAAGTTCATGAATAAAAGGTGAAATCATTACAAAAAGCATAGACTTAAATTATAAATCAATGAAAAAAGGCAAACTTCCTTAACCCTAGGAGTTTATAGTAAACTGATTTTCGAGTTTAGCTAAAGTTGTCAAATAATTCAGCACAATGTCCTTCAAGTACAAAAATATAACATAAAAGATTACCCAACCCATGAAGATCATGTGTGTTGAAAAACAGTGCCTACTTCTTATGTAAGTTTTGGCGCTAAGGACAAACGTCCGCGAAAGATGTTAAGAATTTCTGTTCCAACGCGAGTCGGCGCGTTTTATTCAGTCGGCCGACGAGTTCCCTACCTCGTGCATGATTACGCACGAGAGTCGTCAAAGACAAAGATATTTCGCGTGATTTTCACCGATTTCATAACATAGAACCATGGAGGCCTGGCTGAGAGTTACTTTATTTTTGTGTATGTTTGGCACATTGAGGGAGATTCGACCGTCTGAGCCTTTCGTTACGGAGTTCCTATTGGGAGAATGGAGGAATATAACTGAGGAGCAGCTGAACCGTGACGTCTATCCTGTAGGGACTTACTCCTATCTGGCCCAACTAGTTGTCGTGTTTTTGATCACAGACTTTTTGAGATTCAAGCCAGTCATTGTTCTGTCTGGTAAGTTATTTTCTTTAAATTATTAAAATACATTAATCATTAGTACAGTGTGAGTCTAGGAATAGTTCTGTACACAGTGCAGCTTTGTAAATTTATAAAAATTGTGCCTGTAGTTGTTACTTGGTGGGAATATACATGTTGCTTCTAATGATAAACCTACTGCATATTACTATCTTGGGTGATATTTAAAATTTCCAGTAGTGTTATGAGGTTTCACTCAATGTTGGGCATCAAAATTACTATCCCACTTTTTTTGTCTCTTCATGTATATCAATATTATTAAAGTTCCTTATCTGGTAATCTTAAGAGTGGTTGCATTACAATGCCTCAGAAACGTATTATACTTATCTTGTGAAGATTACTAAGCTTCTCAGTCAACATTTAAAACAAACAAGCTGTAGTGGGAATTTTCATGATTTTTGCACATTCAGTGTCAGATAAAGCATTCTTCTACTGAGTGCAATTTTTGATGTATCTTGTCAGCAGAGTTCAATTACCAATCAGAGAAAGTTCAAGGTGAAATATCTTGCACATCCTATTATTAGTGTCACATACAGTCCTAGCAAATCATAGTTTTACTTTTGGAGTTCATTTAGTTTTAGGAAGTTTATTTTTATGATATGAGCTATGAAATTTTATTACTTAAAAAATATAAATTAATATTTAGAATTTGGTCTTGTTGTTCACTGCAATAATTGTGTGATGATGAGGGTAACAAATAAACATAAACTTTCACTTGATTTAAATGTCATTAAATTCATTTATAAAAATAAAAGGTTTTTACAGCGAATGAAAATCACTTCAGACAACATTCAGTAGTGTAATTACTTCAGCGGTAGGGGTTGGGCTTGGCAAGAACGGAAAAAGAAAAACTTGCAGGCCCTTGTTTAAAAAGTAGCTTCTACCCACTACCACTGTGTTAACCTAGTTAATATATACATAAACCCCCTTTTTTCCTGGACTTGGCGATGATCGCCAGTGTACATTCAAACCTAAAATGGATTTGTTACACTGTAAGCAGCTTTAGAAACATACTTTTTGGAAATTGTAAGGAAATAAATAATTAAATGAAACATGCCATCACATTTCTTCTTTCATTCATGTTGGTTGTGAAAATTCTGCCATTTCTATAGTTTTTTAAATAACATTGAGGTACACACGACAGCACATCAAGCTTCATGTAGGCACCTCATGTTGCCGAGATAAGACCCACTTTGCAATAGTTTTGTAAAGGCCCTGCCGTTCTCTTTAAAACTGATACCAATGTTTTCTTGGTAACCTACATAGTTAAATGCAAAAATATTTATTTTTCTTTCATTTTTTACTTAACTTACATCGAGGTATCTGCAAACAGTGTGAAAACAGGTACATACATAATTATAACAACTGTTTAGTTCCAGAAGAATATTTTTTCACAATCATTTATATTTTACAATGAACATAGTATAAAATATCACAATAGCCTTATTACTTGAGTACAGATCTAAGTAATGTTTTTACACAAATGTACATTTTAAATCCTTTCTTCTCCAGATCCTGAAGAGAAACCTGATCAATGCAATTTCTGCAGTTAACCAGGTTTTCATTGGCTAGAGCCTAGAGGCATAAAATAGATATGAGTATTATTAATCTATGCTAAATAAGTCAGTCTTATAAGACTGTTGACGACCGACTTGGTGTAATGGTTAAGAAGTTGGCTACTACACCAGAGGTCGCGGGTTCGATCCCCGCACAGTACAAACATTTGTGTGCATGAACATGTCTGTTTGTACTGGTCTGGGTGTCTCCTATGTATAAAAAGTATGTATTTACAAAAGAAAATGTATTTAAGTATGTTTATCCGTTGTCTAGTATCCCATAACACAAGCTTTAATTAGCTTACTTTGGGGCTAGATGGCGCTGTGTGGAATAATGTCCAGGGATATTTATTTATTTATTTATTTATTTATAAGACTGTTTTCACTATGGTAAAGTTGTCTTGAAGCACTGTTTAAGTTTTTTTGAATTAGGGGGTAAGAGTTTTAGATTCAGATGTCAATCAATCACCATTCACTTTCACTCAGGAAGTAATGGCAAATTAGCACCGCTGATTTTGATAGAAAGACCAAAATGTAAAACTGTTATAAATTAATTTTCTGGTATTTAGGAATGGTTGCCTAAGAGCTCTAACCGCCTAACACGTGACACCATGGTAGGTTGGATGCAGCATATTTGAATGAGATAATAATGCATCAAATAATGCTGGGCTGTATCACCAACTTTGGTGTGTAGGCTACTTAAGTTAAGTTTAAGTTGAATAATAACTGGTTTAGAAGTCCGAATATTAAGTAAGTTTTTCCTTATGAATTGAATTTTACTCATCATTGTTTTTATAATAGACTTTACTATACTTTTTGATTGAAAGAAATTTGATAATTATTACAAAGATACTATTTTCCCTTTAACAAAGACATAAATCGACGCGTTAGCTAGACAACTCGCGTGTGAACATACATGACGATGAGTGACCGTTTTTTATAGAAAGCGACTTCTGCGGATGGGCTTGCTTACACACATCAAAAGTGTCTAGGGATCAAGCATTTTTATGCGGATTTCTTGAGATTGAGATGTGGCTTTGTAATAAATTTATGATTTTATAAATTTATATGGATCCTTTTTGGTGCATTTCATAATTTGAAACAGGAACTGTCAATCAAATTCGAGTAAAAGATGAAAATCAGCTGTCAATATTTTCCCTATAAAAACATACAACGCATTGAAGACATTATTAGTGCTACTGTTTCCCTACTACTGATTAAAACCAACGTTATTATGGAGCGGCGACGTCATTTAAGCAGGGAAGAAATGCTTAGAGCCGTGGGAATGATAGAAGCTGGTTCCCGGCAACGTACTGTGGCTTTAGCTCTGAATACAAGTCAGAGTGTTATCAGTCGACTTTGGACACGTTACCGAAGCACCGGTACCGTGGCTGAGCGCCATGGAGGACGGTATCGCTGCACCACACGGAGACAAGACCGATACATTCAAATCACAACTCGAAGAGCTCCAACAATAACCCCCATGATGTTAGCCGTGAGGCTTCATCACTCTTCAGGGAACTTAATTAGCGACCAAACAGTCAGAAACCGCTTGCATGAAGTGAACCTTCATTCCCGAAGACCGCTAAGGGTACTACCTATAGCAATGCACAATCGTAGGATTCGATATCAATGGGCTCTTGAACACAGAAATTGGGCAGAAGAACAATGGCGTTTCGTGTGCTTTTCTGATTGTTTTTTTTTCTGATTTTCTGAAGACGTATACGACACTGGAGAACCGCTGGACGCCAACAGCGATTAAAATCCTGCCAGGAAGTCCATCCTTATAGTGGTGGGACCATCATGGTATGGGCGGGTATTTGGATCGGCGGAAGAACTGAGTTGATTTGGATCAGAGGCAACCTCAACGCTCAAATTTATGCTGAGACGATTGTATCAGACGTCATCGTTCCTCTACAAGTGCAAATCGGTCCCTTATTTCAGTTAATGCATGATAATGCACGACCGCACACCGCAAGAGTTGTAAGACAGACTCTCGCCGCAGCTAACATCAATGTCCTGCCCTGGCCTGCTCAGTCGCCAGACTTGAACCCGATTGAGCATGCATGAGATATGCTACAGAGAAGAGCTCTGCCGAATATGGAGGGTATCCAGTCGCAAGAAGACCTTTTTTTGTTGTTGCAACGAACATGGGCGGCCATTCCACAGCGTGATTTGGATGAACTCATTTTGAGTATGCCAAACCGATGTTCTTGTGTTGTTAGTGTTCGCGGTAGAAACACGGATTATTAATTGTTTAAGTTACCCAATAAAATTTTAAAGAAAACTGTTATTTCAGTCTTTTTTTTGAACTTTAATGTTAGTGGTTCAAATGTCAAAAATCCCTTTATTAGGAAAATAGCAAATTTCTTTATTAATGCAAAGGTGACTTGGTTTATCGTTACTGTAGACAAACGAAAACACTTTATTTGATGAATCCTTAAAGAAAATTTTAATCAATATCAAACAGGAGAAAAGTTATTGCAAAAATATATGTTGATCCCTAGACACTTTTGATGTGTGTATAATTAAATAAAAATGACAAGATTATACAGTTGTAGTAACCTTTTTGCTGCGAAAAGGCCTGCAAGGGTGGCCCTAGGGTACAGCGAGAGGATCGGTCGCCTCTCGAGGGTCGAGGGGCGCCGGCATAGTTTTATTTATTTTTATAGTTAAATAAATAAATATGTGCCAGACAACACACCACTTGTGGTCCACATGGTCACACTAATTTATTAAGGTGGTGGCACATGGTGTTATTAAGTAACACTGTTTTAATAAGTAGGTGACTTCTAATGTAAACACTCGTCGCGGGGCGCAAAATGCATCCGTCAGCAGTGTCGAGTCGGCGCATATTTCGTCACCGGCCATCGACACCTCGCGCGATACCCCGCTCCCCGCCGCCTCGCCAAAGGTGTCACGCGCCTGCACGTCAACACCTGAGCATGCTTACGCCGCTGCAGCCGCAAGGCGACCTGTCACCAAGTCTCTACAGCCTGAGCGGCGGCCGCCTCAGGAGAAGCAGGAAAAACCGCAGGAAGCCATCGAACGTCCTGCACTTGTCGCAACACAAGCACATCTTTGCGACGATTAGGGCTTCAGAAAAGTGGAAAGAAAGAAGAAGAAGAAGAAGCCCGTTCACCGCAATCTGTTCGGTGTTGCGCCAGCCGTGCCTGACCAGCTGTTGCGTCCAACTATACCTACGACGCTGCTGTATGTATTCCGCCTCTACTTCACTACTAAGGCAGAAGATATCGTGCGGTACATCAAGAACAAGGCCAACTTCACTTTGAGGGTCGAGCGGTTGGAGTCCCGCCATAATATGAATTTTAATTCATGAGTGGTGATACTGTGGTGACCGAACATCTTTCGACCTTCATGAAAGAGGAGTTTTGGCCGAAAGGTGTCGTTTACCGGCGTTTCCGAGGTCGGTTATCGGACACCATGCTGCGTCACACAAATACAAATTACACAATATCACCTAAATTATTTACAACATATTATGTTATCTTTTTAAGGTTATCTATGGGCCGATTATGTTTAGTTAAGATCTTTCAATGTAATTAGTTGCCTGAAAATAAATGATTGTATTATTGTATTGTATATTATCATGGCACACACAGCGTAGGCGGTCTACATCGTTTGCGTATGTATTAGCAGGACCAATCAAACCCGCATTTCGGAAGTCCGTGACTCTGCATTGCAGAGAGCGTAATATAACCACTTCTTGCGGACAGTGCCTTCAACTGGGTTGCTGTAGGTAGGACTCTACTCATGTTGCAGCAACGATGATTACGCGCAACAGCCACCGGTGGCTTGTTCGTGCCAAACCTTAGTCCCTCTAAACTACGTAATATTACATATACTTCAGCATCAATAAAAATAAAGTTATTAACACCACACAAAATCTATATCTATAGTCAATTCAATCAGTTTATTGCACTCTATAGTGACCACATGATTGGCATATTCTCGCCTTGACTTGCGCGGTGCGGTGTTCAAACTCGATTTCCAGATTTCCCAGTCTCATCAATTCAGGAAACCTGCTAATACTAACTAATTGCTAACTTTCTAAATTGGCTCGAGTCTGGGTATGCTGGGAGACGCCCCTGGCTTCTCCTTTTTTCGAGACCATGGCAACTGGTCTGTTGTATCGCGCAGAAAAGAAATGTAGATAACTTCGCGCGAAGCCAGAACAGTTGGCTAGTCTAAACTATCTATACTAATATGATATAGACGAAGATTTGTTTGTGTTTATTAAATAGGCTCCGAAACTACCGATTTTAACAATTTTTCAACAATATAAAGCTACATTTTCAACGAGTGACATAGTCTATATTTTAACAAGAGTTATAATTTACTCGGGTAAAGCTGCTGACAGCTCGTAAGAAATAATACTTAAATCATCAGTGAACTTGTTCATTCCTTGTAAGAGGATGTTGAAGTACTCAGTGACCCTTGCAGCCAAGATTGATCTATTTTAGTATCCAACCAATCACACTCCAATTTCGCGGCGTCCTTACTGTTCATATAATATACACCTGAAGATGGATAGCATATAGTCTAATAGTCTCTATTAAAGGATGTACCTAGCGATTTACCATGTCCTACGAGATTAAGAATGTGCTAGATAATTAGTTCAATATTTGTTCTACCGAAACAAATGTTATTTGTAATTTGTCCAATTTTGATTTCTTAAAAAAAGTGCTTCATCTACAAGTGTTGGCCAGCGATGTTTTTTCATATTACTAACTTTAAGAATACAAAATCAAACTCTGCAATTAGTTCTATGCTCGATCTAACTGTATACGTTCTTTCATTACAATTATTTGGTATATTTATTAATATATACACATTTGAAAAAAAGTGAATCGCTGCGCTGATAAGACTGCTGATTGCACCATAAACAAATCGGAAATATTAGCAAAGTCTTGGAATGACTTTACTTTGTTGACTTTTATTATCTGCATATGATTATCATAATTGAGTTAAAGATAAGGAATACTTGTCTGGTTTTGGTCTAAGATTTATGTTTTGCAGACGCTGACTTTTTTAACCAGAATAGAAACTGGCGACAAACATGATTGTATGTTTTTAGAAATACGAGGGGTTCAGCCTGTTGCGCCACAGGTCGTGAGTTCAATGATCACATGTATAAATGACACACATGATTTTCTTTTATAGCACCTAGACGATGATGTGTTAATTATATATTTTGGTCTGTATTTAAGCCGACTTAAGACACATTTTGCAATGGTTTTGGAAAGGTTGATGTGAACGCGTCTGTGCAAGCTATGCTTGACAAGTGATATTAGTGTTATTTATTTATTTATTCAACTAATGTCTTGTCAAATATTCCATATATTTTTATTTACCCTAAAACTTCTTAAGCTCATAGAGCTCACAGATAATAAAACTCTCTCTGTAGGTTGACTTGCAATACTCACGTATTACTTTTTGAAAGGTTATACAAATTCGCTATATCTTGTTCCAGGTCTTAGTGGAACAGCAGTGTACGCCGTGCTACTATGGACTACCAGTCTGGGATGGCTGCAAGTGTCGCAGTTTCTGTACGGAATGTACATGGCAACAGAAGTCGCGTATTTAACATATATTTACGCGAAGGTATGTAAATTTTTAACAACATATTAATTCTTTTGAGAGCGTCGTGGCCGTGGTTAGTAAGTATCCCAACTCAAATCGTGGATCGTTTGGTCCCTAGTTCAAATCTGGCCGGAACCAATCTTTGTGTTCGTTGTAAAAAAATCCTAGTAACTTCTCTGGTGATGGAAAACATCTATAAAAAACAAATAAACCCGGATAACGGCGGAAGACTCACCAGCTACCACGCTGGGTTCTAATACCATTGGTGAAAATTGGGCTTCTGAGTGTTCCGTTCACCATGACGGCAACAGTCACTTGCCCCTGACTACCCCCGTTGAGATAGAGTCCTGATGGTATGGTATGTTAATTCTTTTACTAGTTATAGTTCCATGACAAGGAAATCACCTGTAATCTGTCAAGAGGTTGTTAACCATATGTCAAAATTAACAAGAATGTGTATAATGTCTATAGATCTATCTTGATCTAAACCTTAATATGCACTAAATTGTGAAATTGAAATGGTATATTAAGCTGAAAAATTAAAGTTAGAAAAAAACCGGTAACTAGATAAAATGTCCAAAATGGGCACCTGCAAATGCCTGCTTAAGACCATCTAATATCCATCTATATCCGAAGTTAACTCATTTTAAGAAGAAGCAACACACTTCTCTAATTACCTGATACAAGTAGCACAAAGTATTTACAATAATAACCTGGCAAGTACACCATAGCTGTAGGTACCTCTCACTCGAGGTAATGACATCCACTATCAGACGATCACGTCTCTATCAACACTTGCGCAGTCTACGTAGGATGCGGGCTTCGTAGGTACTAGCAGTCTATGACTAATAGAAGAATTGTTACATTCGAAATTAGCTATAAATAGGCCACCAACACCTTCATGAAAATCTACAGGTGGATGCCTCGAAGTACGCCCAAGTGTCATCTTACACGCGTATAGCGGCTTTAACGGGCCGCTTCCTGTCTGGCGTGAGCTCGCAGCTGCTCACACACTTCAAGCTGATGGACTTCCGTGAGCTCCACTACATCACATTTACAGGTAAGTGGAAGTTTTTCCAGCAAACACTCAATTTTTTAAATATATTATGTCGTTGATGATTCTGACTACCTGATATATAGGAGGTTGTAACCACAGCCTTTTTGACATGTGCCACACCAAAGGTACAACTCCGTTGAAGAGCTCCATGTTATATATTATGCTCATAGAAGAAAAGCCAGCAAGGAGCTCATTCCATGATTTGAGCTTCCCACTTCCTCCACTGTGAAGGAATCACCTCAAATCCGAATTTTACGCGAATATGCGATCTACACTCCAACAATAGCCAGCGGTGCGGTGACAGAAAGTAGCCGGGCGCATCATCATATAAATTAAATATCTTCAGCCCATCATGACCCGTTGTAAAAAGAGTAGAGCGAAAAGTAAAAGAGAAACAACTATTTTGATTCTAGGTTCTCATCTTAGAAGATTATTGCACATTATGAATACTTTTTTCCAGCTCAGATCCTGGCGACTTTCTGGGCGCTATGCCTGCCGACGGTGCAGTACAGCATTTATTTCCACCGCCGCGGGTCAGTGATGAACGTCGTGCGTCCCAGCATCGGCGGGCAACCGGAGAAGCAGCAAGAAGCCACCAGATCTCCTGATCAGGTGTGAATAATAGCTCATATACCTACTAGCAATTTTAGGCTCCATTCCCTAGACAATACCTACTCTCGAAAGTGACTCTGTAACAGCGAATAACAAGAGAGAGAAGCTGCAGAAAATCGCAGATTCCCGATCATATCCTACAGGAGAGTTGTAGTAAATTTAAGAAAATTTGCAATTATAAGCAGCTGAAAGCTTATTTTAGCTGCTTAAGCTGACAGACAAATTTCACCATTTTGGTACGAAACTCTGATCAGTATTTATTTTATTGTACAAATGTTCAAATGTTCAAATGTTTATTGCACTTCTATGTTGTACATACATGGTGGTGGTGTTTGTAAAAGTTTCAAACATAGACCCTGATAGGGCACAGCAAAATAAAAATATCTTACTTAATAATGTTACTTAAACAACTACGAATATCACATCTTTTCTATGCTAAATTAATAAAATATTACAATTAATTTATGTTATTGAATTTATAAATTGCAAGTTATTAATTATATTATTCATTATATATCATAATTTTATCATCAATTAAATAAAAAACGGATGTCACTAAAACACAATTACTACAAAGAACAATAAATCAAAGTAGGTATTAGCTGAAAAACTCTTGCAAAGTATAATAACATTTATGCACTAGAAACTTTCTTAGCTCTTTCTTGTACGTAGGTATTTTATCCTCTTTTTTTATATTTTCTGGCAATTTGTTATAAATTTTAATTGCCATAGCATAGGGTCCTGCGTGGACTAATTGTAGTTTCGAAAAAGGTAGCGCTAATTTTGTACGATGGCGCAAGTTCTGAGGTCTTTCATAAATTGGAAACAAGTTTATATTTTTTTTAACGAATATACCTATTTGTAAAATATATATGGACACAAGAGTTAGTATATTTTCCCGCACAAAGAACGGTCTACAACTTGTCATTTGGTCTATGTTGACTATAATTCGGAGACATCTTTTTTGTAATTTGAATAATTCTATCATTTCGGTACTATTGCCCCACAGTACGACTCCATATTGGAGCCAAGCATGTGCATAGGCGTAGTAAGCGCTTATTGACGTTTTTTTGTCGGTGTTTTTCTTTAGTTCATACAAAGCATATGTGAATTTGGACAATTTAGCAGTAATTTTCCTTATGTGTTCTTTCCAATTTATGTTTTCGTCGAGCTCGATTCCTAGCAGAGAATAATGTTTCACGCATTCTAATTTAATATTATGAAAATAAAAATTTATATTTATTGGTGTCCTTTGATATGGTCGAAACTGCATGAGTTTTGTTTTATTTAAATTTATTTCCAAATTATGTTCCAATAACCAGTTTTCTATTTTATGCAATATATGGTCTAGCTCATCATTTAAATTATCTTCATTTTTGCAAGAAATTAGTACTGAAATGTCGTCTGCAAATAAAGTACATGGACTACTTATTATCTGTGGGAGATCATTTATATAAAGTAAGAACAGGATACAGCCGAGGACTGTACCTTGCGGAATAGCCTTGGTCACATCAATTATTTCCGATTTAACTTTCTTTATTTGTCCTGCCTGGTGGTCGTAGTTTACAATTTCAACATACTGGGTTCGGCCGGTAAGATATGATTTGAACCAGTCGTATGCTATACCCCTCACGCCGATGCCATATAATTTGTTCAATAATATATGATATAAAACGCGATCATAGGCTTTGCTCATGTCTAAAAGTATTCCTATAGCATGATTTTTGTTGTCTATAACATTTAATATTTCTCTTGTATAATTGAATACCGCTAGTGACGTTGACTTGTTTTTTCTAAATCCGTTTTGTTGTTCATTAAATATTCCAAATTTTTCACAGTATGTGTAAAGGCGTGTTGCCATGGCACTTTCATAGATTTTGGAGAAGGTGGACAGTAGTGCTATCGGTCGATAATTATTGCAGTCTTTATGATGACCTTTTTTGTAAAGTGGTTTTATTACTGCAAGTTTTAATGAATCTGGTACGGTGCCTTCTGCAAACGATTGGTTAATTAAGTACGACAATATGGGAGCCAATATATCTGCGCATCTTCTTATTAGAAACGGAGGTAATTCGTCGTGTCCGGCGCTTCTTTTGTTTTTGAGATTTCTAATAATTTTATAGATTTCTTGGGTAGTGACTTGCCCAAGAAACATTGAATGCTTGGTTGGATTAATGACTGGTTGCCCTTTTGGTGATGATGAGTTTTGGGTCAGTCCATCATTTCCCACAGTAGCAAAGAAACTGTTAAAATGGTTTGCAATAGTAGATGGATCTTCTATGTTTTTATCTTGAATATTGAGAGTTATATTTTTTCTTTGATTTCCATTTATTTTATTAGTTTGTTCTTTTATGATATGCCACATTGTTTTATTTGAATTTTCGGATTTTTCCATTCTGTTAATGTTATTCAGCTTTTTTGATGTGGATACTGTTTTTTTTAGAGTTTTTTCATATTTTTTATAGTATTCGTTAAAAATTGAACTTTTTAACAGGGAATTTAAAATCTTTAGTTGCCTTTTATGCTTGCATGATTTTTTAATTCCTCTAGTTAGCCAAACTTTTTTACTTCTATTTTTTACTTTAAGACTTTTTATGGGTATGCACTTATTCCATATAGATAATATAATATCACAAAATGAGTTAAAGTTTTCGTTTATATTATTTGCTATGTATATTACTTTACTAAAATTTATTCTGCTTAATTCGTTTATGAAATACTGAATATTCTTTTCGGTAAATATTCTTTGGTTTGTAAACCAATAATTACTTTTACATTTTACTCCAGAATTTATTGAGAAACATCCCTGAACGCCCTTGTGATCAGAAAAGCCGTACTCGACAGCATTTATTTTCTGCGATTCAGCTTTGAAATTAGTGAACAGTAAGTCAATTGCAGTTGAACTATGGTCAGTTATTCTTGTAGGCTCTTTTACATGTTGGAAGAAGTTAAAACTGTTCATCAATTCCAAAAGCTTGCGTTTGATTGAGGGTTTTTTTGCCGTGGCCAAAACATCTACGTTGAAATCGCCTCCTATTATAATACTCTTTTTTTGTTTTTTTAGATTCAAATATTGCAAGAGTTTTGTCAACGAGCTAAAAAATAAATCTGGCATCCTATTGCTATCAGGCCAATAAATGTTGACAATAAATAAATTTTCACTTTGAACTTCAATTGCACATGTTTCGAATACTGACTCTACAGACATTTTAGATATTTCTCTACACTCTACATAGTCAAGATCTTCTCTAAGAAAGATACAGACGCCGCCTCCACCTTGATTAGATCGACAGAAAGATGTTGCCAATTTGTAACCTTCGCATCGTAGAAGATCGATTTTTTTTGTAGTGATCCAGGACTCTGGACTGGTACATAGGTTACTCTGTAATTTTCCTTTATTGTTTTCTTCAGGTACAGTATCATCTAACTCACTTAGGTCTCCACAGAAAGATAGCGAAACGTTTTTAGCATTGTCTGTTATTTTTTTCTTTGACCTTATAGTAATGTTATTTGTACTATTTTCGTTAGTCAAAGGCTCCAATGAACTTTGTGGACGTATGGGAGTGTTACTTCTATCGGTTCGTGGCATTTTCACTATGCAGCTTTGACATTTCCAGCTTTTTTTGTGATCTTTTGTCATCGTATTCAGAAAACGTTGTATTGAGACATTTGCGCATTCTAGTTCATAATTATCCCTACACAAAGAGCATGTAAGAAATTCTCTGTTCAGAATATCTTGGAAACACCCTTTACATTTTAAACCCATCTTGTGATTATTACAACTCATTTTTACAAAAAAACAAAAAAAAACCAAATGGCTTTTGTTATCCCAGGACCGAACCAAGGACCTCACGTGATGCAGCGAACCTAGACCGTGGCTTAGCCGCTGGCGCTACCGAGTCGTTAGGGAACACAGCGAAATTTTGAGTCTGTTTACACAACAAAGCCAGTTTTAAATTTAAAAAGACGGTTGCATTGCATCATTTGATTGTCGTTTCACCCGATTTTGCCACAAGTTGTAAACACTTTAGTTCTTGTGGTATAATCGTAGATATGAATAGTTTTGTTGATATTTCCTTGAATTCGCAGATTAATCACTTTTTTTTGGCACTGTTTATTGTTTATTTGTTCAAGAACAAGCACTGTTTTGCACATCAAATGTTTTTTATTGTATCACTGCAAATAATAAGTTTTTGCTGGAAATAACATTTGTGCTGGTTTATTGGGTTATTTTACACTTTTTTGGATGTTTAATTATCACAAATGTTCACTTTTAGTATTTATTTTGAATTTTTACGCGGAGGTGACTTTCACTTGTCGACAGTGCTGCCGTCGTCCTATATGAAAATCGTCCTTGTAAAAAATATTTGGATAGTACATTAATAATGTGATTGTTTTTCCTTAAAATCAAACCCTCGCTTGGCGGCTGGCGCTATAGGCAATGACATCCATTGTGTGAATTTTCCAATCAATAAAAGTTTGCACCATCAAACAGCCCGAAAGC
The DNA here is from genome assembly GCA_947369235.1 of Udea olivalis. NCBI lineage: Eukaryota > Metazoa > Arthropoda > Insecta > Lepidoptera > Crambidae > Udea > Udea olivalis. Next base: position 18,544,807 of record OX376342.1, read on the forward strand.
CTTGAGAAAACTTACAGATCTTCTGCTTAAATATGTTAAAAAAAAACCAATTTTCAGCAATCATTCCAAGAGAGCATCTCCGAAGCGACCACCCTGATCCTCCGCCACGCGCGCTCCGCGTACAGCAGACCCAAGGTGCTGGCGTGGTCGGCGCTGTACGCCGTCGCGCTGGCGCTGTTCGTGCAGGCGCAGACCTACGTGCAGCTGCTGTGGCTGCTTCTGCAGCAGAAAAGCGAGCACCCGGTGAGTGACTACTAGTTAAACTACAACGACAACACCATCGAATTCTAAAAATAATTGAACATGGTCAAAAAATACATTAAAAAAAACATCAAAATTGGTTCACCCAGAAGGGCCTATTTTTCAATCCTCAGATAATGAAATTTATCTGTAGAATAAATTTTATTCGAAGGTTAATAAGATTTTTATCTGTTAAATAAAGCCGCTAACTGAGAAATAAAGTTATCTGCTTCTTGAGGGGCTGGATAACATTTATCTATGCGTTTTCTTTGACATTTTGAGTTTATGTGGTTTGTCATTTGAAATTATTTTCATTTTGTTAAGGAGTTTTGGAGTGTTATTATAATCACAAACTTTTGACCACAACTTTAGACCTCAAAAAAAGCTGAGGTTGTTTTTCTTATATGTCAGTGTCAATTTGTCAAACATCAACTTTTGTCTTGTTTCATTCTAACATTGCAATGATTGTTTAAGTGCATCTCGCTTGTGGATAATCAGTGTTAAGTTAGCGATATAAGTACATAGACAAACGATAGATAGCTATTCTTTGGATAAAAGACGATTGATAAATTGAACATATCTATTCGCTTGATAAACAGCCAGTTAATTTTATACTCCAGTTAGCTCTCTATCTAGAGAATGAATAAGAATTGAAAAATCGGACCCTATAGTCGAAAGTTCTGAAGTAACAAACATAAAAAAACATGCCGTCGAATTAAGAATCTCCTGTTTTTGAAGTCAGTTAAAAAGGCCTCATAGAAGCTTTTAGTTGGTTTACTTATGTACAATTAATTTTAAGGCCCTTCAAACTTGGGTTTGCAAATCCATTTTTGAAAGCGTGGTGATTTCCAAGAATGGGAATGAATTTATTTCTGTACTTACATATTTGCTAGGGTAATGGCAGATAAGACTGCAAATAAATAGAAAGTTATTGGTTTTAAAAAGACAGTATGTAAAGTGAATAACTATGTAAATTTTAATTACAAAACCAATATTTTACCTTTGTGTATTTGTTTTCTTTGTCTTGAAATACTCTATGTTGATTTATAAGGGATGTGATGTGAATTTTTAGGGTATAAAAGGGAGGTGGTAAAAAAATTTGAGGTTAATTTAATATGTTCCTAACAATTTTGAACAAAATTATTAAATTGCTGTCATATTGAAGCTCTGTAAATCAATGCTATAAAAATCGAATAACTCGAAAACATTTAAAAAAAAGAACCTGCAAATTCAATCTACCTACATTCAATCTATCAAGTTTCATTAAATAAAGATAGTAATCTAATACAGATGGCCTTGAGAAAATCCTGCACTTATCTGTAAATAATAAATGTATGAGATAAGTCAACATTATTGCTGGCTCATAACGATAGCGCCTTTCGACAAATACCTAGTAATCTTAGGTTGAAGCAGATTAGAGACATCTTGTAATTGTTTTAATATGCTTACAAATTACTATGTAATGTTACAGGGGCATATTCTGGAAATCTGGTTATTCTGTTCTGCCTGTCAGCTTATTCTAATGGTCAGGCTTGTCTCCTAACAATTAAATGTGGCTGTGCTAAATGAATCAACTTTCACGGCGCGGCATGCCTATGGCCCACGTCCGTGAACTTATTTATTTCATCTCATAGCGAAATACCGAGCATAGACATCAAGGAATATTACGAAACAATATCACGAAGCAAGCTGTCTATGAGACATAAAAAAGAACCTTATTTCACTAGTTTTTATTATTGGCTTCAATTTCTGAGACATTTACAGTAATAAAAATTATTGTGACCTAAACGAAAACTTGTCACAACATCAAGGACCACAGTAAAAGTAAGAGGGTGTAACTTAAAAATCTGTTGCGGAATCACTCCTGTAGAAGATACGATGATTGGTTTATCAACGACTCTACCAACGACAAGAAAATTGTCAAACTATCTGGCACACTAAGAAGTTAATATTATGGTACAGCTTCGACGCGAGTAACAACTCGCTTTGTTAGTTTTCAAGTCATTGTACACTCTTTCTAACATGTATGGTTGAAACGAGTAAGAATTCATCGTAGCTAAGGAAAAAATGTGCTTAAAATGACGTTAAGTACAATTTTTTCTGTTCTTCTGACGGAGCGCTGATGCGGAGTCCTTGCAGTTCCAAATGGCTTTCGGTTTAGTTGAACAACGCTCGTATAAGATATAATTATTGGAAAATTTTAACAAAGAAATTAATATAAATATGCGCCGGACAACACACCTCTTGCAATGGTCTCGAAGTAGGGATTATTATCTCTGTGTTACGAGGTACCACACAAGGAAAAAAGGCCAAGGGCTTCTACCAGCACACCCAGACCTGAGTCAATTCAGAAAAGATAGTTTCCTGAATTGACCCGACCGGGAATCGAACCCGGGACACTACGGAAATCGAGGCGAGAAACAGTGCTCAAGTGCACTACGCCAGCCGTGTCGTCGGTAACAGTTCTGCCTTGCTGATTGTGTTTTTTACTGTTCATTATTTTATATCAAAAATCTACTTGCATTATTCAGTCAACGGTTTCGCCCGCGGAATCTGTCTTTCCTGTCAAAATATAGCCTAAATTAAAAAAAATATATAGGCTATGTATAACATAGGGAGTGCTCTGATAAAGTTGTTTAATATTGGTGAAAGGATTTTTAAAATCGGTCCAGTAGTTTCGGAGTCTTTTCAATACAAACAAACAAATCTTTCCTTTTTAACCCCCGACGCAAAAAGAGAGGTGTTATAAGTTTAACGTGTCTGTGTATCTGTGTATCTTTACAATATCAGTATAGATTTGTTGTGTTAGGATAAAAGCACGAATGGTACAGAGGCGTTCACATCAACCTTAACATCGGTGCCTTTTCTGGTGCTGACATTATGTAAAGGACGCCTCTGTACGCAATGACACCCCCTTTAACTACTGAGATTTAACGACCGACTTGGTGTAATGGTTAAGAAGTTGGCTACTACACCAGAGGTCGCGGGTTCGATCCCCGCACAGTACAAACATTTGTGTGCATGAACATGTCTGTTTGTACTGGTCTGGGTGTCTCCTATGTATAATAAGTATGTATTTACAAAAGAAAATGTATTTAAGTATGTTTATCCGTTGTCTAGTATCCCATAACACAAGCTATAATTAGCTTACTTTGGGGCTAGATGGCGCTGTGTGGAATAATGTCCAGGGATTTATTATTATTATTATTATTATAAAGTAAAGTAAAGTAAAAAAATCATTTATTCATTTAAGCTTGTACAAAGCACATAAGACATGTCAAAAAAAGTACTTATATAGAAATAATAATAGTAAACGTAAATAAAATAGTACAATATTAGTACATATCGTGAATATACATAATGTGAATCTACCACCGGTTCGTACGTTGCTTCTTATCGAGAACACTCCGGCAAGAAACTCGATAGTTACTCTTTTGAACTTAGTTTGTTTTACAAAAAATAAATTCAGAGTACAGTCAATGAGAGTAGAAAAAAGAACACAACGTTGAGCAGAGGAGCAGATTATTCCTACTATGACCACAAACTTTTGTCGTTCAAGTACGGCCCCCCCCCGACCAATCTCTCGGTTATGCAGAAGGGCACACTATTCCTAGCACACCGTGAAGTGTACCAGGGACCATCTGCGGTAGGTCCTGCTGCCACAAAGCACAATGCAAACATTACACATTATGGTACTCATAGGCGAGTAGCCCGTGGCATAACCCACTCCCATTTATCCAAAATGGTACCGGAGCAGTTATAGTCACCACGCGCATCCCAAAGAACGCTAGCGGCTTCAATCCCCGCTAGGGACGTCAGAGAAGCCAACTACCATATCTCCAGTATGGTGCCGGAGCTGTAAAGCACGCTCACATCTCGATGCACTGCCGTACTCATAGGCAATGACAGACGCTACAAACGCGTCCCTCATCACGTGTCCGGCTCTCGCAGGTGTCGTACAACGGCGCGGTGGAGGCGGCGCAGACGCTGCTGGGCGCGGCGGGCGCGCTGGCGGCGGCTCGCTTCGCGCAGGCGCCGCTCGCGGCGGCGGCGGCGGGCGCGCAGGGCGTGGCGGCCTTCGTGGGCGCGTACGTGCCCAACGTGTACGTGTCGTACGGCGGGTACATCGTTATGGGCATGCTGTTTCATTATACGATCACTTTGGCGAGGTTAGTAGAGGTTTTCTCCATCGATTTTCTAAACCACTGTATTTTTTTTTGTGGATGATCACTATTTTATTGCGTAAATAAAAATCCAAGTTAAACTGGATTCTTAACTTAGGCCGAGATCTATAAATTGTGCACTTATCTTAGACTTTGTACAGCTATATTATATATATTTATATTAGTTACTTATTTTCGATATTAAATTATTTTGTCTTTAGTAAATAATGATTACAATACTCAATGAGTAAGGCAATAATTGCTGTGATAAGACTGTGCTCAGCTAAGTAACGACTATAGATCTTTGCCTGAGACTCTAGTACTGAATTACTCTACATAGCTTATAAAGCTTGTCTAATCTAGGCAATTAAATATCTAAGTTTTTTTTTATTGCCCGTCAAGATGACCTCACTCCACCTGATGGAACGCGGTCGTGAGGTCCACATATGAGGCTGACAAGCCCAGTCATTCAAACGAATCACTGGGCTAGCCATCCTCATCTTGAAGGCCTGCAGAAAGTTAAACTTGATTTAAAACTAAAACTTAGTTTGAGCTCTAGTACTGAGTTCCTCTACCGAGCTTGTAATAACGCGCCTCTCCACCGCATTCACGCACACATAAAGTACAGAAAAGTAGAGTAATTAGCCTTTTTACTGTCCCACTGCTGGGCAAAGGCCTCCATTATTGAAATCAAGTCGTCGCTAGATCGCTACAATGGTTGGGTATTGGCTTCATATAATTCATTCGCGCGTCATTTCTGGTTAGAAAAGTTCTACTATGGGTGTCAGGGGCTGGTAAATATTTCTAAATAGAGCCAACATATGTATAACATAATATATTTGTCCTGATCGGTGATGGAAAACATGCACTTTTCGGCACTAAAGGCAGGACCTGTTGCATCAATAGCACAGTTGCATGGTCCGTGATTAAAAAGTACCGCTGTTCAAAACGTCTATGTCAAATAGTAGTTGTGGTGGCACCCATGGCATATGGGTAGCGCAGCATATTATGGTCACTTATAACAACAGCATCTCGTGCTGAACTGACCAGTTGAAAGCAAGATTTAAATAAATTATTATTATATTGTTTTCTTATATTTACGCGAACACTAAATATTGAAATGAAACAAGTTTATGGATTCTACTTGTGAAATTTCATTCATTTCAATCATTTCTGCGTGGATAGGAACGTTCCCGGGGATGAAAGCGAAAATGACGGTAGTTGAATGACGGTTGCTATGAAAATAATTACTTTCTTGACATATAATATCTGAGTTATCCCGTGATCACAAATGCTGTAAAGGAGTCGAAACGTCGGGTTAGAAAATGTAAAAATATAAATTCTGCAAGTAGAATCCGTAAATTTGTTTCATTTCAATGTAGAATTTTTTATACTGTAAATAAATAGACAGAAAAAATTCGTTAATTTTTGAACTGAACGCCAGTTCTTATTTCCTGGGCTAATTCATTCAAAATAAGGTGCTCATAATACCTTAGTGCGTGGTGGAAGGAGCTATTTTATCAAATATGGATACTTGTTTGTAAACCTCATACATCATAACATAATTACAATCGATTTATTTCGTCAATTTCCAGTGCAAAAATCGCGAGCCAGCTAAGCGACGAGAGCTGCTTCGGGCTGATCTTCGGCATCAACACGTTGGTCGGCACCGGCCTGCAGTCGGTCCTGACCGCAGTCCTCATCCAAGCGCTGCAACTGCCGATCGCGTCCCAGTACTTCGCGCTCAGCGGCCTCTTCCTACTCCTGGCCTCAATCTGGCTCCTCGGCTGGATCATTATGATGTGCCGCAACAAACAAAGTATCAACTTTCACTACTCCTGAATGGAGCATTCCATTGTACTTAGCTCGTTTAGACTCATGTTACAACACTGCGATTGCACTCAACTTAGCAAATGCAATTTTTATTCAACTTCGATAGAAAGACTATTAAATCACTTAAAGCTTTAATAATAATGCATATGTTTTATATTTTTAGGATTAATTATCAACGGCAATAATTGTGATTAATTTTGATATTCCTGTTCTTTACACTTTCTCGATACATATCTTTTGTTGTTCCTAAAATTTTAACGAAGCAGTATGGAACGAATGTTTTAAAGTTCAATTTTACCTACGTATTTTAATATAGAGTCCCCGTCGCGTCGTTATTTCCGCAAAGATTTAAACGCAATGCACTTTTTATCTCGGTATTAATAACTTATTTTAGATGATTCGTGCATCAGACTAATGCAGAGCAATTTTATCTGATCTCAAACAGGTTGTATGTATGTATGGGATAGATAACCATAGCTACTATATTCGTATACTGTGTTTGTATTGTGTATTCGTGTACTTGAGTCGAACCTCTCCCGTATTGTGCGATCACCTTCACTGCGCGGAATATAAAGTGAGGGAGCCTTCAGTTTTCTCGTTGCCGTTCATATGTCGCGAGAAAGCACAGACTTTCGCGTATTTTATTCAATACGTTAAACATGGTCAATATATGCTTCAATGTCAATTAATTAGTAATGAGAATTTTTAACATGATATAATAATATAAATTTTAATAATTTATTGTAATGAGACTTTTAATGACATGATAAAAATCATCTTTATGAGATGATCGCAGAACATTTTGTGTAGCAAAACAACATTATTTACAGTAAATCGTGAAAAACTTGGGTCTTTAAAAAATTAACCCTAGTAAAAAAAGTTTTGCTTGACTTTCCTCATGGGTTAAAGCTGATTTAATAGTCGGTTTAACTATCGCAATGACTCAAAATAGGTATATATCTATTACTAGCTTTCCGCCCGCAGCTGTGCCCGCGTTATCGTTATATATATGTGTTATTCTGATGTATCAGCTGTATTACTGTAAAGTTTCATCCAAATCCGTTCAGTAGTTTTTGCGCGAAAGAGAATATCCTCACAAACTTTCGCATTGATAAAATTAGTAGGTTATTGTGTTTTTTTATACACACAGGCAGCCTACAAACTCTTAAGCTGCAAAGCAAAACCGACAAAGTGAAGGCTCCCTTAACTTGATGATAGATGGAGCATTTTAAAAAGAATAAATATATTTTTTATTTGGCGGGGACAAGTTGTAAGTAACACTATGAAATAAGAATGATGATGACCAGTATGTGTGTAAGTTGTGTTGTTTGTAGGTACATCATGTAAAAAAAACCAGTATCAAAACTATCGGAGGTCTACTGTTGTTAAACAATTTATATTATATTATTGTATTTATTTTCAAACTAAACTTGGTTTCAGTGTCATGAGGTGGTCAACCCTAGCCTCTGAAACTTGATATACAAAGTTCTTTTTGAACATAAGTTTATTTAGGTAACTACTTGATGAAACTTGTTTCACTGAAGCTTACTCTTATTTTCACATTTTTGGCTTGCCCTTTTGCGTGAGACTGGTATTTTTTACATCCTGTATGTATGCACATTGTACAGTGAAGAATAATATAAAACTATTTTGTATCTATTAAGTAAATTGTAATAATTTGAAATGCTTTAGATAATTAGAATTGAATCTCTTAATATTTGGTCAAGTAGATAATTCCAGATAATGATTAGTTTACTGATAGAAAACCTATTATAGTGCTATTATGTGAATTCCTGCCTTCACTTATTAAACTTTTACAGTATAACAGTATACTATCCCGTAGATTTATAATAGTTGCAGGATATGATAAGGCCAAGGCTCTATTTCATTGCCACATTCTATCCTATTTGAATCCCTTTTAATTATCTGTGCAAGTAGTGCTTTTGAAATGTGATAGAAATACTTACACACTTGTTAATTATTATGTTATAAAATGCCATTAAAATAAAATTATTCTTTTTAAAAGATTGTTTTATTTTATCATACCTACTTTAATTTGGTTATGTATTGTTACCAAGCATAGTAATTAACATTTACCTACTTACTTACCTATTAAAATGCAATAAATATTCCAAGATAATAATTTTATATCTCTACAAGACCTTGAATAACAATTTATGTAATGGAAGTTGGTTTACTATTTTTACTTAAATTTTGTCATGGGCATAGGCGTTAAAACAAAAACTTGTTTATATGCATAAATATATCTATTAACTAACACTTAATTACAAATAATTTGATATGATATGTCAATTTCATGGAATGTACTAGGATTATTAAAATAAATAGGCATGGTGTGGATTTAAGATACCTAATTTTTATAATACAATGGCAATATTTGGCTGCAATTTCTCTTATACCTGTGCATTATGTACTGCATTAGCATTGATCACAACCACAATATTTAGATAAATATTATCCGACTTTTATTACCTAGTGTAAAGATGCTTATTAAGTTACACAAGTACACGTCCAAGCTATGCATATTGCATTGAAGAAGGTCTGGTTTTGAAGTAAACGTATGTACAGATTAACAAGAAAATGATTCCAACAGTGGGCAAAACTATTGTGTTGATTTGCTGTCTCATTTTTGCGAACTCTTGTTTCCTTTCGCGCTTCTGCTTGGCCGTTTCCTTGACTGCTCCCTTTAGTTTTCTCATTGTGAATCTGAAAATGCACACGCAGAATCTTGTAGAACTTGTGCCACGTAGATATTAGGAAAGAAAATGTTTACGAGATTATTCAAACGAAGACAAAATTAAACAAAAGACATGATTATTAACATTACCTGTACAGTTAGAACTTTCCAAATTCGGTAACGCGCTGCCGAATTATAAATAACTCTATTTTTATTTTGCTATCAGCGATAACAACAACGAAAGACCGACGAGACGACAACACGACACAAACTTAGCAAGACTTATGTCACAAAAAACCTTTTTTATTTTACCGTCCGTCGTAATTTATAAACGTCAACTTTGACATATCTGTCGCTTTTTTTAAATTAGGTACTTTAGGAACAGGCTAAGGTCTGAGACTATGGTTATTCACTAACTTCGATCGCAAGAAATCGCGACTTTGACAGCGATTATTGCTATTTGGTGTCGAATACCTAAGAGCATTTAGACCGGAGACGTCACGCGAACTTATTTCTATGCAAAAAAGTCTGCCATTTTCTGCGCGGGACGAGGTAACGTGTGTGCGTCAGAGTGGGTTTTCGGAGACATCGCTACACACGCACACCAAAGAGGATATAATAACTAGCGTTAGACGGGTGACGGGACTCCCATACCAAGCAAAAAAAGCCAATATATATGAAACGCATGGACTGCTCAGTGACAACCTTACAAAAACTATGACAATCTACTCTGCCAACATAAACGTAATAGGGTTGTGCTAACCAAAGATTCTGTGTATTGGTGGGTTCGATAAAATGAGGTCGAAGATACCTGTAGGAACCTACCTATTTCACTTAGGATTATGGGGTTAAATTCAAAATAAAAGGCCATAATTTTATTTTTTATTTATTGATAAAGGACTTAGGACAAAATGGGCTCACTTAGGATTAAGGGTTAAATTCAAAATAAAAGGCCATTATTTTATCTTTTATTTATTGACAAAGGACGTAGGATAAAATGGACTCACTTGACATAAGCTTGAACCTATACAATCACTCGACCCTTTATAAATCAGGCCGCATGGCAATTAATGATAAACATAATGCATTCGTTTCATCCAAAAAAAATACCAAATCATAGCTTCCCAAACATTTTTTCGGAAAATTTCATTTCCCAAATTAATCCTTAGCAAATGGACTATTCGCAAATAATTGTAGACAGCTCTGTGAGATGTAAAATTTATAATTAATATTTATTACTTAGTTTTGAATCTGTTTCTCTACTAAAAAACAGATGAATAAAGAAGAAAAATTAAACAGAACAACGAACTATTAGAGCAGTGAGGCGCTGAAGGCTGATCTTTTTGCGTAGGGATTGACTCAAATCTTCATCACTTAATGGCTTGGCAGTAATTTCAATACATGGGATAGCATTACTCCGTAGTTGAGTTTTTTTTAAATCCTTAGGTCGAAAATGCTTTCTGAAAATATGCTTTAATTGGTGTAGTTTTTCTATTGCCACAAATCTTCTTTGCCAGTAACTTTTACCCATTGCCTGCAAGTGGAAAGTGAATGAATATTATAGAAAAAATATATTTTGAGGAATAAGGGCCGCGGAGGGATGGAAGGCTGTAAAAGCTGATAAAATTTACTCTTTGTAATAGCATGACATAAGAGCGTGAAATGTGAAAATTAAAAAGACGACTGTCGATAAGAAATGGCACTGCACTATTTGTTCACATGTAGGACGGTTATGATTTTTTAAATACGAAAATCTGAATTAGAATCGCAATAAACTACACCATACATGAGCTTAAAACAGAAACAAATTATAAGAAGTACTAACCGATCTTCATCCAGCGGGAATTGGGCCATAAATGTTCGTTTTTTATTTGCTACACGACTCGTTTTAAAACCCCATGTTTCGCACGTTACAATTGGCATCTTGAATAAACACAAAATACTTGTTAAATTAATCACTGAATTCGTTAGTTTTACTAGCTTTTAAACACTATGACCAACGAATGACTGGGTTTGTCAACCTCATATCTGGACCTCACGACTGCTTTCCATAGCTTTTGACACTTCGGAGACATTTGCTCCGGTATTGTTGTCTGTCGCATATTTATTTTTATAGCTCATTTCGCAGTTGGAATGGTGATTTATAGGGTTTTTGAAATATTTCACTATTTGTGGTTTTTAATGAAGGAGGGGACCATAAAACAAAGTTTAGAGAAACAGTTTTATCACTTGGCGAAAACGACAAACCTACAGATTACGGAAAAGGGAAAAAACAAATTGTCAAATTGCAAGATATGGTGGGGCGGTGACGTATAACACGGCTAAAGAAGAGAGTCCCCAATCTCTACGCAATCATGCAGGTTTGGTACCTAGTCTTAACTTAGACGGGTTATATCACCATAAAAAATTCCATGTGTTTCATACATTTTTCTTTTCCTGTTGAGTTTCGCCAGACTAACGCACACTATGAAAATATTTAACACTGGCATGAACAAGACGCACCCAAATGCATTGGCAACCTGTACGTACATGCACAAGAGCGAAGAAAGCCCCAATGATGATGATGAATCTTATGTTGGAATGAAATGAACAACATAGTGCTTGACGCTATCGATAAATGTTGTCGATTACTTATATTGCAATTAATTTCACAGGTGTTACATAATAAACGAGCTGCCCAAACGAACTTCGTTCTGTCAAATGTTTGACAACTGGTGTCCCTTTTGCCCGCTTTTCTCTGACTTGATTTACATTTACTATTATTTTTTACTGAATTTTTTGTTCAATCATAATAAAATATAGCTTATATCACTCCTGATTAATAATTTAAAGCTTAACTGCTATGTACTCGCCCCTCCTGATGGTGCGCGGGACACGGGAGGGAGATCCTTTCGGCCAATCAACTTATGACTCAGAATGCTCTAAACCAGGGGTTCCTAACCTTTTTTGTCTACTGCCCACTTTAAGAATAAATTATTTTTTAACGCCCCCCTTTTTAAACATACTCAAAAACCGCTAAGTACTTATAACTGATTATTGAAACGCAAATTTATAGTATTCGGACAGAGTATCTTTTATTGAAAATAAAACAAACATAATCAATTCTTATATAAAAACTAATGTGAAGGTTGAATCTGATGCTGTTCAATAAGTTTGTTGATATCAGGTTCCAATTTACTCAAAAACAGCCGCAAGTCGCCACGTTCGGTAACACGCAAACGATTTCTCTTTTTAGTAAGCAGCGTTGCCACAGCACTAAATCCACGTTCACACAAATATGACGATGGGAATGCTATCAAAAATCGTTGAACAATTGACCACAATCCAGGGTACAATTGCGGGATCGGTTTTTGTAGCCAAAATTCTTGATATCCATTTTTGAACTCGATTTTTATTTCTTCGTTTGTTGTCAATTCTATAAGTTCTTCTTCCAGCTGAGGTGACATTGCTGTGTTGACATTTGAAAACGGATCCAACACCCAGTCTGGTATTTCCAAGTTTAAAATGTCCTGGTATCGTTCGGTGAAGTCAATGTGGAGGTTTTCCAAATGTTGGCAGTAAGCAAACAAGTCGTCGTTACTGCAGTATACTGATAAATTCGGAAAATTGTGAAACTCACGTCTGCCCATATTCTTTTTGTGCAGAAGCAGTTTGGCTGCGAAAGCTGCAACGACATTTTTTGTTTTAATTAAATTTAGTTCATCGCCTTGCAGTTGGAGGTTCATGTCGTTGAACATTTTATACAGGTCTGTCATGTAAGCTATATCATTCTTTGATGTTATGAGCTTGTTGCGCAGTTCTGTATCTTTCGTTTCCAAGAACTCTATCATAGAGTCAAACAGGTTGTAAAATCGAATCAGACAATTGCCTCTTGACAGCCAACGAACTTCAGTATGAAGCAACAAACGGTTGAAATCTTCGTCATTAGTAACACAAAGCTGATGAAATAATCTATCATTCAAAGAGCTGCTACGGATTTTATTGACTGCTTTGATGACATATTGCAGTGATTGAAATAGTCGTTCACTTAAGTTTCTAGCAACCAAATGTTGTCTATGAATAACGCAATGTATGGCAAGGACATCTGGAATTTTATTCTTTAAGTATGCTATGAAGCCTTTATGGCGCCCTGTCATAGCCGGAGCGCCATCCGTAGCAACTGATATAATATTTTTCAAAGGAATCTCTTTCTCTTCACAAAACTTTTCCAATGTATTGAATATGGTTTCGCCTTTTGTATCTGTCTCCAAATTTCTGGCAAACAATAGTTCTTCACGTATTTTCTCATCTATAATAAACCTCACGTAAGATAGCAACAACGCTTCATTAGTTGGTAAAGTGGACTCATCGAGCTGAATTGAGAATTGACTAGTCCTCAGATGATTGCACAATGATTCTTCAATGTTTTCAGCCATTTCATCAATTCGTCTTTGCACAGAATTATTACTCAAAGGAATTTTTCGGATAATATCTGCGGCCGGTTTATAAAGCACAATAGTTATTACTTCCTTTATTGCTGGCAAAATTAACTATTCTCCGATGTTGTGTGGTTTGCCTTTTTGAGCAATTAACTAAGAGATATTGTACGAAGCTCGAAGTCCGTCGTCATCTTGCTTAGCAGCCGCCGAAAATAGTTTTGATACACTTGGCTGAGTATTATGCTTCTTCTCTAGGTCTTGAAAATATGCTACATTCTTTTCTGTCTTATCAGGATGCATTTTATTCATATGATCTTGCAGTCTTGAAGGCTTCATTGCTTCGTTCGAAAATGTTTTTAGACATAGAAGACACAAAGGCGACGACGGGTTTGTGGGATTTTGAATAAATCCGAATTTAATATATTCCGCAGAGTATTACCGTCTCTTCTTTTTTACTTCCGACATTGTTTTGTTTTAAGAAATACGTAAGTGTTGAAATCAAGTACTGCTTATCTATTATGCACGAAACCGCAAATGAAAATAAAATAAATTTACGTCGCTTATATAGGATTGCATAAGCAGCACGCACCAACAGGAATAAGACAAACGTGCATAAACTCGTTTATCTCATTCGACGCCCAGTCGTACTCGACAAGCAAGAACAAGTATTATAGAACCAGCCGATTGGTATAGGAATGTACAATTCGGATTATTTAACAAAAACTTGTTAAAACATGATTGCCCGCGGTCTTTTATATCGAACCGAGTTTGAGCTATATCTTAATTAATATTAGTTGATGTTCACAAGATGTAGTGGAGAGTCGAGAGCTCAGTCGGTGTCTAAGAGTCTTCCTAGCTAGGTAGATAAAATTATAAATCGACCCCAAAGCCCTACACAATGCCCCCTTTTTTTTCTGGGTCTCTTACCGCCACCCTTTAGGCCTGCAGCGCCCACAAGGGGGCGTTATCGCCCACGTTGGGAAAGACTGCGTCTAAACCAATCATTCACTTCAATCAGTCACCTGTCGGCTACCGACAGCGATAGACGTTCAACTACGAAGTACTATTACCTATTCTGTGGTTCAACGTCAAAGCTTGCGCGGTTGCAGCCTTGTGTCTGCTCCACATAAGAAAAAAAAAATGGAATTGCAGAGTCTACGTAATAAAAAATTAAGAAGTCAATGCTTTAAAATGTGGCAAATAATTTTCAAAGAAAAAAAATTTAACAAGCGTCTTCTTTTGGTGTGCATTCATTTTTGTTTTCTACATTGTGATAATAAAGTTTTCATAGTACTTTCGATGTGTTTTGACTATTTTCGATTGTTATTCCTATTTCGTTAGTATAATATATTCATGATTTTCCAGGTGAAGACATAAATCTAAATAGGTGAGACAATTTCAGAGGATACTGGTGTCTACAGATAGTTCAATCCACGAAGACGCGCCCCACCCTTTCTCATTATAATCGCTTACAAATTAGCAATGAGTGCTCACGCACACTAGGTTAAATTGACAGAACGTCACGGGGTAACTGAAAAGATGCTCTACTTGAATTTATTTTTTGTGAGAAGTGTTCGAATTATTTAAATGATTAATTTGCGTATCCAGGTAGAGGCAGAAAGGAAACCCCCCCCCCCTTCCTCCTTTGCATTGTATTGCTTATCCAGGTAGACGCAGGGGGAGTCCTTTCTGCGTCTACCTGGATACGCAATGCAATCCTACTAATAATATTAGGATGGTTTAATAAAATACGTTGGCAGGTTTAAATTTTGTTTCATTTTTAAGATGTTTAGTCACTTACATCACGAATGCCAGAGATATCTGATTCTGAGTCTGACGAGTCACCAACGTTTATAATAAAATTAAAATCAAGGTCAAAGTTTCTTAAGTACTCGTCTTCTATTTTCTCGACATGCTTACATGTATTGTACCAAACGTCGTTACTTATCTGATCAAAGGCTATATTTATAAGAGGCATGATTGAAGTGTAGTTTTGATCAATATTGCGACTCGCCACATATTTTTTTCCGATACCCCGAATGTTTTCAATCGCATTAAGGTCAGGGTGATACGGTGAGAGACGCAGTACTGTAAAACCATGTTCTTTTAATAAATCGTCAACCCTGTACTTTCGAAAGTATTCTTTGTTTTTTAATATTAAATCGTAAAGTTCCACTTTTTTGAAGTTTGGTTGAAATTCTATGCCGTGCGCACGCAGCCAAGTCTGTATTTTTATTTTATTGGAGTTGGATATTGGTATTTTTTCGGGACAAGCATTATGATAGGCTGCGTTATCCATTACTACTACGGCATCTTTCGGCAGATTTGGTATTAATTTTTCTTTTAACCACTTTAGATAATTTTCAGTATTCATGTTGTCATGGTAATCTGCGGTTTTAATCTCAGCTCTATACGTCAACAAAGCGTTTGGTATAAAACCTTCGGAACTTCCGGCATGTACTATAATTACGCGCACTCCTTTAGTTAGATTTTGCTTGATACCTGAATTACTGTCCTTTTGTGTCCAAGACTTTTTTTGTACATTGTTTGTATGAATATATGATTCATCCGTATAGACTATGGGTCTACCTTCATTTCGGAACGCCTTAATCTGTTTCAAGTATTTAAATCGTAACATTTGTATATCGTTTCGTTCCGCTAGCGTCTTTCTATTATTTTCAGTTCTTTTTCATTCATACCCAAGTTTTAGTAACAACGTTCTTAGAGTTGTTTTACATCCATTAAACTGGATACGCTCTTGCAAAATGTTTTTTAGTCCTAATAATGATGGAAATTGTTAATGTTCCTTGTGGTAGTTTTCAATTGTTCTTCTAACTACAGCAATATCAAAATTGTCTAGATTAATTTTACGTGGTGTCACCCTTCTCTTCTTCATTGGTGACGTAAAAATGGCAGAATTTGTGCCCGCCAAGTCCGAAAGTGACGTATTTGCATCATTTCTACTGTCAACAGCTACCTCCTCCGTTAGCGGGATGGCATGCGCGACACTAGTACTTTGGCCAGCAGCATGTGATGTACTCTGCTCACTTACATGTTGTTCTCTGCTAAGGTTTATCTCATTAGCTGTGTTAAATTCCGCCGAAGGCACTGCCGACTCATAAGCCTTTCTTTCGCGAAGAATTCTAGTCACTGTGCTTTCGGATACTCCGACAGCCTGTGCTGTTCTCCAACGTGCATCGGTAATTTTTTCAGCGTAATTATTTGTTGCTTCTGTTTTCATGAAATCATACACTTTCGATATAATTTCTCTAGCCTGAAAAAAATAAACAATACTAATTCATAAACTAAAAATAATTATTATATACAAGACCTCTTTGCCACTTGTTCTACTTGCCAATCTAAACATAAATTTAAAACAAAAAGAACTAAAAGTTAATAAAACATTTGGAGGTACTTTCATAAAACTCAAATCAAAGAATTAAAATAAATAATATTGTTTCTTACCTGGCTTTTAAGTACAACACGCTGTGATTTCTTAGATGTTTCAATTAAAATATTAAGTAGAGCAACTTTCGTGACGGGCCAATTTATTTCGTGCTGCAGTCTACCTATACTCGTGTTCTTCGAGCCGCAGTCGACTCGTGACTGAGATTTGTTTAAACTCTCCGCACCTCCCACTCACCCCTCATGCACCGCTAATGCCCTTGCCCAAAAGTAGTGGGGCGCGTCTTCGTGAGTTGAACTATCTATATGACAGCTATTAAAATGTAAAGTAAAAGCTGCCGTATTTGGTCCCACGTCTAATAAATAATTAAGTAGTATTTGATTAGTTTATTCTTATTTATAATACTTAAACAGATACTAAAATTACGCCGCGGCGTAATGCCGTGTGCACTCGTGCTACCCCCCTCCCAGCGTTTCACGGACCATCAGGAGGGTCGGCTTTACTGCGGTTAACCTATAGCTTTTTGTTAGTGAAATCATTTTCACAATCGGATCAATAGTTTTGGAGCCTATTCAAATAACAAACAATGAAACGATCAAGTCTTTCCTCTTTATAGTAATAGTATAGATTAGTATAGATGCCACATTTATTCAGGGAAATTTTACAATATTTATTACGTTAAAGTCAAAAACAACATTTCTATTAAAAAAATACTTGGCTGACTAACCTTAAAACTAGTAGAGATCAAACAACATTTCATTGGATGATTTAAGAATTCAGATCAGTCTTTTTATGTAAGCAACTATAGGAAGACCATAAAAATAATAGAACAGGATGATGTTAGCCGTATTAGACGTGATTGCGACGTATGGGGATCAATTTTGGTAGCTTCACATTCTTGAGTATTAGGTTGTTGAATGTCTTCCAAGGTTTCATATTTTATTTTTTTAGGTGTTGACGTTTCTGGTTCAGCTTAAAACAAGATTTCAATATTGATTGGTAAAAATATGTTAGATCTATATAATACCTTATTTCCGAACAATTGTAAGACGCAACACCAGAAAACAGAGCATTGTTTAATGCTAAAAAATAAAAATTCACATATCCAATAGCTAGTTTCATCTTAATCGAAAGTTGAATATTTGCAAAAGTATTTCTTTTGGATGTTAAAGGCGCTTGCCTATAACATTGATGAAACAACATTGTCTTACAACGTAAAATACACTAGATAAATTCGCCAGGTCTGTTAACGGCCTCGGTAGCTCAGTTGGAAGAGCAGTCACCCGGATTGTGAAAGGTCGCGGGTTCGAATCCCGCTTGAGTCCCAGGACCAGATCGAATTTTTCTAGTTTCTATCTTTGTGTAGAAAACAGAGCATTGTTTAATGCTAAAAAATAAAAATTCACTTATCCAATAGCTAGTTTCATCTTAATCGAAAGTTGAATATTTGCAAAAATATTTCTTTCGGATGTTAAAGGCGCTTGCCTATAACATTGATGAAACAACGTTAGCTTACAACGTAAAATACACTAGATAAATTCGCCAGGTCTGTTACCGGCCTCGGTTGCTCAGTTGGAGGAGCAGTTACCCGGATTGCGAAAGGTCACGGGTTCGAATCCCGCTTGAGTCCCAGGACCAGCTCGAATTTTCTAGTCTTTGTGTAGAAAACAGAGCATTGTTTAATGCTAAAAAATCAAAATTCACTTAATTGTAAGATGTTAAAAAGCCGTGAAGATAGAAGAAAAAAAAATCAAAAGTCACAGTTAAACGCTTCCACATTTCGCGTTAATTTGCTTTTGTTTAATCCAAGCAACAGACAAACAGAGAAACGTAAAAATGCAAAGAAGTTCTAGTGAATGAAGATTTATACTACATGAGTACGAATACTTATTTATCGTTATCTTCTAGTTAAGCTGGTTCTGGTTGATAAAAAGTTCCGAAAGCCGGAATAACGTCGACAATGTCTGTGCCAAAAACAAAAGCAAAGGTGAATTTTAACTGTCATAACTGCAAATAAAAAAACTTACATTTGATAAATTCCATGTTGGTGCAGTGCAGCCCACAGTTTAATCTCTTCTTGTTAATAGCTTGCATGATAAAAGCTAAACTTTCAAAATGCAGTGAGCAAATTGTGCTCGTGCGTTTAGGAGTCCACGATACATGATTTGCACAAACTTGGTACGTACTAAACGAACAAAAAAATCTGATTTTTTTTTCTTTGTTAGTTTATTCCACTTTAAATGTTATGCAAAAAATATCATGTACGATTAACCGTAACTAAAGTGGCATCACTTATTGTTTGAATTTTTTTTGTGTTTTTTTTCTAAATTTTGATAAATATTTGATAATATTTAGACGAAATTATACTAAAAGATGGTAAGAAACGCCATCCTTTTGTACACTGAATGTTTCTGATCGCTTTATGCAAGAAAACACGCTGCAAATCGGCATTTTCTGCTCTTGGCGTACCGCGTGTACCGTGACATGCAGAATGACTTGCGATCGCGCGTCAACTAGTTCTATACAGGGTGTACCAAAAAGAAGTGTCAAGCGGAAGCCCACAGAAAGACCATCCCTTGGGGTACCCGAATCACCCCATGTATGTTCCGCGATTGTTCATAGTTTTCAAGTTATGATTTTTTTTCTAAATTTCTGAGAATTTCGGAGCTAAAAGTTTAAATTTTTTATTTTTTTAAAAGTAGAAGACTTTTCAAATTTTTTCTTTGCCCAACTGAATGAACCATAATTGTACTTTGATGCATAAAATAGGTAATCAGTTTCATTATTTTTTTTGTTTATACTACGTCGGTGACAATCAAGCACGCGGACCGCCTGATGGTAAGCGGTTATCGCGGCCTATGGACGCGTGCAACACCAGGGGTATAACTCGCGCGTTGTCGACCCTAAACTAACTTAACCAACTTTAACTAACTTTGACCAAAATGATGAAAATGTTGGTATAAAACCAAAAATGTGCGGTTGATGAATAGACTTAAATTTTCAACTTTAAATTAAAAATCTAAGCGGGTGACTGTATGGTTTCTAAGTAAAGCTCAAAAATGCTCCAAAATCTCAGCTTTCTTAATCATTACAAAACGAAATTATTTAATGGGCTACTTTGGCTAAAATCAACCTTCAAAGACAGCGAGGTGGAAAATTCTTGAAATTAGCCATCAGATTAATAAATGTTTTTTGGCCATTCCTGAAGTTCATTAATTTGTTAAATAACCAAAAATTACTGCAGGAAAGTTGATTATGCTCTTATGCATTACTTTTATGGCTTTGCAAGAGGAAACGCTTCTGCAGCAGCCAGATTGTACAGGGAGCAAGTACAAAATTTAGGTGGACCTCAACCCGAAACTTGGCCTGATCATCGCATGATTTTAAGAGTGCATAACTCTTACATGGGAGGACATACACCAGGTAGAAGACCAGGCCGTGTATCTCAAATGCATGACCCAGATAGTGTCGAATCAGTGCTCGAAGAAGTGGCAAGAGATTCATCAGTAAGTGTGAGAACAATACAACGTCGAACCGGAATTCCAAAATCACTGGCACATCGCATACTCCAACAAGAGGGTTTTCACCCATATCATATTCAAAAAGTTCAGCAGCTTAAGCCCGCAGACTATCCGAGAAGAGTAGCGTTTTGTCAGGAAATGTTGCGTCAAGCTGAAAACGAATTTTTTTTTTAGAATATTTTATGGACCGATGAGTCACATTTTAAGAGATGTGGAATTTTCAAGATACACAGCTATCATTCTTGGAACATTGAAAATCCACACTTGACCCGGGAATCTAATTTCCAAGAACAGTTTTATTCAGTGTCAATCTATGGTCAGCCATCTTAAACGGACAGCTGATTGGTCCGTTCGAACTACCTGACCGACTAAACGGCGAGGCCTATTTGCATTTTCTACAACATAATCTCACCGACTTGTTAGATGTTGACGTGTTAACGCTTTATAGGAATATGATTTTCCAAAACGACGGCGCCTCGTGCCATTTGCGAGAATCATCAGACAATATTTGTCTGAAAGATTTCCAGACAGGTGGATCGGTCGTGGAGGGCCCATTGCGTGGCCGCCACGGTCCCCCGACTTGAACCCAATTGATTTCTTCGTCTGGGGATATTACAAGGAATTGGTTTACGCCAAGAACATCAGCAACGAAGCCGAATTATAATATTATTAATATCTATTTTTTTTTGTTCAATTAAATAAACCTTCAAATGTTTATTCTTTCTATTATTTCCTTAGCCTTCCTGCAGTAATTTTTGGTTAGATAACAAATTCATGAACTTCAGGAATGATAAAATGGCCAAAAAACAGTTATTAATCTGATGGCTAATTTCAATAATTTTCCACCTAGCTGTCTTTGAAGGCTGAATTTAGCCAAAGTAGCACATTGAGTACTTCTTTTTTGTAATGATTAAGAAAGCTGAGATTCTGGAGCATTTTTGAGCTTTACTTAGAAACCATACAGTCACCCGCTTAGATTTTTAATTTAAAGTTGAAAATTTAAGTCTTTATTCATTAACTGTACATTTTTGGTTTTATACCAACATTTTCATCATTTTGGTCAAAGTTATGAAACTGATTATTTTATGCATCAAAGTACAATTAAGGATGATTCAGTTGGGCAAAGAAAAAATTTGAAGTCTTCTAATTTTTAAAAAATAAAAATTTTAAACTTTTAGGTCCGAAATTCTCAGAAATTCAGAAAAAAAAACATAACTCGAAAACTATGAACAATCGCGGAACATACATGGGGGTGATTCGGGTACCCCAAGGGGTGCTCTTTCTGTGGGCTTCCACTTGACACTTCTTTTTGGGACACCCTGTATAACCAGCATAAACGGCGGTCATGTGCGGTTGACAGAGGGGAAAGCCTGCCAGTGGTGTCTCCAGTCTAAATGCTATATGTCGAATACTCGTAGAGCAAATGCTCTTTAGGCGAATACTACTTCGTCATTGGGTGACAAGCTGTCAAAATGCGAGTGACTAACAATCTACTGTAATTGCTAGTTATAGAATTTAAGGGCATGCTGCCTGCAGGCCAATTCGGGCAGGCTCGGTAAAAGAACCGTATCGTTCGACACGGTAAAACTTCCGAATCTAATATTCGATAACTTGCTATTCAGAGTAATCGACTTTTAGATTCGGTTCAGATAAAATTGCCATGCCGTACTATCGTGTTGTGGCCACCATGAACCTTACTTAAATTTTATTGTAAATCCGTGGTGGCCACAGATTATTTATGCTATTCGCTCATTCATTCGTTCATTTGTATTTACGGAGGTTGTTATATTTGTATTTACGGAGGTTGTTATATTCTAAGTTGAAAAGTTTATTAATTTGTTGAACCTAAAAATAAAACATAGTATTTAGGTGTATAATAAATGGGAACTTTGCTACATTTTAGGCTAGGAATGCGGTGGTAGCCGATGAGTGTCGGCCTCACAATCGTGACTTCGCAGGTTCGAAACCCTGTTGGGCGTGTACATAAGATGTTCTTTGCTATGACCATAGTTTGTCTCTCATTATGTATATTTCACCCATCTCAATAGAAGAAAATACAAAGCAAAATGTGTTTTTTTTATTTTAAATTATAAAAATTATTTATGGGCTAGGTAATAATCTACATAAAAAATCACACCATTCTATTAATTACTTCTTCCGTTACCCTTAAAGCCCTAATAAAACCTTTAAATTGACATTATTCAAAAATATGTCTTGGCCTGTGAAGCCTGTGATGGCTGCAATGTCATTGTCAAAATTTGGATATATTTATGTTGTGCTTGTGCAATACTGCACAGGCAATAATTATGACGTGGCCAGTCTTTTCTTGTGTGTACTCCAACACTCTATGGCCCAGCCAACCAAACAGCAAACAACGATAACGTGATTTGAGTACACATAAGCAGCGCTCCACACAATTTCAAGCTCTACTACGAGTACACGTATCTCTGTGTAACGCGCTGCAGGGCTATCGGTTTCCGCGTTAAGTAACAGCGACTAATAATTTTATTACTACCCTTAGTATGTTTAAAATAAACCAACAACAGTTGAATCAAATGCAAACCTTTCTAATCACATTTTTTTGACAATGTTGAGTTTTTGTCTAGTTTTCTGCCATACCGGTAGAACGAGATCAACTTAAAATAGTATCGAATGTCAAAATTACAGTGGACAACAGTATGGAATCGAACTGTCAAAAAGTTATGTCCGAATAGCGCGGACACGACAAAGTTATCCAATTCGATTAACCTGAATTGCGTTATACGGTAATTTGACCGAATCGGTCGGTAACTCAGTTGTCGAACGTGCCCGAATCGCCCTGCTGAATCGTCAGTCATCAGTTTGTTCTTTTTTTCATGTGTGAAATTTATCAGATAACTTTTTCAGTAAATATATAGGTATCCATGTCAAATTCATCAGTTTCAATCATTGTAAATATTGTAATGCGATATCCAAAATAGGTATTGTTTTTTAATTCAATCCTGTTAAATCATCACAACTCACAGAAATAGTACATTGTTACCCTAGGAGTGAAAGTAACTTATTTAGTCCCGAAACGGGGTTTGGCGCCCGGAACGAACTGAGGGTGCCAATAGTTCGAGGGACTAAATAAGTCTTTAACCCGAGGTAAACACTGTGCTTTTCATTACAAATGCAAGGAAAGTAAAATAAAAACATGAATAAGCTAAAGAAAAAATGAGTAAATGTTATTTTCCACTACCGCTTTAGCCTCTTCTCTTATAAAATCAGGCGTTAAATTCATATCAGAATCAGATGAACTCATTTTATAGGTACAAATCTCTGCTATACGTATAAATAAACAAAAGTCTTCAAATCGAAAAAATAAATGTAGCTCGAATTGCCGCTTTCCCGCCTATTTTGTTTGTTTTTTTTTCTGTGGCCGGCCAGCTATTCAGCCATTATTTTTTATTTTCATCATTGGAAAAATGGTAAATATTTTGCCCAAATCTAAGTTATTTTAAAGAAATTTTTGAAACCAAATTGTAATAAAGTTATTTAAAAAATATATATTCTTTAATCAATACTTAACTTTAAGTTATTTCAATTTTACATCGTGGCTGTATAGAAAGTTGGAACATGGTTCAATAGATATGTGCAAAAGAACTAGTTTTTTTTAATAATTTGACAGCTGTCAGTTGAAAGTGATTCTCCATGGATGAAATAGTACATTGTTCACCGAGAGGAGAAAGAGACCGATTACTGTCGAGGGTGTCGTTTGAAGCCCGAGCCGTAGGCGAGGGCTTTAAAACACCCGAGATCGGGAATCGCACTTTCTCTCGAGTGATACATAGTGCTTTATACTACACTTATGAGGAAAATAAAAAACTAAATCTTTACTAATTGAAATTTATATTGAAATTGTTGCAGTTAGTGAAGCTTAATGTAACACTTTTTCTTTCTTTATTATTTTTGCTGCTTCCTTCAACTGCGGCGGAGTTAAAAAATCTTCATCATCACTATCACTACTTATCATTTTGATAGTTTTATTTTACTTTCTACGAAAACTGAATCCTCAAACAACACACAAATTGAAAATGGCGCCAAATGCGTCTGCAATTTTCACATGTTCTTTTTTCAAATTGTTTATCCTGCCGCCGCAGGGTCGCACTGCCAGCCCGACACCATCCGACACACAACCAGTGGCCAGTGTCATTTTGCGAACTTGGAGATAAAAACTCACTGTAAAAACTTTTTGGCTTTTGATATTTAGGTTACCGGCGCATTGTCTTACCCAAAATTAAAAAAGAAAAACCACGTAAGAAATGGATTTCCATACACTTTTCTCTCCCGCTCAGATGCGTTTTCTCCCCGCATATTTGTTCGATATGCAATGACGTACTTTCTACCGTAAATTTGATAAAGTATCAAGGTACTTTCCGAGCAGGTGTAGTATAAAGTATTACTTTCATCCCGCTCCTCAGGCAACTTCAGACCTACTTTCAGAGTATGAGTAATGAAAAAGAACAAACAGACATAAAAGGATGTGAGTCACATGATCACATCCTTTTATGTCAGTTTGTTCATTTTTCCTTTTGAAACAATATCAGTTAACTTCTTAAAACTTTGTTAAAAACTCTGTCACAGAACACAATTCTCCTAGCGGATCTCTGTCAATTTCATCAGTTTCATTCATTGTAATGCAAATCCAAATTAATTTTTTTTTAAAGAAAATCCTGTTATAGTACCTATGTAAAGTAAAAGTAAAAAATATCTTTATTCATATAGACTTACAAAAAGTACTTATGACAAGTCATATACAAAAAAAAATTGTAGCAAAAATATACTGAATAAAAAAAATCTTAAGTAGATACATAAAATAATACTATGATAGTTAATATCTTAATTAAATATAATGTGAATCCACCACCGGTTCGAAGGTTGTTTCCGATCGAGAAGACTCCGTCAAGAAACTCGATAGTTACTCTTTTCAATCTTGTATAAAAACACAAAATTGAATTGACAGAGTGAAGCCATAACAAAAAAGTGTGCAGAGGAGCAGATTATACCTAAGATGACCACAAGTTCTTATCATTTAAGAAATTCTCAACACTAAGTATAATAACCTCGCTTCATTAACTTAGCTTTAATTTGTGACTTAAACTTGTGAAGAGGCAGTTCAACAAGAGTTTGCGGAATATTATTAAAATATTTTACACATTGACCAACAAATGATTTCCTTACCATAAGCAGTCTTAGACTGGGAGTTACGAGCTTATTTTTATTTCTGGTATTGAGTTTAAGAACATCACTGTTTTTCTTGAAGAGATGCAAGTTTTTACGGACCTAAACTACATTATCATAAATAAATTGAGAGGACACAGTTAAAATATCTATCTCTTTGAATACTTCACGAAGCGAGTCGCGTGGTCTAAGGTTGTAAATGGAGCGAATGGCTCTTTTTTGAAGAACAAAGATGGTGTTGAGATCCGCTGCCGAGCCTCACAACTGTAGACCATACGACATAACACTGTGAAAATAACTGAAGTACCTACACTAATCTTGCTGTTGCGATATCAGTCAGGAGCCTTATTTTTCTAACAGCATAAGCTACCGAACTAAGTCTTCCTGCTAGAGCAGAAATATGCAGACCCCACTGTAACTTGGAATCGAGAGTAATTCCTAGAAATACAGTGGAATTCGCAATCTATAATGGCTCGTTATTCATGTTTCTAATGGTATCGACCTGTCTTACATTGGGCATAGAAAATTTGATACATTTAGTCTTCTTAGCATTAAGCAGTATTGTTACTCGTGAACCAATGCAGTACCTTAGAATTAGTTAAATCCTCTTATTACCTATGTGTCCTGCTGGGCTATTCACTAAGTTCAATCGCAAGAAAATCGCGATTTTGACAGCGATTATTCCCTTAGAAGTCGAATACTGCATCCTCATTGGCGACTAGCAATCGACTGGAGTTTCTAGTTTCAGAATAAGGGGTCTGGATTGCAGTGCAACTAGAGCAAGTGTATTGTGCATAGTGTTCCTCCTTAACCTGCAACTTTCGCCCACCTTCAAGTACATACTTACTCAGCCATCCCTGGCCAATCGCCATGGATCCCGATGATGACAAGGCGGGAATCCCTTGTCTATGCTATGGGAATGCTTGCTTTTTTTTCAAGCAACAGTTTATTTCTAACCATCTAACTTAAAAGCTTTATTTTATAACAGATTTTTAATTTAATATCGCTTTTTCTCGTTTGTTACCATTGATTTTCTGTGCACTGCACTGGTTAATAAATTAGCACTATAGTTATCATTCAGAAGCGTTCACATCAACCTTTACTTAAAGGCAAGGCTTCTATTTTAATAACCATTTTGCAATTGTTTTGTGAAGGTTGATGTGAACGCCTCTGCCTGTAGAAGTTCAAGACGGGCGGCGGCAGACCAAAACTACAGTTAAACGGGTGCCAAAAAGTAGTGATAAGCGGAAGCCCAGTGGTATTGTATATTACCAAAATTACCAAGATTTATGTTCCGCGATGTTTATAGTTTTCGAGCTATGATTTTTTATTCGAATTTTCCAAAAGGGGTTTGAACATTTTGTCATAGGCCGCCATTTTCTTTTTATACCTTTGTTTTCGCGCACGCTGAAAATAGTAAATATACAAACAAAATATGTCTTAAATTAAGGTACCTTTTTATTTTTGTTTCATTTTAAAAAAAATTACATATCGATGATATTGGGTATGGGAACAAAAATCAAACATGCCCTAAATCACCATTTCGAGGTATTTGTATTTTATACCTTAGTTAAATATTTAACATTTCTAGAGGCAAAGGATCTAGGATATTTTTAATTAAATATGTTTGTAATCTGGGGTCAAATGAATGACCCCAGATTGTTAACGTCCGCAAAGAGTACATTAAGGTTCATATCCCCTGTTACGTGCGCACGCGTCTAACAATGAAATGGCGTTGTCTGCGCGGCCCCCCGTGGGTGGCGGCCACTCGAATGACTCGGATTACATTATTGAATGATTTCTCAGAATTTATTGCGAGACTATGCATGTTGCTTAAACTGCTGTGTTCGCAGTGAAACAAGCTAATTCTTTGTGTAATAATCTAACATTTTTTAGAATCTTTGCCTAAAGTTTAAGCTTTTTTTTCCCGGATTTTCACATAAAATGCATAGATCTAATGAATGAAATAAGTTTTTTATGGAAATAGATTACTTTTTAAGGTAACAAGACATTATAGTACTATAATTCATTGTCAAAACTTACGTCTCCATACATTTTTTTCGCAGGAAGAGACATACCCAATTAACCCGTGTACGGTACGCGATTGGTTTTTTGAAGCGGGAAATGTAGCAAAGTGAGTGTATGAGTGAGAGAGTATGAGAGCGCAAAAAAACGCTAGTCTGAAACCGCTCTTAGGGGTGGTGCCTTTGGTGGCACGTTAACGCAACGCATGTGCATAATTTACCTGCAGCGGTTGCCAGTGATTTCATTTGCATTGATGTTTAATGAGTAATTGATTAGAATTAGTATGGGATTGTGTTTTTAAGATATAAGAGTAAACGATCTGTTCATAATTTTAATAATTTAATTTAGTAAATTAGTTAGCACAGTAAATACTAAAAAAACAACCATAGTTTACGATGTTTTCACAAACAAACACATTTTAAAGGGAAAATGTTAATATTTTGCAGTAGACGTAGTTTTAATCATTATTTTACAGCTTACTAGTGAAATAACTGCTTTCCATACCTACATTTCTCAATTAAATGATAACATGTTTGAAATAAGTAAATTATGTTCTTAATATTTTGTTCTATATAAGATTTCGGTTTAACTTAAACAGGCCATTATTTTTATGCATCACATACATTCTGAGAGTAGGTAGTCTCTGACAACGTCTGAAATAAGATAACAAACAACACTACACCTACAAAATCACACAGAAAAAACACTGCCAAGAGTAAGATGAATGAAATCTCAATATACTTTTTGAGATAAGAAAACTTTATCACTCGTAATTTTAATATTATTATTATTACAATTTTAATTTAACATAACAGGCCTCAAGTTGGTCATATACTATATGATTATTTATTAGTTTTCTTAGATACCATAATTATGTTACAGCAAAAAGCTTTCGATTTGGTAATAAAATTATTCAGGAAACAGTTACAAGCGCCAAGAATGGTCACTTTTAGTAATTAAGATGTAGTGCCATATCAGCATAAATTGCTTGTTCATAATGCCATTCTTTTTCTAAACATGAAATTCCCCACCATCTCTTTTCTCATCGGATAATGATGATAGTATACTGGATGATGTACTCTGAGAAAACCAAATGATACACATTACAAGTCCCTCTAAGATACCGATACCGAAGCCACCTAGAACATCCAGGATGTAATGCCTTTCTGCTAGCACTCTCGAAATTGCCACAGAAGTAACCCAGGCGAGCAGCGGCGGGTAGAAGAGCATTGAGACAGGGTCTTGATATGTCAGTAGGAATGCAATGAGTGCAGCTCTGCTCGCATGTCCAGATGGAAATGAGTACTTGTCTGGGCCAACTTCCAGCAGTTTGTTCATTGGTACTGGTCGCCGTCTTCGTACAATTGCTTTGACTACTGCTATGACTACAATATCCAAAATTAGCGCTGAAAGAAGGTGAAATGATTCTTAATGACATGAAAACAGACTCAGCACTTCATAGTGCCTAGTGAGAGTTGCACAAAGAGATTCGAATGACTTATGGCATCAAGTCAGCCAACTAGCCGCAAAATCGGGCAATATTAAGGCCGCTACCAGGCCTGTTTCACTTCAAAGTTTAGGCAGGCCTGTGTCACTACGTAATTCGGTTTACTTATTCACCTACACGCTCGGTCGACTCGTGTGGACAATTTAGTCGAGTGTCACGCACGCAGTAGGTATGCAGGACGCGACCGACGCGGCAGTTTATTATCGCAAGCGTAAAGCTGTAATATCTTTGAAAACATTCATTTAAATTACACGCTACAAAGAGTCATATTGATCTATATTAAATGCACAATGTATTAAAGGCACTTAATTTGATAAGACATACATACTGTGATTTATTTCTTCTGCTTTATTATTGTATGGTGAGTTTCATAAACCATTGTCACTTAGCATGTATTGTACCAGTATTTGCATGACAATAAGTCAACATGAGGACTTAAACAAAATTTTCATCCATGTATCACCATGTTATAGCAAGTATTATAATTGTATCTGAAGTAGACTTTAGATACAATTTATTTTGCCAAGCTACCTGAAAGGGTTGGGATTATAGCGAATGGCTATTTTAAGTCCTACCTACCCGTCTGGGCAAAGGGCGTAAATTAATGTACGTATTATTAAAAGTTACTTTGTGGAAAAATATTTTTCACCTGGGGGAATTTTAAATCTGATAACTGGAAACACCATTAATAGCATGCAGTAGAATCACCTAGCTAAAAATCTGACGTCTGATACAGATAGCGTCATTTGATTAGTTGATGGAAAGATTATAAACCAATCACGTGAAAGGACGTTTATACGACCCAATAGGTTTCAATTGTGAGATGTCAATTTGATTACCGTCAAGAGTCCAATAAGAACCATAATGTACTCTTGCAGGACGTTGGCTTTCTGGGGTCATTCATTTGACCCCGGATTGCCAACGTATTTAATTAAAAATATCCTAGATCCTTCACCTTTAAAAATGTTCAACATTGAAATAAGGAATAAAATACAAATACCTCGAAATGGTTTTCGATTTAGGACATGTTTGATATTTTTTCCCATACCCAATTGTGTCGAGAGTGCGTCTTCTGTTTTTATTTTATTCTGCGGTTTAGGTACGCTCGGCCGCGTAGTCCCTCTCTGGGTATATGACAGTAGGTTGCCGCTCGGCTCGCACACTCGCCGCCGAGCGCGTTATTTAGGGTCTGACTCATAAAATGGGCACTATTACTTATTCTGTGGCCATGTGTAGGTAGCGGCACAGAATAGGTAATACTCGCTGATTTAGTTATTAACTATAAAAAAGTATTACCTTTAATTTTAATTAATATAAAATCGTGCAGTATTAGTAGTAGCCATTATTATTCTCATTTACTTATAATTAGAAGTTACAGTAAAAACAAATCAGAAACAAAACAATGAATAACGTGCTCGGCGGCGACTGTGCGAGCCGAGCGGCAACCTACTGTCATTGTCATATACCCCAGAGAGAGGGGCCACGCGGCCGAGCGTACCTAAACTTTGAAGTGACACAGAGGCCTGACATGCCGTTGACTCGATGCACAATAAACTCGCGGTTACATGCTCTGCTCGCAAAACGCGATGGTGAAGTCATTTGAATCTCTTTGTACAACTCACACTAGGCACTCAGGCAAAAATATTAATGAAGTTATAAAATTGTTTCAGTTGTTTTTCTTATCATGAATTCCACAGATTAATACAGACACGCATGTACAGGCATTCACATCAACATTTACAAAACCATCACAAAATGGGTCTTATGTCAGGAGCATAAGGTGCCCCTATGTAAAGGTTGATGGGAACGCCTCTGTACATTGCATAAGCCATCCCAGCCTTAAATTGTATGGTTGTTATTTTTGATATTTCATAGCTTTAAAAAAGAGTAAGTAAATTGTTGAATGGAAAACCTTTTCATTAGTTCATTAAGGCCCGTATTCTCATGTTCAAATCTCTACACAAGCACTGATCATTGCTTGACTTGAGTATGATTCTAGAACAAGAATACAGGCCCAACCCTTCGAAAATGGAATCTATCATTCTGATTAAAAATTTAGTGTACATGAAACAACTATCTAAAACACAATGAGATTTTATATTTAATAACGGGTATTTAAGAGTTTTCCAATTTCAAATACAATTTTGAAGACTAAGGAAAAAGATGTCATGTAAAATAACTCACCAATTAACATGTTAACCTGAATTTGGTACAGATCTTTATAGTTGAATAACCAAATGAAGCTGAGCCATCCTGCCAGCCAAACAATGCCATGACATGATAACTGAAAGTTTTAAAGGTGTTTTTTAATAAAGATGTTTGTTTGCATTTTTGGGCTTTTTAAAATGCAGCCGACATGTATGGGTTTACCATTTTCCAAATTTAATGTGACCCTTTGATGCACAATAGCAAAAAAACTGTTTATTTAAGAAGGACTAAATAAAAGGCCCTAGGTGTTAAGCAGGATTTAAAACATACACTAAAAAATTCACTAGGTCTTTCAATGGTTTCATTTGCATAGTGGTCAGAACAGCTGACGGTTAGTGGAAGACTTCAACAAGAAGCGTGTTCTGAGGCTGAAACTTGATTTTTTTGCTAGTTTTGGTATCTTTAGACATAATTGATACACTGGTATGAACAATAATAGCTAGGTTTGAGAGGGCATTAAATACATGGTAAATGTATGACACCTAGTAATCACCTCTAACAATTGGGAATGGTTGCGTAAAGATCTTAAAGCTGTTGTCCTTAGTGCCAACTCAACAAAGCTCTTAGTCATTTGAACATCATAATGTAGTATTTTTTTCAACATTTTTGGAACTTCTCTCTTGTCTTCAGTAATACCTGACTGAAAATTAAAATAAAATATGTTAAAATCAAAATCCCTAATGATCTAACACACATAATACATTTTTAGCACCATGTGAAAATTACTTAATGGATTCTTATAATACTTTTTATAGTTATCTGAAACATCTCCATTGAAATATGGAGTAATCAAATATACTGAATAAGAATATACACAAAAAAATTAAAACACCAAACATAGTTCAATAAACTTGAATCATATAACTATGAAACGTAGGAGAGTAATTCTTTCTTTTAAGTCTCTACTTCTCCTTCTTCCTATAGACTTATAGTCGGATTTTAAAATAAATTAGTAAACATCAATGATAGTTATAGAAAAAGCCAAAATCTTACCATATCCATTATGAAAACTGATATTGTGATAGTAAACTATGGAACGTGCAAGCACTTGTGCAAACAAAACTATGAGTAATTAACAACAGTGTTTATCAGCTGAAGACCCAGTAGCGAGACTAAATTAGTATTCAGGCAAACTTGTTCCCTGGTTAGTCTGTGTCAGGCAATGACGAGAAATAATTTGAAAGGCAAAGTGATCAACTCTTTTCAACGCTCTCCAGAAACACACGCAATAGGTAATAAAACCAAAAAAAATTAACCGGCTTTTGTTTTTAGTAGTAGATTAACCAATCCAATTTTTATTCTCTAATGTAGAATCAAAAACAATCAAATTATGACGTCAAGTCAATGTCGTCAACGTCAATCGTAATTTTCCGGCTGACAGCGATGACTTTTTTTTTTTTTTTTTTCGTTCCTCTTGGAACAGGCTAAGGTCTGAGACCATGCTGCCTCGTCATCAGTTTCTTTTTCTTTGTGAATTATATCAGTTAACTTCTTCAGTATGTATGACAGCGATGACATTTACTTAGGCTGCGGACCGGTCCGATTTACGCAGAAAGTACTTTTAGCACTTCTTTCTGCCCGGTCCTTAGAGCATTTAGACTGGAGACGCCACTGGCAAGCTTTCCCCTGTGTCAACCGCACTGAGCATACATGACCGCCGTTCATGCCGGTTATTTAGAACTAGTTGAAGGGATGTAACATTCTACATAAAAAATCGATTATTAATTAATCGATTGTTTTTTTAGCATGAAAAATCGACGGATCAATAATCGATTTTTCTTTAAAAAATAATCGTTTTTTTTTTTAATATTCGATTTTTGTATTTTTTTTTTAATTATTACAAAATAAACGCCAAAATATTGTATTAATCATAGTTCATTAATTAAGAATAAAGACGTGGGACTGTGACTTTGACAGGTTCTCATAGTCTCTACAAACAATTTGTTATGGGTTTCCCAAATGTCATCGTTTTCGACATCATCAACGGCCGAACTTGTTGACGTTGGACAATGCTCAAGGGCGTTAATGTACCCAATAGTGATTCAATTGGTGCTCTGGCCAGACCTTAATGTCGGAGTGTGGTAAACGAGAAATCAATTTAAAATAATCGATTATTTGCAATATTAAAACCACTTATTAAAATCGATATTTATTGTAAAAAATCGATTTTAATCGTTTTTTTTATAAATTGATTATTTTTTCACATCCCTATACGCGCGATCGCAAGCCAAGCAAGTCATTCTGCATATCACTTGGTACACTTTTTCTCTTTGGTACACGCGGTACACTACACCATGAGCAAAAAAAACTGATTTGTAGCGTGTTTTCTTGCAAAAAGAGATCAGAAACATCCAGTGTAAAAAAGGATGGCGTTTTTTTATATCTTTTAGTATAATTTCGTCTAAATACACACATCTAAAGTGTCTAGGGATCAACATATATTTTTGCAATAACTTTTCTCCTGATTAATATTAATTAAAATTTTATTTAAGGATTCATCAAATAAAGTGTTTTCGTTTGTCTACAGTAACGATAAACCAAGTCACCTTTGCATTAATAAAGAAATTTGCCATTTTCCTAATAAAGGGATTTTTGACATTTGAACCACTAACATTAAATTTCGAAAAAAAGACTGAAATAACAGTTTTCTTTAAAATTTTATTGGGTAACTTAAACAATTAATAATCCGTGTTTCTACCGCGAACACTAACAACACAAGAACATCGGTTTGGCATACTCAAAATGAGTTCATCCAAATCACGCTGTGGAATGGCCGCCCATGTTCGTTGCAACAACAAAAAAAGGTCTTCTTGCGACTGGATACCCTCCATATTCGGCAGAGCTCTTCTCTGTAGCATATCCCATGCATGCTCAATCGGGTTCAAGTCTGGCGACTGAGCAGGCCAGGGCAGGACATTGATGTTAGCTGCGGCGAGAGTCTGTCTTACAACTCTTGCGGTGTGGGGTCGTGCATTATCATGCATTAACTGAAATAAGGGACCGATTTGCACTTGTAGAGGAACGATGACGTCTGATACAATCGTCTCAGCATAAATTTGAGCGTTGAGGTTGCCTCTGATCCAAATCAACTCAGTTCTTCCGCCGATCCAAATACCCGCCCATACCATGATGGTTCCACCACTATAAGGATGGACTTCCTGGCAGGATTTTAATCGCTGTTGGCGTCCAGGGGTTCTCCAGTGTCGTATACGTCTTGTATCCGGTCTCATACCAAAACGAGACTCATCAGAAAAGCACACGAAACGCCATTGTTCTTCTGCCCAATTTCTGTGTTCAAGAGCCCATTGATATCGAATCCTACGATTGTGCATTGCTATAGGTGGTACCCTTAGCGGTCTTCGGGAATGAAGGTTCACTTCATGCAAGCGGTTACTGACTTGTTTGGTCGCTAATTAAGTTCCCTGAAGAGTGATGAAGCCTCACGGCTAACATCATGGCGGTTATTGTTGGAGCTCTTTGAGTTGTGATTTGAATGTATCGGTCTTGTCTCCGTGTGGTGCAGCGATACCGTCCTCCATGGCGCTCAGCCACGGTACCAGTGCTTCGGTAACGTGTCCAAAGTCGACTGATAACACTCTGACTTGTATTCAGAGCTAAAGCCACAGTACGTTGCCGGGAACCAGCTTCTATCATTCCCACGGCTCTGAGCATTTCTTCCCTGCTTAAAAGACGTCGCCGCTCCATAATAACGTTGGTTTTAATCAGTAGTAGGGAAACAGTAGCACTAATAATGTCTTCAATGCGTTGTATGTTTTTATAGGGAAAATATTGACAGCTGATTTTCATCTTTTACTCAAATTTGATTGACAGTTCCTGTTTCAAATTATGAAATGGACCAAAAAGGATCCATATAAATTTATAAAATCATAAATTTATTACAAAGCCACATCTCAATCTCAAGAAATCCGCATAAAAACGCTTGATCCCTAGACACTTTTGATGTGTGTACAATCTAATATTTATCAAAACTTAGAAAAAAACAAATAGTTTCAATCTATAAGTGCTGCCAGTGGCAACACTACTTGCCACTTTATGACTTATCGTAAGTTACGATTAATCGTAACTAACGATTAATCGTATATGATATATTTTGCGTAACATTTAATTTAGAATAAACTGACATCATTTAAACTTGTTCTTTACATTATTTATTATTAAATTAATATTAATAAATAAATAATTATTTATTATTATTATAACATTTATATCTATAGATCCACAATAAATTATCGAGAGATTACTGTTTGCAAATTCGTTAATTTTATTAAGTTTTTCAACATATTTTTAAACTACATATACACTCTTAAAATGTTAATCCTATATTTGTATTTTAAAGAGCCGTCATAATTACAATTAATTTTTTTTATAAGTTACTGTTTCGCAGTCTGCCATATTCCGAAAATAATTTAATTTAAAAACCGTACATAATCAAACAAAATATCGATATCGGATTTTTTGGTAGGTACGTTTGGTATGTACGAGTACGTACATACTAAGCTTGTGCAAATCATGTACATGACTCCTAAACGCACGGGCACAATTTGCTCACTGCATTTTGAAAGATTAGCTTTTAACATGCAAGCTAATAACAAGAAGAGATTAGAACAGTGGGCTGCACCAAGTCAGTAATTTTCTCCTCATTATTTATAAACCATGAATCGCGGAAAAAACACATGTGGGAACACTAGCTGAATTTGTATAACGTCACCAAAATAATGAGTAGAAAATTACTGATTTACAGCACAGTTACGGCTGAAATAGAGCTCACCGTTCATCATGTAGCATCTCACGAGAATGTGAGAAGTAGACTTCAGATACAATTTATTTTGCCAAGTTCTAAAACCCAGCCCTACCTGAAATTTGACACCACTCCGGACCACACGCCGCTTGAGATGTAAACACGATTTATGAGTCACACGTGTGGCTTTAAGCTAAACAAATGACTTTTCCTAACTGAGAAATAGATGCTCTATTTGATTTTAAATACAAAATGCTTAGCATACTTAGTAATAATTTACAAAAACATATCAAAATTCATTAGTGCGAAAAATTTCCGACTTAATGAACGAAACATTTTTTATTATAGAATAAAGCACGATGACATATATTTTTTATATTTTAATCCATCATCATATTAGTTTTCCTTTTTATCAAGAAAATTTTAATCATATGTTAGACTTGAAAAAATAAACCATTAAAAAATTTCGAAGTTTGCAAATAAAAAGAAAGATACGTTTCCTATCTTTAATATTTGGTAAGAAACATGGTATTCATTAACAGGAATCACCAAGTAAATAAAAAGAATTAAAAAAGTCACTTTATCAGCAAAAAAAATTATGATTTACCAATTTGTCCCCATTTCAGACAATACTTGGTGATCTTATGAACTAACCATGAGCCAACTGAAGATTATTTTTATATACAACACCTTCACTAATACATGATTCTAGCATTTTTAAGGAATTCACGAACACATATTACATCATCATCCATGATAGGCGGCAGCCAGTTTTCACCAAGCATATTCTGTCACTGTCATTTAAAAATTCTTTGATTCATTTTAACCATGGAAGTAATATGTTAATCAAGTCATCTGGAAAAATCTGGAAAAATCATAATATACTAACGAAATAGCAATAACAATGTAAAATAATGGAGGAGGAGGCGACTTTATAGCGGTCTAGGTATAAATTATTCATCAGGAGTGATATAAGCTACATTTTATTATGATTGAACAAAAAATGTAGTAAAAAAAATAGTAAGGGTAAACAGGTCGGAGAAAAGTGGGCAAAATTGACACCAGCTGTCAAACAGTTGACAGAACGAAGTTTGTTTGGGCAGCTCGTTTATTTTAAACAAAATTACAAAAAAAAAACATTGCAATTATTAAAAGTTTACATCAAAAACACTATTAACATATAAAATTAGGCTGAACCCGACTCGCAGTGGTCATCCCAAAAATCCTGGGAACGGCGGCCGGCAAAAAAAAACTTAGTCGTGAAAAGACATAAATTCGGTTAGGTTAGGTTAGAACTGCGACCAAAAAACCGAGTGAGCGTAGCGAGCGTGCAGCGTCAGCGGCCGGCGAGTGCCAGAACCGAATTGTCGGCAAAGTAACTAATCTGCTAAAAAAAGTTTAAAATTATAATAGGTTTGGTTTTGATTATTCGGAATTCGTTTTTATGGAAGATCGGATATTGTTGATTCGGAATTTTGATAATTCGGGATTGTGATATTCGGAATTATGACTTTCCGACTTATGATCATTCGGAGTTTTGAAATTTCGGATTTTTGATATTCAGATTTATGAAATTCGGAATTTTGACTTTTGGGATTCTGAATCATTCAGAATTATGAAATTCGGAGTTTTGGAATTCGGGATTTGACTTTCAGAGTTATTTTATGAATTATTTAGTGTACCCGACGCCAGATAGCTAAAAAAAATATCGATGGTATTGTTGTTCATACTAGTAATACTATCACTATGGATACTATTTTTTTAGTATGAACATCAATTACATGGGCAATACTATGAATTGTATTGACGCTTGATAGCTGAAAATACTATCCCAGTATTACTAGTATGATCAGCAATACTATCAGTACAGTAATACTATCGAAAGTATGGCTACCTAATCACGGTTTGATAAAGGGCGAAGTGCAATAGAATGAATACTATCGTTATTATTTCTGCGTATCAATAATATTGCTACATTTGAAATGTTGATACTACCCAGAGCATCTTAAATCTAAGCCATATTAGTTTTTTTTAAATTGAATTACCACGCTGTTGTGCATATCATTATGCCCATTTCGATGGCTCCTACGTATAAAGGCGAAACTGCCGTTTGCGCCTTTTTCCAATTATGTGAGTCTGGCGCATATAATGATTTTACTTTGCTCTAATCTATAACATCAGTAAGAAAAAAAAAATTCTTTCGCTTAGACATAAAATAAAATTTTAGGCAAATAGGCGTATGTGTAAAACTGCGTCACGTAAGCCCGCGGGCGCGCGGGCGGAAGTGCCGCTTCGGTCGTTTTACTCAGTGCTGCGGTGACGTCCGTTACAGTTGCTTTGCTCGCGCGTTTGTAGCGTAAAAAAAAAAAATGCTAAAAAAAGGAATGCCACTAACAAGAGCTCAAAAAATTATGAATCAAATTATTTGCCAAAGAAACAGCAAGATGGTAAAAAGGGACCAAATCAAATAGCAAGTTTTGTATTTGACCTAATTGAAAATAAATCTAGGGTTACTCTGATTTTAGATTCTGGTCTGATAACTATTCAAGTCAAAACAGAAACAGAACAGTATTTTTCATGTACATATACGCTTGTAAGAAATTTAACATAAACATAAAACATACGCATTTCGAAAAGAGACATACTCAATCGGAAGTAGACAGTGTTCATGCTACGATAGAAAAGGCTACAAAAAATAAAATTGTTTACACTCCAAACGAATGGAATGCGCTGATTAGGTGGGCAAAACAAACAGGAGAAGCATACACTGTAATTGATGTTACTCAAGAAATAATATTCGATTTCAAGAAGATGCAAAGCTCACCTGTTTATAATTGGAATAAAACTACGAATGGTGATCAAGTAAAATGGTCCAAAATAAAACAGGTTAAGGTTTCTCACGACACCCCTAATACGCTGAGTTTCAAATATGATTTGGCTGAAGATGCACCTGAATACACTATAGATATTCATTCAAAAAATACAACAAGAAAGACCCGATTGAGCAAGCAAACTAATGTCTCAGCAGTGCCTAGCTTAGCAAAATGTTACAACGGATCATTACCGATAACAAAAGAAAAAAAGAGGGACTTAATGTCTATGTGCAGCGCCAAAGTAATTCCAGTAGGGTACCATGATTTCTTTTCTAACCTGATATCAGCGGACAGAATTTTAGTTTTAAGTAGTGATGAAGAGTAATTAATCAGTATGTTTAGTACCACGAAGTGGCCATACATTGTAGTAATATTTCGATTATAGCAGGGTTGTTGATTGTGATATTATTGATAATTATCGTTGATCTCTACAAATCTAAGTTTATGTTATTTGTTACGCTTAAATAGGTATGATGCACCATATTGTATTAAACTGACCATACCATAATATTTGTTCTAGATTAAGGTTAACATTATTCGAGTAGAACACTCTCAAGCCCGACTTCACCAACATCTCCTAACTTTAGGGGAGCCCTCAAGCTAGGGGTTAGGGGAAGTTGGTGAAATCGGGTATTAGACTATTAAGTTAAGTTCCTGTTTTTTTTTTAAATTTAAATTAGACAAAACATACAATAGTTCAAATTAAGTATAAGCAGTTGATTGTGAAGAAAAGTAAGAAGTTGTCTTAATTATATTTTGTTATTATATTTGATTTCTAAGGTAAACTTTATACGAGTAAAAGACATGATTCAATTATTTAAATTAGACAAAACATTTGTCACAATAGTTCGAATTATAGTTGATTTTGCAGGGTAGTTAGAAGTTGTCTTAATCTTATTTTTTTATTATATTTGTTAATTTTTTTTCCATTTAAATTAGACAATAGATTTGTCACAATAGTTCAAATTATGATTGTGCAGAAAATTTTGAAGTTGTCATAATTATATTTTTTTACTATACAATGTCATTGTAGCATTTGTAGCACCTACTTACAATCCAAATTGTGATTAGAATTCATGAAGAAATGTTTAGTTGATCATTGAACCTACTTATTATGTTGCCACTTATGTATGACTATACGAGTAGTTGCTTACATATATATATATATATATATTTTATAATCTTAAATAAAGTCATGAAAATACTTAGCTAATTGTTTTATTTATAAATTATGACACATTATGTTAAAAGACCTAACTAAATCTTGAGCACAGTTTATGGGCGTATTTGCGTTAAAACGAAATAACGATATTAAGCAACTTTTTATAACTGATTTATTATTGATAGTAGCACATGATAACAATTAAAATAATTACATGCATAAATAAAGAGAGAAATCGCATAAAATATTATATTTATGTTGAGCCTAGTAAAAGGGCGAACGATCATTTAAATCTCTTCACGTTTAACAATATACATGGAATTATAGAAGTATGACGATTTTACGTCGCCAATGTGTAAAATCTCAAAAAATATAAAAAAATGTATAAAAATTGATAACAGCAGTAGGAAAAGCATTACATGTTAAGGCCTAATGCGAAATTTTATTGAATTCGTTTTATTAGGTCACAAGATATGACCCAAAAATATGGTTCTGGCTACTTAAATGGCTCTCCTGAAAAATCTATATTTTTCACTTACGCCAGTATACGCAGGAGCCATCGATTTATGGATTTTATGTGTGCTTAGTTAGTTAAGCATGACAGATTAAATGATGTTCAATTATTCAGAATAAATGATGTACTTTTCAGAATAAGTGATATTAGAATTTGATTAAATAGATTGACATATTTTGTTAAGCGAGAACAATAATAGATCTGCATTCCTCAAACAGATAAGCGTGCAATTAAAATAGTTTTGCTTAAACCAGAAAACTGATGCTCGTTTGAATTACATAGAGTGCGTTTTTTGTGTGCAAATCAGTATTTTTGGTGCTGTTTTTGTTTTATTTTGTTTGACAAGAGGGAGTTATTAGTTAGGCGATTAAATACATGCCAAAGTTTTATATTACCCATTTTTAATCTATTTTCCACCATTTTAAATATTCTTTAGAATCCAATGGAGGAGTCTTCACAAGCTATTTGCTGGATTGGACTAGTGCCGTGCGGGAAAAGTGTGACCTCAACTCAAGGCTGTTGTTGTCGTTTGGGGTAGATCGTAAACGTCGCATTTTTTAAAGGTTTTCGTGATTATTTAGCTGAATTCAAATTAACAATAAATTATCTCTTTATTAATGCACCTTTTAATTTCATAATTATAACTTTAACTGTATACAGTAAATTTTTAAGTGTCTTATTAATTTAAAAAAAACGGTATATTCAAAGTAAAGTTAAAAAAGTAAAAGAATCATTTATTCATATATAGCTTGTACAAAGCACTTATGACATGTCAATAAAAAAGAATATGGAAATAATAATATTAAACGGAAATAAAATAGTACATATCGTGAGTATACATAATATGAATCTACCACCAGTTCGGACGTTGTTTCTTATCGAGAAGACTCCGGCAAGAAACTCGATAGTTACATACAGTCAATGAGAGTAGAAAAAAGAATACAATATTGAGCAGAGGAGCAGATTATTCCTACTATGACCACAACAAACTCTTGTCGTTAAAGTTATCCTCTATATTGTAATAACCTTGTTTCATTAACTTTGCTTTAATTGCAGACTTAAACTTGTGAAGAGGTAAATCAACAATTTGAAACTATTTTTCATTACTCATACTCTGAAAGTAGGTCTGAAGTTGCCTGAGGAGCGGGATGAAAGTAATACTTTCCATGCCTAGGGAGAATCACTTTCAACTGACAGCTGTCAAATTATTAAAAAAAAAACTAGTTCTTTTTCACATATCTTTTCTACCATGTTCCAACTTTCTATACAGCCACGATGTAAAATTGAAATAACTTAAAGTTAACCGTGAATTGCTTAATGCGTCAAAATACGCAAAACGTCAAATAGCCCAAGTGCCAATGCGTCAAAATACGCATTATGGCTGCGTTCGCAAACGCTCGGGAGTCGACCACTTCAATCGATTATTCTGTTTGACTCAAGTCACGGAGCGTGTTTAGGAACGTGTCCTTAAAAAGACAGATAGATTTCTGAACGAACGATACCCATACTGGCAACTTCCACAGACAAAATATTTTAGTTTTCATTTTTGAAGTTTGTCAACATGACTTGTTGAGATTTGGTTGAGATTTTTAATGGTGGAAGTGACCGTAATAGAAATTAAATCGCGAAAAAAGCCGTAATTATTCAAATTAAGATGTAATTACATTCATGTTAACTTCGTGATGTGTTTTATCTTATTTCAATAGGATTGCAGTGAAACATTGCGTTGTAAAGTGTTAAAATCGAAAATTTTAATAATCCTAATAATTTTATTAATGGATAATGGAGGTTATTTTTTTTTGCTGTGTTGACAAAAAGTGTAGATTGTGTTAGGTATTGGAATGATGAGTGAAATAGTTCTAAATGCATCGTTATAGACAACAAACTGTCCTTTACGTAGATAGGATTGTTTTTGTTCGATGTCCTATAGTGTTTGTGTAAAACTGTTTTGAAAATTTTGGGGAGAAAATTACGATTTCAGGTAAAGTGATTAGGTGATTAAGTGATAAGAGAACGGAATTAAAATGGCGAAAAATTACGTAAGTACTGCATGCATGTTTATTCGTTGTTTATTTCATCGTTTTGAAATAAACAACGTAGGCTATTATATTTTAATATAATAGCAGTGAGAAATTGCGTTGTTATGTGTTAAAATCGAAATTTTTAAAATGCCTTTTGAGGTTATTTTTTTTTGCTGCGTTGACTAAAAGTGTTAATTGTGTTATGTATTGGAATGATGAGTAAATTGGTCTAAATGCATTGATAATGACAATAAACTGTCCTTTACGTAGATAGGCTTATTTTGGTTCTATATCCTATAGTTTTTATGTAAAAATGTTTTCAAATATTTAGGAGTAAATTACGCGACCCGCGAATTCGACACTCCGATTGTTTTTAACATTTTAGTATCTATTTCTGCATAGACAGTTAATATTTATAGGCAAATATGAAAAATGACTATTGTAATTAAAGGTTAAGGTATAAAAACCTAGTCATGTCGATCATAATTCATAGTTAAAAATGCCCATTTCTGAGTAAAGGCGGCAAATTTTACTTGTACCACAACTTAAAACTTTAATCTAATATTATTGAACTAAAGATCTCTTAAAACAACACACGCCCTTTGTTCCTTATCTCAATGGACAAACAAAACACTCAAAGCTATTAACGCTCGGTAACCCGAGAGGCCATAAATTTGTTTTTGTTATGACGCAGCG
Source organism: Udea olivalis (assembly GCA_947369235.1). Classification (NCBI taxonomy): domain Eukaryota; kingdom Metazoa; phylum Arthropoda; class Insecta; order Lepidoptera; family Crambidae; genus Udea; species Udea olivalis. Next base: position 18,588,053 of record OX376342.1, read on the forward strand.
GGAGCGACGGCTCATAAAAAACAAGGTCAAGTGCTTACGCGCCGACCCAAGCACATTAGCGCCATTTTTTTTGATGACGGGATTAGTGACGGGGTATTGAAAAGAATATGTATTTTTTAAATAACTTTATTACAATTTAGTTTTAACAATTTCTTTAAAATAACTTAGATTTGGGCAAAATATTCACCATTTTTCCAATGATGAAAATAAAAAATAATGGCTGAATAGCTGGCCGGCCACAGAAAAAAAAACAAACAAAATAGGCGGGAAAGCGGCAAATCGATCTTCATTTATTTTTTCGATTTGAAGACTTTTATTTATACGTATAGCAGAGATTTGTACCTATAAAATGAGTTCATCTGATTCTGATATGAATTTAACGCCTGATTTTATAAGAGAAGAGGCTAAAGCGGTTGTGCAAAATAAAATTTACTCATTTTTTCTTTAGCTAATTCATGTTTTTATTTTTACTTTCCTTGTATTTGTAATGAAAAGCACAGTGTTTACCTCGGGTTAAAGACTTATTTAGTCCCTCGAACTATTGGCGCCCTCACTTCGTTCCGGGCGCCAAACCCCGTCTCGGGACTAAATAAGTTACTTCCACCCCTAGGGTAACAATGTACTACTACAGATTGACCCACAAATGAGTTTCCCACCTTGTGTAGCCTAAGACTGGGAGTTTTCAATTTGTTTAATTTAGCAAATAATTGGCGACTACTTAATTTTAGACAATTCAATGTGTTTTTAAATAGCACACAATAATAGAGCATAAATTACGACTTTTTTTACGAAGAAACCAGTTTTTTTCGGTCCATTCAATGAAGGGGGTAGGGAGACTAGGGAGGCCTTTGCCAGTGGGACATCCCCACGACTGCACAGGACAGTTAATCTCTATAACTATTATTAACTTCTTTCATGCTGGCCTGAAATTGAACGTAGACGTTATTTGATTATTTAAATTATTTTGATTGGTTGACGGATTTTCGTCATTCAGATTTGACAGACACATTTGCGATTTCTGGTTTATCTTGGTGTAACTGCGCTTTCGATAATATTAACTACTGTGGATGGAATTCTTCGGAGTTACTTTGTATGGGCCTCAAAATTATTTCAAAGACTCATTAAGGGATGAGTACCAAGAACCTTTGAAAAAAGAAGATGTTAAACCTTTAATAGAAAAAGTGGAAAGATATTCTACTTTACCGAAAAAGGTAACAACAAACTTTATGCTTGCACTTGCAATGTCTTGCATGCATTGCACTGCTATAGGACGGAACTTGCGAACAGAGGAACATCACATAAGATATAATTTTAAAAAGTGAAACATTTTCTATAAAGAGTTAATTCCTTGCCTGGGAGTCCTGAGACTGCCATAGTGCCACGTCTGCCACTCCTCTCGAGGGAGACCTTTGTTTAGCAGTGGGGCATTATAGGTTACTTACTTACAAAACTTTCTTACACAGACCTACCTATGTGGTACGTGTGGTTATGTATCAAAGTATTGTTTTCCACCAATATACATAATAAAAAGGACAATCACTGTAGAAATGTTATAGATCCAAGAGTCAGGGGCCTGACCGCGGCTTCGCCTTCTCACCCAATTTAACCTGCGTTCTATAATGATCATTGTTTGTTACAGATCAAAAGACCAGACGTGGACACAATTAGAGTAATTGATGTGTACATTGGCCGAGTGAATGGTTTCGCTTACGGTTCCTTTCAAAGATTTAAGAAAATGAAGAGAAAGGGCGTTCTTCACCCTACAGGGCCTGCTGATATGTACCGCCTTCCACCTACAACGTCAGTGGAGGTAAGTTTGCTTAAGCAGAGGGCACTACAAATATGAATACCATACCAATAAACTTTTGTAAGTTTCTGAACCGATACACACATCAACATGGTCTAGGGATATTTCAAGTTAAGACACCTACACATTAAAATAAACCTTGTTTAATAGCCTATCTAATGTGATAAATAAACTTTTATATTATTATGTATCCAAACGAGGTCCGTTCTACCGCCGAGACGAATTCCTGCCCAAACCATAATCGTGCCTCCTTGATATGCATGAACATATTGTGGGTGCTGCAGTCGATTCCAACGTCCAGGTTCTCTCCAAACCTGGATTCATTAGTGAAAAGCACAAGTGACCATTGAGAATGGTTCCAGTTTTCGTGTGCAATAGCCCATTGTAATCTTCATCCTCGATTGCCTCTCCTTAGCGCTGGTGCCCGAAGTGGCCTACGAGCACGTAGGTTGACCTTATGCAGTCGTCTTCTCAAAGTTTGACCGCTTACCAGCAAACCATACTCTCTCTGTAGCCTTTGAACCAATTGCATCGCCGTTACATTCGGTTGACTTCGTGCACCATTTACTATGAATCGGCCCTGTACATGTGTGGTAATGCGTTGAGGTCCTCGGTGCCGTTCCACCACTTCTCCCGTGACACGGTAACGTGACCAAAGTCTGGATATAACGCTCTGACTGGTCCTCATGGCTTCAGAAACCGCAATTTGGGTAGCGCCAGCTTGAATCATTCCCACTGCTCTTAACATTTCGTTCCTGGTCAAGTGTCTACGTGGCATGATTAAATGAACACCGGAGATGCGTTTGACAAAGATTTATAGAAATTTATGGAGTTTTAATCAAGTTAGAAGTTCGTGAAGATTTACTTCTTTGGAAAAAATTTAATGAATGCGAATTTCATCTTATAACAAAACCTTTCATATACAAATTTGAATTTAAAAAAGGAACTTAATAATGTTTTTATAATCTGTCATTAATAGTTTTTTTGTAAGGCCAGTACTTTTTAAGTTATTTATTTAAAAAAGTTTTATATATCCCTAGCCAGACCATGTTGTTGTGTGTATTTAGATCGAGTTTAGATAATAGACATGTGCGCGAGTTAGTGGCGTGTACAAATAATCTGATACATTTTTGAAATCAAAGTCAAATCCAGGTTTCGAGTGTCAACTAAGTCAGGTATCTACAGCTACAGGTACTTACCGGTTTTCTGTTCCAAACAAAATATCTCAGTCTACTAATTAAAGTGGGCTTAGCAAACTAAACTAGGTAGTTTTTTCTTATTTTAGTACGGCTGGTGGCAACATGATCCTGTATTAGCAGCATCAACCTGGCAGCACACTTATCCAAGGCATCCGCAACCTTCCTCTCCATATACTTTAATCTTGGACAAAGTTCGAAAGAATAACAAATATGCTTCGCTATTTTAATAAAAAGAAATTCAAGTTTTTCTACTACTTTTTTACTTTAATAACATACCATCACGTCTTTATCCCAAACGGGGTAGACAGAGGCAAGTGACTGTTGCCGTCATGGTAAACGGAGCACTCAGAAGCCCACTTTTCACCACCTGTACCTTACTATAGCGACCACATAAGGCGGCCGAAGGTACTCTCACTTTTTTTTCTAGTTTTCTTTCTTTCGTTAGGAAAACAAGCCTTTTAAAAGGGATACATTTTACTCGCATTTTTTTTTATAAATTTCTTATTTCTATTATTAAAACTCATGTGGAGATACCTGTTTAATCAACCACATAGTACCGTTTTTTTTTAACCTTTTGTAAATAAGTTAGTTTTGGCACACCCTGTATGTTTCTTTCATTCCTTACAGCTTGCAGTGTGTTAATAAAAAGATTTCAATCTAACATTATTCTACTTTGTCTGACTTAGCTCTAACAAATACCTAAACCGTGCCATGCGTTCTATTAAAAAAAACTGACAGGATAGCTGACAGCGGCGCAGACAGAAACTAACTGTCACTGTCAGTATGGACTGCTAGTTAATCTGTCTCATCTGTCTGTACAGTGGTCTGGTCTTTCATTCAGTCTGTGGGTCTTTCTTTCTTTTCATTGACGTTGTTTGTAGTGGAAGGAGGTCGTATTCCTCGGTAAAATGTCGTAAGTTATCCGAGAATATCTTTGTAATCCTTAATGTTATTATTTAAATTTCGTCTGTCACTATGTATTTAGATATCAATTCATTATTAAATTGTTAAATTTTTAGTTTTTTCATCCTGCTATAGATAGATATAACCTAAAAACGTCCCGTTTCAGGTCGAAAGTTTCGCGTGACACTCTTTACGAGTGTGTTAATGCCGTCCTCCAAACATCCAAGGACAAGAAACGTAATTTCTTGGAAACTGTAGAAATCCAGATCGGTCTCAAGAACTATGACCCACAGAAGGACAAACGTTTCTCCGGCACCGTCAAGTATGTTTACCTGGAAAGAGCATATTTGTAGAATTGTGAACACGTGTTTGTAACTTTACCTTTATTGATTGATTGATGCACATTTTTGTCGTTAAATTCTACAAACCTGCATCTGGACAGGGAGTCAGTATTAACTGACGGGACTCCACCCAGAGTCTTTAAATAACGGGTAGGTATGCCTCGGCTTACCGTCCTTCTACTAGCTCACAAATAAGAGTTTCTTGGTAAGATTTTACCTGTTTGTTAAATGTTAGGTAGATACTTAGTATACATTTATCTTAGTATGCCACACACTTACCTGATAGACTGAAGTGTGTTCATTTGTGCAGCCCTCTATCTAAATGATGTTTTAATATGCATGTATTATCTGTTGATATTGATGACATCCTGTTACTGATTATTTTAACTTCCATCTACATTTAGTCCATGTTCATGTGAATTTTATCTTAAGAACATGTTTACATTTTCCAGGCTCAAGTACATTCCCAGGCCTAAAATGCAGGTGTGTGTTCTCGGAGACCAACAGCACTGTGATGAAGCCAAATCATTGACTGTACCATGCATGGATGCCGAAGCACTGAAGAAACTGAACAAGAACAAAAAACTTGTCAAGAAATTGGCAAAGAAGTAAGGAACTTGTTAAATTTTTGGTTTAATAATTATTTTATCCTCCATTGCACATTGAAGATTCAAATAGCTGTTGTTCAGTGTGAAATTTTCATTTATGATACACCATCCTCTGCCTAGACAAAGGAAGTATTTAAAATACTTTTTAGGACAAGGCACTTAGTTCTCAGTTCTTACCTATTAACTGTTAACTTGTGCAGGTTTTTTCAATACTTACTTTTATTTCATTTTTCTCTCTTTCAGATATGATGCTTTCCTTGCATCAGAATCGCTGATCAAGCAGATTCCCCGTCTCTTGGGTCCTGGTTTGAACAAAGCTGGCAAGTTCCCTGGTCTGCTCTCCCACCAAGAATCCATGACCCAGAAGATTGATGAAGTCAAAGCTACCATCAAATTCCAGATGAAGAAGGTACCTAGTTCATGAATGATGTGATGATCAACTGTTATCCCCCTTATTCATTAAAACACAGTCCTTTGAGTAACTTTACCATAGTGAAATATACTTTTAAATTAAAAACATGTTTAGTTCATTCTTACAGAGTTTTCTATCCATGACAATTTTAAATAAACTTCCTTCACCATGGTCAGCTGGAAGAAATCTCTTTCTAGAGATTAAAACAACTGTATTTTTCAAGGCCTTTTTAAAAATTTCAATGTCATTCTCCTCAAGTTGCTGTAGCAATTTAACTAATGAAAATGTTATGTTTTGATATTTGGCTAAATTCTCAATTCATACATTCTTCTATGGTGTGAATTTAGTGAATTTTTATTTACATACTTACCACAGAAATCACAGTAAAATTTGTGTACATAAATTATGTAAACAAAATATAATGAAGTTTGCCAGCCAACTACTGTTTATCTTATCTACTTAAATCGCATAACATTTTAAATTTTCCAGGTACTGTGTCTCTCTGTGGCTGTTGGGCACGTCGACATGACTCCAGATGAGCTTGCTCAGAATGTGCATCTCTCAATTAACTTCCTCGTCTCACTGCTGAAGAAACACTGGCAGAATGTGCGCTCGCTCCATATGAAGTCTACCATGGGACCACCTCAGAGACTGTACTAGATACAACTGAATAAACTTGACTTCTCAACTTTGCATTTTAATTACAAATACCTGTGTTATAATCAATTCATTCGATTTACATTTATTCATTTCTCAATATCACCTTACACATAGAAGTGTAGTAACTATGAAAGTGAAATAGATAATTATAATCTATAAATAATAATACCCCTATTTGGGTGCTGTCATCTTGACGTGCATGAGATAAAAAAAAAAATTAATTTAAGCAAAAACAGCCCAAGAAGGCTAGAGACTAAGGAGAGATAACTCCCTGGAAAGGGTTGGACTAAATCCGTATCCCACAGTGACGCATGCGCATTACGCTTCTTTGCCGCGATCCTCGCGAAGTGTCAAAATTGGTCAACACAACCTCGAAAAACAACAACTGTCGCACGTGACACCGTTCAAAACAAAACCATGTGACCATGAAATGACAAATAGCTGCCGCTGCACATGCGCAATACAGCGTTTTGCCCGGCACAGAGTATACGACTTTCGGCCCTCGAAAGCTTACCCCCACTTCGGGAGTTATCTCTCCTTAGTCTCTAGCCTTCTTGATACAGCCTTATACGTCCCACTACTTGGGCACAGGCCTCACTTCAACTAGTGAGGTGGTGTAAAGAGCCATACTCCAACACGCGGGCTCAGTGCGGATTGTTGGCGAGGTGAATGTAAGGCCAGTGATAAATCTTACCTCTGACTTAGGCTTTACGACTGATATCTTGCGTCAGCCGGGACCAACTGTTTAACGTGCCTTCCGAAGCACTCATCACTTAATTTTGGTCGGGATGGTCAACCATCCATAACCCGACCTGACTGGCGTTGCATAACATCGGATCGTTGGCGATCCGCTGCCATTAACTTAGCCACGGGCACCTCCTTTATTTATGTTAAGTAAGAATTTGTAAAAGGATTGCTTACGTAGATATTCTTATTTTTACTGTTCAAAATAAATCTTTCAACTATTTTGCCTCCGGTGATTAGCAACTATTAACTTGTGCATTATATAGTTAAGTAACGTTTTTGTTTTCACAACGTTGTTGTTTTTGTGCTAAATATTTCTATTTAGCACAAAAACACCTACCTAAAATGTATTATTTATGCATGCTTATTATCGTGCTAATAACAGCTGCAACGACAGCCGTGCGATTTATAAGCATGCTACCTGCGTCGCGGGTGGAAGGGGGCGTGCTTTTAGCACGTGTGAACAGGTTTGCTTATTGAGCATGCTAGTAGGCTAGTATCCATTGAGAACTGGTATAGAGATGTCAGTCTCGGTTTAATTATAAAGCGAGGTTGTGGTTTATCTATACATAATTTATAAAGAGGAATGATTTGTTTGTTTGTATTAAATGGGCTCCGAATCTACTGGATCAATTTTAAAAATTCCTTCACCATTAGAAAGCTATAATATAAGGGGCCGTATTACAATCTCTTATAGCCGGTCAAGTAAACTTCCTAAACTAAAGGTAGCTAGCAATTTCGTGCCTAGAGGATGCATTTTTATTGACTGGTAACCGCTGACTGGCTGAAAATGTAAGAAATCGCTCGCTACGCTCAGCTTAGGAAATCAACTTGACTGGCTATATGAAATGGTAGGTAATACGGCCCCAGGTAGTGACATATTTCTTTTTAATTTAGGCTTTATGCTATAAATTCGATAGTATCAGAACTATCGATCGCACACACACACACACTTAGGGATATCTATTGAGCACACACACTTATGGATGTTAATAACTATGAAAGAGCGGTAACTTCCTAATACAGGTATTTCCATACTTAAAAGGAAAGTTACCAAAATATGTTGTAAAACTAATTTATTTAAGAAATAAAACATTTTTCTTTTTTTTTATGGATAGGATTCGTGTCGATTGTATCGATACTATCGATAGTTTTGCCCTATCGAAAGTCGAACATTTTACGCTAATATTACAAGCTCATACAAGGTTTCGTTTTATTTCCAGTCGATAGTATCAAAAATACCTCGATAATTACTAAAGAAAAACTATCTATAGTATGGATAGGTGTTGATAGTTATAAATAGTATCGATAGCATCGACTTTAATGGCGCGATTCTATCGATATTATCGAAAAAGGTCAATCGTTTTATTCTCATTATCGATACTATCGATAGTATCATCACGGGTCGATAGTTTCGATAGGACTATCGATAGACCGACTAATTTTCAAGGTCAACTATCGCTATCAAAACTCACTATCGCAACAACACTATTTCGAATCGAACCCGTGCTTAAAAAGCATGTGTGTTCAATCCTTTGCTTTGAGCACGGTCATTTAGTAGCAGGCTTAAAAAAAGCATGCTAATAAAAAGCAAGTGTGTCAGTAGATGAGCGTGCTCGTTTGCTTATTAGTTATTAGCACGCTAATAAGCATGCTACAAATGAGCATGTGTAACTGTAGCTTAACTTAAGAAATACATTTAAAAGTACTCAAATAGACTTATGCCTACGCCTACGACTATAATTCAATTCCTTCTAGGTAGAGTCGGAGGCAAGTTGTTTGTTGCTGACTTAATTTATTTTATTTTCATTTTTAAAAAATATGATTACTTAAGTATGTTAAAAAAAATATTTATTTCTAAATGATACGACAAATATACACTGCCCCAGGTTCTGCAAATGCTCCGAGTACAGGGGTTTATCACAGTCCATTATAACTTGTCAGTTCATTCTCTAAACTGAGCGTAGCGAGCAATTTCGTGATATGATCTTTCATTGCCAGTAATCTCGGGTTCTATTTGTAGGTAAATATTTAAAACCTACCTACCAAAAGACAACACTCGGCATGAACGAAAAATTGTCCTTTGGAAAAAAAATATCAGTTGGGTTATGTGGTTGAATTTTATAATGGACTGGGCAATTGGGCTATTGTGTGCGATAATAGGCGTCTGCCATGCAAAATTTGTCATAACTTTGTATCTCCTACCAGGCGAATACTTCCCCCGTTCACTGAATGGACCACCCAAACGAGCTGACGAGTGAGGTCAGCAAAGGCAGCAACGTGTTCGTGAGCAGCTCAGGGTGTACTGTAGAGTTAGGCACCGCTTTTTACGAGGTGAATAAAACCACCCTAATGTTTCACTTACCCTTCGATAATTCAAGCTACAATCAGGGGCCTGACTCTTAAACAGAATTTCGCCGGAGATTAGATTAGATTAAGTACTGTCACCAAAATTGTTTTTGTACCTTAACGCTTTGGAATAAGGTTCATAAATTTCTTGTTTGACAATTCTGCAATACTTGTCCAATGAAATTCTGTTCAAGAGTCAGGCCACAGGCTAGCGGGAAAGCAGAAACGGAGAGCCCGAATAACTCTCTGGGAAACTCGGGTCCACACACCATCAGCAAAGCCTTCCAGTCAATAGTTACTATTTACTTTTACCCAAAAAATAAAATGTTACTTTCACCCTAGCTAGGACTTGAAGTTTCAAGCATACTTTTAAATACCTTCTCGACTCTCCTGATTATGGCCATCTGTATGTTATAAACCTGATTTTCTCGGCTGAAGCATTTTGGGCGCGTAGTATGAAAGAGTATCATAGGTAACCGTAGGTACCTAAGTTATTCCCTGCTTTGTCCCCGCCTGCAATGATTTCAAACGTTGCGAAAATGCTTGTTTTTTTTCTTTTGAGTGGTAATTTTTTGCAGTCGGGTTTTTTGTTTTTTAATAATTGAATTTCTGTAACAATCAACTGGTCATAAATTGGCAAACGCACGAGAAAGCGGACGTCTTTTATGTGCGAACAGGTGCAGTACCTGGTTTAGTTAATAAAAAACAATCCACTATGAAACTATAAAATATTTATTGTTTAAACAATATCACTGAGACTTTTAGAATCAGGGTTGATCATTTCCTGATCACTATCTTCACTGTCGTCATCGTCAGGGAGTTGTTCATCGCAGTCGTCAACAGAATCTTCACTTTCAACACTCTGTTGCGAAGCTATAATTTCTCCGTGTATGTCCTTATTTTTAAGATTGCCCATCCAAAAGGCTTCCGAACAATTGTTAGCCGCTAATGCAGCCTTCACTTTGTAAATCAGTGTTTCAAGAAGTTGTCTTATGTAAGGAACTTTGCTCATCAGAACTTTGTCTTTCTTCAATCTAGAATGACAACATAACGACTGCAAAAACCTAGTCGATTGTTGGAGAATCTTTAGAATTTCCAAGACTTCTTCCGTCTCATCTTTTAACTGCAGTTCTAGTATAGGAATACCCTGAGACAGAAAAAGTTTCAGTACCGGTACTGATTTATTAAAGAAAGCGGATAAATTGTTCCTGTTTTCAAGAGTTTTAGCAATGTCTGACATGTTCTTTAAAACAATTGCTACATCTTTCCATAGCTCTAAATGTTCTACATTTGTTAAACCCTTATTAAGCCGTGATTTAGTTGATTCATATACTGCAGTTCCTAGATTTCTATAAAGAATTGCGAAGTTGCCTTTATTAACACTTTTGAACGTCGTTAGCGTATCGTTTCTGCTTTTCAGTAATTTTATTTCACTCGTCAATTGCACAGTTAGGTTTTTTAGAGACAGCATTTCATTATTCATAAAAAATATGTCTGCTAACTTATCTACACTTTGATTATAAAGTAGTCCTTTCTCAGGAACTCCATCAGGTGTCTTCCACTGCATGGATAAAAAGTGTTGAGCCATATCCCTTAAAATCTTTAGAACTATTCTACTCTCAGAATATTCTCGAATGGTTTTAACCAGTTCTATTAACGATATGGCAATTGACAGGAACATGCAACACTTTTCATGTTTATGAAAATACTTAGCAGTTGCTAAAAGTAAGTCCTTGAGTGATACAATGCTAGCATTACCATCTACTGATGCCACTGTTCTAAGGGAACTTTTTAAAAGAGCATTGGGACGATTCTTGAATCCTATCCATTTAAAATATGTTGTAAGCATATTGTAGATGCTTTCCAGACATGTTAAATGATCAATTATTTCTGTTGTGTAAATAAATCCACTTTCATCTTGACTGCTAGTTACATGCGAATCCAAGTATGAAATTACGAAAGTCAAGTGATCCATCATTTTAGGTAAAACTTCACTTATTAATTTGGCACAATCTTCCGCTTTCATTGCATCGTAAACATTATCGTCTGGCTTAGTTAAAAAAGTATTTCTTTTTATCTTTGATACTAAAATATTTTCTAATTTATTGTTGATACATTTTAGCAAAAAATTCAAAGTTTTGATGGTTAAAGTACCATTTTCCTCAGAGCCCAAGTCATTATTGAGTAAATGAAGCAAGTTTAAACTCAATTCTCTCAAAGGCATATTGGTCATAATGTTTAGTTTAGTCTTTACATTATTATTATTTTGGGTAGTAGGTTGTGACCTGGCGGTTTCGGGAAGTACCGTCTCATCTTGAGCTGTTTTTTTTTGTGCCTTAGATTTTTGGACTTTTAAAGATTTCTTTTCAATTTGATCTCCTGTGTATTTATAAATGTTGAAAATGCAGCTTGGCGGTTTGTATGAGATGTTACACTTTAACAACACTTCCGAAGTTAGCATCTCCAAATCTTCAATTTGATGAAGTCTTTGTAAAATTTTTGCTTTAAGTGCATCATCTTCTTGTGTAGCAAAAGCATTAAGTAGTTCTCTGAACCAATTCACACCATGCACTAAGCAATCCAAAATGTTACTAACGGTAGTGTTATCCATGTCTTCAATAAGATCTACATCAAATTTTGGCATTATCACAGGACAACCTAATAAAGCATCAATGGATGATAAAGTCCCATCATGTTGTTTATAGTGCAGTGTTTGTACTAACTGAAAAAGTGGTGGCAAGATGCCAATATTCACAGCAGATTTTGGCTGTAATGTTAAACCTGCAATATTTATTGCTATGGTTTCATCCATTTCACTATCAGCATTAATACAATACTGCATGGTTAACTTTATGTCGCCAATTCTGTCATTTTCAATATTATCTACTATAAAATTTTGCTGCAAGTCATTTGTTACTGCATCAGTAAGCCAGGAGATAAAATTTTTGTTAATAGTGCCTGCTGACTGTGTGATAGTTGTCATTTCATCATAGAAAAAAGCAATCATATCTGGGAATGCTCTTGTGCTGCGGCTTATTAATTCTATTATTTGTGCTGCTTCGCGTAGATCTCCTTCAGATAAAAAAGTGACTGAACTGTAACTCACATCATCTGGAAAATCGGCTGTTTGCTCATTATCGCTACTAGTGCGCATTAAATATTTAACAGCATGAAGCCCTGCTAGAATGCCTTGAATTTTAATTTTAGGAAAGGAGCTTCCTAATTCTTTTCGTATTATCATATGTATATCATCTCTTATTACTGAATTTTCCTGACTATAAGCAAGACCACATAGCAAATTCATTACAGCTCTTATTTCATTCAAGGACATATTATCCATTCTGTCTAACAATGTTAACATCTGGACACTTTGAGGCTTTAATAGAGACATGTCTTTTGATGCAACATTGTTTAATATAAACAATATACTCATAACAGCTGGTTGGCAATCCAGACCCAACTGAAGAAGCTCAGCTACAATGGTCTGACAACAATCTTCTAACTTGGAGAACATCAATGTGTATATGCGAGAAGCAAATGAAACAACTATTGGGTCGGATTTCATTTTCAGCAATGAGTTTGTTAGGTTTATCAAATTCTTCAAATTATCTTTCAGTATAGGGACAAACTTGTCAAAACAGTCTTCTAGCATGTCTTCTTTCAAGACATCCAATTTAATTTGCTTTTTTATTAAAGTTTCAATCTGTCTCTGTTTGTTTTCAGAAATTGAAAATGCAATTAAAAGAATAACAAAATCTATAGGTTTATGGTCAGTACTGACTTTACATACTGATATCACTTTCAGCCATGCATCTGAAATGACCTTAGTGGAAAGCATAGAGCCTCTAATCGCTGCAGCAGTTAGGACCTGACTTGTTGCAATTTCTTGAGGTTTAGCAATAGTTGTAGGCCAATTGAGAGAATTCCTTATACCTTGCACTGCCTCAAAGTATGCATGATCATTCATACGACCAGGCATCAGTAAAAATTTAATAAAATTAGACAAGTATGTACATCTAGTCAAAGTCATTAGTATGTTTAGCGTTTTTTTTTGTAGCTTCTCATATTGTTCATCAGACAGACAGAGATATGACAGACAATCTAAAATTGCAGGTATAAGGTCATGATCCTCACTCATGATTCTACTCATTTCAGCTGCTATATTACTGTGCTCTTGATCTCCTATTATATCCGGAATGGCAGTTATTATCTCAAGCCTTACCATCTTTTCCGTAGTAATATCCAATAGGTTGATGAGATGTGTCGACATTTTATCAGTGTTGCTCATACTGTCCAATGCAGAAAAACATTTTAATATCATTTGAATCCATGGACCACATTTAGAATCTGCAGCTAGATCAACTGCCTTTTCAAAAATAAAGTCAATTAACTTGTTTTGTAAAATTGGAATGCCAAGAAGAATTTTAAATAAACTGTCATTTATATGATAATCTTCTGGGCTGTCTTCAGTGCGTCTTACAATGTTAGGAAATAAATAATATTTGAAGATATTCATATCTTGGCATTCCTTTTCCAGGCATAATAATAACTCTGAAACATTTCTAGGGTAGTCTATGTGTTTCTCAAGGTTTTTTTTTATTTTACGGACAATGTGTATAGTCTCCTGATTAATTATACATTTATCTGGAGGACAACGTAAGGACGACCCACTTTCTCCTAAAGCTTTGCGTAGATAGTTGTTTTGTGGATTCACTTTTAACTTTTTGTTCGGACTTCCAACGGTTCCACTAAGTCCTTGAGATCTGGTTCTTTTATTACTCATTATAATCGTTGATTCACGGTTTTGTTTTAGTCCTTTTCACTTTACTGCTGTTGTTTTGATAATTTGACAACAAAAAGAAACTTCCTTCAGATTCGACAGGTTGGTTGGATCTAGCTCACACAATACTGCACAGACTAACTAGGGAACAAGTTCAATATTGCTTTGCTTGTCTTGTATAAAAAAAACAAAATAAAATGAATGAATGAAACAGAGAAATGTCAAATGGATTATGGCTGCGTTCGAAAATACCATCTGTTTTCTGCGAGCAAACTGTCAGTGTGTGACAATAACAACATCCGATCGTCAAAATAAGATCACATCCCACTGTACTGTCAGCATAATTAACCTCATACATACAACTATTTTATTGAAACAAAACTTAGAATTATATAAATTAACTGCTTTTGGCTCTTGACAGGTTGGACCTACTGGTGAAGTTACAAGGATGAATTTAAATATTTCAAGTTTTGGAAAGTTTGTCTGGAAGTCGCAGGCTGTTGCTGGATTCGGGGTAGGCTATTTTAATCTCAATCTCTTTTGTATGCAGCTTAGCTTAGCTGTAATAATTATTCTAAGGTATGCAGTCTCTCACTCCAATCATTTATTTATAATCAGTCCCAGCTCTTTAACTATTATTATTTATTAATCAGATAATCAAATCAGAACAAAACTGGAAAGCTCGCACTAAGATCATTGGACTCAGTTTGTGTGGTGTCCAAAAGTCAATGCTCACAAAGAGGCAAAGATTATAAACAATGATTCTTTGACAGCAGGTAGCTTAACAGGTCAACCTATACAAAGGTTTGATTTGGGCATCACAAGGGGCCCTCCAAATGCTGTTGTGTGTACAGAAATTGCCTAGCTTCCTACTTAAAATAAACCTACAACTTTTTTAAATATGTTTTCAGTATCAGCAAGTGCGGAATAAATGGGCTAACTGGCTTATGGTGCGAGATGTAAAACGTCGCCGTATGAGTGCTGAGCATTTCCTTGAGAGGACTCGCATCAATGCCATGAGAAAAAATGATGTTTTGCCTTTTGAAATCAGGGAGTTGGCAGACAAAGACATTAATAAGTTTGAAATGAATGCTATTCCTTTGAGGATAAACAATAGATGTGTTGTTACTTCAAGGTATTTTTCTTTTGAATGATTTTCCTACAAATTATGGAACTTGACTGAGCTACTTAGATATTATTTATTATATATAAGATAATAGCAGAATATGCTTCACATAAAATTATTTTTTCCACTGCTCACTCTTTTTCACACTTATTTGTTATTCTTGCATCATGTAATATTTTCTAAGGTTTTACTTACCTACCTATTATGCAACTACTATTGAATTGATTGAATTTTCAGGCCTCGTGGTATTGTAAAAGATTGGCGTATGAGCCGTATAGTTTGGAGACACTTAGCAGACTACAACAAGTTATCTGGAGTGCAGCGGGCAATGTGGGGCTGATGTATTTCTAGTTTGATTCTAATTCCTAGATAGTTTTGTTAATAAATTATAATAAAATGTGTACATAAGTTACCTGTGCATCTACTTGTGTTATCTTATTTCTCAGGTTTATATTTAAGGAGAGGTAACCTAGAATCCTAGATCATTAGGATGTGTAGTTTTATCTAATAAAATAAAGACAACATCACACACATTGCCCAAGGCACTGTATAATAAAACTGACATTCAAGACTTGCAGGGTGTACCTAGCGGGTACCTAGCGATATCATCTAAAGATCTAAGGAGTATTAAAGCCATAACTTGAAATTCGTATGAATTTACTGCCACCACGATTTGCTTGAAGTTCATCTAGAGGCCATGCCGCCGTATAAAACTGCAGACACCTTAGGCGTGTTCGCGGCATTGCGATTTGGAAAACAGTGAACACGCCGCGCGTGTTCATGGCACTGACTATAGGTAAAATTCTTTAAACTTCGGTTTTTACCATATTTGCCAGTTAGTATTTCTTGTACTGTGCGAGAATAAAGGAGTCTACAATAGTATCTTGAGTTTTGGTACTTTGGCAGAAAATAGATTTCATGGTTTGAAATTATCAGGATAAATATGCCCTCTGATAATTATCGCGATAATTATCATGATAAGTATCCGATAATAATAATTATCAAACAGATATTAAGCCTAGGAATCCTTTTTTAACTGATTTTACATTACAACATTTACGTTAGAAGCACGTAGTTTAGTGGATACACATTTAACAATCAAGGTAATAGAATCAATTTCGCGCGATCTGTCAAATCAGAAAGAAAAGGTTAAAAAAGAATAAAAATAATTGACAGCAGATACGAAAAACCGGACGAACGCTAGGAATCCCCCGCTATTGACGTAAAGGGGCGCGCGTTCCGATACACGCAGTCGATTAACGGTCGCGCGTGTTCCGATATACGCAGTCGTTGAATGCGATAAATTTAACCAGTGGCAAATATTATCGATTATACTTATCAAGATAATTATCAACCCATATTTATCTCGATAATTATCTTGATAATTATCACTTCTAACCCTGATGGTAAGTAAATGTATTATAATATAATGTAATATTTGGCTATCAAACTTGTTTTACCAAAACAACAAGCTGCAGGACAAACGTTGAGATCGTGGCACGTGGAAGTGGTAGCGGGAGTAGTAGTGGTGTTCTCGAATATGCAGAAATGGCGCGAAGATTCAGCAACTCAACTATAACCACAGACGGGATGGCAGTGAAATGAGACAACAGTTGCCATCAGTTGGTGATAGTCTGGTTTGTTATAATTCTACTTCTTCTTCTCGAGTCAATGGCAAATATAATATATTGATCTTATTTAATTTAAACGGACCCCGCCCAGAACCCAGCGACTTTTAGCGCAGCGGCATTCGCCATGTACAGGTCTTCCATTGTGCAGGTGGTTGGGCACTGTGGGCACTCGAGCATATGAGCCATAGTTTAAGGTGACCAACCACAGTCACACTCCTGACCTGCTTCATCAATAAACCCCCATTTTGCCATGTTGTCCTTGCTACGGCCAACCTGGGAACGAAGGCGGTTTAGAGATTTCCAGATTGGCCAGGGCTGCTCATAGCCTAGTGGCAGGTTCTCAGCGGGGGCTATATAATTGGCTGGTGGGCTATATAATTCTACTAAGGCTTATACATATACGAACGAACTCATATACATACACTGTGTGTGCCTAATCTCACTACGTCACCAGTCGGCACAGTAGGTACTCCCCCTTTTTAAAACATAATTTATCCTCTTGCCGAGTTAAAGTCTTGAAAAATAGCAATGGTAACATAGGAGGATGATATAATTGTATCACTGCAACGGAATCTGAGCATTGGTTTGAATAATCTTAATGATCTTGTCATGTACGTGCTCTTTTCTTTTTTCCAACCATCACGTTCTCGAACCATTATTTATAATAAACGCTGTGCAGGCAAATACCTTCTCATAGGTGATTTTGTATGCCTATGCACTTTTACAACAATATCGTCACGGCCACGTGTGCAATATTGTGAAATAAAATCTTCTTAGCTCCCTAATTGTCCTTAGCTTTGGGAACTTGTTGATGCTTTATATTTCTTCTCCCTGGCGTATCCCTTGGCTTGTTTCGTTACACGATAACCTAAGAAATCAAACTTGCTCTGGAGGAATTAACATTTCTCTATGTTAGTTGTTAACTCATTTTCGTACAAATTTTTGAACACAATTTCCCTGGGTTAATTTTTGAACTATCTGCAACCTTATAGCTTACACTTCGGAGACATTTGCTCCGGTATTTAATTGCTACCGATTAAATACCTCATACCACCTTTTCGGTCGGTAACAATGAGGGGTTACATTAACCGAGATATTTGCCGCCGTATTAACCTCAACCTCGGCCTTTTCGGTCGGTAACAGTGAGGGGCTACATTACCTGGGATATTTGCTTCCGTATCGATTAAAAATCTTCAACCTTGACCTTTTCGATCGGTAAGAATGAGGGTTACTTGGGAAAATAGCACAGGGTTCGGCTGTGGCGTATGCTAATTTAGTTTCCCCGACTCTTAAAATTATAGGGTTGCTTCTGATCGCATGGTTTCTCACATCTGTAAGCGTATTTTCCATATTTGCGATGATAATGACAAATTGTTTTTTCTTGGTTACGTGATCTTAAACTTGACTTTGGTGCGTAATATATATTTGCGATAATTGCTACGTCGGCTATTCTTGCGTTTCGTATCGTTTTTGCACACAACTCCGTTTGTACATGTTTCAGCTGCGTCAGCACACCTAACATTTGTTATTGACCTTTGCTTGCGCTGTCGTCTTAGCAGCAATCTGACTCACTTTATCTAGATCCGAAGAATCGGTGACGGCTTGCTTTTGCAGTGCGATAACGCGGTAGTGCTTCAAACTGGGCAAACCAAAGACGGGCTGATCCTTCCAGAATTCCGGAACATTGGATATGACGGCGGTTCTGGTAGCGACTTCTTGCGACGCACTGATACACAATTTGCCCGGAGATGCCATTTTGTCGGTCCAGCGTCGGGTCACCACTATAACCACAGACGGGATGGCAGTGAAATGAGATGAACATGATGGTGATAGTCTGGTTTATTATGATTCTACTAAGGCTTATATACGAACTCATACACGTGTGCCCAATCTCACTACGTGACCAGTCGGCACATCAACCTTATTTTAATAGGACAATATTTTGACAGCATGATGGGGCTCCGCATTAAACAAGATCAGTTATTCATTATTTTTTGATTATTATAATATTTTAGCACGTCGAGCGCTATTATGCAGGTTCTTGTAACAGGCCAAACCACAGTTACTGTAAAATCGTTCATTTAGAAGTCCGTGTAGGTTTCACAGTTATATTAGCTTAAACTATCAATGGCGCGAGAACGGAGATCCGCACCCGGTCTCTCTCGCGGCAGCCATTCTCAAGTGGCGCGCTCTTGCGCTCGCGGCAAAAGATGGAACTATTACGTTCCATTACATAAAAAGGCCGAATAACGCTACGGCTATGTTTGATACGCTAAGCGACACGTTATACACTCCCCCTCTAGTTTGTGAGAACGTCCTCGCTCATAAACTCGCATAAAAACGAAAAAAAAAAAACATTAAATACACAAAACATTAACATACGGGAAAAAAATGTTTGCGTGGACGTCCTCTCTGTCTTCTAGGTACTACAGGACGTGGAGGCGCATCGTCACTATCACGACTATGAAATTTAGTTAGCTCAGAAACATGAAACTTGCCCAAAGTCTCCTCAGGAGAATCTAAACCTGCAATGAAATACGCTGTTGGACTAGCTCTTTTAACAATTAAATAGGGGCCATCTCTCTATGGAACAAACTTTGCTGTAATATTCTTTGACGCGTTACTAAGGACATGAGACTTCAAAAGAACCTGATCACCGACATTGAAGACTTCGCTAAGCCTTCGAGATTTGTCTGCACATTCCTTTCGGGTTCATCAACTCTTTCTCTGACAGCAATAAGAGAAGAAACAAACTTTTTCAAATACGGAGTAATTTGAGGAACAAAATTATCTTTATTCAAAATGGACCTTATGTCATAATGAACATACTGGCTGGAGACACACCAGTAGTCAGACAAACTGCCGAATTCATGGCAAACCTTACGGCGGGAATATGTTGAGGCCACGATGGATGATCTGCGTCAACAAGACGCGACAAATGAAATTACAAATCCCTATTTTTACGCTCAGCTGGGTTCGCTGAGGGATGATAAAGCGGCAATAACTCTTGTGGAATACACAACACGAACATGCACTGCTGCATCACTGCTGAGACGAACTGGACGCCATTGTCTGACACAATGCGTCGAGGAAGACCATATCGTAAGAAATATTCCTCTATCAAAGTACGAGCGCACGCCTCTGAAGTCGCTTCCTTCAGAGCGTAAAGCTCTGTCCAGCGAGTTGCGGTATCTTCAACCAGTAATATCCACTTTTCACCGTTGGCTCCTGTGGGAAGTGGACCGAACAAATCTATGGCCAAAACTTCACCCCTTTGGTTCAAAACTGGAGTTTGCAAGAGACCTGACGGCTTAGTGTTTGAAGGTTTGTATTTCTGACAAGTAGCGCAGGTTTTGATATACTCGGCTATGATCCTGCGCGTGCCTGGGAAATAAAAACTGTTTGCGACCTTGTGATAAGTCCTATCTACTCCGTGGTGTCAACCGGAGTCATGACACTCCTCCAATATGTCTGGACGAAGAGAAGCTGGAACAACTAACTGCGGCTCCTCACTGTCAACATCTGGATTGTATCTGTACAACACACCTTGTTGCAAGAAATAGCCTCTTTCAGACCAACGTTTCAACCCAACAGAATCTGCATCAGATGTATCCTCCAAATCACTAATTATCTTTTTCAGTTCTAGGTCTTCGAGCTGCGCGCGACGGAGATCAACAGGTAAGTCTATAACGACAGAACAAACACTACACTGATTCTTTTCTTCTTCCTTACAGGTTGGACGGCTGAGCGCATCAGCGATGACATTAGCTTTACCAGGAGTATACTGAAAATTGATGTTCAGAGAAGGGGTCTTCTGCGAAGAGTGCCTCATATTGTGTAAGCAGGGTGGAAGCTTCTGATGTCAAGCCTGGGACGTATGATGTGCGACAGCCTCTGGGTATGGTCCGCCGGGATACTGACCAGATGACTTTTACAAACTCGTCGTAGTTTTGAGGTTCAGGCGGTATGTCGAGAAGCTGTTGGTCCACTTTTTCAGAGAAGCTGGTCCAGTCAGCTTTGGCAAAGTTGAACCGTCTTCTGAATGGGACCTGTAAAGGTCTCACAGTAGCCACCACCTGGATCACCACAGGCCGATGCTGTGTTTTAGGTATTGGAGAGCACAGTTGTTTGGTACATTGAGGTCTTATATTCGCGCTGCAGAAAGCGAGGTCCGGGTTATAGCCGCGACGCCAACGGCGACTGTAGAACGATGCAGGGAGTTTGGCACTGTGGATGAGTTCCAGGCCGTGCGAATCTGACCATCGCTCTACAGCTTCTCCGTTTGAGTCACTGGCTGCGTAGCCCCAGGTGGTACTGTGACTATTAAAGTCGCCAAGTATTAGTTTAGTGGGGTGATTATCAAAGTTCTTAGTTTTGATAAATCTAAAGTCGTCATTCGGGGGCTTATAGACAGAGGTCACTGTACAGTTTCCGAGGTCGACGGTGATAAACTCTATCGAACCCTCTGATATACAGTCTGCTGAAAGAACTGTGATGGATGGTTTTGCAAAAACTGCGCTGCCATACTTTTTGTGCTCAATTTCAGCGATAAGGACCATACCTGCTATATGTGGTCTTTGTTGGTGAGAACCACGGTGTGTTTCTTGGACACAAAGAATGTCGCATGAGTGCCTCTGACAGAGTCTAGATAGTAAGATAGACTTGTCATCTGAAAAGCCTTCGATATTAATCGTGATGACAGTCAGGGCTGGCTCTGAAAAAAGGTTTTTAGTTGGTCCTGAAAAGGACCGTTCTGGGGGTCCTTGATAGGGCTGGTTTAAGCATGGAACGCCCATTTGCCGTGGTAAAAAGATTCGCCAGCCTAGCCACTCCGTTACGGTGACTAGCTGTTTCCAGGGTGCGCCGCGGGGAGGCTCTTTTTATGCACCCTAGAGAATGAGTGATCGCGAGGTTTAGATTTACAGGTTTCTTTATTAATTATGTTCCAAGTGGCTTTGATTTTATTTTTAGCCAGTTTTATTTTGTCTCTCAAAAAAATGGACTTTGCAATATGACATGATTTCTTGAATGTTTTTGAATATAATTTAACATGCTCAACTAGTTTTTGACAGTTTGAGTTAGCTTTTAATCCATATAATTCGTATAATTTATTTCTACTTTTATGGATGCCTGGAGTGGCCCAATCACTTAATTTGAACTTAAAATTATCAACAGTTACTTTCTTCTTAGGAAAAATATGGTTATGTTTATGCAATATTATCTCAAAGATGCCTATACTGATCATCTATGTTATGATGACCTTGGGGCAGTAGGTTAGAAATATTTTTATTTATATTCGTTTGAAACTTTTTTACTCAACTCTTGGTAACTGGTCTATAACTAATATCCACTGATTGAGAGACATGACGGTGCTCAAATTTGGTCAATAGACCACAGTGATCTGATTTCAAACAGTTTATAATTGATTTCTCAATAGAGATATTTTCACAAAAAATATTGTCTAAGCAGGTGGCTGTTAACTCGGTGATCCTGGTTGGTTGATCAAAAAGATTAAGTAAATCAAATGATTTAAAAAGATTTAAAAATCTTACAGAGGTCTGAGAAGAATCTAAAATGTTAACATTAAAATCCCCACATACAACCACCTTCTTGTTTGATTTACAAACCTTTTTCAGTACTTCTTCCATGGTCTCTTCGAACTGACAATAATCAGCAGAAGGGGGTCTATACACACACACAATAATAATCTGCTCTAACTCTGCGCATGCAAGTTCAATAGTTCGCTCAATTGAGAGTGCTACTATGTCTTTACACTCTCTAGATTTAAACTTATTGTGAATTAATATCAGTGACCCACCGCGAATAGAGGAACTTCTCAAGAACGAACTAATGATACTATAATTATCAATGCTAATCATGCATTCATTTTTTTTCAGCCAGTGTTCAGTAAAACATAAGACATGTATATCCATACAATCTAAAAATAAACCTACTTCTAATTCTTTGCCAGAGAAGCCTTGCATGTTTTGATGCACAAAGTTTATGAAATTATTTTGGGGCTTCTCTTTTGTCAACAATGTGCAAGAGTTTACCTCTAGTGTCTCTGAATCTAATTTAAATTATTTGGAACAAGTTCCAAAGTCTGTGGTACAATGGTATCATTCTGCTCAATAAAAGCAGAGCGTTTAGCCAAATAATTGGCTGAAATGTTAAAAAAATAAGATAGCGACATAGCTATCTGTCGTTTATAATAATTAGATAAATGAAATCTACCTTTTGTCAGGTACATATTATTATTAATAATAGGATTAATGTCAATGAGATTTATTAAATTATTTGAAAATGTCACAGTATCAAATGTCAAATTGATTCTATGTCTTTTTTCATTTTCTGCTTGTGACAGACCCCTACTGTAAGGCAATGTGAACATCACAATTTTACTGACATTAACTAATGAACATAAAGTATTGCAATGTATTTTCATTTGGTTCTTGTTCACAGTACCTCTGTTTGCAATTAAAATAATAAGGGTTGAATTGGGGCTGAAACTATATTCAGCAATTTTCTGAATGATATCACAGTATGAGGCACCCGGTGAACAGTGATTTATAACTGACTTTCCAAGACTATTATACAAAATGTGGCCTATACTTTTTCCAATGTCGTCACTAAACATTACAATGTTACAACCTGGATTTTTATCAGTGTTACTGACAGGGCAGGTATCAGAGATGGAAATGTTGGTGGCTGATTGTGAAGTAAGGGTGTTAAGAAGAGAGGAATCACATTCTGACTGAATAACAGTATGGCCATCATTACTGCTGGAAACTGAGTCCGGGTTGCACAAGAGTTTGGTCAGGGCCAAAATATGCTCCTCATTTTCTTTTTTGGTGATTGTGTATCTGTCAGTTAAACGCCTCAGATTTTCTTTAAGACTACATATTTCTGCTTGTAATACTTTCACTTCATTGTCATATTGACTTAAATTATTGTCTATCATTATAGAATAGACATCCAGTTCATCACCTAATCGTCGGCGTTCCTGAATATATTTTGCATTTTTATACATCATTTTCTGGTTTTAAAACATGACAAATTGACACTGCCGTAAAAGAAAAACAACCTCAGCTTTTTTTGTCGTCGAAAGTTGGTATAAAAAGTTTGTAGTTAAAATAAATACACTCCAAAACTCCTTTACAAAATGAAAATAATCTCAAGTGACACCACATAACCTCAAAATGTCAAATAGATAAAATCTTAAAAGCAGTTAACTTTGTTCCTCAGTTAGCGGTTTTATTCAACAGATAACATCTACCTATCTGACCATAGAAAAATTAAAAATCTTGTTAACCTTCAAATAAAAAAGCGAGATCTTATAAATTTAATTATATCTATTATTTAGAAGCGAGATCTTTCAATATTCGATTATATCTATTAACTAGATGTTTCCCGAGACTTCGTCCGCGTGCGAAAATTCTAAAATAAAAGTAGCCTACGTTACTCCCTATAACATTAGCTGTCTGCCAGTGAAAGTCCCGCAA
Organism: Udea olivalis; assembly: GCA_947369235.1. Lineage (NCBI taxonomy): Eukaryota > Metazoa > Arthropoda > Insecta > Lepidoptera > Crambidae > Udea > Udea olivalis. The sequence continues at coordinate 18,612,115 of OX376342.1, forward strand.
AAATCGGTCCAGCTGTTCCAAAGATTACTCGGAACAAATAGACAGACAGACAGACAAATTTTTTAAAAATAGATTTTCTGATGTTACCCTATCTATAGTATTCTTTCATATACATTCATTGAAAATCTGTTCGTTTGAAATTACAAACAGACACTTAAATTTTATTTATTATTTGTATAGATTAAGTGAATACTTACATAAATAGGTACGTAAGTAAAAGAAAAGGCATTCACTCATCATTGAGAGTTGAGCATTTTGCAAACATTGATGTCCTTGCATTCCTTTAAAAGAGCTCAGTGTGGTCACCCTGCTTCGATGTAGTTCCGACAGTCTGAGCCACTCATCCTACAGAGATCTCGCTTGATAACGAATCGTTAGTGACGGCAATAGATCAAGGTTTTATCGTTTGTGACGCTATACTTTCTTTGAAAAATGAAAAAAACGTGGCTGAGACAGCCAGAATTTTGCAATTTCGGCCACTTTCGATCTCAGCTTCTAAACGGTTTCCGGGACCCTTTTCTTATCAAAAGGTTAGTGACGCGTTAAGTGACGGCATCCAAAGTAATTTCATCCATCAGGATGCAATACTTTTCGAGAAATCTTCAAAAACATGTGGTCAGACAGCCAGTAATCCGGCTGTCTGAGCCACTTGGTTTTCCTTGATTAATTCACGAAAAATCACATTTTGGACAGATCTTTCTTTATAAAAGGAATGTGATGCGATATGTGACGCGTCACAACCAGTTTTGAACGTTCGTGATGGAATTTAGGAGTTATTGTAAAAAAACGTGATTGCTCAGACGAAAATCTTCCGGCTGTCTGAGCCACCTGTTTCATGACTTCCAGAGGTTCTATGTAGCTGGAAACACTTCTAAACGAATGTGACGGCGATGGAGAACAAGAATTGACGTTTGTGACGGCTTTAAGTGCCTGCAAACCGAAGTTATACGCATTTTTTTTACCATACATTGGTGCAAATGCACCAGGCAGGGTGACCACACTCAGCTCTTTTGAAGGAATGCCAGGACATCAATGTTCTAATGGCAAAATGTTCACTTATAATGATGAGTGATTGCCTTGTCTTTTACTTACGTAGGTACCTATTTATGTAAGTTTTCGCTTAATCTATCTATACAAATAATAAATAAGATTAACACATTCACTGCCACCAAGATTTTCTTGAAGTTCATAGAGATGCCGCCATATAAAACTGCGAACACGCTATGCGTGTTCGCGGCATTGCGTTTGAGAAAAAAAGTGAACACGCCACGCGTGTTCTTGGCACTGGTTAAAGGTTAAATTCTTTAAACGGCTATTTTTCGGTTTAAACTATGTTTACCGGTTAGTATTTCTTGTACTGTGCGAGAATAAAGGTGTCTAAAATAGTGTCGTGAGTTTTGCTACTTGGAATTATGGTGGAAAATAGATTTTATGGTAAGTAAATGTATTATAATGTAATACTTGGTTCTCAAACTTGTTTCACCAAAACCCCCATGCATCAATAAAAAGTTTGCGGTTACTGTGAATTGTAACATTGGAACTGTTTATTGTGCAAGTACATCCGTTTTATTATTATATTGAGTGACAATACTCTTTAAACGTTAGTCTATGAATGAATGAATTCATTTAAATTATTAAACCGATAAAAGCTTTGAACTGCGGAAAGTTTGTTTACATTATTAATCTCGTATTATCGTATTGTTGGTTGGGTGGCCTTACCTAACCACATACGTATGAAATTAATTCAAAATATTTAAATGAAATGAATTGCCTTCTACCATTTTTTAAAACTAGAAAACAATAGCGATACATATTAAGGGTGCAATAAAACTTAGTCAACATCGTAGTTTTCTTAGCACATAAAAGTGAACCAGCAGGTGTGCCATTAGACACATTTTAGACATCGTCAATTGCCAAATGTAAAACACCGAAAGGCGAAGCAGGATAAAACCCCACACTTCTCAGTTAGCCCGACAATAACAAATAATTGGTATTCAGTCAGTAACGGCATGCATCACTTATCGTGCGAAAACCCATATATCTATTTATCGTATCGTGTGTGTTATTGCAACAATGACCCATGTCGAGTATGTGTTAGTGGTGAAATTTACGTGGGGCGCAAGCAAGGCCTTTACCGCAGCAGGTAGCGGGAGTAGTATTGGTACTGATATGCTCGAAGTTCTTGAAAGAAACTAGTGTGCTAGCACAAATGAGGCGATTCAACGTCAATCTGATTTTCAACCGACTTCAAAAAAGGAGGAGGTTCTCAATTCGACTGTCTGTTTTTTTTTTATGTTTGTTACCTCATAACTTTCGACTGGGTGAACCGATTTTTATCATTCTTTTTATTTGAAAGCTGGTGCTTCCCGAATGGTCCCATTTTTTTGGTCTAGTTCTGACAGTGGCATCCATGGGAAATCCATAAAGTCTTAATCTAGATAGACAAAATGCGCGACAAATGGACGGGTAACTCAATATTACGCCAACCGATTTTGATAATTCTTTTTTTATTTGAAACCGTGTGGGTTTATTGGAAAGGATATACTTCAAGGGTAGTTTGATGAGTGTTAGGTTCTGATTATGGGATCCATGACAAAAAAACGGAACTCTTCAATTCTTAGGAGCAATTGGACGATACTTTTTCGATGTATAAAATAAATAAGAACTATTCACTGAAAATCAAGAAATAAACAAAAATTTTAACAAAAAAAAACCAACTTCAAAAATACTATTCCAAAACAAAGCACTAAAAAGTAAAGAAATAATTGCGTAGGTATTCTTCTAAAACTTATACGATGATATAATGTAGGTACAATTATTGTTATTGTTGGAGTCGGTGTCGGTGTGATTACACAATTATTTCTTTACTTTTTAGTGCTTTGTTTTGGAATAGTATTTTTGAAGTTGTTTTTTTTTTGTTAAAATTTTATTAGGACAATATTATGACAGCACGATGGAGCTCCCTCCGTAAGATCGGTAATTGATTATTATAATATTAGGTTAAGTTCGCGTCAAACTTCTAGTCCACTGAGTAGATTCGCGTATTAGCAATACCTTTTTTTTATAGGAAAAAATAGGAATGTGGGACTCAAGACAACTTCAGAGCGGACTAAAAGTTCAACGAGAACTGTAGTGTGTGATACCTAAGTGGAATGTGAGCGGAGGCTTGATACCGTGCCTTGCTAGATCTCCTGACTTAATTTTTATTTCCGATGTGTGGGGAGGTGAAAAGACTCTTGTACGTTGAGGAGGCACAAAGCTATGATGACCTCAGATGATAATTTCTACTTTCGAGCAAATTAAAATATCTACCTTATAAGACAGTTGTTTATTCAACGAATAGTTTAAAGAAGCGCGCGCGTTTGTGTTTTGAGATAAGTGATTTTTCAGCTTATCACTACGAATATCGTAGTATTCGTAGTGATAAGCTGAAAAATCACGTTTCGATGAATAGCATCACGTACACAGATAATGTGATGAAGTGAGCATTGCCAAGTATTTTAAATGGATATTTTAATTTACACGCCTTATGAGACTTTAATAAAAATTAAAGAAATCGTTAGTTGCATCTCGAAATATTTATTTTGAGATTTGGTGCGTCCATTCCAGGTCACCCTGTATTTAAACGCGACAAATTGATAACTTTCTACTTTTTGAAGTCAGTTCAAAATCACACATTGCAAGCTTATAACTTCAAAATTAGCGAAGCGTTCAATCGAATAAAAAAGTTTGGGAACCTAAGGTCAGCTTTAGTAAGTGAACACGCCGAACGTGTTCTCGGCACCACATAACACCTTTTTTTCGTGAAAAATTATAACTAGTTTTTTTAGGTGGCCGCTTCAATTATGCCATAGCCTGTACCTTAAAAATGATGTACAAAAAATATGGCCTAGTTTGAGAAAAAGTACCAAAACATTGAAAACACGCCAGGCGTTCTTGGCATTGAGACTTAGGTTAGCCTGAACACGCCAGGCGTGTCGGTGGCATTGAATGAATTAAAGTGTCATTTGCTCCAATGTATGGAAAAAAAAGAAATGCGTATAACTTCTAATTGCAGGCACTTATAAAGCTGTTTAAAAAAGAGTGAGTAGGTAACGCTTTAATGCAGTTGAATATCATCGCACTTAGGAGACGTTTTCCCAATGAACTCTAGTATATAACCCATCTTCAAGAATCTAAAAAGGTTTTTACAGTCAGCAACGCGCGAGTGATGCCTTTAGTATTGCACACGTCCATTGGTCGCAGTAGAGCCGTCACAAACGTCAATTCTTGTTCTTCATTGCCGTCACATTCGTTTATAAGTGTTTCCTGCTACGTAGAACCTCTGGAAGTCATAAAACAAGTGGCTCAGACAGCCGGAAGATTTTCGTCTGAGCCATCACGTTTTTTACAATAACTCCTAAATGGAAGTCACCAAAGTTCAAAACTGGTTGTGACGCGTCACATATCGCATCACATTCCTTTTTAAAGAAAGATCTGTCCAAAATGTGATATTTCGTGAAATAATCAAGTAAAACCAAGTGGCTCAGACAGCCGGATTACTGGCTGTCTGACCACATGGTTTTGAAGATTTCTCGAAAAGTATTGCATTCTGATGGATGAATTCACAAACGATAAAACCTTGATCTATTGCCGTCACTAACGATTCGTTATCAATCTAGTTAAGCGAGATCTCTGTAGGATGAGTGGCTCGGACAACCGGAACTTTATGTAAATTTCATTATCTGAGGATTGTAAAATCAGCTGTAAGCCAAAAAATTTTTTTGTGCGCTTTGTGCTTTCAATACTGGAATTGTCTTAGATGGCTAGGTGCCTGTGGTGAATGGCTTTGTAAAATGTTGCTAGTTTGCTACACATAATTATTAAAATAAATTATTCTACCAAAAGATACACTCAGAGAATTTCTTAAATTGAGGTAAGATGAAAACTACTTAAAACATAATTTTTTGACGTCACACCTGTATGTAAGTTATTTTTGTGTCTTACAACATTCTTTCAGCGATTAGGATGATAAAAATATATACTTATCGATTTAGATTTAAAATTAAAGACTAGGTTCCAAAATACGAGGAAAATGTGCTAACTGTAAAATCAAAACGATATTTTAGAAATAATTATTACTATTTTCGCAATGAGTTGTAAATAATTTAAAAGGAAATTTTCTAGGCTTTACGAAAAGATTAATATTAATATGGGTGCAATACATAGTCTGAGAAATAAGCGAAAGATCGCACCGGGAGAAACGCGAGGTGCGCCACGTATTTATCTGGCGCGCCAGCGCGGGGTACGATTATTTACTTGACGCGCTCAAAGGGTTAACTTTGGTGATATGATTGTCTATTCTGTTGGTTCACATCAATGACAAGAAAATTCTAGTAATAAATTGGTTACTGGTCTAGCAGTAAAACTAAACTGATGGAATGGATAAGGTTGTTGGTTGAAGTAAATAAAATGATTATAACTTGTTTCACATCTTTATAAAAGATTTCCTTAAATAAAATAAGCTTCACAAAGCTTGGTGTGGAATACGCTTTACATTAAAGCTTTTTAATCAAAGAGACCTGAAACAAATGAAAATAAAGGTTAGCATATTTCTAATTTAAACCAGCATGAAATGTTTACCAAACTAATTTCTCAGAAATATAAATTTTCGATCATGGTATTCTGAAGCTAATACATGTTAGATCAACATCATTGAAAAGTTTTAACAAGATGGCTCTATCAATTCCGGTATAGATTTTAAATACAGTTTTACTTAATTTCTCAGAAATAAAATTTTTGATCATGGTATTCTGAAGCTAACATAATTATGTTACATCAACATCATTGAAAAGTTTCAGCAAGATGGCTCCATCAATTTCAGTATAGATTTTAAATACAGTCAGACGATCTTGGTGTGATTTGTCCCATATATTTATTTTAATTACAAGTACATAAATCATTTCACAAATGAATCGCAGCACAGACATATTATCAGTTTTCTATTTATTCTTTTTAATAACACAGGTAAAAAAAACATTATTTTAAATTTAAAAACGTAGTTTTAAAAAAACATTAAGATCATCAATTTCATATAAAACCACAGTAGGTTTAGTACCTTGAACTCAAACTAGCCTCCAAAAAAGCCATTTGTTGCTAGAAAAAATAGACTTTTTTATTTAAATCGGTGAAATAGCTTACCGAAGCCCATGTCGTCGTCAGACTCCTCGGGTTCTTCCTCTTTCTTTTCCTCCTTGGCGGCTTCCGCGGCAGGAGCCGCAGCCGAGGCAGCAGCAGGTGCTCCACCGGCCGGGGCGGCTCCCACGCCGGACCCAATGTTGGTGATCAGGTCACGCACGTTAACGCCCTCAAGCGCCTTCGCGAACAGACCTGGCCAGTAGGGCTCCACATCGACGTTAGCCGCCTTGAGGATTGTTGATATTTTCTCACCCTTCAAAAACAAAAGTCACATAATTTCACTAACTTTTTACGAAATACACCGGAATAAAATAGGGATATGATGTAAGCACATGAAATAACCCACTGAACTATAGTTTGACTCCGTAATCCACGGGATGAAAGAAGATATATTCAAACACGAAAACAGTGCAACAATAACCTAACACATGAAACAGTAAAAAATCACAAAATACTTACGGTTACGGCGACATCATCATCAACCAAGATGAGAGCGGAGTAAACACAAGCTAATTCAGCCTTTGATGCCATTTTTAATAAAATAGTGCAAGTCGCCGACAGGCCTTAGCTCCAAGAGAACAAGCACGTTAGTTTTCCCGTGAATGAAGAGAAAGAGGCAAAAAAAGCTCTTGCCTCTCACGTCAGTGTCAATTACGACGTTAGTTTTTATCGCCGCTGTACAGGCTGTATTAGTCTTGTGCAAGTAGTTTTTAAGCTGCGTTTGAATTTACCATAGACTATTAAAGGCAACAAATTTGAATATTTTGTTGATCTAGTCGGTAGTTAATTTTAGTCATTCGATTGGTTGATGGATAGATTATCAACCAATCACGTGAAATCATGTTTATACATGGACTTATTATACAAACTTCCATGCGTTTTTACGACCCAATAGGTTTCAATTGTGAAATGTCAATTTGATTACCGTCAAGAGTCCATTGATTACTCTTCGCGTACGTTGTCTTTCGGGGGTTATTCATTTGACCCCTGATAGCCAACGTATTTAATTAAAATATCTTAGATCCTTTGCTTTAAAAATGTTGAATATATAAATAGGTTTAAAATACAAATACCTCGAAATGGTTCTCGATTTGGGGTCGTTCATATGACCCCAGATTGCCAACGTACGCAAGGAGTTTAAAAAAGGTCGTAAGGTTCTTAATGGACTCTTGAAGGTAATCGAATTATCATCTCACAATTGAAACCCATCGGGTCGTTTAAACGTCCCTTCACGTGATTGGTTGATAATCTATCCATCACCCAATCACCTCTTGCGCTTCTTCCACTCTCATTAATCGCTAGTTCCCTAAGTAGACTTCGTAATTTTCTGCCAATCCACACCAAAATTGCTCTTGTACAAGCTTTGCTCTTTCCCATTCTAGACTATGCCGACTGCTGCTACTTAGACCTTAATGAGAATCTTCTGAATAAACTTGAGCGGCTTCAAAATTTTTGCATTCGCATTATTTTTGGACTTCGCAAGTACGACCATGTTTCCGAGTATCGGGCCCAGCTTAACTGGCTTCCCATCCGTCTTCGCCGTGATTCTCATGTCCTTTTTCTTCTAGATAACATTCTGTTCAACCCAATGTCACCCCGTTATCTCAAAGAGCGGTTCCAATTTCTGCATCCCATCCGTGGACGGGAAATGCGTTCTTCCAAAAAACTCCGCCTTCAATTCCCTCCTCATTCTTCCCACTCCTACACACTCATTTACTGTGAAATCCGTACGTTTATGGAACTCCTTACTCCTATCAATCAGAGTCCCAATCCTTATCCATCTTTAAAGCAAGGGTCAAAGCACATTTCCTTGCGGTTTGACATCAGTCCTTGTTGTTCTTCCTTTTTCTTCTTTATCCTTTATATATCCGGATCATTTTGGTTGCAACTGAGCTGAGTGCTATTGTCTGTTTAAATAACCTCACATTTGTTTCTAGTTTTTATATATAGTATGTATGTATTTTATGAATATATGTACCTAGTCCTATACTGTATAGATATTCATAATCAAACTTATTTTCTCTATTATTTTTCTTGGAGCACTCACTCGCCCTTTTCGCCAAATTTCCTTTGCTTGTGGGTTGCTTGGCAGTGATCGCTTTTTAGCGATAAAGCCGCCCAAATTGTACTTGCATTTATTGTTAATTATTTCTGTACTGTAAGTTTTGTGTGCAATAAAGAATATATTATTATTATTATATTAGTTTTTTAATAAATCTCCCATTTTATGGGGGTTTAAACATTTAACGCAGGCTTGTGGCCACAACGAATGAGCTTTTAAATTCTTATTCTAAGGAGAGAAATTTGCGCACGATTCTACATGTATTCAAGATGGAAATATGGCGTGCAGTTCAGTGAGATATGTATTGGTATCGGATTCTAAGTTTTTATTATTATTATTATTAATCCTTTCATACATGCTTGTCGATTATGGGTACTCCTGAGCTGACCTTCTCTGAGCACGTCTTGGACTTGTCCTAAGTACGTTCGTCTAGGCCTTCCCCTTTCAACAGCTCCATCCACCCTCGCCTTGTAAATTTGTATTCGTTAATCGCCTTTCATCCATCCTTTCCATAAGCCCAAACCATCTTAGCATTCCCATCTCAATTTTTGTGACAACATCCTCTTTCAGACCACAACGCTCTCTTATTATGCTATTCCTTACTTTATCACTCAATGTCACTCCTGCCAAACTTCGCAATGCTCTCATTTTCACTGCATTTATCCTACTTTCATCCTTCTTTTGCCATACCCAACTCTCACTTCCGTACATAAGCGTCGGCACTAACAACCCCGCATGAACAGCCAGTCGCGCCTTCTCTGACACCTTCTGGCTGTTCTTATAGGCATGCAGCGCTCCATTTAACATATTCCCTGCATTCACTCTTCTATCAATATCACCCTCATGCCTTCCATCCCTCGTGAACCTAGTCCCCAGATACACAAATTCTTTCACTTGTTCTACCTTTTCACCTCCAATTAGAACATCACATTCTGTCATATCCTCCTCTCTCTCTCAAAAACCATGGTTTTTGTTTTTCTTAAGTTCACTTTCATACCTCTCGCTTCTAACGACGCTTTCATTATTGTTACCATTACCTGCAACTCGTCGGCCGACGACGCCAGTATGACTTGATCGTCAGCGTAGAGAAGGCATTTAACAAGCAACCCATCCATTCTCAGTCCATAATCACTGTCTTTCAGATCTGTCAAACATTCATCCATGAATAGGTTGAACAGCCATGGGGACATGAAAAATAAGTATTTGAAAAATCTATTGCTGTCTTTTGCAATCTTCGAGCGCTGTGCAGAGTGCGATATAGACGGATGCAAATCGGACCGAAATTACCTATCAAAAGTACAGACGTTTCGTAGTCCCCTGGATCCTTAAAAAAGTTGACCGATTTATTTAATTTTTTCATCGTCTACTTTATGAGGACTGTGGCCGTGTTCCTATGTTTTCCTATATTAAAATAAACTACAATAGAGCATTAGACAGAAGTAAAAAAGGTTCTTTTTAGGGTACACTTTGTGGTAAAAGTACAATAAACATCATTGCTTTTAAGATTCATGCCGAATTTATTAAAATCCACATAAATAGGAGCTGGCACACTTAATTGTTTTCATTTATAGTAAAGGAACTTCAGAATTTATGAGGCTTTTGCTTAAAAGAATTATTTTGTCTTGCATCAAACTATATTGTCGATGTAAAAACCTAAAACAGGGGTTTTCATTTTTACTGTCACTATAACTCTACCAAATCTAAAATGTTACATAATCCCTTCATACGTTGTGGCGGAAGGGGTTTTCAATTTTGCCTGGTTATACTCAGATAGTCATGGCAACGTCAAATGCAAATGTCATTCATTTTAGTCCCCCTGCTTCTTTTTTCTAATGTTATAATGAATGAAGTATAGTCAAATTAGTTTTCTGGATGTTTAAACACAACGGAAATTCATTCCGTTGTTTTTCGACTTTTGAAGGTTCATATCTCTTTTAATAATTAATTTATTAAAAAACGGAAAACATACAGACATGTCAATAGTGGCAATTGATTTTTTAGGAAAAAGTTATTCGTCTACTACACAGACAATACAACCTAGGTTGTATTGTTTGTGTTCGTCTACTAGCAACATCCAAGGAGGAAACCGGGGACTACGTTTGTATGGAAAAACGGCGCTTTTGTATCCTCTTAGCCAGTACAATCGCTCAAACGACCTAGTTCGGTCTTCTGCTACTAATAGTTCATTAGAGTTCACCGAATAATAAGTAAGACAGTCTTGTCAGTCTTAGGGTCAATTCCACCGAGACTCGACGCGACGCAACGATACGCGGCGCCGTGAGGCACCTCGAGGGGCCTGGGCGCAGCGCGGTGTGGAGTAACGTATTCTGAATTTTCACAATGAAATGTGTACACCCGACATTATGACAGAAAAGTTTTCGAAGAAAAGATGATTAGGTAAAACATCATTTCGAACATTCGAATATTAGTGCAAGTTAAGGTTTTAAGAAATGTGTTGTGACTGTTGTGAGAAGTGATTTTCGGCCAAAAAATAACACTCGCTGTATTAGGGAATTGATGTACCTAACGTGTTCGATTTAATGAGGTTCATAATAATAATAATTTATTACATACCACATTGAAGTACAAAGCAATCTTAAAGATAGGTAAATAAGGTGTAGGGTTACAATGTAGCGCCCCGTGAGGGCATGGCAATATAAAAAACCAACAATTAAATATTATTATAAAAAGAACGGTTTTCTTTTCTCAGATATTTTCTTAATTAGGGAAAATTTTAGACACCCACTTTTTTATCGCCGAGGAAATCATTAATTTTGTAATAACACTCAGTAATAACTGTAATAACACTCAGTAATAACTGAGTGTTATCCGAGCACAGCTCCGTGAATTGGTAATAACCAATTCACGGAGCTGTTTAATAAAAGAAGGAGGTGTTTCAGCGTTTTTTATATAATTTGGCAACTTGTATATTTTGAACATCATAGAATGAGGAGCTGACGTGTATAGCTTCAATTTCGAAAAGGGTTGCTTTAGACTTAGAGTATTATCACCTAGGTCATTTCTCTTTATATTTGGATTTTTTACGGGTGAGTACAAGTAAGCGTGATTTCTCACAAATTTGCACGACTCGTAAACGTAAATGTATTTATCTGTTAGTGTATGTAAGATGTAGTGTAATTTCATGTGACCGTCCGGTGAAATCATTACTTTGATTAACGCCCAAAACTTGAAATTTAGCATTCGAAGTTAAACTACAATAAACATCCGATAGTACAGTGCAATTTGCGCACAAAAAATTTTTGTTCGAATTTTTTTTGAGGTTGGTAGTTTGCAACAATTAAGTACCTACCTATCTTGATCTGCGACCCAATGTATGTATGTATGATCAACGTCAGGGTTTATTTTGCTCTAAAATCGTTTTTTTAAAGTGTGCCGCCCCTACCCTGACTTGTGTGTTTTGAATAATATTGACAAACCGGTTACTTACTAGTGCCGTCACGAAATATTTGTTAGCCGCCATGGGTAATAGTCCTCAAAAATGGCATAATGCAATGTTGATCCGAAAAACATTTGGTTAAATTAGGTTGACCGAAAATAATCGCCTTAAAACCGACTCCACGTAGTGTTGTTTGCCCTACCCCTTTCCAGAGCCGCGTAGCGGTGAGGCGGCCCGCGAGCTGAGAATGATGTGAGCAGAAACCGTCTGCCACGATTGGCACGCGTGGCGCCGCCGAAGTCCAGCAGCGCCGAAGCAATTAGCCATCATCTTAAGCCATGGCTTTTGCATTTCTACTTGCCTGCACAAGAAACATTTTTTTTAATACTTAGTTACCTACCTAAGTATCTACCTTACCACTTCTCTACGAGAACATTATGCACCAAGTTGGATTCAGGAAGAATGAAACAGTTTTAATATGAAATCAAATTAAACAACAGATTTCTGGTATTACAGTTTCAAAAATGAACCGTGTACTCATTTGTGATTCTTTAATACGACGTAAAGAAACCGAACCATTTTCGAAGAAGCATGATCACTGGTGATGAAAAGTGGATCACGTACGACAAGAACGTGCGAAAAAGGTCGTGGTCAAACGGCGGTCTGGCTTCAAAGACTGGCGAAACCCGGGTTTACTCGCAACAGGGTGATGCTGTGTGTGTGGTGGGATTGGAAGGGCATTATTCATTATGAGCTGTTACCACCAGGCAGGACCATCGATTCTAAACTCTACTGCAAACAACTGATGAGATTAACGCAAGAAGTTGAAAGAAGGCGGCCGGAATTAATCAGCAGAAAGGGTGTGGTTTTTCATCATGATAACTAGACCTCATACATCTTTAGCCACTCAGCAAAAATTCAGAGAGTTTTGCTGGGAGGTGTTAATGCATCCACCGTATAGTCCTGACCTTGCACGTTCAGATTTGCACCTGTTTCGGTCTCTTCAGAATTCTTTAGGCAGTGTCAGGTTAACATTGCGAGAGGACTGCCCAAACCCACTTGTCGCGGTATTTTGATGAGAAGCCTTAAAATTCCTATAGCAATGGGGTCATGTCCCTACCTACAAGATGGCAAAAAGTAATCGAACAAAATGGCACCTGTTTGTATATACTTTAGTTAAATGTAAATAAACTATATTAAAAAATGTTTTGAATTTTCTTAAAAAATGCGAAGAAACTTTTTTCCCCAACCTATTTTGACGGAGAAAAAAGTACGCCGCGGATAATAAGTCGTCTCGTCTGCCTACGCAGTCCTTTAGACTTATGTGGACTTATGAGAAATAAAAGTTTTATGATTTTCAAACGTTATGGATTGCAACTTGCAATATTTATGAATAACAATTTACGGGCAAATCGTATTTATGGATTCCAATTTTCGAAGACGTGATATTATGACATGATAACTTTGGGCAAGATTATCATTCGGAGAAATGATGATGATTGTAAAAAACTTTAAGAGATGTTAAATAGTGATTAAAATATTTATAAGACAAAATAGAGAACCACCTGAAGATGGTGCTGTAGGATAGTGACTTTTTAGTACAAATAAATTAATTAAGATGTCAGAATAATTTATTTTGCAACAATACAGCAAATTGCTTAACACAAGTAGCAATTTAAAATAAAAGAAGTAAAAGTAAATATTTCTTTAAAGCATTGCAACAACAGGCAGCAAAATATAAAAATATTATGTACAAATTAATGAACTAAAACAATGGAATATTCCAATATGTTATGTCTTGCATACATAGCTTAGAACTATGAATTTACAGGTCCCATGAAAACAAATGATGTTTGACCAACATATCCCTTACACCTTCTTTTAACGGCTGGTTTTGGGTATCTTTTTTCAAAGGTAATTCCCAGTCTGGATTCAAATTAAAGCCAAATTGTGAAAGTATACGGAGCTCACATTTAATTTGCACCCAACCTGGTGAATTGATGAAAGACCATGGGTGATACCATTTCTGAACAACATCAACACATGAACACAATACTTCGAGCCATAAATGCAAAGCTTCTTCATTTAATCCCATACATATAAGTGTCCGCAACTTGACATCCATCTGGGCATGAGCATTGTCATGAGAGAGATTAATTGCTTGTACACATCTGTACAGTAATTCTTCTGGTGTAAGCACTTTGCCATCTTCATCCAAGCGATATGTCTTACATAACACAAGGCGACTATAAACAGAGTTAAAGTCTTTTTCAACTTCTCTTGATGATGCCTCTTCAATAAACAGCCAAGGGTGACAAGGTCCATCCAAAAAACTAGGTCTTTTTATACCATGTAGAAGAACTCTTTTAAAAGCAGGTGCCAAAACCCCTCTTACTAAATGTGCAGCTTTTTCTGTGACTGAGTCATCACCAGCTCTGCTATACTTCACACCTTTTTCATCAAGCAATTTTACAAATCTTGCTGGAAACCAACCCCTTAAACCATTAAGTTCTCCAACCCAACAATGCTCATCTCTGGAACTGATTACTTCTATGACGTCATTTTTTCGAAAACCCAGTTCATCTCCATCTCTTCTCTCAAAGTCCAATAGAGCCTTGGCTCGGCGTCTTTTACTTTTGGAGACATTAACATATCTTTCTCTGTCAGCGGCATGACTTTGCATAGTATAATCTGCTGTCAGTTGAACTTCAGAAGCTAATTGAGGTTCTAAAGCTAAGAAATGTCTGGCAACTTGCAAGATGGCTTCTCTCAAATCTACTAGAATTTCTGTCTGTTTAACATTTTTTGAGACTGAGTCATCATTGTTGCTGTCCTCACCAAATAATATAGTTTGAATCACTGATTTGCTTCTTTTGATTTTCCTTCTTTGCAACTGTTGCTTGGGAAGATTAGGAACAGCGCTTGGGTTGCCAACCAAAGCCCCCTGATCTGCCATCAGGTAAGCCAGATGTCTCCTTCTATGTGTATCAATTAATGCTGGGCTCAGAGTGTCTCCACAAACTTCATCTATTGTTTTTATCAACAAATCCACATCATCAATTTCACCAGGAATGTCAGACAATGCATTAAATATTTGTGCAGAGTTTGATATCTCTGTAAATCTGTTTTCTCTTATTTTCAGCATAGCTAGAGTAACTTTAAAAAGCACTATAGATCCGTCTAAAAAGAATAAATCCCATATTCTCAATAAAATTTTCATATGAACAACATTAGCATAAAGAGTCAGAAACCAGTGCATGGTTATAAGAGAGAGCTCAATGTCATGTGCGTTCAAAACTTGATCAATGCCAGGTAAGTAGGTTGATATGAGACTTCTTAAAACTTTTTGGTCAGCTTGGATGCCAATCAATGTTGATGAATAATAAGATGCTGGCAAAAGGTCTTCAACAGTAGTACACATTATCCAAAATGCATCTTCCTCTTCAATTAACAGCAAAAGTGATGCTGCAATCATTCCAGTTCCTTGACAATACCCAATGTCTGGATAAAGCCAGGTCAAAGCTCGCAAGATCCTGCGTAATCTTGGCACACCTGTGCTAGTAGGGTGTGAAAAACAGACATTGTTTGGCAATATTTGTACCAAATCTTTTTCAATTTGCTTACTTGTTACAAGACCATCATCGCTAGATGCTCTCACAATTTCATGATATGTTATTTCTGTAGAGGCCCGTTTTTTATTAGCACTGCATAGATGCATCCAAACTTGGGGACGGAGAGAATGAGGCACGCCATCTTTAACCATTTTCTGTAGCTTATCATTTTTATCCAATTTGCCTTCCCCTTCTGAGAAATTGATTTCCTTACTGTAAAACTCCCACTGCAGCCTATGTTGATCATCTTCGACGAATGCGCTTGCAAGCAATTTGCTAGTGCTCTGTTCAGCTTCTGGCCCGTCTTCTTCTTCGACACAGAAGCCAAATTCATCAAATCTATAATCTGGAAGTCCTCCACCGTGGCCTTCGGACTCTGGCTGCGCCAGCTTGGCCATTATGTCCTGTGGGACCATGCTTGCAGTAAGTGCTGAAAAAGGCCCTCCAGGTACTGGTAGAAGTTCATCAGCGAGGTTCAGGCCCCTTATGGCATCGATTATGTCTTCGGGGTCATCGTCTGCTAGCGCGGCACTTATTTTACGCTCGTGATCTTCACGTCCCACATATCCGTCATGGTCGCGTGAACTAAACAGCGATTTAGCGAGATCCATTCTTTCGCACAGTAAGTTACAAACAAAACAATATTTCACGCTTTCTCCTGTTCACGCAAATCAATTTAATCATAATCATACGTCACGTCAAATCAAAACACAGATTACAAAATAAATAAAGGCAGTCTGTGATAGGCCAAGAACGAACGTCACACAGACCACAGATTGTCAGTTTTTTTTTTCCTCTTGGTATGGCTCGCACGGCTTGTGCATTTGCCAGTTTCAAAGTTAGGGAAACATATTTACAAAAGGATATCGGATACGGATAGGTACGGAAGGATCAGGAGAGCAGAGGATATAATTTTGTATGAGAAAAAAAATATATATATGTATGTCGGCGCTGGAATAGTAAAGAATCGGAAATAACGTCATTCGAACAAACCGCTCACTGACTCAGGCGGCGCACTATGGGACGAAACGGTATTTTCCATCTCAAAAATAGATAACTCTTTTGTTTTTCGATTTTCTTTCTCGAATTTTTTTTCACGTATTTGTGAATAACTAGGCTATAAAGGAAATTAAACATCATAATTTTAAGAATTATATTTATTTCGTAAAAAAATGACAGAAATGAAGTTATACACAATTTCATAAAAAAAAGCATATATTTATATTAAAATAGAAATAAAAGTTACATTTTTACTTAAAATAAGTTTAAAACTAAGTTCTTAATTAAAATAGAAACAGTTACATGATAAAAAAAATCAGCACAAACAAAAATTCAGCAATGAGTGTCCTACTCATTCATCACTTATTATTTGTAACAATTCTTTAGATTCTTCAAACAATTCTTTGGATATTATGAAACTTGGTCTATTTAAGCTAGATATATAAGGATCAGATGTATATAACAAAATATGCAGAACATCTTCGTTTGTTGCTGATCTGGAACACTTCCTAGCGTGATGTAACCTATATTTCTTGTAATCTTTATTTCGGGCTTCCTGTGCATCTTCGGATAATTGTCCGATTGGCAAAACTGCATAATGCTCTATTATTTTAGCACCATGTATAAGTATTTTATGGACTGAAGATGGCATGTAATACCAATTATATTTGCTTACATATAATTGCGCGGTTGTCAATGTATACTGGCCGAATTTTTCTGCGTTTATCCCGAATCCCGATGACATAGTTTGAAGAATTACATATAATCTCTTGATTAATTCTTCATCAATTCCAGTTATCTCTGCAGAGCATTGGTAATTTTGAAAAAATCTTCTTGCCGTATTTCCATCATTACTATTACCGGAACCTTGACGTGGTTTATCAATGTGCAAACCAAGCACTTCTCGGAAACATTTTTGGACATGTTTTTTCTTGTCTTCTTTAAGTTTCTTGTTATCTGGAGTTGTTGCAGACCACTTCTCAAAACCTAAATTGTAAGAAATATGGAGGATCATTTCCATAAATCTTATCCATGCGTGTAATGTTGACAACCCGTATTTAAACGCATTTTTATTTTCTACTCTCGTTGAAACTTTTGCAAGATCATTCATTTGTCTAGGAGTTGCTCCACAAACAGTGCACGTAGCACTGGATGGTGTGTTTGTTAACACTTGAGCAACTTTTCCATCGATCATTGTCATAAATAGTTCATGTTTAACTTCAATGACTTTATCGTTTATTGACACAAGAGTTGGAATCAATTGATTAATTTTGGCTTCAATTTCACTAGCAACCGCTGTAGTTTTTTCTGGTGTTTCCTTTGCAAATTCTAACGAAATTGGTCTGCAATATCTAACAGATGAGCAAGTAAGATTTTGCCATATAACTGCATTAGTTTCCTCATCTACTAGTCGCAGTGGTACAAGGGACACTATAAACAAGTTAGCATCCGATATTTGTTCGTTTTCTTCCGGTAGAGTTTGTTTATACTCACTCTGCCCGGAGGATCCATCGCATCCCCATTTAGTGAAAAGCTTGACACGGTTGTAATTTGTCGATCCTGAATTTATCTTTATAATACGACAAACGGTATGATCTAAGAGATCTTGCAGATTCATTTTGGCGCTTATATTTGTCACCGTTATGCTGGATGGAGGCGGATAGCAAGCCTTTTTTGCTTCACTTAATGTTTGATAGGAAGGCAATACGGAACTTAAATTCTTATCCATGAGTCTTTTTCTTAGGTAAGAATATTGGACTTTGGTAAGATCTGTTTCAATATACATACTCAATGCCTCCTCTTTTGTAAAAGAAAGTGCATTATCTGGATTGAGTATGTATTGTAGAATTACTTTTTTCTCTTCTTTTTCCGTATTTCTGATAATACTCACAATCGAAGCTTCTTCATTTTCACCCATCGATCGTAAACCTTGCACATAAGCGTTACGCACATGTCCCATTCCATATTCCTGGACCATTTCCATATTTTTGCGTTTCTTTGTATTTTCCGAACATTCGTCATATGGTTTTGTTGATCTACCTCGATCACCAGAATTATTCAAACCAGAATTTTCAGATGTTGAGGTACTGCAAGAGTTCAATGATACTTTGAACTCACCGTTTAACCAATCTGAGTATAGACTCTCGAAACGGTCTGGCTTTCTTTGAGCTTTGGTCCATTTCTGGTTGCAACTCGATGTTAGATTTTTTTGAATACTCTGTATTACAGTATTAACTTCTGTTTCCGATAGTTGAAAGTTATCCAACAAATATTTTTTGAAATCTGAAGTACTTTTCCCGCTTATTATTTGAGCACATAGATCGCGTCGAACACAAACGAATTCACTCATTGTTAGATAATATTTGTTTTTTGTCAGTTAATTGTTATTGAATAGAAGTATCTGAACACTTTGATGAATAGTATGCTGAAAACACGGGTATATGAAGGTCTCATATTTTAGTGCCTTGTGCAAAAACCAAGGGACAATTGATTATGCCAGTTCTCACCGATATAGTGTAATCAGTACTGATTGTAGTTAATTACCACAATAGATAAATAGTTATTTTTCTGCAGCAATAAAGTTTATCATACTTGTGGTTGATGTAATCACCGCAAACAAAAATCCCATGGAGAGATTTTTTCACATATTAAAATAGTTTACTAATTTGTTAATGTGTGCTTCCATCATTGAAATGGTAAAAAAAATATAGAAGTCAAAATACAATAATTAGAAAGAAAAAAGATCTGATTTTTTATTTATTTCTCCCTCGATTGACATTGTTGCTCCTAAACCACTTTTGCGCAAAAAAGGCGCAAGTTTTTTTTTAATCCTCATATTACTGAATAGATAAGGTCTCTAATAGAGTGATTAACTTAACACCGGCAGCTTTCGGCAACAAGGAAAACTCCAATTGAAATAAAAAAAAATCTAAAATATATTCACATGACTAAAAAAATAATAAAAAATAAAATAAAGATACTTTTTACTAAAACCGAACGTGGTTGCAAAGTGTACATTCCGAGCTATCTAATGATGTATAACACTAACATACTCCTTTGGAAAAGTTCCGAATAATTATGTGTTAAAGTTCCGGAACGGTAATTTAATTGGCATGAAAATATCAATGTCCAATGTTTGAGGTTCATTTTATAAGCGAAAAACGAAGATATGTTAATTATTTAGTAATTTACTCGAAAGCTTCATTCTTTGAGAGTATAAAACCATAAAGAATTCTATGGAATCACAACTTTCGTCATAACCATTTTTGAGATGGAAAATACCGTCTCGTCCCATAGTGCGGCGTGGGGCACAACCAGTCGGCGGAGCGGGGGGCGAGCGGCCGGCTATAAAAGCTACGGGCTGCCTCGACCACTTCACTTCGCTTCGAGCAGCCGTACCGTCCACACGCCTAATTGTGACATGGTGCACGCCTGACTCAATTCACTAATAATTTATTAAAATTATTATTTGATAATAATTAATTAGTGATTAGACTAATATTAATTATTAAATCAATTCGTTATTAATACATTTCTTTCATTTTTAAATTATGGATCATTCTGGTGATGGTCCTCCATCACCTATCATCCAACTTGGCTCTGCTCGAGCCGAAATGTATGTACATGAATTAATAAAAACATTTATAATATATGCTATATTTTAATATTATTAACAATTATGAAGAAAGCTATTATTTTATAAACACACATCAAAAGATCAAGCATTTTTATGCGGATTTCTTGAGATTGAGATGTGGCTTTGTAATAAATTTATGATTTTATAAATTTATATGGATCCTTTTTGGTGCATTTCATAATTTGAAACAGGAACTGTCAATCAAATTCGAGTAAAAGATGAAAATCAGCTGTCAATATTTTCCCTATAAAAACATACAACGCATTGAAGACATTATTAGTGCTACTGTTTCCCTACTACTGATTAAAACCAACGTTATTATGGAGCGGCGACGTCATTTAAGCAGGGAAGAAATGCTCAGAGCCGTGGGAATGATAGAAGCTGGTTCCCGGCAACGTACTGTGGCTTTAGCTCTAAAAATTGGGCAGAAGAACAATGGCGTTTCGTGTGCTTTTTTGATGAGTCTCGTTTTGGTATGAGACCGGATACAAGATGTATACGACACTGGAGAACCCCTGGACGCCAACAGCGATTAAAATCCTGCCAGGAAGTCCATCCTTATAGTGGTGGAACCATCATGGTATGGGCGGGTATTTGGATCGGCGGAAGAACTGAGTTGATTTGGACCAGAGGCAACCTCAACGCTCAAATTTATGCTGAGACGATTGTATCAGACGTCATCGTTCCTCTACAAGTGCAAATCGGTCCCTTATTTCAGTTAATGCATGATAATGCACGACCGCACACCGCAAGAGTTGTAAGACAGACTCTCGCCGCAGCTAACATCAATGTCCTGCCCTGGCCTGCTCAGTCGCCAGACTTGAACCCGATTGAGCATGCATGGGATATGCTACAGAGAAGAGCTCTGCCGAATATGGAGGGTATCCAGTCGCAAGAAGACCTTTTTTTGTTGTTGCAACGAACATAGGCGGCCATTCCACAGCGTGATTTGGATGAACTCATTTTGAGTATGCCAAACCGATGTTCTTGTGTTGTTAGTGTTCGCGGTAGAAACACGGATTATTAATTGTTTAAGTTACCCAATAAAATTTTAAAGAAAACTGTTATTTCAGTCTTTTTTTCGAACTTTAATGTTAGTAGTTCAAATGTCAAAAATCCCTTTATTAGGAAAATGGCAAATTTCTTTATTAATGCAAAGGTGACTTGGTTTATCGTTACTGAAGACAAACGAAAACACTTTATTTGATGAATCCTTAAAGAAAATTTTAATTAATATCAATCAGGAGAAAAGTTATTGCAAAAATATATAAAAATATATTATAGGATAGGGATGTGAGATGAAAAGGGAATTTATCAAAAGCTTGAAGAGCACTCTTTGAATCTGTGAAAATAATAGCTTTATTTAATTTCATAATTCGAACATATTCTACAGCTTTAAGTAAACCATAACATTCACCAGTAAACACTGAAGATTTTGGCGGAAATTTGATTTTTTGGACTATTTTATATTGGGAATGATAGACTCCTACTCCAACACATTCAGACACCGAATGTTTGGAAGCATCAGAGTATAAATGATGAAAATCGCCAAAATCCGATTGAAGAAAACAAATGAAGTTACTATTAGCATTAAAGTCATTTTGATCAAACAAGTCTTAATGAATAATCGGGGAATACATTAAAGACTCGTAACTATTACAGAACAATGGTAACATAAGAGAACTATAAGTAGGCGATGAAAGAGACTGATACTTTTGATAACTTAATAGTATAGGGGGAACGGATTTATGTGACCAATAAGATGAAGATGGCACCAACTCAGAAAGATTTTGTAGTTTTGATAAGAGTGGATGATTGGAAAACTGAACGACCCTAAATAAAAATCTGTCAGATAAATATTGCCTTCTTAGATGTAAAGGAGGCTCAGAGCATTCCACTTGTAAAGCATTTATGGGGCTTGACTTCATGGCACCTGTAATTATTCTCATACTTTTATTTTGAATTAAATCTAATTTTCTAAAGGCTGTAACATTGCCAGGCTCAAGAAGAAAAGTACCGTAATCTAAAACGCTTCGAATTAGTGCATTATAGAGCAATTTCATGGAGTATGGGTGAGCGCCCCACCAAACTCCAGAAAGACACCTTAATATATTTAAGAGTCGCTCACATTTTATCGCAATATAGTTACAATGCGCAACACCAGTAAGTTTGGAATCCAGGATTACACCTAAAAATTTAAACTCTTTTACTAACGGCAGAATACAATCATTGTAAGTTAATTTAATTGGAGGTGGTAAAAGTTTACGAGAAAATAACATCGTTGCACACTTTGATACTGATAGTGTTAGGCCATTACTATCCATCCACAACTTAAGAAGCGTTAATGAATGGGACACCAAAGATTCAGCTTCTGAAATAGAACTATTTGCGCAATACAAGAGCAGATCATCAGCATATTGTAATATTTGTACATTTTTACTCAAAGAAGGTTCTAAATCATAGATAGGTATAAATGTTGTATAATAATGGGCTTAGAACCGATCCTTGAGGTAAACCTTTCCATACAGTGCGCGTGATATCTGAATCAGGCAACGTTATTTTTATGAGGCGTTCAGAAAGCATATTCATAATGAAATTAATAATTATATAAGGCACATTCAAAGATTGTAGTTTTTGATTTAAAATTGGTAAAAGAACATTATCATAGGCAGAATTAATATCTAAGAAAACCGCAATAACAGATTTATTTAGAGCGAAGGCCAATCGAATATCCGAAACAAAGCAACTAATACTATCAGTGGTACTTCTGCCTTTTCTAAATCCAAACTGACTTTCAGCCAAATATCCATTCTTTTCCATGTGCCATTCTATCGGTTTTTAACAAGATGTTCAGTTATTTTTAAAAGGACGGATGAAAGGGCGATAGGACGATATCCGGATATATCTGATAGATCTTTACCCAGTTTTCGAATGGGCAGCACTATTTGACATTTCCACGACGTCGGAATGACACCTGATAATAACATTGAATTTATTAAATTTAGATAAAAAAGAACAAAAAGAAGAATTTCGTCGCTTACGTTCTTAAGAAAGGAATAAGAAATACTATCATGGCCAGGAGCCGAGTCCTTTACATTACTAATAACACTCTTGAGCTCATACAGTGAAAACGGAGAGTGAAGGCCAAAAGAGTCTGGTGAATAACCACTGGGAGAAAACTCAGTTACATTTTGAGGAACCCATGGCGGTGCCAGCTTGTCCATGAAGTCATTGGCTAAAGCCTCTGGAATAGAAGTAAAAGAGGATTCGGAAAATGCAGATCTAAATCGTCTAATATTCCTCCAAACAAGTGTTGGATGAGTATCAGGAGAGATAGATAAACAAAATTTCCTCCAACTATTAAACTTTTTTTGCATAATTTTTTTGTTTCTGAAATTATGTTTGAGAGCAGATTATAGTTACTAACTGACATATTGTGTTTATAATTATACTCGGCTTCCTTTCTTTTTTTAACAGCCACAGTGCATTCACTATCCCACCAAGGAGGGGAGGGGATTTTAGACTTAGAGTTATTTTTTACTGGAAAAACTTTCTTGGCAGCTTCTGTTAATATATTTGCCAAAGCAACTGCAGAACATGCTTCAGAACCTGGACTAATATTAGGAAGGGAGGAGATTTTCCTTTCCACACAGCTTTTATTAGAATTCCACATCTCACTACCCTTTTCAGGAAGTCTAAATTTTGAATGATTTAATTGCTTAGGATTTTTTGTCCTATTCATCGGGAAAGAAATAATAATAGGGAAATGATCACTACTAAAAGAAGATGGTAAAGTTTCCCACAACATTGTTGTAGCTAAGTTAGGAGAACAAAGAGATAAATCTACTGCACTAATTATTTGATCAGGTAATGTTCTTCTAGTTGGAGAACCAGAATTCAAAATGCAAATATTATGTAAGTCCAATATTTCTAGTAATTTTTCACCAGCGCTGTTAGATATTGAACTACCCCATGAACAATGATGTGAATTAAAGTCCCCTAAAATCAGGAAAGAGACTGATACTTTTCATAACTTAATAGTATAGGGGGAACGGATTTATGTGACCAATAAGATGAAGTTGGCACCAACTCAGAAAGATTTAGTAGTTTTGATAAGAGTGGATGATTGGAAAACTGAACGACCCTAAATAAAAATCTGTCAGATAAATATTGCCTTCTTAGATGTAAAGGAGGCTCAGAGCATTCCACTTGTAAAGCATTTATGGGGCTTGACTTCATGGCACCTGTAATTATTCTCATACTTTTATTTTGAATTAAATCTAATTTTCTAAAGGCTGTAACATTGCCAGGCTCAAGAAGAAAAGTACCGTAATCTAAAACGCTTCGAATTAGTGCATTATAGAGCAATTTCATGGAGTATGGGTGAGCGCCCCACCAAACTCCAGAAAGACACCTTAATATATTTAAGAGTCGCTCACATTTTATCGCAATATAGTTACAATGCGCAACACCAGTAAGTTTGGAATCCAGGATTACACCTAAAAATTTAAACTCTTTTACTAACGGCAGAATACAATCATTGTAAGTTAATTTAATTGGAGGTGGTAAAAGTTTACGAGAAAATAACATCGTTGCACACTTTGATACTGATAGTGTTAGGCCATTACTATCCATCCACAACTTAAGAAGCGTTAATGAATGGGACACCAAAGATTCAGCTTCTGAAATAGAACTATTTGCGCAATACAAGAGCAGATCATCAGCATATTGTAATATTTGTACATTTTTACTCAAAGAAGGTTCTAAATCATAGATAGGTATAAATGTTGTATAATAATGGGCTTAGAACCGATCCTTGAGGTAAACCTTTCCATACAGTGCGCGTGATATCTGAATCAGGCAACGTTATTTTTATGAGGCGTTCAGAAAGCATATTCATAATGAAATTAATAATTATATAAGGCACATTCAAAGATTGTAGTTTTTGATTTAAAATTGGTAAAAGAACATTATCATAGGCAGAATTAATATCTAAGAAAACCGCAATAACAGATTTATTTAGAGCGAAGGCCAATCGAATATCCGAAACAAAGCAACTAATACTATCAGTGGTACTTCTGCCTTTTCTAAATCCAAACTGACTTTCAGCCAAATATCCATTCTTTTCCATGTGCCATTCTATCGGTTTTTAACAAGATGTTCAGTTATTTTTAAAAGGACGGATGAAAGGGCGATAGGACGATATCCGGATATATCTGATAGATCTTTACCCAGTTTTCGAATGGGCAGCACTATTTGACATTTCCACGACGTCGGAATGACACCTGATAATAACATTGAATTTATTAAATTTAGATAAAAAAGAACAAAAAGAAGAATTTCGTCGCTTACGTTCTTAAGAAAGGAATAAGAAATACTATCATGGCCAGGAGCCGAGTCCTTTACATTACTAATAACACTCTTGAGCTCATACAGTGAAAACGGAGAGTGAAGGCCAAAAGAGTCTGGTGAATAACCACTGGGAGAAAACTCAGTTACATTTTGAGGAACCCATGGCGGTGCCAGCTTGTCCATGAAGTCATTGGCTAAAGCCTCTGGAATAGAAGTAAAAGAGGATTCGGAAAATGCAGATCTAAATCGTCTAATATTCCTCCAAACAAGTGTTGGATGAGTATCAGGAGAGATAGATAAACAAAATTTCCTCCAACTATTAAACTTTTTTTGCATAATTTTTTTGTTTCTGAAATTATGTTTGAGAGCAGATTATAGTTACTAACTGACATATTGTGTTTATAATTATACTCGGTTCCCTTTCTTTTTTTAACAGCCACAGTGCATTCACTATCCCACCAAGGAGGGGAGGGGATTTTAGACTTAGAGTTATTTTTTACTGGAAAAACTTTCTTGGCAGCTTCTGTTAATATATTTGCCAAAGCAACTGCAGAACATGCTTCAGAACCTGGACTAATATTAGGAAGGGAGGAGATTTTCCTTTCCACACAGCTTTTATTAGAATTCCACATCTCACTACCCTTTTCAGGAAGTCTAAATTTTGAATGATTTAATTGCTTAGGATTTTTTGTCCTATTCATCGGGAAAGAAATAATAATAGGGAAATGATCACTACTAAAAGAAGATGGTAAAGTTTCCCACAACATTGTTGTAGCTAAGTTAGGAGAACAAAGAGATAAATCTACTGCACTAATTATTTGATCAGGTAATGTTCTTCTAGTTGGAGAACCAGAATTCAAAATGCAAATATTATGTAAGTCCAATATTTCTAGTAATTTTTCACCAGCGCTGTTAGATATTGAACTACCCCATGAACAATGATGTGAATTAAAGTCCCCTAAAATCAGGAATGGTCTTGGAAGAAGAGAAAAAATATGACTAATTTCAGCTAATATGGATGAAGATGGCGAATGAGGAATATACAATGAAACTATACAAATATTATACACAGATATAGCTACAATTGAAATATTTACATTATTTACAGGCAGAGCAATATGAGTAAATGGAATACCATTTTTAATCAGTATTGCAACACCACCATAACTATCGAATCTATCATCTCTGATAGAGGTATAACCATTTATTTTAAAATTATACATAGGTTTAAGCCAAGTCTCTGACAAAGCAGAGACAAAAGGCTGATATTTATTTAATAAATATATAATTTCATGCTTTTTACTATTTGCACTGCGACAATTCCACTGAAGGACTTTCGCTATGTTCACCATCGCGAATAATTTGCAAACATTTTTCAACTATGTGGGCAGCGTAGGACGGTGAATTTGAGTTAGATTTTGCTACAAGGTTAAGAAGGGAAACAATTAAATTTGTAATTGATGCTTGGGAAACAGACTGGTTCATATTGTTTAATGCACACCCATCAGATGGAGCGGGTATAGCATATTCATGAATAAGAGCTTGGTGAGCCCTTTGATCGTAGCCTTTTACTAGACTAGGAGGGGAACGTGGTTTTAAAAATTTAGTGTGCTTATAGGATGTATTTGAATTTACAATGTTTTGTTCTTGTTGAGGATAATTTTTTTGAATTTTAGGACTGGAAGCAGTAGTATCAGCATAAGATTTCGAAACAACTGGATATAGTTTATAGGCTTCTGCATAGGATAAGCAATTTTTAGCCATCGAAGTTTTAATATTTTTTTGCCTTGAAAATTCTGGGCAAGACTTCTTTGTTGCATAATGATACCCAGTACACAGACAACATGTGGCTTGTTCCTGATTTAATTGGCAAGAGTCACCAGAGTGATCCTGACCACATTTAAAACAACGGGGTTTGGATCTGCACAATGTTTTGGTTGACCAAATCTACAACAGTTGTAGCATTGTATGGTTGGGAATATGTATAGCTCTACTGGCAGTGAATTGTAGCACATAAATATGCGTGGAGGTAATACTTGACCATCAAACGTAATAACGACTGTCTGAGATGGCTTCCAGACAGGTGAGCCATCAATAAATGTTTTATAATTAAACCGTCTGACTTTTATTATTTTGCCGCATCCAGGTGGAACTGAAATATTTTCAATGATCTGCTCAGGAGACCAATCTGCAGGAACACCTCGAACAGTACCCTGTCTTGTTACTGTAAATGTAGGTATAAACGCTTTTAGTTTATTCGCTTCTAAACTTTTATGCTGGAGAAATGAATTAGCATCTTCGAAGTTCGAAAAAGATAGTGCTATTTTATTACGCTGTATACGCTTTATACTCCCGTTCACAATGTTGCGAATTTTAGTCTTCTTCATAATATTGCCAAACTCGATGGGGTGCAATGTGGTGCCAGAATTCGGTGAAAGTTCGACTTTTTGAACATGCACCACGAATGGAGCAGTATCCGATTCATTATAATTGATACGACCAATGGGAGAGAATTTAGGCGCTGTCTTAGCTGACTGAGTTTGATTTACTGCTGGAGCTGGATCCTGTGAAGGCGGTTGGGGGCGAGACGATTGAGAGTCACTTTCAATATGCGTTTCATTACAGCTACAATCATCAGGAGTAAGGGTACCGCTATCATTCCTTCGTCGTTTTTTATTACATTTTTTACAAATTCTTTTACGCCGTTTCTTAGAGACTTGCAAAGACGATGACTTGGAAGCCGATGACGCGTCAGTCTCCATTGCCTGCTCATTATTATCTACAACTATCTCAGCCTCGGCCTCTATAGTTACAAAATTTTCTGCCGGGGGGACAAATCCCCCCGGAATGCCCTGGATCAGGATCAGGAGGATCGTTCATAGACGATCAAAAATAAAATTTACAAAAAACTTACCTAGAACTAAAAGAATTATACAAACAAAATAAAATATACACTAAACTATGAATAAATAAAAATATTATACTCTTCTGATCACTTTAAAGCTAAATAAACAAAATAATCAAAATTTTACAAAAAAGACGCGCTCGCCAAGTCGAACGTTTCCCGCCCTTCGATTGTCACAGTTCACAGACAGAAGATCCCACAGAACCACAGAATGTCTAACATTTAAAAAAAAAAATACATTTTAGGTCTTCGGGCCGAGCACAGATTACAGAAGAAGAACGGTGTAAAGAGAATAGAACGGTGCGTTGAACGATGTGTAATCCACAGATAAGAAAAGACTGTAACGTCAAAAATTAGGGCTGTCCTGTCACACTTTAGCGAACCACTCGGTTATGTCCGAGTGGTTCGCTAAAGTGTGACAGGACATATCGATTAATATTTATGTCCGTGAAGCTATTTTTATCGATTGTCTGTTTACAGCAAATAATGTTTCAATCTCTGTAAGCGACACTCAAGTATAATTACAGTTACACATGCTCATTACTAGCACGGAAACATTCTACTATTGAGCAAGTGCTACTTAGTAGGATGTGTATCGAAGTCTTGCTAATGAGGCTGACAAAAGTTTTTTTCTATATATGTCATTGTATTGAGGAAAAAATTACGAAAAAAAAACTGTTTTTACTTTTTTTCTATTTTTAAAAACGGCTGAGAAAATGAGGATCAAAGTGCGCCATTTCATTTCAAAATATTTAAAAACACGCTCGGCCCTCGAACGTGCTATGACGTCACGAGTCGAGAGGCGCCGGCCGGTACCGCCGCAACCGCGATGTCCCTGCATTTTAAATCTGTAATATCTTCGAAAACATTTAGTAAAATTACATGCTGTAAATTGCCATATTGATCTATATTAAATGCACAATGTATTTAAGGTACTTAATTGAATAAGGATTGGTGCTGTATTGCTTAAAATCGCTTTGTAAATAAGCCATTATTTCTCATAAAACATAAAAATGTGGTTTTATGGGTTATCCTTGAGATAGACATATACAATCGCGGTCTTTTTTGTAGACCTTTTTAAGGTGTTCAATACTGTAGTACATTATTTAGATCTAGTTCGCAGGGTTCAGCCAATGTTTGCAATGTAAGTGCAAAAAAATGTGTTTATTTACGACATCACATTATAAATCTTTAAAATTATCAGTGTTTCTCTACTATATTATGTATGGCCCACGCCGGCGCGTTCCTGTAAATAGCGCGTTTATTACATTATGTAAAATCAACTTATAGGCAATGTATGTATATGTCACCGGCAATCTGTATAACTCAGGTATTGTATACAATGCCTAGGCAATGTATCCCTAGGGGTTGTACAGTGTATATACATGTATTTTTACCGAATGCGTTTATTGGTAATTAGTTTTGTTCAATTTTACTCACAAAAAACTTTATTGAAGAGAAGGTGTTCCGCTTTGTAAGAAGGGGGTTTATTAGGTTGCGAGGAGCGAGCGAAGCGAGCGTGCCGCGGCAGCGGCCAGTGAGTGCCAGAGACAAACTGGCTTCATTTTCTTTATGCCGTTTTATACTCTGATATTATACCTAAAGTAGAGATATTTTGATAAAGAAATCATACGAATCGATTTTATTATTTCCCACCCAAAATATATGCCAAAGGACTATTCTTACAGTGAAATTATTCATAATGCCCGGTAAAAGTGATAAATTCAAGCTATCTCAAACTTTGATTTATTAAATTACCCACGAGTAGTCTGTCGTTATTCATATGGTCCGGCCAAGGTAATTAATTTATCTAATTGACAAATGCACTTGGTCATTATTCATTAGTACCACCCGTCTTAATACTGCCCAGTTAATCAAGTAGCCCGTAACGTATAATATGTATGTATACATTCTGTAGTATATTTAGTACTGATACTGTGCGGAGCCGGTGCGAGTCGCTATTTTTTATTTATAAATTATTGAGCCACCATCAAGCTATCCACCTTTGGCAGATTGTCCGAGTGGCCTTTCTGAAATCCTTCTCACATCGCGTTTATCTTATAGGATTTTATGTTTTTTTATAATATTACTAAAAAAGGATAGCTATCTAATGTTAAAGACTTATAAATCAACCTATTTCTGCAAAAGAATCACAACTCACACAGTGCGCGCAAGTAGTTTTACTCGAATTTCAATAGGGAGGCAGGCGGCGCGAACGGTACCACTGGACTAGTGACGTAGCGCACGAAGCGCGCGACATCTCGGAGATTTAAAAACTGGTCTATGCTTCTCGCATCGATGACTTCGGTAATACTTTATTTATATTATAGAGTAACATTTTAACCCTTTTGTCACCCTCATTATGAGCATGGTACTTTCGAGTATGCTCAAAAATCGACAGCCATGCGATTTGTGAGCCTGCTACCTGCTGCGCGGGTGGAATAGCGTGCTTTTAGCATGCGTGAACAGGTTTGCTTATTGATCATGCTACTAGGCTAGTTCATAGTATCCATTGAGAACTGGTAAAAAGATGTAAGTCTCGGTTTGCATTACAGCGATACGCGTTTACTTGCCATATCCATACTAATACTATAAATATAAAAAAATATATATATATAAATATAAATATGCGCCAGACAACACACCTCTTGTAATGGTCTCGAAGTAGGGATTATTAAATCCCTGTGTTACGAGGTACCACACAAGGAAATAAGCTAGGGGCGTCTCCCAGCTCACCCAGACCGGAGTCAATTCAGAAAAGATCGTTTCCTGAATTAACCCGACCGGGAATCGAACCCGGGACACTACGGAAATCGAGGCGAGAAACCGTGCTACAGCACACTACGCCAATCGTGTCGTCCACTATGAAGAGGAAAGATTTGATTGTTCGTTTGTTTGTATTGAATACGCCCCGAAAAGAATTGTTAACTAATTGTAACTGTTATAAGTAATAATGGTTGAAAGTGCTTTGTAAAATTGTGATGTCCTTAAAAATATCAAATGTTCTCTTTCTTTCAAACTACTGATGCAGGGCTAAGTTGCGCAACATCGAGTACTTTCTCGTTTCTCGTTTCTCGTCCTGAGTCGACAAAAGAGGAAGATTGACAAAATTTTTTCACGCGACAAAGCGGTTTAAACATGTTTAGCATAATTTATTTATTAATATAATAATCGATATTATCAATAGTATGAATTTAAAGAAACTATAGTATCGATATAAACAATCGATACAACCAATCGATTAAAATAATTGATAATTGAACGCCGTTACTAAACAGACACACCAGTATATGTGTGCTCTCGCCATTACTGTAAAACTGACTTTCAAATATACAAGGACTCTAAATATGTACTAAAGTCAGGTACTTGAAGAATCATTAAATAGCTTGTTATTAAGTTGTTGTATGAGTCAAGCTAATGTACTATTTAGTTTTTGTTATTTTATGCATTGTGTTTTTTCATCATCATGGCTCTATGTTAGGTACTGAACACATTAGACTTATTGGCTTCATCTAAAGTGGTATGCATTTGAGCTTCTTCAGTACCGTAGTCAGTCTTACAAGACCAATTTTCTGCCTTTTTATTTGATATTTTCCTTGTACTTTGTCTGTGAACTTATTATAGTGTTAGAAGAAAATACGGAAGAGGCGCCCCCTGTCTCAGAGCTGACAAGTTTTGAAGAATGTTCGTCGTAGCAACGGGCAACGGGCGGCGCACCGCTCACTTTTTAGCTGGCGATCGGACACAGCGGACGTTCCCTCTCTCTATTGTTAGACCTTAGTGCCCAATTTGAGACCTAAATACCCTAAATTGCTAACATTACGTTACGTATTTTTATTTTCTGTGCGAATAATCAAGCTGAAGTCGGCTATCATTTTGTTATTAAGAATTTTAAGTTTTCGTTATTTCATCTGCGTCATTTTTTTAATATACCTGCTTCTGGTTCATAAAAATAGTTATTTGCAGTAGAGTTTAATGTGTAGCTAATGCATGATCATGTACGTATGCATGTTGTAATTAATGTCAGTGTCATTAATTTAGAAAATAATAATATTACAGATGCTGTGCTCTCTATATTTCCCTGGGTAAAAAAGGATCCAAGCTCTGACAATACAAACATGGAGTCAACAAGTGGGGAAGCATTGGATCCTCTTGATAGGAGCAAAGAGTCTGAAGGTGATAATTTAGAGGCTGTCAAAAGGTTTATTGCGGGATATATCGGTGATGACTTCCTCCTTAAGCACGATAACGCTCGTTGTCACACTTCCCGTGCCACAACTGAATACCTTTAAGAAGTCGGTATCGCCACATTGGACTGGCCAGCGATCAGCCCGGACTTGAATCCCATTGAGCACGTGTGGGATTAACTGAAGAGGAGGGTTCGTTCCAGAAATCCTGTTCCTTCAAGTGTGAATGAGCTGAAATCGGCTTTGATAGAGGAGTGGGAAGGCATCCCGCAAGAAAAGATTCAGAAGCTGATTAGGTCAATGAAGAACCGTCTACGAGCAGCTATTAGAGCGTGAGGAGGGAACACAAAATATTGAAACTTGATTTTAAGGCCAAATATTTTTTTAATTAATATTTTTTTGGGGATTTGAGGAACAGGGTGTTAAGTATCTCATCCACCATTGGAATGGGAGGATCCTCCGACCAGACGGGTGTTGTGTCTGGTGGGCTACTGCCGTCTTCTTGTATTTATGTTTAATCGCTCGGTTAACTTTGATATCGCAATGTAGGATACGACAGTTCTTAGTTCGTATGTGGCGAGATAGATGTTGCTATATCACTCCCCTCCGAGACCGGAGGTCGATGGTGGAATGTTCCAGTGAGTCGGAGTCAGATGCCGCATAGTTCACGGTGAGTTGGAACTGTCTGCGGTGATGCCCCAGTGAGTCGGGGTGATGTTGCGAATGCTCCAGTGAGTCGGAGTGGTGCAGTGCTGCGTCGTGGCTGGCTGCTGCGTCGACCAGGAGAGAAGTGCGTCTCTGCTTGCTGACCGGCCGAAGTGCAGTGTGCTGTGCCAAGGTCGCTGAGAAGGCTGGCTGTATGACTCGCTGCTCGAAAGCTTGAGAAAGTGCTGAACGATGATCTCGTCGGGGTCACCAGTTTGGGGATTTGAGGAACAGGGTGTTAAGTATCTCATCCACCATTGAAAAGGGAGGATCCTCCGACCAGACGGGTGTTGTGTCTGGCTACTGCCCGACGGTTGTCGTCGGGTTCTTGTATTTATGTTTAATCGCTCGGATAACTTTGATATCGCGATGTAGGATACGACAGTTCTTAGTTCGTATGTGGCGAGATAGATGTTGCTACAATTTTTTGTTGTTTCTTCATTTATTATTTTTCCATATTCCTTATGTTTTCCTAACTCCTGCACTTTATCCGGAATAGCTCCTTAAATACTGGTGTGATTTAAAAGAATTTAGTATCAATTTAAAGTTAACAGTTTAACCTTTAAAATGGTACCATTTTTATTATTCTTAACACTAGTTACTAAATAACTATATTAAGTACTCAAGATCGTGCCGAGTCAATTCCAATTAAGTAATTCCATACTTTTGCTCTCAGGTGTGGAAAACCTATTATGGGCGATATATGATTTGGGCGAGCAGTCGATTTAGGACGAAATTTCAATATTTTAGTGGTTATGACCAGCTACTTTGCACACAATGCAAGCTCATTAGATAAAGCAACTTACGATAATATGAAGATAAAGTCTTGTTAAAGGGTACTCCAGAAATAAATTGCAGTGTTTATAAGTACATTTTGGTTAATTACACATTTCAGAAAAGCTGAATTCCAAAAGTGCTGGGTCAGAGCTCACTTTGAGATAAAACATAGATATTACATTAAGTAAATCTATTTCATTTAATATTTTTAAATGAAAGATTACATTGTCTTTTAGTGTACCTCAGCGGAAAATTTTAGAAATTGTTTATTTTTGTAATTAAAAAAATATATCAAAAACGGACTTAATTTACGTTATTAAACACTGCTTTTCTACAAGAAAAAACCGAATTTATTCGTTAGAGATATATTTCATTTAATAAAAATGTGTTACCAAATAACCCTTATTTTTATCCAATCAATATCCGAGGTTAGTTAATAAATAACGATTACGAACTAAACGATTTTTCAAAGAACCAACATTAACTAAATATTTAGAGGAGAGCGATTCCTGTGTTTCTAGTATACATAGTTAAATCAATATACATAATTATAATAAAAGAGTAGAACCCGGTGTACATTGAAGGTATGCACGAAAAATTGAGAGGGAACGATAGGAAAAAGGTAATTTAAGAGAAGTCAGTGTTTTCTTTATTATTATTTTTTCTTTTTGTTCGCGCACATCTCTGAAATTAAAGCTATGAACAATTTTAGATTTTTGAAAGGCCTTAATTAGCACAAGTTAAAACAGACCTTAATTATTTTTACAATATACGGTTTTCGTTTTATGACGAAAAATGTAAAAAAATACTATTTTCACGGAACCCTCGGTGCGCGAGTCTGACTCCCACTTGGCTGGTTTTTATTTTAAAATTAGAATTTTAAATAACAGTTGAATGTATATATTATTTGAAGACTTTTCATTATGTTGTTAAATATAATAGTCAATCTAGTTGTTTACAATGGTTTTACAATGGTCAAAAATGAATTTATTATTTCTCAATATATTCTCCCTTTGCTTCAATGCGTTTATTCATACGATTGAACCAATTTTTAAAACATTGGTGCCACTCCTCCGTGGTGACGCCAGATATGTGTTTATCATGCTCTGCGACAGCCTCTTCTGGTGATGAAAACCGTTGATCGCGTAGTTGGTTCTTGATTTTTGGGAACATAAAAATCACACGGTCAGGACTGTATGCTGGATGACTCATAAGTTGTATGTTTTTCGCCTTCAAAAACTCATTTGTTTGTCTGGCCGTGTGGGAACTTGAATTGTCGTGGTGCAAGAGGATACGGCGTTTACCGTTATTTACGGAGTTTTCCCAATAATTTTTGGTAAACAAATTTTCGTGTACCAGTCACTATTCACGGTACTACGATTTTCGAAAGCAACAGTAACCATGTGTCTAGTTTGATTAAAAAAATAAGCAATCATCCGCTTCGAGGCACTTTTCACGCGCGCCACTTTGGTTGGTTTCGGCTCATCTCTATAGACCCATACGCTCGATTCCTGCTTCGTTTTGGGATCATAACTCTAAATCCATACTTCGTCACCTGTTACTATGTCCCACACCAAATTTGAAGCCCTTTCGTTGTACCTGGCAAGCATAGCATGGCACCAAGTGATGCGGTCCGTTTTTTGAGCATCGGTCAAATTGTGTGGAATCCATCGAGAACACGGCTTTCTCACACCCAAATGTTTGTATAGGATTGACTGTATTTGACTCATGCCTATGTCCAAAGATGTCCGGATTACATGGTAGGTCCCATGCCTGTCTGTTTCAATCATACGGCGAACAGCATCGCTGTTCTTGTTATTCACAGCGGTGCACGGGCGACCTTCACGAAATGGTCGTCTTGTATGGTGCTTCTTTGTCAAAAGCCGATTGAAGCCTAACGAAGCTCTGCTGAGCTGTCAAATCACACTTAAAATCGTAAAAAATCATGCAACGAAAATTTTCCCCAGGTAAATCCATTTTATTGTAATCACGCATTTTTTAAAATGACGCCACAATGTAAAAACAATTGACAATCAGATAAAACAAATTGTATTCCACGGCTAAAGAGTTCTATTTTCAAATATAGTAATAACTTTTAAATATTGTTTATGTGAGTGGCCAATTCCGGAATCTTTTAGTGTAACCTATGTATAGTCGACCACAGATTTTGGATAATAATCTAGAGACTGAAATGATTTATATGGCCGGTGGTGCTGGCGTGCATAGGCGACTGAGCAATGTGGACAAAGCACAGGCACTGACAATAAAAATAATATCCACCAAACAAAACCACAAACACACCACACCCTTTCACACAATCCTGTCACGCACAACACACGCACATACCCTGTAAATCAAAAACACAAATAAAAAAATCACCGCAGATACATACATAGACATGAACATACACAAGCACACTTTAAGCACTTTTACAACTAAAATATTAATATCATACATTCTGTATATCCAAAGAATTCTGTGATTATCCGTACCTATTTTGTTATTTTCTGCTTACATGTTTACCATAACTGTAAGAATTCTCTAATAAATAAACAAATAGTGGTGATTATAATTGTTATTTTAAGAAATAAATAAAATAAATAAATATCTGGGACAATTCACACCAAGACAAGACAGAGACCGAGACAGAGCCTGTACTATGGGCGTCAGAGACTGATAAACATACTTATTTATTTTTTCAAATACATACTTAAATAGATAATAACACCCAGACACACAACAAATACAAATGTTAAATATGGGTTTGCTAATCACGTGACATCTATTTTTGTGTTTCAGCGTAAAAAAAATTGTGTCTGTTTGCTGTGTGGACTGGCTCAGAATTTCGGCTAAAAGTAACGAAAATATCAAAAGACTATAATTTTTGGTGTAACATAATGAAACCAAAATTAATAAAATTGTATATGAACTGCCTCTTGCCTGAGTACGTCGACCCGAAGAAGAGTAAAACGATGCCAATTCGAGACACGTATTTATAATGCAATAAAAATGTATTTAAGTCAGAATATTAGTTACCCAACTTGAAGCTGCCCCCGACTTCGTAAAAATAACTTAGTTCTTTGCGGGTTGTCTGGAAGAGATTGCTTTTACCAATGAGACCACCCAAATTGCATTAAATGATGATTGCAATACTCGTTATTGTACCTACATGTGAAATGTTTTTTTGGGTAAGCCATAAAGAATATATCTATCTATGTATCTATGTGTCCCCCCGCTGTTTTAATTTTTGAATCAAAAGCCCAAGTACAAATTCTCATACTCCTAAGTTCAGAAATGGTGGACTAACCTACATACAAACTTTAAAATAGAGCATAGTAAAAAAAATTACATAAATCAATGTATCAAAACTGTTTCGTCCCACTAGTCTATGCTCTTGCTAGCGCTTATACACACAGCCGCATTTGCATCAGTGTGTTAGTAGAAATTGACTCTCGCGTATATTTTGACTTGCCTGAATTTGACTGCGCGCTCCTATTTATTACACCTTACAACAAGAAACTTCAACAATAAAGAATGGCTGGAATGGACTTTGTCCGTAGCCGTAATATGGATATTCAAAAAAAAAAATATGACAGTTCATGTTGGTTGGTGGATGTCGTGGATGCAAGAAAATGGCGAAAGTATTGATAGATTGATGTGCTTGTTTGTTTTTATTTCTTGGTTCTCGATTATTTAGCGATTATTGAGTATTCTCCGGAAGATATAACTTTTGCATAATTTAAATTTATTCTAGAGACAGGTTAGTACCTCACTAATGATTACTTATTTCGTCATGACTATAACCTTCATTTTATCCTGCGTATTTGATTTTTTCTAATTTACCTGTTCTAATTACCCGCAGCACGTATCGTTAACTCAAATGTAAAGAACAATGGATTAAAATGACTTTTCTAACAATTCTAGATTTCAATGTATCTTAGAGGCACTGAAAGTCTTCTTGTCCTATTTCATAATATTTAATTATTGATAATATAATTCCTATTACTAACGATATCTTACATGTTAGGATGGCAGTAAAAATATGTTGTATTCAGAACTGTAATTCACGTTCAACAAGACCTGAAGATGTTGGTGTTACTTACCACAAGTTTCCTAGAGAAGTGTCCCTGTGTGAAACTTGGATAAGAGTCACGCACCATAGCCTTACTAAAACAGACACACCAGTATATGTGTGCTCTCGCCATTTCTGTAAAACTGACTTTCAAATATACAAGGACTCTAAATATGTACTAAAGTCAGGTACTTGAAGAATCAATATATAGCTTGTTATTAAGTTGTTGTATGAGTCAAGCTAATGTACTATTTAGTTTTTGTTATTTTATGCGTTGTGTTTATTCATCATCATGGCTCTATGTTAGGTACTGAACACATTAGACTTATTGGCTTCATCTAAAGTGGTATGCATTTGTGCTTCTTCAGTACTGTAGTCAGTCTTACAAGACCAATTTTCTGCCTTTTTATTTGATATTTTCCTTGTACCTTGTCTGTGAACTTATTATAGTTATTTGCAGTAGAGTTGATTGTGTAGCTAATGCATGATCATGACTTAAGCATGTTGTAATTAATATCAGTGTCACTAATTTAGAAAATAATAATATTACAGATGCTGTGCCCTCTATATTTCCCTGGGTAAAAAAGGATCCAAGCTTTGACAATACAAACATGGAGTCAATAAGTGGGGAAGCATTGGATCCTCTTGATAGCAGCAAAGAGTCTGAAGGTGATAATTTAGAGGCTATTAAAAGGTTTATTGAGGACCAAGAAAAAGAGTTTAATGACCGAGACTCTAATAAGGACCAAGATGGCAAAGAAAACCTCAATGGAGATCCAAAGAAAGAAGTAGATGAGAGTAAAGATTTTGATGAGAGATTGGAGGTGGCATCCAGCATGATGGACATGATTCTGAGTGAATCTGAAGAAAAGATTGCTTGTAGGAAGAAAAATGAGAGTGCATCTTCAAAACAGAATTTGAATCCTTGTGAAAAAGGTACATTATTTTTTTATTATTCATACAAGTATTCTGATAAGGAATTACTGATCTTCTGAGAATTTGACCTTCTAGGTTTAATTGGTTTTGTAAACAGGAGACATAAGATTGGAAAGAATATTATTAAATTATGCACATCATGGTTTACAATATTAGTCTAATAATCATAATGTATCGTAATGTAACTTTAAGGCTATTAAACAGGATTCAATTTATTGATACAAAACACATGTATAGAGCTTGCTCCTCCCGAGGTTGGCTGCCAGGCGGCCTTGCGCGCCGAAGGGTCCTGCGAGGAGTCTCTCCCTTGTTGGGGATGTGCCCGTAACCTAGTTGTGTAATATTTTCAATATTAAAAAAATATATTTTAATATGTTTATTTAACTGTTATTTTGAGTTTTTGAACCATGATTAAACGTTTGATAAAAATTTTCAAAAATAAAGCTCAAACTAGTTTCATTAAAGATAAAAAAATTGGTATGTGTGAAAGGGAAAGTCGGTGTGAAATTTCAAATTCAATCCATGTCTTCTGAATATTTAATACAAATTCATAAAACAGGTTAAAATTAATTCTAATATAAACGGGTTTTTGCAACAAAACAAAACTACGGTAAATTGTTTTACCTATTTTCTCGACGTTTTGGCGACAATTGCATGTCACCGTGGTCACGAGTGGACTGTGGACTGTTTTGTTTCGTTTCATTGCAAAAACCCATTTTTATTACAATTAGTTAAAATGCAACAAGAAAGTTTAAAATGTTATTTAGGTTAGAATTAAATGAACAAATGAATATAGACTAAAATGTAAAGACTAAAAGGAATCCACTATTTATTTACTCAACCTCCAGAAACAAATGAAGTATTAGAAATTAATATGCTATGTCACAAGTGTTAATGTATTTTGTACAATTTTTAGGATCTTCTAGCATGGCCTTGTCAGTTGGCTCCAAAGTGGAGGCTAAAGACTTCAGTGAACAATGGTATCCTGCTCAAATTGTTGAAGTTGACTATGAGGAGATGGAGGTGCTGGTACATTATGACAATTCATCAAAAAAGTAAGTGCTTTAGAACACAAATATTATTGTTGAGATGGTATTGTCTCGATCTTAAAATGTTCATTTGCAGTAATTTCATATGCCATATGTTCAGCTGTCATATTTTTCATTTGGTCTATTCTTATTTATACTTTATACCTTAATATCACACTGGCAAGTCTCATAATTATTTGTTTCCTAAATTAATCATTTCCATAATCAACAAATGACATATTATGTGTATCGTAATATGTGTATCTTGTCATTTGACATACACATTATTTATTATGTGTAACATGATATGTGTATCATGTCATTTGTACATTATGGAAAAATAAATATTTTGTATTATGGGGTGTAAGGGGGCTCACCAACATCTTCGGGCTCCAAGCCAACCTCACCTGCAAGCTGGTGCATCCTGCTAAATAACAAACAAGGCTCTGGCGATGGCTCCCCTTTATGGGTTGGGAGGTCAGATGGCAGTCGCTTCCGTAAAGCCAACACACGCTAAACACGTATGGTTAGTAAGAAAAGATTTCCCGACCTGGATAGGGCGTCGCCGAAAAACGACGCGCAGGAAGCCCAAAGTAAGGTCCGCTTCGCGTCGAGGAACGTTGGTACGCTGACGGGACGCACTCGCGAGCTGACCGACGTGCTCGCCAGGCGGAGGGCGGAGGGCGCTCCTGCAGGAGACTCGCTGGAGAGGCAACAGGTCTCGGAACATCGGGCACGGCTACAAGCTGGACTACGCAGGTTCTCCTGGTGGGGCCAATGGAGACAGATAACATGACTTTGCTGCCGCTGTCGGTGACCTGTGCATCGCAGCGGATAGTGAATCCGGGCAACAGGTCTGGAATAAGTGTCAGGCAATTATCACCCAGGCGGCGAAGTTGGTGTTGGGTTTGTCTCGTAGTGGACGTAGGCTTGACAAGGAGACCTGGTGGTGGAACGTAGCAGTCCAGAAGGAGATCAGGGTAAAGAAAGCCCTCTTCAAAGCGTGGCAAGCGTCCAAATCATGCCAAATGATGCCAAACGGGCCTCTAAACGAGCTGTAGCCAGAGCCAGACGTGACCACTTACGTCCTTTGTACGATAAGTTGGAGTCGTCTGAGGGGCAAAAGCTCGTTTACAAGTTGGCATGTTCGAGAGTCAAAGCGGCACAAGATATTTCCATGTGCCGCTGTGTAAATGACACTCTCGGTAACCTGCTATGCGAAGACCGCGCGGCAGTGGCGGATACAGGAAAAACTCAAGGAGGTGGCGCTAAAGATAACTTGAGCTACCTTTACTTTTATCGTGATAATAAAATAATCAAGTTGAGCTGATGACTTCGACACGGTGCTACTTGCGCGTTGATAGCTTTCTTTTTTATTGTGGCCACAGCACCTTCCCTCGTAGTACCCAATACTTCACCAGTAATGCTACGCTCTTGACTCTCTTGAGGTTCATCGTCAATGTTTTTACTACAATCATTGTCTATGGATGTCAACAAAACCCAAAAATTGTTCGTGTAATTTGCCGTCACCATCAACATATCTTGCAGCTAAACTCAGTTGGGCTATGTGCGCTATGTCCGTAGTCTCATCGAAGATGATGCTGTAGTAGCGAGAATTTCTGATTTCCTCCAGTATTCTCCATAACATTACTGTTTCACAGCATGAAATAAGTTCGATACAAGTTGTTTTTCTTATGTAAGTGGCGTTCGCTTTAGTGGTCTCAAGGTGATGTTTCAGTTGCAAGTCTCCAGCGTCAATTCTAAACTTTAGAAGAGCTCTAAAGTTACTCTCGTTACACACTATACTTTTACGATGATTTTCGTTTTCCAATAGACTACCCACTGCACAAAAATTGAGCAGTTGATGCAAAAAAGACCCTTATAACTTGAGAGAACACCAGCCATGGATATTGTTCAAAGTGGTTATCGTACACTTGTCTGCGTTCGACCCGCCCCCTCTTGTTGTGCTCGGAAGTAGGAAAGATATAACCTTATTCAGGTTTCGTTGGAGCAGTGAGAAGCTTGTATTTTATATCATCACTAATAGTTTCTGTCGCTTATATATCCAAATAATTGCCAATATCCGTGGGATTAAAGGAATCATTCAATGAACTTTGTTGTGGAAGTTTTGACGAACTGCTGGGTTCGGTCTGCACATCTAGCGGTTTCTTGCGGCTGAATGGTGATCGGAATCTTCAGATGTTTTTACTTTTCTTTTTCTTATTACATAACGGTCCATTTTATTATAGGTATTGTTACGACTTAGCGTAACTATATTAGATGTTAATGTACTGAAAAAAAAACACTACACTCCGGATGATGATGACTCCGGCCGCTCTTAGAACTAACTTTTGACACATTTTATTTCCACTCACACATTAGCGTAAAATATGCCTATATAAGTATACTTATTTAATAATAATAATAATAATATTTATTTTCAGATAACATGAAATCCAACATTACAGAATTTTAAGAAAAACACATTAAAAAGACACAGGAAGAAACACAATAACAACTCAATATTTGCATAAATTAGCCGCACAGTAATTTTACGATATTCCTTATAATAGGGCAATCGTATTTTTCGGCTATGACCCCCAGAATACTGTTGGTACTGCTCCGCACTCTGCTTAATAGTGAGGCAGCCTTTTTACGCATTATCGCGTCAAACCCGTCCGTGCGAGCCTCGCAGAACATGCCGGACGCGCTGCAGAAACGAGGCAGCCCCAACAGCACTCTGAAAGCATTGTTGTATTGCACTTTCAGTGCCTTCAGCGCCCTTTGCGTATAGTTGACCCAGAGGGAACTCGTGTAAAAGGATTGGCAGTATGCCTTAAATAGTGTTATTTTTACTTCACTACTACAACGAGAAAACCTCCGAGCCAACATATTGCTCCGGGTCGCCAAAGCTCTTCGCTCTCTTTCCATGTCCATCTCATCCTTCAAATCTTCGGTAACATAGTGGCCTAGTACTTGAAATGAGAGACCCTGGCCAGCGCTATAATACCTTCTACTTCTATTCTACAAAATACCTACATTTTGTTTATTCAGTGTGTGAGCAATGAAGTGTCTATCTATCTGTACTTAAGAGTTTGGTGAGATAAGTAAGGAATGAATTAATGTGAAAATACATCATGTCAAAACTTACTGCTTAGAGCGGCCTGGGCTGTAGTACACACTCGGCAACACTGCACGTATTTATATTATCACTTAGCTAGCACAACACTGAATGAAGCCCGTGGTAATAGCCAATAATCTCACTTGTTCACTTTTTATGATCGATTATGGCCTATAGATTATAAGGACAAATGCCACAAAAAACGCATCTACACTAATATTATAAAGAGGAAAGATTGAATTGTTTGTTTGTAACGAATAGGCACAGAAACTACTATTTTAAAAATTAAACCAATATAACATTATAAGCTAATGACATAGGCTATTTTTTTTATTTAGTTTATAGTATGACGGGAGAAACAGCCGACGGGCGAAGCCGCTGACGAACAGCTAGCAGTAAAATAAAGTAATATACAACTTTGTTGAATTTTAGTCAAATTTGAGGGTCGAAAGAACGCAATAACTGCGACTTTATTTATTTATTTGAGTAGAAAAGGTAATCACGTCAGTTAAACAACTATTTTCGAAAAAAAGATGCAGACTGGCCAAATATAAGGGGCATTTTGCAGTTTATTCGAGACAATTCCAAGCATCACCGCATACGGTATTAAAACCGGTATTGAAATTTAATACTGGTATTGTATTGAGAAAAGGCCAAAAAATCGCCTAATACCGGTATTGAGCAATACCGGGATCCCGGTTCCTCACAGTTCCTCATCCACCATTGAAAAGGGCGGATCCTCCGACCAGACGGGTGTTCTGTCTGGTGGGCTACTGCCCGATGGTTGTTGTCGGGTTCTTGTATTTAGGTTCAATCGTTAATCAATTTCTTAGTTCGTATGTGGCGAGATAGATGTCGCTACATCGTGTTACAGCGCACCACGCCAATCGTGTCGTCGACATTGAATGGACTTTCCTGAAAAAAAGTTAAATTGGTTGAAATTACAAAATCCTAAAAACACAACTTTCTGCACTAAAATATTTACAACTTTATGAGTTATTGGAATAACTGTGCAATTTATACCTCAAAAGAATCTGTATTAAATAATCATCTTTTCTGAATACTTGGACAACTATCAATGGTACAATTTTTTTTACAACATCTTCTTGAACCTGAAGTAAATATGTACTTCCATCTAGTTTATTGCAATATTTTATTATTTTCAATCGACACATGTTATAGTTATATATACATGTAATGGTTAAAGTAAGATAAATCCTCCACCAACCCTTTGGCATCTTTGTTAAACAAAGATAGAAACTAGATAAATTC
Source organism: Udea olivalis (assembly GCA_947369235.1). Classification (NCBI taxonomy): domain Eukaryota; kingdom Metazoa; phylum Arthropoda; class Insecta; order Lepidoptera; family Crambidae; genus Udea; species Udea olivalis. The sequence continues at coordinate 18,656,353 of OX376342.1, forward strand.
GACCTGATCCTAGGGACTCGAGCGGGATCACGCTTGAGACCCAGGATCAGGTCGAATTTATCTAGTTTCTATCTTTGTGTAGAAAATAGTGCATTGTTAAATGCTAAAAATGAAAATTCACTTATCTTTGATATACTTTTTCTTAAATCCTATTTGTTGGGACTTAAGAGATTTTTATTTATGAAAAAAACTAAAATTGATCGTAACTTTTTAACGGTTTCTAAGTTATAATCGGTCTTCTATTGATAGGGCTAAAAAGGTCAGAAATGACCCCAGCTTTGCGTTATTTTGATTTGATCCATACTCCCAGGGACACCCTGTATTAAGAAAACAACTTTAGTTTCAGTTTAGTGTGCGTTTGCACCAGAGATGTGCGAGGATGCATAGCGAGGAATGTGTATGTTAATGTTAATATATTTATAGACGAAAGACTGTAAAATCACATTTATTAATTATTCACAATAATATAGCATCTTATCGATATATCATTTTACCATTTGATAGATCTCTAATATGAAAAACCTAAAGAAAGCAAGCTTGCTTGCTTGGCAGCTGCCAATATAAATCTTCATTGCTTTCAAACTCAAACTGACAGTTAAGAACCAATAGAATTGTTTCATTCACCTAGCTACGCGATTCTATTGGTTCTTAACAAACACATTCCTCGCAACGCATCCTCGCACATCTCGGTGGATACGCACCCTAGCAACACTACGCCCACAGTGAGTCAGTGATTTGATGTGCTGATGTGCCTTTAGGTGTAATACTGTTTGAAAGGAAACTATTTGCAATCTCTCGTTTTTAATCTTTTGACAAAAGTATCTGTCTGTCAATTTGACATTGCATATCATTTATGCAAAAGTGAAGCATTGAAACTTTCGAAAATTTCCAGACATGACGAATGGATTAACGTGAGCAGCCCACGGTTACGACCCTTCTCTATTTCTGGTGCGTCAACACCAGCTCCTGTTTCAAGAAAGCTTAGTACCACTAGTGGATCCTCTGAACCAAGTGGTTCTCCAGCACTAATCCCTGCGGTCGCTACATCTGAGACTAGCACTCCAAACTCCGGGGAATCTTCAGGCCCCTCAGGTGCCTTAGCTAGTGCAAGCATGTCTGCTGATGAACCCAAGGCTACAGAGGAGAGGCCAAAGCTGCAGTTTGTCGTTGGAGAGAGATGTCTGGCAAAATGGCGGGATAATCGGAGGTTCATGGCTACTGTCACTAAGGATTTGGGTGACGGTAAGCACTGTAATATATTTTTCTTGTTAACAAATTTTCACATGCTTTTCAAATTTTTATCAAAAAACATCTGGGAAACCTTAACTTTTTTTAAGATTGTTAAACATGAGCCTTTAGAAATAGCGGCCACATTTACAATAAAGTTAATAAAATTTAAAAATAAAAACATTAATTTGTTTCTGAGGTGATGCTTTTACAATTTTGTTTAACCTTTAAAAGCATTTTTGAAGAATTATCTCCTTACCGCTGCCTTTATTCAAGTTAAAGAATGCTATTATCATAATATTAAAAAGGAAATAAGATTTTTTTATATTTTTTTACCAGGCCATTATGAGGTAGCTTTTGACGACGGATTCCAATGGAAGTGCACTACTGGAAGGATGTACAAGTTGAAGGATCCGTCAAAGATGGATCCCCTGACAGTAGACACCACCTCACCGTCTACGGCGTCGGCTCAGTCGCCAGTTCTCTATGGCACGGGGCCCAGTACAGCCCTGCCTTTAACCCCAGCTTTCCACACCCACCTATTTGACCCAACCCGTGATTATCTAGGATCTAAGAGCGAACGCCGTGAAATGAAACGCAAATTAAACATTAAAGAAATATTCAACATTGGCCAGAAAAAGCCCAAAAATAAGGACACTCCCAGACCTCCTGTCAAAAAGCCCAGGATCATCAGAAGGAAGGCTGAACCGATTACAACGCCCAAATCAAAGAAGGGAATTCCAGGTACATATAATTGATCATACAAAGTTAAATTAAATCTAGTGTGCCATGCAATTTCAGCAAGTATTTGGCACAAAGCTTGTAGTTTTGATATTTTAGTAATTTAGTAGAAATCTATTTTAGATTCTGAACTTGAACTCCCTACTTTGTCTCGATTATTTTGATTTCAATTTAACTATCATGAGTTAATTGTGATAAGAGTGAATTAATTTATTTGATATAATAATAATAAGCGTCATCATCATCCGTGCGGTCTATCCCGGTTGTGAACTCACACTTGTGTGGGGGGGGGGGGGGGGGGTCCCAGGGTCCGCCTTTTTTATTTTCTTGGCCCACTTTGCGCGGTTTTGTGCATCATCAGTGGTGAGTCTGTTGGCACGCATGTCACCCTTAACGACGTCGAGCCACCGCTTTTCGGGTCGACCTCTTCTACCGGTACCTGGCGGGGGCGGCATGGCCAGACATTTGTTGCCCACGTAGTTTGCCGATCTCCGTGAGACATGACCATACCAACGAAGGCGGCACTCCTGCAGCTTGTTTGCCGTGTCACGAACACGAAGGCAGCCGCGGATGTGGGTGTTACGCACGCGATCTTTGCGTAAGACTCCACACATCCACCGCAGCATCTTCATTTCCGTGACGCGCAGCTCCTGCTTGTGTCGCTCCATTAACGGCCATGTTTTTTTTTTTTTTTTCCTACGCGGATGACACTGCGGTGGTATTTTCTAATACGGCTTGGAGTTCCGTTAAGGTTGATGCGGAGGCTGGACTGGAGCTGATTGCGGGATGGCTCGGAAATAATTTGCTTACACTTAATACGCTTAAAACAAATTATATTACGTTTACACTCAACAGTTGTACTCAACCTGAAACTAATTTTGATGTCAAGGTACACAGCTGTAACATCGCCCGACGCGCTCCAAGTTGTAATTGTCCCTCAATAACAAAAGTAACCAGCGTAAAATACTTGGGCGTCATGCTAGACCAGAGACTATCATGGCAGTCCCACATTGAATTGGTCTCTTCCAGGCTACGTAAATTGATTTGGATATTCAAAACTCTACGGCATGTCGCTACAAAAACCTTAATTAATCAAATTTACATTGCCTTAGCTCAATCCATATCCATTTACTGCATAACAGTGTGGGGTGGTGCAGCAAAAACAAAACTCATTTAAGTAGAACGAGCTCAAAGGGCCCTACTTAAAGTATCTCATTTCAAAAAACGAACATTCCCAACACAATCTTTATACACTTTAACGGACTCTCTCTCTATCAGAAAGCTCTTTGTACTACACACCATCTTAAGAAAACACATCGGAGTTGACTACGACCCCGACAAAATAAAAAAGAGAAGAAAATTTGACGTTGCTGCGGTCTTAAAGACTCGCACAAAATTTGCGCAATCACAATTTAATTTTTTAGCTTCGTTTATGTATAACAAATGTAATAAAATCTTAAATATCTATCCCTTGACACAACGCGAATGCAAATCAAAATTTACAGCTCGGCTCAAAACACTGGACTATAACGAAACCGAACTACTACTAAAAATTATATCGTGAATTAAATAAAATTAAATATTTGGATTATTGTAGATTTATATATTGCAACACACACACCCACACACATGCACACACACTCACTCACACACACACACACACACACACACACACACACTCACTCACACACACTCACGTACACACCCACACATCTTTCCTCAGTTGTTTAATATCAAATTTATTTCGTTGTCAATCCTAGATGTAAGAGTGTGTTAAGGAAGAGTGGCTTCTTCTGGCACAGGTGCTTCTTGCACTTAAAAGAAGAAGTCAACCCTATGTTTATTACTTTAAAATGTGTTTTTTATGATGAAATAAATATTATTATTATTATTATTATTATGTTTCACTGTCATATAAAAGGACAGGCCTAATGATGGTTTTATAGACCTGCCCCTTCAGCTTGATCGGCATTTTCGGGTCACAAATGACACCAGTCAGACAGAATAATAATAAGCCTGCGTCTTTAATGTTCTTCTAATTTGTCCATTGTAGATGCCGTAGCCTCTATAATTGGCACTCAAGCGGAGGCCTCCATAGCCCCAGTAGTCCCAGAACCCATTCAAGATGTCAAAGAAGAGATCAAGCCGGAAATCTTAAAGGAAGAATCAACTGAAGACTTTCAACCAGTTGATGAACAGCTTGATGAGTCAATTGATATATTAGAAGTCAAGGATGAAGTAGATAGTGTTATGAAAGAGGACGAGAAAGTGGAACAAGCTGATGTATCAGCATCTGATACATCAGATAGTGGGAAAACCGACAGCGATCCTGTGAGTTTTACCGCTTTTATATTTAACTAGCTTTCCGCACTATAAAATTAATGTATATGTAATAGTAGGCTTGGTATAGGAATTTAGTTATCAGCTTGTGATAAACGTATTTAATTTGATTTAATGAAATCATAATTTTTGTTCTAAATCTAGGTACAAGAAGAAGAAGTGAAACTTGAGAAATTTGATGAAGTTGACGTGAAGCACGAAGAAGTCATAGATAGGATGAAAGAGGTCATTAACAAATTAGAGGATGGTATAAATAAAGCTGAAAACGCTCCAAAACCGGAGCCGAAAGTGGAAATTAAAGAGGAGATTGAAACAGAAAAAAAGGTTCCGAAGCTAAAGATAAAGAAAGGTAAAAAGCTAAGGTTGTTGCAGGAGAAGAAGGTAAAGAAGCAAGTTGAAAAGGTGAAGAGTGAGTTGGAGGTGATGAAGCGTCAGTTTGAGGAGATGAGGGTGAAGATGTTGCAGCAGACGGAACAGCTGAGCCGTCCGGAGATGCCGGAGAGCTTCCTGTTGCCGGGCGAGTGGTGCTGTCGCTGGATCAACGGGCAGCCGGTCGGGAAGGTTATAGAGCTGGAGGGCGAGGTCCGGGATGTGAACAGCAAGCCTGGCCTGCCTAGGCGGAGCGTGCAGGTACTTTGCAGTCACTATGAACATTTCATAAGATTTGTCTATCATTCCTATTAATTAGATTGAATGAATTTGGTTCAATTGGGGTTGAATAATTAGTTTAGGAACTGATTGAATGAAAAACAGGCATTGCCACATTTTCCATTTCCAAATTAGGCTCTATGCTTAGCAAATGCATAGACAAATTCAATTTTAAATGGGGAAACTGAAGACAATCACAATGGTATGTAAGTTTACTCTAAAAATGTTTATTGTTTATGACTAAAAATCAAAATTCAAAAGCAAAGTAGTTGTAGTACTCGTAGTGTAGTCTAGATGTAGTTGTTTGTTGTATAATATAGTAAGCGGAAAAAGTAATAAATTTTTCATGAATATTTGCTGTAATATTATATCTTCTTTTTCTCTAAAGGTGGAAGACAAGAGATTGCCCCCTGGGTGGACGAAGCACATGGTACGCCGAAGTTTGGGTCATTCCGCTGGCAAGTGGGATGTTGTTTTAGTTAGGTAAGTGGCTCTGTCTGTTATTGTTATTTTTTTTTGATTATAACTAAAATATTCAAATTTACAAATACAAAATTTATTGGCTCACTTGGATATGGCATCAAGGTATCTCTGGATAGAAATACTAGAAAAAATCAACTAGCTTAAAGTATCACGAGGACCTTGTACTGGACACCTTTCACCCAATGACTGCTCTGCCAACTTATTGCTTTTATTTTATTTATAGTCAAAAACTTTCACAACATAAGGTCATGGACTGAAACCACCTTAATAAACCGTTATGAAGACATACTGAGCTGCCAGCCAACATGACCTGGCTAAGCTAATTGCCCTAGAAGTCGGGCAGGAATTAGAATTAGTGACTTGTTATTTTCCGGCGATTGCTCTACATACGCCAGGAATTCGCTAGGTCATGTTGGTTGTCAGCTCAGGTTGTCGTCAAGAATAGAGCTGCACGAGTTGGTTCCGCCAGCACCTTTTCACCATTGGAGTAGCTATCCGCACGAAGCGTTTCGCCGATTCTTTTATAATACTCGCTGCCCGCGCATGCATGCAACCAAGACAAGAGTGAATTGGCATTTACTAGGCATGTACCATCATAGACCACATCTTCACTTACCGCCAGATGCGATTGGGATCAAATAACTGCCATAACTATAATGAAATAAAAAATTTAACAAAACAAAAACCCAACTTTAAAAAAAACAAAGTATTCCAAAACAAAGCACTAAAAAGTAAAGAAATAATTACGTATTCTTCTTAAACTTATACGATAATATAATGTAGGTCCAAAAATTGTTACTGTGGGAGTCGGTGTCAGCCAAGGAAACACTACAATATACCTAGAGTGCAGTCATTGAAGCATTATTGCTCCGAATTTTTTTACTGTGAACCGAATTGCATACAATTTTGGAATTAGGTTCATCTTACCCTTAACTTCAAAAGTGAAAATGATTTGAACTCCGCAACCACCCTGGGGGTGGTTGCCACCCCTTCTCGGGGGTGAATTTTTTTTTGGCAAAATAACCTCGGATATCGATAGAAGGCCTAATTTTAAGCAAAAAATCATCTCTAAAGTTTTTCAAAAAATCCAATACTTTTCAAGTTATTGGCAATTGAAAATTCGCAATTCTTTCACGTTTTTCATCGGTTTTTTGCAAATATCTCCAAAAATATACGTTTTATCGAAAATTTTACGAAGAACAAAATTTTAGCAGGTAAAATAATGAACAATTTCGTTTTTTATAAAGTATTCTAAGTGCAATATTAAGCTAGATATTAAAGATCAAAGCCGTTTTTTATTTTGTCTGAAATTTAATCGATGTGGTCAATGCCATCTAGCGGCGAGCAGATGCATTTTGTGCATTCTAATACAAAAGGGTTTTGTAGTGCTTGAAATAAGCTTTAAAATGAGCACTATTAAAAGTCTTTTGCACGTAAAATAAGTGAGCTGTATTGCAGATAAGTGCCATTTCCACTAAAATTAAAATTAATCGTATTCCGCCTAGAATTAACTTTATTATGAAGAGTTTGATAGATAGTATCAGTTTGGCTGCTTCAGGACACATATTTTTCAAAAAAGTCACGATTAAAAAAAAAAAATTTTTTTTAAAAACCCACTTTTTTTTCATAATATCTCAAAAATGACGACAGATACGTATAAAAGTGTACGGATTAAAAATTTAGGTATTTTTCTGACAAACAATTTGTTTTTTTTGTTTTTTCTGTCAAACAAAAATTGACGGAGATATGATTGTTTAAAGAGCGCGTGGCAGCGCAATCACAGCCTCTCTTAAGCCCTTTAACCCTTCACCGTTTTAGAAAAAGGTTTTTTACTATATATTGCAATAAAGGATGTTGTAGCTCTCTTAATTACCTTTACAATGGTTTTTTATAAATTGTGATAGCATGAAAATTGTAGGAGTTATGGTCCAAAAACTTATCATATTTTTTTCTACTTAGTAACTGAAAATTTCGGAGTGTGAATATTTGGAGCAATGTGAAAGTACGCAGTATAATAGAGACCCACAACTATTGTAATGTGTATATATATATAACAATTTTAATTAATATTTTTTTTTTAACAATTTTTTATCAAGGGGTAGTTTTCAGGGGTTGAAAGGGGGTTAAAAATTTGATAATTATTATAGAGAATATAAAATATTACTTACTCTATACTTACATCTTTTTATGTCATACCAAAGTATTTTTTTGTGATTTTTTCAATTTAGGGGTTGTTTGCAAGGGTTGTAAGATTTTCAAGGGGTTGAAAATGATTTTAATATGAGGTAATTATGTTAGAAAATACTTTACAATTTCACCACTTACTATTAGACATGTTTTCTAGCGATAAAATGGCTTAATGTCAATTTTTCCATTAAGGGGTTGTTTACACCCCTTAAAAATAATAGGCGGAGTTCAGATCATTTTCACTTTTGAAGTTAAGGGTAAGATGAGCCTAATTCCAAAATTTCATGCAAATCGGTTCACAGTTAAAAAATTCGGAGGTAAGACCGTATTTTTCGCTTCAATGACTGCACTACTAGTATATTTCTTACATATCACGTTTACGTATGTACGAGGGTCATTCAATAAATACTTAGCCTAAAAAAAGTAAACAAATTTTGGAATAGTGGCAATTTATTTTTCAACATAGTCTCCTTTTAGTTCGATACACTTAGCTCAGCGATGCTCCAACTTTTTTAACCCGTCCGAAAAATAGTTTTTGTCAAACTCTGCAAAATAGGCCTCCGTGGCGGCGATGACCTCCTCATTTGATCCATATCTATTCTCGGCGAGTGATTTTTTCAGATTAGGAAACAGAAAGAAGTCACAAGGGGCCAAATCTGGAGAATACGGTGGATGGGGCAGCAATTCGTAGCGTTATTCGACCAATTGGCCATGGCAACGGCAGACGTGTGAACCGGTGCGTTGTCGTGGTGAAACAGCACTTTTTTCTTCGCCAGATGGGGTCGTTTTTTCTTTAATTCGGGGTCGAATTCGCCCAATAAATCGGCATAGTAAAGCCCTGTAATTGTTTTACCCTTCTCGAGGTAATCGATGTAGATCACAGCTTGTGAATCCCAGAAAACGGTGGCCATAACTTTTCCGGCCGATTTTACAGTTTTCGCCTTCTTTGGAGCACGTTCCCCGGTCTGGATCCATTGTTTTGATTGCTTCTTGGTCTCTGGTGTGTACCAGTGGATCCAGGTTTCATCGACGGTCACAAAACGACGCAAAAACTCCGCTGGATTTCGCTTAAACAGCGCCAAACACGTCTCCGATGTGGTCTCACGGTTGCGCTTGTTTTCCGGTGTGAGTAAACGCGGCACCCATCGCGCCGACAGCTTTCTCATGCCGAGTTCCTCGTGAAGAATATGATGCACTGTTCCTTCTGAAATGGCTACAGTCTCAGCTAGCTCCCGAACCTTCAATCGGCGATCTGCCAATACGAGATCATGGATTTTTTTAATGTTTTCCTCCGTAGCAGCTGTTTTCGGTGCACCTGGACGTGGTTCATCAAAAACCGACGTACGGCCACGTGCAAACTCGTTGAACCAATTCTTGACGGTGGCCATCGATGGAGAAGAGTCACCGTACACAGCATCCAAGCGCTCTTTGATTTCGATGCGCGTTTTCCCTGCCAAAAATAGGAATCGAATCACCGAACGATATTGCTCTTTTTCCATTTTTGTAAAACCGATCGACACGTTCGCTTCCATAAGTTGTCAAATTAAAACAAATGAAGGGATTGGAATGAAAATTTGAAAAAAGAATTAAAAAAGAATGCGCTACACTGTGGTAAAACTCTTTTGAAACTACAGCGCCCTCTGGCGATGAGGCTAGGTACTTATTGAATGCACCTCGTATGTAGGTAGTTACAAACCTACGTTGGCTGACACCGACTCCAACAATAACAATAATTGTACCTACATTATATTATCGTATAAGTTTAAGAAGAATACGTAATTATTTCTTTACTTTTTAGTGCTTTGTTTTGGAATAGTTTTTTTTGAAGTTGTTTTTTTTTGTTAAAATTTTGATTATTTCTTGATTTTTAGTGAATAGTTCTTATTTATTTTATACATCGAAAAAATTATCGTCCAATTGCTCCTAGGAATTAAAGAGTTCCGTTACTTCGTCATGGATCCCATAATCAAAACCTAACCAAACTCTCATCAAACTACCCTTGAAGTATATCCTTTCCAATAATTAAACGGTTATGGAGTTTAAACCTTCCATCATCAGTTCACTTAAATAACCTGAAATAATATGATTGTCGGTCATGACGTACCTATATATTTAAATAATTATCTTCCAACTACTAACCGTTAAGGAGTTGTACCTTCCATCAGCAGCTCATCAACATGAGATGATGACTTAAAAAAAGATGATTGCTTAGCTCCTATATTAAAACTATAATATTGCAACCCGAAAAATATTTAGTATTGGGTAGTTCCGGTGGCCATCAGTGGTCTTCATCAGCAGTTCCACTTCACCAAATGGTACTTTTCGAGAGCAACTGCATGAGTTCCTATTAAAAATACCTAAATCGTTATAGGTGTGCCTATAATATTTGAAGAGTTCCCTCGATTTTTTCTGGATCCCATCATCCGACCCTGATATGCTGACAATGGGACCACCTCAGGAATATACCCTTTCGAATAAAAAAAGAATTAAAAAAAAAAAAAATCGGTCCACAATTGACAGAGATATCGGTGAACATACATGAAAAAAATACATACGGTGGAACATAGAACCTCCTTTTTTGAAGTCGGTTAAAAAAAGTTTTTACCCATTTTCGTCCATATATTTTAATATGCTGAATTTTACCTAATAACATTGTCTGTATGTGACCCTATTTTTTTCACTGTACCGTTTCTCCCCAGCCCCGACTTCCGCCGCTTCCACACGCGCACGGACATGCGCAACTTCCTGGAAAGCGCCGCGGGCGCGGAGATGCGCGCGCACGAGCACGTGCTTATGGACTTCGGCGTGCACATGAAGCTGGCGCGCCGCATGGGCTGGGTGGCCGTCACGCCGGGTACGTGGCGTACATTATTTATCATTTTTAATGCAAAAAAAGAGGTCTTCATGGCTTTTGGTACTAAATGCAATGTTAGACGTCTTCAGCGCTAGATTTTTCAGTGAATCGTATATACGAGGTTGCTCCGTTTGAGGTAGATTGCCTCCTTTTAGGTAGGTTGCCCTTTTTGCAGCGATTCAGTCTAGTCTAGGTGGTGTGGGTTGCAATTGAGTCTACTTGCACCACCCGAGGTTGGCCGAGCGCGTTAAATAGTGTCACCTTTCGGTGATCCCGGCCCCTTTTCTATTTGCACCGAAGATGACAATCCTCAGGTTTTGTAGGTGTCCCCTTTTCCCTCTGAATATGCGTAATTCCACAAAAATGCCAACGCACTTGCTAATATCAAATAATTGAAAACTAGAAACTTTCCGATCTTTAGAATGTTAAACAAGCATTGTAAAATGTTAAAACAATCAAAGTTGACACGCTTGGGCAAGTGCACGAAACGATAACTTTCCAAGTCATGTGTGATCATCACATTCCCATTTTTCTCATGTTATTTGGCATTATTAAAGGCAACAGTAATTAAAACGAACAGCAATAATTTGTTTCGTCACAGATGGCGAGGTAGAAATGCCAGTGGTTCACTTGCCAGCGGGCACGCTCTACAGCACTTCCCCGCTGGTGAAGCGCAGAAAACTCAGCCTGAAGCGGCAGCTCAAAGATGAGAAGATCTTGAATCGCGCGCACAAAGAAGCGAAAAAGAAGAAGCGCAAACTGGCCATCAATATCAAGATGCCTAAGTACCTTGTCAAGGTAAATATGATGGCTTTCACAATCAATACTTTGTAATATTTGACTAAAATGAATAATATAGGAGAGTTTTGGGAATTCGTCTTGATTTTTTTTCTTTCGGTAAAAGGTTGAAAACAAGTTTTTGAAGCCAATATTTGTCAATGTTGTTGTAAGACAAAACACCCGTATAAAAAATACTTTAGCTGGAACTAAGTGGATGTATAAAATTCTTCAGAGCTTGTTATGTAATTTGACTCTATGTCACACATTAGCATGTTTTAACTTTTTAGGATTCAGCAAACCTTGGAAAAAAATCAGGACACAATGAAAGTGCCCCAGCTGACTTACATGTTGAACCGGCCTTTGAAGCCCCGCCACTAGAGGATGGTTATGGTAAGAATACAATAACATTTCCAATAAGTATTTCAATGATTTTACATGAATATTTGTTTGAAATTTCCACTTCAATATGTAGTAATATCAATGAAATATTTATGTAAAATCATTGAAATATTTCATATTGTTTCCAGTGTGGGTGGGGTCGTTGAAAGTACAAATAATAGAGAATCTTCTGCGTTGTCCAGCCGAAGAGTGCTTCAAAAACTTTAGGAATAACACGCTACTGCAAATGCACATTAAACATTACCACAGAGAGCTGCGTAAGATGCTAGGACGGACGCCGAAAGTCTTAGACCTGGCGTACGCTAGAAATAGTTCTATACCTCCAAGCAAGAAAAAGCCAAAAAAAAGGGTATCCAATCTGAAAACTTTCAAAGTGAAACTTCCAAAGCTCCCTAAGCGCACCGAACAGCCGAAACCTGATCTCATACAGGAAGACATCCCAGATTTGTCATCGGATTTACCTGGGTCGCCGCTAAAATCGGAAGATACTCTACCGAAAGTACTTGATTCTCCTAAACTCCGAAAAGCTCTCGTCACCAAGAAGCGCCCGCGAGTTCTGTTGCCTGTCCGAAGACTTGATTCTGAGATGGATTCAGAGACGGAGCAAGAAGTGACGAGCGAGACGATTGTCGACATGCCTGTAGAAGCGCTCGATTTCGAAACGGCGATATCTACTCATACAGTGACAAAGCCTTTTGATTTGAAGAAGATGAAGAAAGGCAAAGTAGCGACGTTGCCTCCTAGGTCTATGAGTGAAGATGATGACATGTATTCGATGACGTCAGACTTTGACACGCGGTCGAGTTACCCGCGCTCGGGGACTCCAGACTCGAAGAACATGGAGATGAACATGCAGGCCTTGTCTTCAGATCCCAACGAAGATCAGAAAGAAGCGAATACGTACATGATGACGGAGAGTAAGTAATGTCAATATGGTTTTTGGGGTGCGGCTTTTGTTTCTGGAATGCATTATTTTTCCCCAGGTCGTTTATGTTTGCAAGCAATGACAATATGACTGAATTGCACATGTATGACGCATTTTATATCCCCAATATCCTAGCACGTAGACAACGTACAAGAATGGTGTTGTGTCATCATGCCTATACTCTGAAATTGCATTTTAGAATTAGTGAAATTGTGACTCCTTGCTTGACTATTTTACTGTGGCAATAGTTTTGTTACACTTAGTACCTTTTTGAATGGTTTCTCAACCAACCAATGCACAAAGGTGGTTCTATTCAAAAGAAACATATTTTATTGTCCGCCGCTACTTTTTTTCCTCCAATTTTATGTAAAATTAAAGGTACCAAGTGCTACAGAGCCATCTGTGATATGCTTTAACCTTTCTATCCTATTATTGGGAACTAATAACACTGCAAGCTAAAACTAACAAAAATGTTGTATTCAATTAGTAATCATACTTTCTCATGGCCATCTTTTGGTTTTGATCTTCACAGCACACACTTTTTGATTAAAAAATCTTGGGACTGGCTCTCCAGTGATAAGAAACATTGATGTGTTCCGTTCACCATGAGTCAAGTTGCCTCTGAGAGAAATGATAATATTTGTAATGAAGTCACGAGTTATGATTTGAAAAATGGCATCTTATTAGCCTTCACGTATAAAATCCCTTCACTTCAGTATTCCCTTCGATTCCAGCCGGCGAACGCATAAAGATAGTCCACATGAAGCGCGAGGAGATCATCAACTGTCACTGCGGCTTCCGCGAGGAAGACGGGCTCATGGTGCAGTGCGAGCTGTGCCTGTGCTGGCAGCACGCGCTGTGCCACAACATACAGAAGGAGTCCGAGGTGAGCTATATTGTGGTCTCGAAATATGCCTAGCAATGAGACTAAGACGTTATTGGTCTGTATCTACCATGAGTTTACACTAATGACAGCCGCCAGCGTCAGCGTTGACGTTTTTGTAAAGGATTTCGGTACAGCGCCCCTAGTGATTAGGAATGGAACCAAAATTGGCATACAAATTTCTGAAGTTCACGCAAAAAGTAAAAAAAAGGAATCCCATTGTAGAGCATCATTCATTAGTCATTCCCCAAATTTGGTGGTATGAACCCCCCCCCCCCCCCCCTTTGTGCGCAGTACCTTCTCTCCAATTTCGCCTAGCGTTCTTTGGTAGTTTTCAAAAAGATTTTAAAAGGCCATCTGCTATTTGTGCGCCGCCAAGTTTGTTTGGGAGGCCAAGCTTGCGGTTTTCTTGGGGATTCCAATCCAGAGCCTGCTGGGGGATGTGATCGGGATCCCTTGCAGAGTGTGGCCAATCCGATTCAACTTGCTTCGTCTGATCAGCTGGTCGTTTGGGGTTTTAAAATAATATATTTCAAAGATTTTGATTTATCTTTTGATTGTTGATCTGTAGGTGCCAGAGAAATATACATGCAGCATTTGCCTGAATCCTCGTCGCGGGCGTCGGTCGCAGCGGTTCCTTCACGACCAAGACCGTCTGTACGAGGTAATTATGATTTTTTATCTTTCTGCACGAAAAAATACAAATGTTTATATACATAAAAAGGTTTAGGTTCTAGGACTAAGTGAAGAAACCATATTATTAAACGCAAAATTTAATGTAAGTGGTTGCCGAACAAAATATTTTGCAGATCTGAAACTCTTGAAGTGACGTCACATATAGTGTCAGTTTTTACGGAGTGTTTTGTGAAATTCCAAAGGATGTTATTAAAATTGCCATAGCTCGAGGAGTTTTCGTGCTTACCAAATATTTTTACTAACTACTAGTAGGTATCTCGATAAAACATCAAAAGAAAAGTAGCCAAATACTCAATAAGAGCTTGTTTCATTTGAAATGACGCGCCCCACTACTGTTTTGGTTGATTTAGATCCGAGCCGAGTGTACTTTTGCAAACAAACGAGGCATTCTCCTCGGTTCCTGTCCAACTGGCTGCTGAGCGACCAATTGCAGTGGCATGTTTGCTTATAATATGTACTGCGTCCACATTGGAAACGTGTATTGTGTGCGTGAATGCGGTGGAGGGGCGCGTCATTTCAGATGAGACAAGCACTACAGACTAAGGCGCAGGCGACATATAAATGGCGTCGGGCGGTAACAAGGCACGGGCGGCTTCATATCCCATTCAAATTTCATGGGAATAAATCAATGCATGAAAATAGAATTTAAGACACACGGTATGTCGTGGTCTCGGACGTGGTTATGACGCGCCATTTCGCGCCCGAAATTACATTATTTACACACATACATACAATCACTGCTTTATCCCAAACGGGGTAGTCAGAGGCAAGTGACTGCTGCCGTCATGGTGAACGGAACATTCAGAAGCCCACTTCACCAATGGTAGTAGAACCCAACGTGGTGGGTGGTGAGCCTTCCGCCGCTATCCGGGTTAATTTGGTTTTTTATCGATGTTTTCCATCACCGGAGAGTTAGTCGGAAATTAAACAATAAATAAATAAATAAATATCCCTGGACATTATTCCACACAGCGCCATCTAGCCCCAAAGTAAGCTAATTAAAGCTTGTGTTATGGGATACTAGACAACGGATAAACATACTTAAATACATTTTCTTTTGTAAATACATACTTATTATACATAGGAGACACCCAGACCAGTACAAACAGACATGTTCATGCACACAAATGTTTGTACTGTGCGGGGATCGAACCCGCGACCTCTGGTGTAGTAGCCAACTTCTTAACCATTACACCAAGTCGGTCGTCAATGAACACAAAGATTTTTGTTCTGATCAGATTTGAACTCGGGACCACACCATCCGCGATCCGAGTTGGAGTGCTTAACCACTAGGCCATGACGCTCGCCTTATTCCTTTATTTCCATGCATTTTGTATGGACTTTGAATAGAATATGAAGCCGCCCGTGCCTTGTCTTCGCCCGACGCCCTTTATATGTGACCTGCGCCTTAATGATCCGCTACCTCCCTCTCATGATCTTTTTGTTTGGTTGGTAGGGTCTGCTGCCGGGCGCGAAGCCGTGCGAGACGCTGCGGCGCTCGCACGAGCTCACGGGAAACTTGTACCGGATACAGGACGCGATGCACGCGCTCACCGTCAAGTACTACGTGGCCACGTGAGTATTCGCTTATGAGTTTCTGATATTTTGCTTTCAGGCTGATTGAAAAATTTTATCGATTTTTTTAACGAAAGCAAAACACTGTTTCGTTTTAATTAAGCCTCTTCATAAACTTAACGCTAAGACGTGAATAAATCTTCTATATAGTTTGATTAGATCATTTGAAGAACTGCGACTCACGCTGTATTCAAATGAGGAAATATCATCTTATTTATCCCGACAGTCATTCGTTTTATAAACTATGGTTAGTTACATAACATAACATACCATCACGACTTTATCCCAAACGGGGTAGTCAGAGGCAAGTGACTGCTGCCGTCATGCTGAACGAAATACTCAGAAGCCCACTTTTCACCAATAGTATTAGAACCCAACGTGGTAGGTGGTGAGCCTTCCGCCGCTATCCGGGTTGATTTGGTTTTTATCGATGTATTCCATCACCGGAGAGTTAGTCGGAAATTAAACAATGCACACAAAGATTTTGGTTCTGGCCAGGTTTGAACTCGGGACCACACGATCCGCGATCCGAGTTGGAGTGCTTAACCACCAGGCCATGGTTAATTGTTTATTATTATGCTGAAATATACAGGATGTAAAAATACACTTACCGAAGCCGGCGCCTACGCACTCAGACCATTAAATCAAGTCATAGAAAAAATAAATTATTGATGGGAAACAAATTTTTTTTTAGGTGTCAATTTTAAATATGAATCGGACTACGCAATGTAACGCGTGCAACAGACCGCTCCTGCGCTTTTGTGCGTGGCTGAAAAAAAAAAATTACTTCAAAACGTTCAACTCGCAATGTACATCGTGCGTACCCCTTGATTATACTTACGTTGCGATTTGCTACGCTTTGAAGCGATTTTTTGTTAGGACATACTTGAAATTTTGATAATGTTTCATACGCATGACAAAAATTAAATAATGATGATTAGAGTTTGTTTTCATCAAATTCTTGAGTTTTTTTAATTGACTTCGACCTTTAATAACTTGGTAACTTGTAACTATTGAGTTCCCAGGTATGGTCTAGAAAGGAAAAATGGTCCTGATGATGTACAGAATACGTAGGTGTCGGCTTCGTTAAGGGTCTTTTAACACCGTTTATTTTGATATTAAGAAAATTGTTTGGTAAAAGATATTTGTGACTGTCATGTATTTTCTAGTTTGAATTAGGAACCTTTGGTATATAATCAATCATTTTTACCCTTTCTTCAGTAAAAAACACCATCCGAAACTGTACCTCTGGGCCAAAGACTGGGAAAACGGCGAGTTAAGCCTCACGCAAGAAAAGCTGAAATCTGGCTACTCGGACCTCAGCGTGATGATCAGCGGCGTCGGCAAGGAGAACCTGCCGCTCAAGCCCGAAGACCACGAGCCGTTAGCAGACGAACACGAGCGGTAAGCTTCTTATTTTTATTCAAAATTGGTTTCCGTTTGGCCTCAGTCTCGCCTGGTGGTGAGCGATGACGAGGCCGATGGTGGTACGCTTACCCAGAAAATGCCCTCACTCTGGCCCTGAAGATACCAAGGTTGTAAGTATCCGGAAACAGACGCAGGGAGAGCGTTCCCCTCCCTAGCGGTGCGCAATAGGATGGACGCAGTAAACCAGTTAGCTGGGGGTGGATCGAAATCGTTGCACTTTTGTAAGATTTTCGTGATTATTTCATAGAATTGAATCAAACTTACATTTTTGCTCTATTATTGTGTGCATACTACTATTTAAAAACACATTGAATTGTCTAAAATTAGGTAGTTGCCAATTATTTGTTAAATTAAATAAAAAACCGTTGTTCTTCGGAAAATTGATAAGACACTTAAAAATTTACTGTACCACAGGTAAAGTTATAATTATGATATTAAAAGGTGCATTCAATAGTAAAGACATTTAGAGTCAGCTAAATAATCACGAAAACCTTAAAAAAATGCGACGTTTACGATCTACCCCAAACGCAAAAATCAAACCCTCTGTAACGACTCTTTGTACAATTGTTTCGTTTTTTTGACTTTGTATTGTTTTGTTTTAGATGACTTTACAAAGTCTTCTGAATCAGAAGATACATCGGATTCCCCATTCGAGTCATATTCGCCTTTACAGATTATAAAAAAACAATATGGGTTCGCCTTTACAGATTATAAAAAAACAATATGGCGGCGGCGCTGGCGGCCATTTTGTTCCATGCATTAAGTGCGGATTGCGGATCCCGGCGGCTAGTGGTCTGGTGGTAGTGGTGATAGGTGGTGGTTAGTAACAGAATGTAGGCAATATAGCCAGCCAAACCAGACTGGGATCCGCTGACCCTCACCCAAAAGCTTACCTCAGACCACTCGGACCTCACAGTGATGTTCAACCGAGCGGCACTCATATTCACAAGGAATTCAGCCAGGGGCGTCTCCCAGCACACCCAGGCTCGAATCAATTCAGAAAAGATAGTTTCCTGAATTGACCCGACCGGGATTCGAACCCGGGACATTACGGAAGTCGAGTCGTCAAACAATGGAAAACAAGCTAAGCTAAATGCTAAAATAATCAAAGTAATAACACACATATTGTTACGATTTCGCGGCAAGGATGAATATCTTTGTGTTACACGGATTTAGGCCAGGCCACCCCCCTCCCCTATTCAGAACGAAGTTATCGACCGATTCGGTATTTTTTTAAAAATTATGGTGTATTAGCTACAGAACGGGAGCATGCAATATTTTTATATGTCAAAGCCAAAGGCCTTTAGTTTGTGTGTAACAAATAATACAGACATAGTCCATACTAAGATCATTCAAAAATAAAATAAAATAACCGAATCGGTCGACAACTTCGTTCTGAGTGCCGAGTGCGAGTTGCAGTGAGAGAAGTGAATGAATACACCATCGCGTTTTGCGAGCACGTAAATGTCAAATAGTATGGAATCGAGTCAGCGCCATCTAGCGGCGAATTCGGGCAACATTCAGGCCGCTAGATGGCGCTCACTCGATGCCATACAAATTCGCGTTTTGTTTCTCGCAAACGCGATGGTGAAGTTATTCACTTCTCTCACTGCAACTCGCACTCGGCACTCTGAATCGGGGGGCAAGGGCGTCTACCAGAACATCCAGAGTGGAGCTAATTTTTTCATAGATTTTGTGCTAGATCCTTTAAGAGGACATCACACAGCACGTTCGAAGGAATTGAAAAATAGGTATTTGTAAAATCTATTGCTGTCTTTTGCAAACCTCGAGCGCCCCACAGAGTACGTTAGAGACAGATGCAAATCAGAACGAAATTACCTATCAAAAGTACACAAAATCGACGTTTCTTAGTCCCATAATCCCTCTTCGAAAAGTTGACCGATTTAGTTACTTTTTTCATTCAAATTGAAAAAGATCTGTGGCCGTGTTCCTATATTTTACTTTTTTTTGAAATAAACTAGTCAAATTAGTTTTCTGGATGTTTGAACACAGCGGCAAATCTGGCCATTTTTTTCGAGTTTTGATGGTTTATATTTCTTTTAGTAATTGATTTATTAAAGAAAGGAAAACATAGGGACATGCCAATAGTGCCAATAGTTTTTTTAGGTAAAAATTATTTCTGTACTAGCAAAATCCAGGGAGGAAACAGGGGACAACGTTTGTATGGAAAAGCGGCTCTTCTGTATCCTCTTAAAAATCAACCTAACTTCGAACAAATAGTGTGTTTTATATTAAATCTTTCTATCGTCTCAGTTAAAACCAATACTATATATTCATATTTTTTCAGTTACAACCAAAGAGACCAACTTCCCAGCGGGCTCCTGTCGAGTCCGGGAGCGTCTCTAGATCTGCCGATCAGCGCGTCAGAGCTCGAGAAACTAGTGAAGACTGTTCAAGGTAACTGCAATACTGCAACAAATTTATTATCTGGACTAGGGGTGTTCAATAATGAGTATGAAGCAAGTATATTTTTTTAATTGTTATTTTATTTTTCGACATAATTTGAGATTTATACACTAGGTATATCGTTTCTCTAATCCTTAGATTCCCTTCTTGAAAAGATCTTCATCTTGATAGCTTAAAAATTCATGTACGGCGGTAATCACCTCCTCATCATTGCCATATTTGTGACCTCTCAGCTGTTCTTTTAACCGCGGAAACAGGTAGAAATCACTAGGCGCAAGGTCAGGTGAGTATGGAGGACGTTCCCCATCAATTCAAATCTAGCATCTTGGATAGTAGTCATCGCAACTCGGGACTTGTGTGCGGGGGCGTTATCTTGGTGAAACAACACAACTTTAGCAAGTTTGCCGCGGCGATTTTCGCGTATTTCCTGGCGCAGTTTTTTATTTGTTATGTATATAAGGGCTCCGTAATAGTGGCTACATGATTGAGGTATTCAATCAATATCACCCCCTGGCTGCCCCAGAAAAGAGAGCCCATAATCTCACCGGCGGATGGAATTGCCTTAAACTTCTTAGGCGTTGGAGATGACGGCCTTTTCCAAGTCATGGACTGTTGTTTCGTTTCAGGATCAATGTTTCATCCATAGTTACGAAGCGAGCCAAAAATCGGTCAGGATCTTGTTGTAACAATTCCAAATTGATTTGACGGATTTCTCAAATCTTCTTCCATTTTTGGATAATGGACGGTACGTTCCAATGCTGCTGCCCAAAATTATTTTATCAGCTATTCGTTTATGCTCGTCTGTATGTCTAGGCACCCAGCGCGCTGTTACTTTTTTCATGCCCAAATGTTCATGTATAATACTATGGATACTTCCTGTCGAAATCTTTAGTTCTTCAGCTACAAAACGAACAGTAACACGACGATCTGCCAAAACTATTTTTTCAACTTTTTTTATCATTTGTTCGGTAACTGCCGTCGTAGGGCGTCCCGAACGCGGGTCGTCTTTAGTTAAAGTTCTGCCTCTCTTAAACTCGGCACACGACCGCGCAACCTTAGAATACGGAGGAGCATTAACCCCTTATGTTCCTTTCAAGTTTAGATTTACTTGCTCAGTAGTATTTTTTTCAGGCAGAGATATTTTAGACTGCGCGAATTTCACACGACGAAAAAATAATACTATTTTTAAAATAACAAAAGTAAATCAATAATTTTTATTTTTATATTTTATCAAATGTCTGGGCTTCACCTGCCATATTTACTTTTGTGTTTTTCGAAGAGTTCATATGCCATTATTACTTTTTATTGAACACCCCTCGTATTGTATATTTTCTTATTCTGTCTGCTATCTTAATTTAGTTTACCATTTTTTGTTTTCGTATGTACGTTTTGTACTAAGCAGAAATTTGAACATATTTAATTACCAAGAGGGATCGTTTAAGCAAGCCGCCTAGATTTTACGAAGTGTAAATGTGGGCATGTACACACAGTTAAAAAATGACAGTCATCAGCGAGGCCGAAAGCCGAACTGCATCCGTAAAGTCGAAGGCCGAACTCCGGGTAGTTCGCAGCCCAAAACGTACATCATCGACTTAAGGTTATCTCTGCAGTTACGCACTGAGCGGCTAGACGCATTGCTTGCAGCCGGCGACATGTGTGTGCAAGCCAACTGCTGCGGTCCACAGTGCGTATAAACCTGTGCTTTCGTACATACACACATCAACATGGTCTAGGGATATTTCAAATAAACCTAAATAACTAAAATTCTATTAACTTTTTGTTAAGACACCTACACATTAAACAAACCTTGTTTAATAACTTTTAGATAAAGTTAAATTTAAAAAAAGCTTAGAAGAGGAGGAAAAACTCAGACAAAATTTCAAACTTAACTTTATTTTTGAAACATCAAAACCTAAACAAAACAACATTTTTTTTTAAAATTAATATCCGTGGATCCACCTAAGACTCACCTGTCACATCTGCAGCGGTTCTGCATACTCAAAACAAGGGTGTCAATATCCTGTTGTGGAATACTGTCCCAAGTCCTGCTAAGATGCAAGAAAAGCTGGTTTTCATGCACAATATCGTCATGGAAATTCCTAAGAGCTCTTCTCTGAAGCATATCCCAGGCATGCTCAATAGGATTTAAGTCAGGGGATTGTGCAGGCCCAGTCTAAAGCTGATGTAACCAACTTGTAACGATACGCGCCGTATGTGGACGGGCTGCAATGTGGGGACCCGGGAGTACACAATGAAAGATGTTATTGCGTCGACGTCTGATTTATTATTAACTTACATTACCTTAGGATCTACCTTAAATACTAGATATGATGAGGCGAGGTGTGTCATACACTACACCTCCCCCCTTTTTATTAAAAAAATAAATAAAAGTAAAGTTTTTTTTTTACATTATATCAGCAAATACATTTTAAATCGATAAACTTTCCAGATTGGCTAAAATAATACATCTAAATATAAATCATAAACGACAATTAATTAAGTACTCAATACAATTTCACACTTCGTGCATCACTTTAATCCGACACTTTAATTTAACTTCCTGGACACCAACGTCTCCCGGCTCCCTGCACATGAACACCATTCCTCCATCGGACACCATTATCTCTCCCAGCGCCCAGCCTTTCTTCCTTAATCACCATCACCAATGCACCATGTTATAATATTGTCTTCGACGAAATTTAATTTTCATCATCACCGGACACAGTTTTTATTTTTCGTACTTCACTGAATAGTCATTTTGCCTCACACATAACATTTTCTTTTGAGATTCACATTTTCAAATGATCCGTTTTATTCTTTTTATTCCGAATTGTTCGCACAGCGCTGCCCTGCAAGGCAGCACTGGCAAGGTCGCCATGCAATGTGGGGACCCGGGAGTACACAATGAAAGATGTTATTGCGTCGACGTCTGATTTATTATTAACTTACATTACCTTAGGATCTACCTTAAATACTAGATATGATGAGGCGAGGTGTGTCATACACTACAGGGCATTGTCGTGCATTAGCTGGACATTTTGTCCCATTTGCTGTCTGTAGGGCAAGATTACAGGCTCTAGCACCTCATCTCGGTATTTTAGAGCAGTCATATTGCCTTGTATCCAAACGAGTTCCTTTCTACCGCCGAGACGAATTCCTGCCCAAACCATAATCGTGCCACCTTGATATGCATGAACTTGTTGTGGGTGCTGCAGTCGATTCCAACGTCCAGGTTCTCTCCAAACGCATACTCTCCGCGAATCAGGATGAAATCCAAACCTGGATTCATCAGTGAAAAGCACAAGTGACCATTGAGAATGGTTCCAGTTTTCGTGTTCAATAGCCCATTGTAATCTTCTTTCTCGATTGCCTCTCCTTAGCGCTGGTACCCGAAGTGGCCTACGAGCACGTAGGTTGACTTCATGCAGTCGTCTTCTCAAAGTTTGACCGCTTACCAGCAAACCATACTCTCTCTGTAGCCTTTGAACCAATTGCATCGCCGTTACATTTGGTTGACTAAGTGCAGCATTTACTATGAATCGGTCCTGTACATGTGTTGTAATGCGTTGAGGTCCTCGGTGCCGTTCCACCACTTACCCCGTGACCAAAGCCTGGATATAACGATCTGCCTGGTCCTCATGGCTTCAGAAACCGCAATTTGGGTAGCGCCAGCTTAAATCATGCCCACTGCTCATAACATTTCGTTCCTGGTCAAGTGTCTACGTGGCATGATTAAATGAACACCGGAGATGCGTGACAAAGATTTATATAAATTTATGGAGTTTTAATCAAGTTAGAAGTTCGCGAAGATTGACTTCTTTGGAAGAAATTCAATTAATGCGAATTTCATCTTCAAACAAAACCTTTTATATACAAATTTGAATTTAAAACAGGAGCTTAATAATGTTTTTATAATCGGTCATTAATAGTTTTTTGTAAGGCCAGTACTTTTGAGTTATTTAAAAAAGTTTTATATATCCCTAGACCATGTTGTTGTGTGTATTTAAGATTGCCGGCTAGCTGCTCAGTGCGTTTGTAGCCTAAGTAACTTTGCGAAGCCGGGCGCCGAGCGCGCTCACTAGGTATAACCCAATAAAGCAACCCATGCAGCAACAGCAAGATCTAAGGCCGAGCGCTTGATCTGGCGAAGCCAGAGGTGGATAACTCCGCACTTCGACGTTTTGCAAAAACACAAGTCTAACTAGAAAAGCCTCAGAATCCTTGGTGCGGAACGGCGAACCCCAGGAGTCTCAACTGCGAGGCCGCAGGCCGAGCTGCGGCTTTTTGGTTTCGCTGCCAGAGTGTCTATAGGTTAACCGCCGTGAAGTCGACCCTGACCCCGAATGCGGGGCGGGTAGCACGGGTACACACGGCATTACGCCGCGGCCAGATACCTCAACACATAAATTAATAAAATCTCAGTGTTGTTATTTAGGAAATTTATAACTTCAGATGTGTTAGTTTTTGTTTTCGTATTATAAATGTTAAATAAACTAATTGCATATCAATTATTTATTAGACGTGGGACCAAATACGTCCGCTTTAACTTTACTTTTTAATAGTCGTCACATAGACACGCCCGCGCCATAAGCCTCTAAAATTGACTTATTTACATTTATGTCTTCACCTGGAAAAAATCATGAATACATTATACTAACGAAATAGCAATAACAATGTAAAATAATCAAAACACATCGAAAGTCTATGAAAACTTTATAAACACAATGTAGAAAACGAAATGAATGAAACACCTGAAGAAGACGCTTGTTCTAATTTTATTCTTTGAAAAAAATTCGCCACATTTCAAAGCATTGACTTCTTATTTTTTTATTACGTAGACTCGGCAATTCCATTTTTGGTTTTATCTCATGTGGAGCAGACACAAGGCTGCAACCGCGCAAGCTTTGACGTTGAACGTCTATCGCTGTCGGTGGCCGACAGGTTGAAGTGATTGATTAGCTGCCGACAGGTGACTGATTAAAGTGATTGATTAGCTTAGAGCATTCAGACTTTAAGTTGATTGGCCGGAAGCGTTCCCCTCCCGCGTCCCGCGCACCATCAGAAGGGTCGAGTTTATAGCGGTCAAGCTATAGTGCGAGTTGCATTGCACATCGCGTGATAGGCCAAATTTTTTTTGCCGCTCGGTGGCGCTGACTCGATGCCATACAAATTCGCGTTAACATGCTCGTATAACACTATGGTGTAATCATTCGAATCTCTTAGGCACTAAGAAGCTAGTAAGCGTCTATAAAGGTAGTTGTTCTCTATGAATGTAATTACCCAAATTTGTTTCGCAGAGGAAGTGCAGCTCGTCCGCGCGCCGGAACCGGAAGCGGTGATAGAGAACGGCGCGTGCCGCTCGCGACTGCTGCGGCACGTGACGCGCTGCCAGGCCGTGCTGGAAGCGCGGTTCGACTGCATCGATGCGCAGATCACGGGTATGCAACATTATATTACATCACTAGCTTTCCGTCTGCGTGAACTTCATTTTTTCCGA
This sequence comes from Udea olivalis, assembly GCA_947369235.1. Taxonomy (NCBI): domain Eukaryota; kingdom Metazoa; phylum Arthropoda; class Insecta; order Lepidoptera; family Crambidae; genus Udea; species Udea olivalis. The sequence continues at coordinate 18,681,443 of OX376342.1, forward strand.
CTTGTGATACTTATCGTTTCATCATCATCATCATCTACCGTGCGGTCACTGGTAATTGCTGCACGCCTGCACCGAGCCCTTGCGCTTGAAGACCGGCGTGATAATGCTCAGTCTCCATTGGTAAAGTAACGTCCCGGTGAGGAGAATGCGGTTAAAAAGGTGGGTAAGTATGCCAACACCACGAGAGCCCATCGATTTCCACGCTTCGATAGGGACTCCATCGGTTCCGACAGCTTTTCGGTTCTTCATGCGGCGAAGAGCCGACGGGACTTCATCAGGCGTTACCAGCAAGCAGTATCTGATGGCAAGCAGCGGCGCGTAGCGACGCTCTGTGACCTCAACATCATCTGTCCCCCGTCGGCTGACGACCAAGCGCTGAAGGAAGTCCCAACTCGTGGTACCCAGGAGACAAGCAGTGGCAGGCCGCGACGCAAGGCCAAGAAGTGAGGTGGTGGTTATCGAAATAAAAAGTCTGATTGATAAGTATTTGATTGAAAGTACAAATACATAAGTAATTTTTCCAAATAAATACTAAGTAAGACATTTTGTGATATATACATTTATTAAAATAATAATACATGAGCAAAAACGGTTGTTAAAATACCAAAAAATAGATAAATAAATGATTATATGAAACTTTAACTTTCGAGAATTTCATTTGAAAAAAAAATCAATTTCTTCTACACTGTAGATATAGAAGTATACATATATAGCTCAAATCTATATCCAAGATACACTAAACGATTTGTGAGGGCCAGGGCTTCAAAGCCGCCATACAAAATGTTCGTTGCGGTGTACATTCACTGATACATCGGCCTCTGAAGTTTATCACTCCAGGTGTGTAACCAGTCATACACTGGGCTGTGAGAGTTGCACTAGGGTGTATAATGACATATACACGTGGCGCTTAACGTGTTAATCAAGTTAGAAGTTCGTGAAGATTTACTTCTTTGGAAGAAATTCAATGAATGCGAATTTCAGCTTAAAACAAAACCTTTTATATACAAATTTGAATTTAAAAAGGGAACTTAATAATGTTTTTATAATCTGTCATTAATAGTTTTTTTGTAAGGCCAGTACCTACTTTTTAAGTTATTTAAAAACGTTTTATATATCCCTAGACCATGTTGTTGTGTGTATTACGTTTCAGATTCGATTTTGAGCAATACATTACTGCCTTACAAAACTTCAGAGAAGTTGTATCATAATATTACAAATTGTATCATCATGTTGCGCACTGTAATGCTCGGTGCTTTTCCGTCACCAACGTGATGCTCTAATCTGTGACATTACAGTTTGAGCACTGTAATGCTCGGTTTTCCTCACTCACTGATGTAATGGTCGACTTTGTAACATTACATTACAGGCAAATGCTCTAAGTGAGGGAGCACGTTTAGAATAATCACGCATAGAAGGCGAGTCCGGTCACCCGTTTTGATGCCACAAATATTTGGATGTCACGGCTAAATCTCAACTTACCGATGTAAATTTCTCGAGGAAAAAACTTCTTCAAAATATTTCTTTGTGCAGTAAATGGTTTTAACAACATATCAGAGAAGCACAAATAGTATTAGTGCAGTCATTGAAGCGAAAAATACGGTCTTACCTCCGAATTTTTTAACTGTGAACCGATTTGCATGAAATTTTGGAATTAGGCTTATCTTACCCTTAACTTCAAAAGTGAAAATGATCTGAACTCCGCCTATTATTTTTAAGGGGTGTAAACAACCCCTTAATGGAAAAATTGACATTGAGCCATTTTATCGCTAGAAAACATGTCTAATAGTAAGTGGTGAAATTGTAAAGTATTTTCTAACATAATTACCTCATATTAAAATCATTTTCAACCCCTTGAAAAAAAAAAAATTTCAGTTACTAAGTAAAAAAATATGATAAGTTTTTGGACCATAACTCCTTCAATTTTCATGCTATCACAATTTATAAAAAACCATTGTAAAGGTAATTAAGAGAGCTACAACATCCTTTATTGCAATATATAGTAAAAAACCTTTTTCTAAAACGGTGAAGGGTTAAAGGGCTTAAGAGAGGCTGTGATTGCGCTGCCACGCGCTCTTTAAACAATCATATCTCCGTCAATTTTTGTTTGACAGAAAAAACAAAAAAACCAAATTGTTTGGCAGAAAAATACCTAAATTTTTAATCCGTACACTTTTATACGTATCTGTCGTCATTTTTGAGATATTATGAAAAAATTATTATGGGTTTTTTAAAAATTGGTTTTTTTTTTAATCGTGACTTTTTTGAAAAATATGTGGCCTGAAGCGGCCAAACTGACACTATCTATCAAACTCTTCATAATAAAGTTAATTCTAGGCGGAATACGATTAATTTTAATTTTGGTGGAAATGGCACTTATGAAACCCATTGATTCAAAAGAAAAAACATTAGATGCTCCCCTTATTTGCAATACAGCTCACTTATTTTACGTGCAAAAGACTTTTAATAGTGCTCATTTTAAAGCTTATTTCAAGCACTACAAAACCCTTTTGTATTAGAATGCATAAAATGCATCTGCTCGCCGCTAGATGGCATTGACCACATCGATTAAATTTCAGACAAAATAAAAAACGGCTTTGATCTTTAATATCTAGCTTAATATTGCACTTAGAATACTTTATAAAAAACGAAATTGTTCATTGTTTTACCTGCTACAATTTTGTTCTTCGTAAAATTTTCGATAAAACGTATATTTTTGGAGATATTTGCAAAAAACCGATGAAAAACGTGAAAAAATTGCGAATTTTCAATTGCCAATAACTTGAAAAGTATTGGATTTTTTAAAAAACTTTAGAGATAATTTTTTGCTTAAAATTAGGCCTTCTATCGATATCCGAGGTTATTTTGCAAAAAAAAAATTCACCCCCGAGAAGGGGTGGCAACCACCCCCAGGGTGGTTGCGGAGTTCAAATCATTTTCACTTTTGAAGTTAAGGGTAAAATGAACCTAATTCCAAAATTGTATGCAATTCGGTTCACAGTAAAAAAATTCGGAGAAATAATGCTTCAATGACTGCACTATATTAATTATGTATTAATTTATGCATGTGTAACGAATTATTATTTTGCGCCTTTTTGTCTGGAACTAATTCATAATTCATTTATTCGATGCTTCATGTGGTAATTTACAGGTCTTAAATAAAAATACAGTACATACACATGAACCCTGCTAGGGCACTGCAAGATATTTTTGGAGTAAGTTATTTACAAACTTATGTTTTCATGCATATTTTAACATTTCTGATTCTTAATTCTTAATTCTTTATTGTTAATGTGATTTAACAAGCTCTTAAAACTAAAAAAGAAAAAAAAAAGTACAACACATGACCCTGTGAGGGCATTGCAAGATAATAAAAAAATTGCTTATCAGTTAACAATTCTTACAATTTAATTTATATTGAATTGCTTTATATTTATCAAATATAAAGCATTATAAGTACATTATCATTATTATTTATTACATTTATTTATGTATGTATGTATTCATGTCATGATAGGAAATAAATATTATTAAATTATTGTAATGAGTGGTTTTTATTAAAATATAATTATAATTAATGTAATTCGTATTACCTAAAAAAATTTTTACTATTTAAATATTCGTCCAGGTTATAGAAACATTTGTTTATTAAATATTGGTTTAGCTTTCTATTGAAATGTGGGTATTTAGGTTCATTTTTAATATCAGTAGGTAATTTATTATATATTTTGATAGCCATATAATAAGGGCTGGTATTTAACATTTTTATTCTAGATGTTGGTAGGTATAGCCGTCCTTTGTGTCTAGTATTTATGTTATGTGTGTCCTGTAACTTTTTGAATAAATTATTATTTTTATAAACAAATGTAGCTAGTTCGTGTACATATATTGATGTTAGTGTCATTAATTTGTATTTTATATAGAAGGATTTGCAGCTTTCTGTATTATCTATTTGGGCTATTATTCTCACACATTTCTTTTGTAATAAAAACAGGTCACTAGCATCTACACTATTTCCCCACAACATTATCCCATATTTGAGCCAGGAGTATGCATATGCATAATAAGCAGTAAGAGCTGTTTTTGTATTTGTGCAGAGCTTAATTTCAAACAAAGCGTACGTAAATTTTGACAGTTTAGTTTTTATTACATTTATATGGTGTTTCCAATTTATATTTGTGTCGATATGAAGCCCGAGCAAGTTGAATGTTTTTACAGACTCTATTTGTGTGCCGCCTAAGGTGGTATTTAAGTTTAATGGACTTCGTGTATATGACTATAACTAACTATCCTTCTAGGTGTGATTATTCTAAGTTTACAGCCATTAGAGAACTACTGCTGAACGTATACCCCCTTCTTAGTATTCCAAAGTGCACTGACATGCTGCTTTTTCTATCAGGTTCGGGCCTCTCTTTTCCATTTGGCATTTGGGCAAGTGTCCAGGGCCCCGCGATCCTAAAATCACTCAGTAAAATATTTTACACTTATCAAAAAGAGCCTATTGTTCTTATGTGCCCAGGGCCCCAAATAGGTTAAAGACGGTTCTGATCAGGTTGCTGTGAACCCAGCGCTTTCTTAGTAAGACATGCTATTTAAAAAAAAAAAATTGACATTTTCAAGAGTGTGTGACCTGTTCGCTTTTTGCACATTCTCTGCCAATTTGTAAATTGGATTGAGATCTAGTATAATTTAATTAGAACAACCTGTCTATAAACTGCAACCTGTGTACCTGTTAATTAGGTAGTATTGCAGCACAGCAGTAGCAAAAATAATATTAATGTAATGCACACTTCATATTTTCACTAATAAGCCACTAAATGTTGCATTTAAGTGGAAGTATCTAAAAGATTCGTTTTATAGAGTTTATTAGTAAATTATGTTGAACTGAAGATGTAGTTAATTCTTGTCAGGTATTGTTAGACTCAAGATTAATCACTATTTCTATCCTTCACAGAACTGGAATCTCAAGACCCATTGTTCGAGGAAAACGAGAGCGGGATCTTCTTACTGCGCACCATGCATACCATCCAGATGCTGTTGCGCGACCTCGACACCATGGAGGAGTTGGGCGTCATCACCTGAGCAGCGATGCAAGAACAGGGGCCTACTCGCTAACGAAATATCCGTAGTTTCGGTCGAGCTAATGTGCCAAAAAGACCTACAACAATATGATATTCTTGAAACCTTGTTTCAGTATGGTGAATATCATATTATAGAGTACAAAAATACATGATGGTTTTTAAAATCATTTTATCCTACATACTAATTAAGACCATGTTAGTTTGCCCGAAAATACGCACATTGTGTTAGTAGGTACCCTGAACCTGCAATACTTGCATTGAATTAATCCCAGCCATGCTTGGGCGTAACGTAACCAGCGATGCGATACCAAAACCTTATAATAGTTGCTTTGAATGACAATGATATACTGGACTATTTTATATTAAGTCAAAGTCACGGTTTACTCTCTGACAATTGAAATAGATGACGCTAGTGTACGTTACGACTACTGTAAATTGTCTAAAGTGCTTCGAAAGAGCAGCTTGTAATGCAAGTAAGTCAATACCACTCCTGTTACAACAGGCTATAAACATGTTAATGTTTCTGTGTAGGAACTACCATATTTCAAACATTATTCAAGGATAAGCATTGCTTTAATTTCTATTGGCATTTATGGGAAAGAATTCCCAACATTTAATGATGTTTAAGAAATTCAGGAGTACTTCAACTTATTCACTACTTTCATATTCAAATCACTTGTAACATCAACAAATTGTGAATTAATCAATGTACTGCGAGTCCATGTGATACCTAATGATAATCAAATTGCTTTAATATATGTATAAGCTCTGTATTCTAAACAGTGATGTTCTATTATGTCCTGCTCCTCTCAGTATGTTATTTCATAGAAATTAACTTGTAAATCACCTTAGTAGAGGTACACCTAGGAGTAGATAAGATGGAAAGTGTAAATAAGAAAATATAAATGATTTAAGAATTTAATCGGTTTTTATTGCCTTATAGCAGTGTAGAATATTTAGTATCTTGGTTAATCTGTGATTGATCATAGAGCTACAAAATTAATAAAACAAAAAATATTATTTAAAATTTTATTACCTTAACCTTATTTCAAAATACAATCAACCTTCATAGAACTTCGGCAGCTGATCACCAAGGATCACAGAACGTTCAACGCCCGCCTCAGTAATGACACCTAGACGCACAACTCCTCCGGAGGAGCCGTCGCGGAGGATGGCCAGTGTGAGAGTGTTGGTGACGAACTTGATGGCCTCCTCTTTAGACATGTTAGGCTTGAAGTTGGCGTCGACGTAGCCGTACACGTAGGTTGAGCCAGAGCCTCCGATGGACACAGCTTGGCGCTGTACCATGCCTCCAATTGGTACAGAGTAGATTTGACCTGGAAAGTAAAAACGAGGTTTTAGTGGATCAAGCTTCATCAAGCCCATTTTCATAACAATTCGTCTTTTCAGCTACCAATGCAAACATTTATCTATTTTTATTTTTTATTCTTTATTGCACAAAATAAAGTACAATTCTTCAACAAAAAGAGTACAAAAATACAAGATGGTTTTTAAAATCATTTTCTACTACATATTATTTAAGACCATGTTAGTTTGCCCGAAAATACAGAAGAGAATATTAGAGAGAGTATTTTTGGATGTTAGTTCTAAATCTTTTTAACAGCATTTTACAGAAATCCTTACCTCCCTTCTTCTTGTCCCATCCAGCAACCAGGATACCAGCAACAAGGGAGTCTCTGTAGTTGTAGCACAGCTCACGGAATATTGCTGAAGCAGTTTGCACCAGGGGCTCCTCACCTAACTCCATTTTATGGAAATCTGTAAAGAAATGGATATTTTATTGCCACATTTTCACTTTCTCGAGCTACCTAACTATTGTATTTGCTCCTGGCAAGGTTATTTACGAGATATTACTGCAAAAATGTTTTATCTATTGTGGCTAATACACAAGGGTCTGTTCTGTGAGCTATTTTGTACTGAGTGATGATAGGGATGCATTAACTAAACTATTGTATGGCTGTAATTTTATTCATTACATGGTCATTTTATTTATTGCAATCCAAGCTGAGTATTTCCTTTCTTATTATTTCACAATAACTCAAATGAAATATTTATACTTCAGCATCTAAAGAAAAATAGCATTCATTAAAGACAGAATGCTGGGCAGGTTTTATTTTACTCCTTTACCAGATAGGAAAGTCATTAAGAGAAACAACATTTTAAATGACCATGGGCTAAGATAGTTTGCAAGGGTTTTGCAACCCATTATAAAAAATCTATCAATAAAAATAAGCAAAATTGAGTACTTACTCAGATGATATGTAACAATATCTGCGATTGCTTGCGTATCAGCAGCAGAACCAGATCGACAGCAGTAGATGTTGTCTGTGACTCTAGTCAGCTTGTCCGTCACTCTGTTAGCAATGTATGCTCCAGTCGTCGTGCGGGAGTCAGCGCCAATGACGACACCACCGTCGAACTCGCACGCCATGATGGACGTGCCAGTGCTGTGTGGGGCGCTCATCCATTCCGAAGAGTAGGGGTCGGCGTACGTGTTTATTACTGATGCGGCCATTATACTGGAAATTGAATTTGGCGTTTATGAACAGCCTAATGAATGAATGTTGATGCACTAATACTACAGTTTTGTTAGATGGTTAGTTGGGGCAGAGTTTTACAGCGTCTTAATTTTCTAATTAAGTATTGTGATTAAAGTTTCATTTTGTAGCACAGCTGCTAATTTTAGCAACCCTTATGCCAGGTTATTTCATTTCAAAGAAAGAGGAAGGCTGAGAACAAATTTATAAACATTTATTAGGGCAACATTTGAGACTATCTTGATTTAGGTTATGGATAGTTTCCAAAGTTGCATCTAGAGAGGCTACAATGTAAAATCACGAATAACAATAGTAAATGGCTAAATACTTACAATAACTACACTAACAAGATTTTGTTGAAATTCAGAAAGTCACGATTCAGTCCGGCGAAAAACGCTAAACAAAACGTCAAATGACAAACAAAAATGTCAAATCATAATTCCCGTTCCGTTCCATGCAGCACTTGTGCTATCAAAAACCTTCTTTTTGTATTTAAAACTATTAACAATTTTTTATCAATGACTGAACAAATTCATTACATCCATTTGTTTAGTATCGAAGTAAGTGTTCTTTTTTCTTAAGGCTTTTTCATTATCTTGATCAACTAAACAAAGCCATAGAACGGAACGAGGTTGTTTCAATTTACACAATAAAATAATTCTAATGTAATAAAGGATGGCAGTTAAAGAGATTATTTCATTGTAATACCTTGAAAAATCATGTTTTTGAATTTTTAATTGAATTTTTAGTCGGAATAAAACTAAATTCTGCTTTACTATATTGATAAATAGTTCATAAAAATCCGTTAGATGGCATGACCTAAATCGTATGTTGTGTTGTTTGCCCGATTGCGATAGATGGCGTTCACGCATAAGCGGGATGGTCCTAATGATGGTAAAGAGTGAAGTATTAAAGGGGGGGGGGGGGGGTCCTCTGGGATGGCATTGTTTGGAGTAGGCGCTCAAAATTTCTTAAACAACCACATTTAAAAGTAGCAGAAGGTAAACGTCGGCCAAATCGAGAAAGTAAAACCGGCCGAAGAGCCGCAGTGTCTGGGTGTTATGGGAACCAACCAGTGATCGTGGACTGATACGTTCTAACACTATTTAGCAAAATTTTACTGGTTTTTTTGTTTTCTTTAAGTCCTATCAGATGATTGATGCAGTTGCTGGCGCATTAAGTAAAGGTAACTAACTGAATTGTAGATTTAGTTAGGTACATAGATGCTGAGTACCTACTAAAGACATTAATAAGTCTTCAACCAAAAATTGACTTCACGACACAGGTCACGATTAGCGTAGTGCGCTATAGTTCGGTTTTTAGCATCAACATACGTAGTGTCCCGGGTTCGATTCCCGGTCGAGTCAATTCAGGAAATGATCTTTGCCAAATTGGCTCAAACATACAAACTCACAAACGCTTACCTATTTATAATAAGTGTAGATAATACTGGCGATGTAACGTTTTTGAAATAGTAAGTAATCGACTGGATGCGAAAAGCTGAGGATCGTGTGCAGTGTGTCACAGTGCTGAGTGCGAGTTGCAGTAAGAGAAGTGAATAACTTCACCATCGCGTTTGCGAGAAAAAAAACGCGAATTTACATGGCATCGAGTGAGCGCCATTTAGCGGCCTTAATGTTGCCCGAATTAGCCGCTAGATGGCGTTGACTCGATTCCATACTAATTGACATTTCCGTGCTCGTAAAACGCGATGGTGAAGTCACTCACTTCTCTCACAGCAACTCTCACTCGGCAGTGGACACTGAAAATGTTAACAAATGATGTATGAAGTTTTGCATATTCAATTATCTTTTATTCTAAGGATTACTTACAAAAACATACATTAAGTACCTTAATAAAACTTGACTAAAATCTTTAACTGTTGCATGAGACTAAAAGCTCCTGTAAAAATGTCCACATGCTACTTAGGGTTTGCTTTTTGCGTTTGGGGTAGATCGTAAACGTCACATTTTGTAAGGTTCTCATGATTATTTAGCTGAATTCAAATTAGTATAAATTATCTCTCTAGAATCTAACTTTAACTGTGTACAGTAAATTTTTAAGTGTCTTATCTTATCAAATGAAAAATTTTTTTTTGTGCTTAGCTTAAACATGGACTTATCTGAGACTTTGAATAGCTGTATGAGCTGTCTATCTAAAAGAATTAAACGATATTCAATAATTTTTGCCTTAGTTAAACATTAACCTAGGAATTCGTTTATCTATAGATGCTATTATAAAGAGGAAAGATTTGTTTGTTCTCTTTTTGTTTGTTTGTATTGAACCGGCTCCGAAACTATTGGACCGATTTAAAAAAATCTTTCACCAATATAAAGCCTCATAAGCAGGGAGGGAGCTACAAATTTGACGGGAAAGACAGCCTACGCGCGATGCCACTGACGGACAGCTAGTTATAATAATTATATTCGTAGTAAAAATAATAACAATACTCATTATGTAAGAAAGTAATTAACGTGACAAGTCTGTGCTTAGCTGAAGTTACGATTATTGTAGATCTCGGCCTTAGACTAAGTAGCAATGACCAGCTATAGCTACTGTTAACGAACTACTTCTACTACTAGCTACTACTTGTTACTAGTAACGAATGAATAGGTATTTTTTTAATTTATACTGTTTGCGTGTGAATTATATAAATTTTCTGACAGAAAATAATAAAGAATAGAATAAAAATGACTGATAAACACGCCACAAAGTATCCATGAGAAGAGTCCAACTACGAAACCGCAATTGATAACGTTTTTTTTCGTTATCAGGATTTTGCTATAAATATTTATTATTGTGTCGGATTTTTTCCACGCGATCATATACTAATAATAGGGCCGCATAAAATGTTTCTATTTAAGTATGGGAATCTTTTTTTTTTGCAAGTTAGGTAGTAAAGTAAGTTTGTATGTCTTTTGTCTTAGGTAGCCGGTTTTATAATTTTCTGTGTGATCAAAGGCCGAAGACTGAAAACTTCAATGCCGACCAATGTCACAGAATAGGTAATAGTACTCGTGTGTAAAATTGACAATGTCATTCGAAAACTTGCAAACACTATCGAAACCAAATGCGAAATGCGCAGTCACCGCGCGTGGGTGTCCTCCACTCATTAGCACCCCTTGTCCCACCAAAAACCAGTCTTTAAAAAAAACCGCATTCGCTACGCGCCATTTTGTAAGTCATCCCAAAAACGATGTTTATTTAAAAGGTATAAAAGACTATCCGCATTGAATGAGCTGACGTTTTTGATAAATCACTATTTTATTCGACGTATTCATTCAATGGAAATATGGATTTTATTTATTCATGAAGTTTGCGATTCGCCACCGTTGTTCAAATCCTGCACACGCGTTTTAAGAAATATTCGTAGACCAGCCAAAAATCGGACGTCTTCACTGGTCTTGATACTTGAAATATTAGCTAGACTTTTCCGTTAAGATTCGGTTCCCCTGGGCTAGACTTCTCATGACAAGTAGGTACATTTTCAAATATCTTAGTAGGTACACATAATTAGTCTCAGACTGCACGCATAGCCATTCTTGTAACGTCACGGAGATCTTCTAAACAAAATAATTGATGTATTTATTAATATGCTTCTATTCACTACATTACATTCTTTATATTTCAAGCTCTCAATATGTCAGTCCGTTGGCCTTTCTGTAAAGATACGAGTCCCAGTGCAACATCAAGCTGTGGTAAATTACTGGAAAATTATAAAAAGAGGAGCTTAAATAATATGCCATTAGACTGTTTTCGGCTAAAATAAATACAAATATTTTCTCATGATAGGTTTGTCCGGGTGGTGGTTGAACAGGAGTAGCGCACTGTGCATTAAACAATTCCGTAGCTGCCTAGCAAAGTAATTAGGTAAAATACTGGTTCGAAGGTACACACGAGCAAAGTTATGGGCAACAAATAATATTGATCAGTCATCGTCCCTCCCTACATCCAACCTTTTTCGCAGTACATCAAGTATCAAACCATCCCATCGCTGTCCGACTTGCCGTTTAGCTGTTTAGCTCAGCAGCAATAAGTAGGCGTATTATTGAGCCGAGGCCTATGGAAGTGGCTGTCAATCGCACTTGAATAATGACGCGTGCGGTGGCGACATTTTGCTATTTATTTATTTTATTTCATCGAGACTCCCCCGCGGCCACGAGACAATGGCCAGATGTTGATATTTTTTCTATATTACAATGTATTTTAAGTTTCGATGCCTTTGTGCCAGCTTCCGTTCAACGGTCACCGGTCGCGGGCCGTGTCAACCGACTGGCATGTCAACTGATGGAGGCGACTATGGAATTGTTTGCATAAGAAGTGTTCTTTTTAAAATATTTTTGACATACATTTTACGCAAAAAATGTATTTTTTTAACTAGAATAAAATTGGAGTTTTTAAATTAGGTACTTAGTTTATATATTTGTAGTAGGTAACAGAAATGAATTTGAAACAAATAGATAACATTGAGTTCCTTCTCAGAGATCTTTTGGTAGAATTACTGTCCGTACCAGTTGCAGGGTCACCATTTGTTTATTATTTATTAGGGACCTAGGTAAAGCAGCTAGCTAAGAGCTAAATTAAATGTTGTCAGTTTTGAGTGATGGATTTGCAACCTAGCAAACGGCTATTTTGAATTAGGAATACAAACTGCGATGAAATTAATAAACAAAGTCTGTAATTAGGTAAAGTCGTTTCTTTGTAGGTACCTACATTTTATTTGTTACATTTAGATGCATCTATTTACTATTATGTGACTTATATGTATAATATTGTGGTAAATCTCAAATAGGTGCCTTATTACAAATTACAAATACAACAGATACTTTTATAAATGCGAAAGTTTGTGTGGATGTATGTATGTTTGTTACTCTTTCACGCAAAAACTACTGAACAGATTTAGATGAAACTTTTCAGTAATACTGATTATACATCAGAATAACACATAGGCTACAATTTATAAAGATTTTATGTATACATGTTACAGAAATGAAGTGCACGCGGGCTGAAAGCTAGTTACAAATAAATCAACAAAAAGCCTAGATCAGGGTTCGAGTTTGGAACCTTGCCAGGCCGCGCGTGTCCAAACTTCGCCAAAAATATGAAACCCTACGTTGTGTTCTATTATAGCTACCCTTACCTGGCTACTATTTCATTTCGATTTATAGGCCAAATATCACTAACTAGCGACGAGCCCCAATTCGCACGAATGCAATATAGATATTATGGTGTCAGGCTTTTCTGTGCTTTTTTAAATTACCAGTCAAGATGACCTCAATCCACCTGATGGAAAGCGGTTAAGGGGTCTAGTTATGAGGCTGACAAGCACAGTCATGGAAACGAATCACTGGGCTGACGATTCTCATCTTGAAGGCCTGCAGAAATGCCTTTTCACGCCTCGCTTGAAGACACTAGGGCTATCGGAGGCAGGAAATTCATGTTACAAACATATAAACCTTCCTCTTGAATAACTCTGTTTATTGTTTAAAACCACATAAAATGCGTTGCGCAGTTCAAAAGATTTGAACTAAACGTACAGCAGGCTGGAAGCGCTATGTAGAGATAATGTAATTATAGTTCAGCTAGTAATTGGTCCCTGTAAAAACAGATACAAAGAAAATAGATGTCTAGATGAAGCAATATTATCATTCTGTATTTATGTATGTTTATTTTTATCGATTTATATATTATTAATTTATTTTGTTGTTTTGTTATTTTATAATAATTAGCATCTGTTGTTGTTTTCAAAAGTAATTTATTTAGTTTAATCTCGTGCACCGTGTTTAATTTATCTGTTTAATCGTGTGGTTGACTGGTAGAGAATGCCCTTTGGCATTAAGTCCGCCAATTGTATCATTCATTTTGTGCAATGAAGAATAAATAAATAAATAAATAAATTCTGTTTTCGGTATAAATATCAATGTTTTTTTAAAATATTCGACTAGACAGTCATTTAATCGCACCTGATCGTAAGTGACGATGCGATCTATGATGGCACATGTCAGCCTAGTAAATGTCTATTGACTCTTGTTTTGAAGAGACCCAGATTGTAATGGTATGAAAACAAATGCGCGGGCAGTGAGTTCTACTCCTTTGCTGTACGCATGATGAAGGAGTCCGCTAAACGTTTAATGCGTATGGCTGGAATAATCACAACGTGAGGGTAGAAGGCTAATGTGCTCCGATGGTGAAAAGGTGCCGGCGGAACCGACTCATGCAGTGCGCTCGCACACTCCCCGAAATAAAACCTGTCGAACACCGACACTCCGCTGGTGTTCCAGATCCTGCGGCTGCAGCCCTGCAGAGAGAGCAGTATTAATTCTTAAACTAGGCTGTACAGTGGTACAGCTGTATCTGATCGCAAAAAACAAAGGTTTAAGGCCCTACTTATTACGAGAGACCACATACCATAAGTTAAAATAGATAATTAATATATTATGGTCTGTGCTGGAGACCATTATCAAAATGGATCTGGCTAAAATTTAAATACTGACGTAGCTCCGCGAATAAGTTATTTGAAATAGCACTCCGCACTTGGCAGGGCACAGAGCGCATAGGTTTTGAAGTAGTGAATAGCCAATCATCCAATGGCAAGCATGCGACGGGTGACTTGACATTGAGCGGCAGTATGGTGGTTGTAGCTGACCGCAAAAATCACATTTTCGAAATTCCTTCTACACAGGTATTACGGGTATAATGCTCGTGATTTCGTGAATTCTGAAGACAATGATATTGAAAAAGGAATTATGACAATTACACAGGATAACAAGGGATTAGAGAGAGATAGGAAAACAATGAAAATAGTAAATAGAGAACAGTTATAAACAGATAGAGAAACTGATTCTTTTCTGAAGTCCTCTATCAAGAGGTGCGAAACCTCCTAGTTGTAATTCCACTTCAGACTATCTATCGTGAACCCCAGTCCTCATTCAGAGCCACGGCACTAATAACGTCCATTCACTTTTTTCTTCTTCCCGTGCCAACAAAGACTTGCCTTTATATAAATTTGATACGATATTTCATTGTAAGCACGCGCCGGACCGCGCTCGCGGGTATTTTATATTTTTTGTACTTATATTTATGTTGGTCGGAGGGGTGGGGAAGGTGGCGGGAGAGAGGGCGGCCCCTAAAAAGTTATGTATTTTTTCTCCTCTTTTTTCCCATCGACGTGATGAAACGGCGCGCGATATTGATCCGGCCGCGTTGGCAATGTTATGGCACGAGGACTGGAAGGTTTCTTTTTACTTTCTAGTAGCGTGACGATTCGTGCTTTTTTGGTATAGAGTGCTCTTTAGGTGGGTATACACTAGAGCTTTTGCTAGTGTATTATATTGTAATGCAAGATATTTGCTTGTTTTAAAAAAAAGTTGTAACACAAACCATCGAGCGTCATTTCCGCGATGTGGTACGAGTAAATTTAAAAAATGACGAACGCACGATGTCCTGAAACAAGTGAATGCTCAAATCCAGCAACTTCACATGTATGCACACTTTTGTTTGCAGAGTGAATACCTGCAAATGCCGATTAACGCCATAGGAATAGGAGTGATTTTTTGTGTGTAAAAAAGGTTTTGCACTACAAACTACTGGGTGATTATCAAAAATATACCAAAAAAATGAACGCTTAAAAACTTTTTAGATAATATAGGTACTACTACGTGAAATACCTAGATTTTTTTACTCTGGGGCGTGTTCGTGTAACATACTTAGCTTTCCAACATTTGAAAGATTAAGCATACTGTGCTACGGCGATTAACAAATGATGAAGGTTTTCATTGTGAAGAAGACTTACAAAGATTAAAGTGCCTGAAAAATGCTGAAGTCTTTAGTTTCTGTAGCTTGCATCTTTTCATAAGTTTTTTGCGCCTCGGCACTATATTTATTTAGTTTTTTTTTCAAAAGTTTTCGCGTTGTACGATTCATATACAATCCAGCACATCCAGAGGAACTTCGGTGAAAAAGATCTACAAAATCGCTGTTAATATTTTATTTGTTTATTTATAAATTATGTTCCTATTATTTTATTATAGTATTTATGTGTATTATTTATAACATATTTTCTTTTGATATACTTATCTCGTAGTGTGAGTGAGTGTTGTGTTAATGACATGATGTGCTGAGAGTAGGCGTGATCATCATATAAACACTCCTTCAGCCAGAAACCAACATGATTGAATCCTATTGTTCTGCCAATGTTTTAAGCAGTAGTTGTGTACTTCCCTACAATCCTAAACTGAAGGGTAGACAGAATTCCAAACCAAGGATTTGCAATGCAGATGGTAAGTTAATATTAATTTATCAACCATAAAATGGTTTACTTTTCGAGCGTAGCAAAGCACGCTTCTTTAGTTTATCCTTCAGACAATCAGTGAAAAGTAACAACTCAATTAGATCGATCACAAAGCCATTCCAGCTGCTGTCTGCCACGCGTCCATTTGCCATTCAATTGAGCGCCTAAAGCGTACGAAAACCAATTTTACGATGGATATCTTGATTACGAGATCTGTATCTGGAGGCGATTTTCCGAGTACTCGAGATCAAGATGTAACCGACTCCAACTGCCGATTATCCGTGCAGCAAAAAACGCCGGTCAACAGCTCTCAGCTTTCTGTACGGCACATCGACTCCGACCCACAATACGAGGTAATCTCCAAAAAGTGACCCCAAAGTGTACTCGGGATTGTGCCCCTGCGCACTACGGGTCGGACAAAACGGCAGCGGTGTCCGAAAAAAATATAATCGCACATTCTGAGTTTTTCTGCCCGGTACCGCATACAGCGTGATGCGCAGTGTAGTCAGTCTGATAATCCATCGCAATATTCAATGTTAGTTTTAGCGTCAATTTTAATACGCAAAGAACTAATTAATTAATTTAAACATTACAATGTATTGTCATTGTACAATGAATAAGCATCACTTAGATTACAAAAAAAGTGCAGTAGGCAAATAAATCGATCTAAGTGCATATCTTTGAATTGTGAGATGATATTTAGATAATGTGTTAAGTACATTATCTAAATAGCATCTAAGGCTTTGTTTAGAAGTGTCTTAACAAAGCCTTAGATGCTACCTAACACATTATCTAAATAGCATCTAATAATTCAACATGATATCTCTAAAAATAGAATACTATAATTTCGGTTTCCATATCTTCGACGACGCAAACAGTCCAAAGCCATAGTAGTTGCAGTAGCCTTCAGAGACATGACTTCCAAAGGCTGATAATGACGATGATGATGCAAGGATTGGGGCAGAAAAGTTCTGTAATGTAGATTGTTTTTATGTCCCCCTAGGTGGACGGAAGACTCGATAAAGGTTATACTTAGGTCGCCTATTGCAGACGACCTAAGTAGGTATACCTTTAACAAGTCTTTATCAACTTGCAAATCTCATATCCCTCTTAAGAGGGTTTGCTTTTTGCGTTTAGGGTAGATCGCAAACGTGGCATTTTTTAAGATTTTCGTGATTATTTAGCTGAATTCAAAATAAATATAAATTATGTCTATTATTGACTGCACCTTTCAATTTCGTAATTATAACTTTATCTGTTTACAGTACACTTTTATGGATCTTATCAATTTAAAAAAGCGGTTTTTTATTGAATTTAGGGGAAATAATTGGCGACTACCTAATTTAAGATAATTCAATGTGTTTTTAAATAGTATTATGCACACAATAATTGATCTTTTATTACAATTCAATTAAATAATCACGAAAATCTAACAAAAATGCAACGTTTTTGAACCACCCCCGGCTAACGCTCATAAGCGGCGAATGATAATGCAAGAGAGTTGCATTTTACTTTTGAAAATATTACAGATGTTGTCGCGGTATTTGTTTTTTGTGGTTCTACTTATTTTTTATTGTTTATCGCAAGGTTACTCACGCACTCAGTTGTTAACTTTATTTCCTTTTACAAGGTAAAGAATTTTCCATTACATTGCACGCCTGAATTTTAGGTATGTGAAGGATAAAAAATGTGTTTAATTATTCTCTTTGCGATCTCTTTTAATATTAATGAGAAGCAAAAAGCTATTTATAACCAACAGTGTTTTTACAGGTGTTGTTATCAATGGAACGGTAGCAGTTATCCAACCAGAATAACAATACTCACGTCTGTTTAGTGATCTAAGTACATTTCGGATTAATTATTTTTAGTAAATTATACAATTCACGTGTACGGACGGTATGAATTGGAAAAATATGGGTTGCTTTTGGTAAAACAAAACCTTAAAATAGGCACTTCATTTTATTTTATGTAGAATAGTTAAAGCATACTTGGCCGGGCTAAAAGTATAGGTATTCTACAGTTTGTATCTGAACCGTTTGCTGACCATGAGTTTTATGTCACTTGGCCTTATTTTTAACTAGCGAAAAATTACTTTTTTAGGCTAAATGTGCCGTGGGACTCGTGGGAGCAACTTGCAGGTCTCGGACTCTTCTGCGACCTCTTACGGCATACACGAGTGAAAACGACACTGGCGATATTATCCTACCTATCGCATTACTGACCGGGGCCTATTTCATACAGCGATATCGACTACCCTTAACACTAAACTTGGCTACGTACATCTTCAAGTCTGGTTCTGGAGCAAATGCCTCATTTTCGACCTTGTAAAAAAAGTAATTTTTGACCCTAATAATATTTTTTGACCCTAACAATATTTATTGACCCTAATAATATTTTTTGACTCAAATAATATTTTTTATTTCGGAATCACTCAATCACACTTTCGGAACTACTGTAACGTAGCTGAAACGTGTGTGATTTGGAAAGTGTTCAAAAATATAAAACGGTAAGGGGAATCCGTAAAGTAATTTATTTCAGTGTTTTTTATGGTGAGTTAACACAGAATTATCATAAATAAAAGTAAAGTAGAAACATCTCTGGAAGAATTCAAATCGACTATTTCAGTCTAAGGATTTCAGACTATGTCCTTTTCATTTGTATTTCTAGTACCGAAATCATTTATTTAGTAATTATTTAAACTTATGGCAGGGTATTTATTTTCACATCGACGTAAACGTCAATTTCATCATAACTGAATTATAAAAAGAACACAGTAAAATGCTGTGTTATTCACACTGCGTATTACTCGTAGGAGCAGCCTGTATACCGCCGCGTGCGCATCTCCGCAGCTTGCGCGCAAAGGATGGACGCATGCGACACACCTGCGCCCGCTCAGGAGACCGGCGCGTCAGAACAAATAAAGCGAATGGCAGATTTGATTTTCAAAAACGTTATAGGCAAACTGGTTAACGAAATTAATCACAGATTTATGAAGCAAAACAATCAGTAATGAAAATAGGAAAAAATTAAAGGCCATAAATCGAGCTAAAAAAAGCTAAAATTGAAGTCATAATTTTTTAGTAATAGGTATTTCATTTTAATTTGTTTTTCCCACATTACAAGCTTACTCCTGCATGCTAAAATCAATTAGTGTATGTATAACTGAGGCATTTTCATTAGAATACTCACATAATATGCAGGAGTATTTTGAAAGTGTTTATATTGATCATAAATGTTAAAATGTGCATGAAAACCTATGTTTGTAAATAACTGACCTAATTATTTCAAAAATATTTTGCAGTGCCCTAGCAGGGTTTATGTGTATGTAGGTACTATATTTTTATTTAAGACCTGTAGCTTACCACATTAAGCATCGAATAAAAGAATTATGAAATATTATTTCTTACTAAGCCTATTCATACGAGACGGGTTTACCAAGCAAGGCTGCCCTACGCTATGGGCTATCTATCTGGTTACCTACCTATCAAATAATAAATATCTGGCAAAACCTATACAAACAGCATTTAGCTTAGGCAATTCCGAGCAAAACTTGTGCTTGGGTGTCTAAGACTGATAAACACCCTAAATATTTCTAAATACATAAATTTCATGGTCGCCAATCAGCCATTGCCGATGTAATACATTACGAATTCTTTCTTTGTATGTCTTATTACAGGTAAAACAGTTTACATATACATGAGATCTTACATCACGAAGAAACAGGAGTGGAAATAAATAAAAGGTTGAGCATAATATGCTCTAAATTTTTTTTCCTACCCGAACTCTACCTAAGTGTATATCGAACGAATTCCATAAAGTCCCCTATAGTGCTCTCTTACTTTACGGGCATCTGTCGATCACTTTAAATTCCACTGTTTCTAATGACAATGACACTGTTTGAATGATCCTCGATCCTTTATTACGAGGATTAATTATTCAGCCTCTACCACTACTTAATTATTACAAAAACACACATTAAATTACATTATATATTAGTTCATGCTTCAGTTATTACTTAAATAAACAGGTATTATCAACACGTTTTCTGTGTTGGGATTTTTGACCTCAAGGGAAGTTTTCTTTAATAAAATCAAAGCTTCTCGTTAATATAATGCACCCTTATAAGATTTAAGGGGCGCACTACACAATACCGGAAGCATCAACGCACGCGCGGGCAAAAAACACCAAATTGCTTCTTATTACCGTTTAAAAAGCCCCTAACCGCGGGAGCGTGGCACCACGACACATGCCCTTTGCGGTTTTCTATTAAAAAGCTAGCATTATCTGGGTCAGGCGATGACGTGCCGGTAACTCGAGGTTATTTGCGGTTATTGACAGGTACATTTTTAATTTTATCGATTTCACTCTTTCTAAAGGGTTGGCGGTGATTTTGAATACATGAATGTCAATGAGGCACGTGGTATATCTTCTGTCGTCCTAGCTGTCATCGATTTATTGTTGCATATTAATGTGTGAGTAGGTATTGACGACACACCATATTTGTATATGTATATTAATTTACATTGGCGTATTAGGGCCCTTACACATTGCGACTTTTTGCAGCGATACAAACGCGATTCAGTATCGATGCAGTATCGATACAGTCGCAAGACATATACCTTTACACACAAAAAGCAGCAACACGATCGCGATGCAGTCGCGCTTACACATTGCGACTTTTTGCAGCGATACAAACGCGATTCAGTATCGATACAGCCGCAAGACACAAAAAGCAGAGATACAATCGGGTTGCAGTCGCGCGGCAGTCAAACGCGCGTGTATCGCTGCAAAAAGTCGCAATGTTTATTAAAGACAGATTCTGTCGCAAGCGTGGACAAGCAAATATCTTGTATTAATTGTTCTCCACGTAGGCATTGCTGCGGGCGCGGTGCTGAGGGAAGATATATGAATTAGGCAATGTAGGTGTTGTGCTTTTCTTTGTATTACTACTACGAGTAACATAGTTTTGTAAGAGTTTTGTTACTAACAAAATAGAGAGATTATCCGAAATAAACGTATTATTATTATTATTATTATAAATCCTCATAACTTTGAATTTCAATATAAATTATCATACATTTAGTATAAATTCTGACCCAGTTTGTGGTCAAGCAAATATAATCATGATGATCTTCCTGGATAGAAATAGAAATAGAAATTTATTTGCAAAACCAAGTGTTACAAGTGGTCTTAAATAATATGGGTACTTTAAACTTAGTTACCTTGTACAGGTGTAGCAAATGTTCATTTGAACATTTTCTTATAAACTAATAATAACAGTGGTTATATCAAATGTTTTTACCTATAACAATTAATGGAAATAGTTTTAGTTTATACTATCTTAGCTAGGATATTTAAAGTAGTTCGCTAGGGCGACGCACGTGGCAATCCATGGCTCCATGTCGCCCTATTCCAAAGCGGTGAGGGTATACCCGGGTGTGTTTTAGTGGGTATGCCGTCGGCTTCACCGGCGGAGAGTCCCACACTCCCCCACTGCCCGACCCAGGCAGTGGGATAGTGCGTAATGCATTTCACACCCGGAGAACAAAAAAAAAAAAAAGGATATTTAAAGTACAGTACAAAATTGTCTGTATGGTTGTTCACCAAAAAATTGTTTCTGTTGCTTTTTTATTTTTGCCTTGTTTAAAGTTATTTTGAGAGATATCATTTTACAATTAAAAAAAGGGTGCAACGCGTTGTTCAAGTTGACATGAACCTTTACAATTACAATTTCTACGTCAACCACAAAAAAGTCCCCTCGTTCCCATTTTTTACCAACTTGTCGCTGTAAAAAGTGTGCCTTGTTTTACTGCCTCACTTCTGAGCTATAGTTCACCTCCCAAAAAACTCCCCTTACAACAAAGGAGCTAATAATCTGTGCCCTTTAAAAAACAGGGGAAGTTTTTATGACGGTTTTTGCGGTGACGTGATTACAGGATAATTGACTGGTAGAGATATGTTAAAGTGGGTTTTGAAGTTGTCGAGGGGTTAAAATGATGATGTAATGTTAAATATTTTTTAGAAGAAGATTTTTATTTTCGTTAGGGCCTTAGCAATAGTGCTTTTCCAGCATAATGATTTTATTATGTCGATTTTTGTTAACATCGTTCTGTTAACATTTGGCCAGTGTTCGGTTTATTCCGCCGAATCAAAGGTTTAAAAAGACACAGATAGATAGATAGATATACCTACTTTATTGCACAAAACAGGAAAAACAGTTCTATTACATAAAACAAGCAATTTGTACAATTCAGGCGGCCTTATCGCCAGGGAGCGATTTCTTCCAGGCAACCGTTGGGTAGAGGAACTTTTTTAAGCTTGAGCTTTGTGTGGAGTGAGAATAAATCCATGAGAAAAACAACAAAAAATATATATATTAATACTTCAATCAATCAAGATTATATAATTACAACTACATATATAATAAATGTATATATCTGTATATACAAACCAATAAAATGTATACATAATACAATAAACATACATATACCATACACACATACATAGATTTATTATGGCAAGGACGTCGCAGCACAGTAGACACCAAAAAGCAGAAGCAGTTGGCCGCTGGTAAAAAAAAAGAATTATCACGAACACGAAACTGTAAAAACAGTGAGTGATACCTAGTGCTATTTATTAACTTAACGTCGAAACGTTTTGTTGTTTGTATGTTTTAAACTTTTATATTATTTTCAACTTTCATGGTCACTAACATTAGAATAGTTATTAATTACGGGATTTTTGCTATGTTTTTAGTTTCCGAGTTTCCGAGTTGCAGTTACTCCGTGATCGTGGCACTGGCAACAGTACCGAAATATCGAAAAGAAAACCTGGTAAAAATCCCGTAACTAATAATACTCCTAAGGGATGTTAACGCCTTGCTTGTAGGTCGCGGGAGATCTGGAGCTGGACCAATGGGAGTGCAATCTCGTTGATGTGGCTTGAACTCTCACCTCGTCAGAGAAGAGAACTAAAACCAATCTTCTCTATTGCAGAGCTTCAGTACGGTCTGAATATTTTTTTATTATACAAGAATTTTCTTATGTATATAAACGTGGAAAAAATGTTTTTGTTTTGTTTAACTTAAATAAAATAACATACACACAATATATCTAAACAATTATAATAGCAACCACGGTAAAAGTCCTGGTAAATAAAGTTCGTCAACAATAATTACTTACCAATGATAAATATTCACGGACATGACAAAGCGCACCTCAGATGATATCATAATGACCTATTTAGTTGCGCGGACGCAGGACATTTCCACTGTTTTCGTTTCACATGCATTAACTATTGTTTTAGGTTATCGACCAAATATTGGATAATACAGTCTTTTTTAATCGATTCGAAGTAGAGCGCCGTAGGCAAATACAGATGTGAAGCAGAGTTAAACAGGACTTTAGTTATGTGTAGTCAAATAATGACGAACAATGTTTTGTCTCTAGACAGTTCATCGAAAAAGTACTTACATAATTATAAAAAAATATATATTCAGAAAATGAGAACTAATGCCCATTGGTAAGTTATATTGTGAACATGTCTGCTTGTTCTGGTCTGGGTGTCTCCTATGTATAATAAGTATGTATTTACAAAAGAAAATGTATTTAAGTATGTATAACCGTTGTCTAGTATCCCATAACACAAGCTTTAATTAGCTTACTTTGGGGCTAGATGGCGCTGTGTGGAATAATGTCCAGAGATATTTATTTATTTATTTATTTATTATTGTTAAGTAACTCGAAGCCAACAACTCTCGTTACACATTCATTTTAAGATTTTTTCTAAGTGTGAAGAGTACTTAATGACAAAACAAATTTGTCGGTCAGCTTTCTTTGCAGAGCAGATGTTAAAAGAGAAAAAAAAATAAAAACACCTAGTTCACTAATCTTGAGAGATTAAAAATTTGCTCTTTTTATTTTCACAAAAACCCGCGCATCGTAAACAGTATTTTTTACGATGAAAGTATATTTCAAAGCGTTCCGCTCATCGCCGTTATGTTTCTACTTTCGACGTGATCCTAACTAAACAATCGTTCTAAAATTAATGCCATTGTCCATTAATCAAGCTAAGGGGATTTTCTATCGCAAAAACTGAGTTCTAACCCTTTTTTACCGCCGGGTCCCGTTAACCAGGAATATTTGGAACAAACTCATTGTTCACTCTGTGTTTTTATTACAGCCAGCGACGTCGGGTGCCGATCTTTTGTTGCTGCCCTAAAAGTAATATATTTGCATATTGAAGCCAAAATTTGCATTTGTTCCTTGTGACTATTGACGGGTTGGTTCGGACACGTCTGTGACAAAGAGTTGAGTTATAAAATGTAAATCAATGAAGGACGTATTTTTACGGTGTTTTAGAAATCATGTCGGTACCAAACTTAATGGTCTTGAACGACGGCGGATTAGCATGAAAATATAAAACAGCCCGAAATAAACATCGCCGCTATATCTATTGTAATAGATATTTTTTTGTCGCATCCGTCTAGTTAATTTTATCTGCAGGTTATTTTTAGAAGGATACGTTTAAATTTAAACTTCTTACTCGTTATTGGGTAGAAAATAGAGAATAGTTTGGTAGGTACATACTACTACGGTAATAGTAAACGTCAGCCGGGGCTGTCTAAATCTTAATCTACATTTTAATTAAAATTGACAGAGTGGTTTTGCAACTATAGAGAACAACCTTAAATATATCATATTTCTCAACTAGACATATACCAAAAGATAACTCATGATCATGAATTTTAATGAATACTTTACATCTGAAGAAAACCCATTGTGGCTTAAAAAAATAAGCGAAGCGAAGCGAAGAAGCAAATAACTTTATTTTTATTTATTCTACGTATCTGCAGATTCTTTACTGAGGTTGAACCCCAATTAAGGATTCCCGCTAAAACGACTACTTCCTATTCATTTGACGAGCATCGCTATGGTCTTTGTTTGGAATAAATACTGATCAATATCAAATGTATTTTTTTAATTTAATAAATATGTATTTGAAAATGAATTGGTTTTTAACTTAACTGGTCTCAACAGCTCAAAAAGCTAGTTTGGGTAACTTTTTTATAAAATGAGAATACTTAGAAAAAAGTAAAATATACTTAAATATATTCTATACCAGCTTGTAAAGATCAGTCATGCATGGCAGCGCACATGCAGTTCGACGTTTTTACAACAAAAATGTATGTAAAAGGATTAAATTGGATGCATATTTTTGCATTTCTGCCGCCGCAGCGCCGGACAAAGAATTCAGGATGGACGACAATGCATTTTTTGCTTCAAAAAGATGGATACATTTATGAAAGATACTTGTTCATGTGGCAAAAGTGGTGTAGTCAGGGCTGCCGACACCAAACTCGCGTTTGAATTATTACGAACCAGCTTATCTTTCATAAACGGATCCATATTTTCGAAGCAAGAAATTCATTGTCGTCCATACTGAATTCTTGGTCCGCGCTGCGGCGGCAGAAATGCAAGAATATATGCTTATCTATATCTTTTTTTTGAGGCTTTTACATACATTTTATTTATTTCAGATAGTACATTCTTCTTAATTAAACTACAGTAAATTGCAAGTAATTATAAACTATGAAATATACAAATCTTAACCAAAAATTAATCTAACTAACTTAAAAAAAAATAGAAACAAAAAATATACCAATGGCTTAAAATACTCGTATCTTAAGACAATATTTTTCTTGTAAAACAAATCCTGTAATTAATTAAAAAGAATCTCTATTGGCATACTCCTTAGTATCTTTATAGAAGAATTTAAGTGGAGGCTTATGAGGCTGTCAAATTTGAATCTTTGTTTTTGAAGAAGTGTTTTTGATATTTGTTTTTGAGCTATGAAAACTATCCCACCATGTTAAGCTATTTGCATAAAATTAAAAATTTACTTATGAATCTGGCAAGTTTTGAAATTGTTGAGAAAAATTGGAATCCCTTCGCCAAAATTTGTGATTTCCACATATCATCATCCATCATGATTGGCATAGCAGTCGGCTCGACTCTATCGAGCTTGGGGTGTGGAAATAGTAAGTTGAGACCATGAGGCTTTCCCCCGAGTATAAAATGAGGTAACTAATGCTGGGCGGTCAATCTCCTGCCAAAAATCTCCTCTCCTCCGTTGGTAACCCTAGGCGTACGTTACATTTGAAATGCGCATGTGCTGTGAAGGGACAGTGCGGGCAGGTACCCGCTGCGTTTTTGCATTTCCTTTCCTCGCTTTTTTGAATAAAAACTTTCTTTTAAATAAATAATCCTGACGTCGCTTGACAGGGATTCATCTTAAAATAATAATTGCTGTGCGTTTGCAACATTTAAGTTTTTTAATTGCAGAAAAAATTGCGTCTGGATTTCCGCTATGTGGTTAATCTCCAAAATGATGTGTTTCCACATTTCATAAAGTCTATGATTCCAAATTGCACATATACAGTTACACAATTATGTACCTGTGTAGGTATCCCTTCGTAAATAAACCGCTTTGTTTTGTCACCGGCCATTTAGCACTTTTGTAATTAACGGACGTCATGTCTAAATTTATCGATTTCAAACATAAATGGAATGAAATAAAATGCTTAAACATTGTTTTATTTTTCTGTAATACGAACAATACGTACCGACATAAAAAACCGTCTTATTCGCGTTTCTTGGAACGTGACTTCATAAAAATAAGTACAACAACTGTGTAATCAATTCTGTGAAAACGAAACGTTGCCTCATTTTTTCGCCCCTCCGAGTCTGTGTGGCCAGTAATGTATCCTCTGTCTGATCTGATTGAAATTCAAATGAGTCGGCCCTGAATTTATAGCTCTCTCCCTCTCTCCACACCCTCTTATTTATCCTTTTATTTTTATTCGTAACTACCTAAACACCCGTAGTACATGCAAGGATATTTTTAGTATTCCGTACCTACCTGACACAGAAAAAAATACAGAGACGGTTTTCATATGTCGCGAGTCGACTGCTTTTTCTTTGATACGTTTCGAGGTTCTTCTGATAAATTAAAATTAAAGTCAGCTGATTAAACTTCGTTCTATAACGACTGTTTTCTTACATGAGCTACTAAATACGCGTAAGTAGTGGTGATGGGAAAGGTAGAGCTTGTCTAATCTGAAATGACGCGCCCCTCCACAGCACGCTCACATTAAGTAAAGAAAAGTCAAGTTATTAGCATAGGCTAATACTACCCCAGGATGTAGTAGTAAGTATGTGGTATATAGTGCCCAGGGAAATCAAGTTATCGGTACAATAGATGTGTATAGGCCTTATTTTAATTTTTTCAATATGAACGCAATAAAGAAGTAACAAAGCGCGTCATTTCTGGTTAGTCAATCTCTGAATTAATAACTCTTTACACTTCTCAGATTAATCTCTAAACCACATTACGCGTACGTGTTATGAATCCAAGTGGTTGTAGAGCTTTCTTGTTCCTAATTTAAATTAAAAATACTGGCTCAATTTATATTTTTACAGGAAAGATGAGTCTTCTTAAACGCAACACGATTCAACAAAATTGTTTAAGTTACTAAATGATTTGATACCAAAGTTGTTCGTGTGTCTTATGAGTTATGAAAAAGGTTCCCCTAAAATGTGAAGGTTGTAAATTTAAATCGCGATACGATCGAAATTAAACTTTAGGTAAACTGTTGGAAGAACACAAAACTTCGGGTTAATCCGTAATCCGTGATGTGGCTTGATTTAACAGAGGTGTCGATTGCAATACGGATAACGCACATTAAAGACGTAGGAGAACTTACCATCATTTCTCATCTATTTAGTTTTCACGCAACGTTCTTTTCTTGTCGGAAATAACTTGTTGTCTTAGTTTAAAAAGCAAAAAATAAAGACTTATCTGATGCCTTTCAGCGGTATGCTAATTTAAAAGTAAAATTTGTATCTTAAGCTGGGACTTTCAGTGAAAATTCTATATTTTGATTGAAGATTAGTAATTTAGCAGTGTGCTTACTTTTTTAGCGTGCTATTGTAAAAAGTCACGTTTATAAAATTATTTATCGAGTTCCGATCGAGAACACATCATACTACGGCAAGATTTGTTTTTGAAAATGCAAAAAACGAGCATGTAACACGTGTCTAGTGAAATAATAGAATAGTGTGACGCGATGGCAGATTAAGCAAGTGCCGCCTGCGCCTGCGCAGGTTCTAGGAAGGCGAATCGATTTTGATTCCAATAATGTACGCGCTCGCTTGTTTTGGGGATTAAGATCGGCTTTTGGCGTTTTTTGGGGCGTCAATAAAAAAAGGCATATGCATTTTAGGGTTTTGCAGTATTGGTGAGCTTTGCTCTTGCTATTTCTGTTAGGTTGGGGAGTCAGCATTTAAAAACGCCTTGTCTTATCTAAAATCTGCATGTACAATATATAGTCCCGAGTTCTCATTAACATTTTTTGTCTAGCTATATAGGCTCGTCAACAGTTTCGTTACCATTTGTTATAATTTTACTCAAAACTAACTGATGAAGAGGTATTTCGAAGGGACAGTTGTGGACGTTTTTTTGTTTTTTTAAAGACAAGGAACCATGAATTTTTCAAACATCTGGGACTTTATAGCCAGACCTCTTCAATCATAGTATCACTTAACGTTCGGCGAATTTGAAAAAAACCCGAACACTATGAGTGGTCAAACAACAGCTGGTTTCGGCAAAAAGGTTCGATTAGAGAAAAAAAATACATTTGAGGCCTAGGAGCGTGCCGCCCGCACCGCCTACTGGGTTTCTTTCAAATTGTATTTTAAATTGCACGGATTTCTGGTTTTCGTTAGCGAACTCATGTAGTCAGTGAAGCATGTGGCATTAGTATGTTTCCGCTGATAAAAGTTGGTTACTTTGAAAGTAGTGTGGCAGAGCTTACCATCAGCATAAAATGTAGAAGATTGTATAAATAAATAATAAATATCCGGGACAAATTACACTAAGATCATCTGAACCCCAACTAAGCAGAGCTTGTAAAATACTAAAGCTTTCAGAGACTGATAACATACTTAAATATTTCTAAATGCACACTTAAATAGATAATAACACTCCGACACACAACAAACACAAATGTTCGTCACATGAATGTTTGTAATGGGGATCAAACCTACGACCTCTGGTGCTAAAGGCAGGATCGCTGCCATTGCACCAACAGGCCAGTCAATTTATACATGAATTGAAGTGCGTAATCGGTTTTTATAACTTATATATTCTTCTTTTGTGTCGATGGTAACTCTGAAGACTTATTTCATTTTAAACTTCTGCAACAGTTTTCTGAAGCCTAATTTACAACGTTTTGAGCGGACTAAGTATGCTTGATTACCTTATCAATCATGATTGCCTGATTTACGACCAGCAAAATCAAACCCAGAATCATCGAACTCTACCATTATTTTAATAAAGCGTGAGAGTTTCTTCGTAAGTACATTATACCAGTTATTAGCCACAAAACACCTCATAAAAAGCGTATCGGTCCTTTTGTTAAAGTGATGAATTATAGCCGCAGTTTTTGAATCTTTTAACATTTTTGCGGTAGGAGTCTGCGGAAAATCGCAAATAAGGTATAACTCGATTGTGTTAAAATGTGCTTCGGAAAGGTTAGCGCCGCCCTTTGATTAATGAATTCAGGACTCTTTTTTAAGATTTATAATGTATTTGGTATGTTTTTTTTATGATGAGATGGTACTTGAGATTTGAGTGTTCTTCTATGAATTATTATTATACATCGCTTAGCACAAGCTTATCAAAGCCTAGTTGGAGGAGAAGAGGCCACGGAAACGAGGTAGGAATAATAAAAAAATGGAGTTTTGAAGTATATACCTATTTGCAACAGTATTTTTAATGAGACTATTTTGTCTCGATATTTCTTGGAGAAAAGAGTTATAGCGACTACGCTTTACTTACAGTCATTCAATTCCAAATTAAATTTGTCACAGTTTTTAGTTTGGTGCAAGAATGCTAGGACTTATCTTTCTTCGCAGAAGGCTTCGCCGAAGACACCTGCGTGGCACGGACTCGGCAAAAAAGTGGCGCATTATGCCACTAGGTACCCATTCAATATTCTTTTTAAACCGTATGTGGAATAAAGAAATCATGGAGTTAAGTTTGTTCAGAAAATGAATAAATGAAAACTTACATACATTACGATATGTTCTAAACCAGATAAGATGTACGAGCTAGTGCAGGAAATATGATAGTTATACGTGTATTTGTTGACTTACGAATTGGATTAAGTAGTGTCATTTGAATACACCTTCCATTAAAGATCAGCAGTGATTTCGTATGTCTGTGTGATAATAATTATTAAAGAAAGTGCTTGAAATCTTTACCAAATGTTCCCAACGTATTTACTGCTTACTTTGGTAACAAGTTCTATTTGGCGCCAGTTATCTTTGTTTCGTCGACTCCACGACACTCGCTGTCTCATCCCATACCTCTTACAGAGTTAAACCAAATTCTTTTTATAAGTTTTTTGCCAAACCGATCTATTGAGCAGCCCCAACATCCGCTGGATTTGGGTCAGGCGACAAACGGACGGCTTCAATGGCGTAAGTATAGTATCGATATATAATAAATATATTGTCCCCCATTACTGGGAAGAAATGCGGAAAAAGTGCATCAAGTGCATACTGTTCGCAGAAATTATTTTGACAGTGCAAGCCAGGTAAGAGGTTTTAAAGATTCTGGGGTAGATCGTCAAAGATATGCATCACACATCAATTCGCAGCAATTTTAAGATGTATCAATCGAAATTTAGATATTTGATAGCTTAGTTATTTTTAAAGGTTTGACGATTAGGCGACAAAAATTGGCTGTTAATTTTGAGGCATCATCATCATGTTAGAGTGTCGTCGTGGTTTGGTTTAAGAACACAAAACCTTTAATTGTGCAAGGGGAAATCTTTGCTGAAGTATTTGGTGATCATACATGTGCAACCAGATGGCTGAAAAAATAACAAGTTGCCTAGGACGAAGTTGATAGAATACTCGTGTGTATCATACACTTCACAGGTCATATAACTCTTATCTGTTGAGTGAAAAATGACTAATTGAAATCTAATTATTTGAACAAATGCCTAAAGTATTTTGCATATCGGCTTGCAAACCGCATTGTAAAAGTTATTTTTTTTAAACTAAGTTGAAGATTTGCATTTTAAAACCTTGTCAAAGATGTTTGTTAGGTTAGTCTTCCTCTATGACACATTTTAACTTCTTTTATTCTAAGCAACTTGAAAAGGAAGAAAATAGACATTGTAAAAAATGACACGTTTCACTTCCATCAAACTTATTCAGCTACGGTGTGTCGTAACATGAATATTCATATGAAGTTTTTACCCGTAACGGCGACATAAAAATTGTATTGTCGGGTAAAAAATAACCGCTTCAGAAATAACAATCAGGTATAGACAAAAGAGTTATTTTTAGTGCCGTCAATTTTCTAGCTACTGTCTGCCGGCCAGTATTCTTTTGTCTTCCGTTACCGTTTTGAATAAAAAAGCTAAAGTTTTCGCAATCCGTTCGTACTCATTGTTACGCGTACAAATATACCTTGCCGCGGCCTAGTTCAATATTCTATAGGAAACTACCTAGCCTACCTATCTTTTGTTTTCAACATTGGCTTTCCCGCGGCATCGCATCTTAGAAGACCTTCATAAACCAGCCATAAAAATAATGTAATATGGGGATTACAATTTACGGTTGTTAGTGCTATTTAGAATCTGCACTTTAATTGCTACTTTAAAAGGCGTTTTATTTAGGTTATTTCTAGGACGGACTTAAATAAAAATAAACTCGAGATAAACCTTCATATTTTATTTTATATGTATCCAGCACACAAACATTTTCCATTTTAAATTACAATTTTTAACTTAAATAAGGTACATGATTGAACAAATAGTTCAGACTACTTGTAACATTGAGACATTACATTAGTTACAATGTCAGAGTAATGTCAAAAAGAATAGGCTGGTATTAACAAGGAAATTAAAAGAAGCGTGGTTTTTGAATTTACAAAAATAAGAATGGTATTTTATTTGTGAAACAAATGTAATAGTTATCAGTTATCATTTTCCATATTAAAATAACTACATACTTAAAACACTGTTTAAGGAAAGCGATATTTTTTTACTACAAATGCAACGGTTAATTAAATGCAGATAATTTTAATTAGACATCAGAAAAATAAAGTTTCCAAATTAATCAAATCACACTTCTGATAACTAAAGGAAAAAATCAGAAAAATCCAAGCCCACAAGTCAGCCCTAACGGGTTTAAGGATAAATAAATAATATAGTTCTTTCTAATTATTATAAATACACTCTGTTTAACTTAAATAATTATTACATAAAATTACAAACAAATTATTAAGATCTGGCGCACCCGACACTGATACCATGTGATTACAATAAAAATACTGTTTCAATCTATAATCGATCATTCAGAAATCCCGTTATATTACTATTTAACACATAAGACATTTTTAAAAACCATGCTGATTATTTAAAACAGTTTGTTTATCGCTCTTCTATCTTTTTGCAATAACACAGTTAACTTTAAGAACTAATAGGTAACTTCACCGTACTTTGAAATAATTCATACATTGTTGCATACTACGAGTACTATATGCTTGTTGAACATAATCGAGATCAAATCGAGACTCTACTAAGTACAGAATAATGTACTTGTATGTAAAGGCTATGGAAATTAACAGCCACCGACAGGAACGATGTTTGTCGATCGAAAAATAATTCTTTTTTGAAATCGTCTTGTGGTACGGGTTATTAAGTCACCAAGATTTTCAATTTGACATCGATTATATTCACAAAGAAAAAAAACACAAGGTAATACCGGCTGAACATTGCTTTCGTTCACGCTTTGTACTTAATCAAGAGATACAGTCTTGTTTACACATTGGTCACTCGTTCCTAACAGCTAACCCTAGCAGCTATAACACAGGGTAACATAGCCAATTAAACTAAACAACTACAAACTAGCTATGAATATTTACAATCGTACTTACTCATCATACTGCAAAAATGACTCGACTTTACAAGACTTTGTATTCTTTGGCCTAAAACGTTTAGAACTGACAAATCACTACCGCTACCATAGAGATATTTGAACTATATTACAGTTATTAAAAACTAAGACCTACAGCGAGCGTTGACTAGGGCGAGTTAGATATCGATAAGCAGCTAGGCGTGTTGGGCGCGACCTAAGTGGATGAAGAAAGCCACGCGATCGCTGCTTCGCTCCCCGCACTTATTACACATGAAGGGATCATTGTAACCATGGAAACCCATGTGGATCGTGTGCATGGTCAGATCCCCAAACGTTATGTCACAATACTGACACGTATAATTAGGCGCAGCCGTCGTGGGGTTCTCCTCCTCAGATTCCGATTCGGATAGTTGCGTTGCCATCTTTTCGTCCTCATGTTGAAGACGTAATGCTGCAGGCTGTAGTTTGAAAGCAGGACCTTTTCTCCTGTTTTTAAGACTTGTAGTAGGAGTTGCTGGGGCGGATCTCTCGGAATTAGGAGGAGGCGATCCGGCTTCGCTTGTTTTCGTGTTGGTCAGGTCAAGGGCGTCGTTGGTTTGAGCCGGCGACGGGACGCGCGGAGGCGTCCGCGGGAGGCTCACAGGAGATTTGGTCGGTGGTGTAGGCGGGTTCGTTTCCATACGTTCACCGTAAGCGAGGCGCTGGTGCAGTATAGATGGGGGTGGTGTTGTATTTTGTGGCTTTTCAACCATTTCCGCCTGTTTCGGTGAGGTCCTGTTTTCGTAGTTGTTGTTCGGTGGGAATAGAAAAGAGTGAGGTAGAAGAGGTGGCAAGTACGGCAGATTCGGTAAGTTGACGGGAAAGTGCCCACCGAATAGCGGGTGCGCCGGGGGCGGCTGGTGCTGGTTATTGTTCATAGATTGTTCGAATACCTTGGAGAGCGGTTTTTGCTTCGGCCCGCGGCGAGTACCGTACACGTCAATGATCGGCAATGGGTTAGGCGTTCCATCTATGTTTAGCACCATCGCCGGATTGTGTTGGTATTTTCGCAGATGTAGTTTCAAAGAATGGCAATACTTAGTCGCGTAATTACAATCCGCGCAGCGATACTGATAGATATTCGAGTGTGATTTGAGGTGCGAGTTCAGCATTGATTTGTTGACGCAAGAGTACGAGCACTGACTGCATTGGAATGGTTTTGAGCCCATATGGTTCCGCATGTGGTACTCTAGGTGATGTTTATATTCCGTAACGAAAGGGCACTTCCGGCAGCAAAGCATTTTCTCGGGCTTGATGTGTTCCTTGCTATGCTCCCAGAAACTAAGTTTAGTGACCGCAACGAACTCACACTGCTTGCATTTGAAAGTTTTGACTTTTCCGTGTGAATTGACGGCGGGGACGCGAAGCCCGGGTTCCTCGTCGAAATCGTCTTCGAGACCGGAGCCGTCGCGATCGTCGTCGGGCTTACCCTGCGCTTCGTACCCGGAGTCTTGAAAGCGGTCGAAGCGCCTATCGTGTTCGCGTTCGGGCGAGGAGGGTGTTCTTGGGGGGGACTTGGGCGGCGTGGCATCGGCACGCGCTAACGGCGTAGACACGTGAGCGGGGGGCGCTAATTTTCTCGGGGAATAAGATGTCTCGTATCCGGGGGACGGGACGCGGCCGTCGGCGGAGCGCGGCTCAAAGCCAGGGGGAGTAAGGAGACTGTACGGCATATTGCGATACGCATCTAAATGCATGCCGAGATTGGCCCTGGCTTTCAGCGGCATGGTGTCGTAGAACGGGGACGGCTCACCCGAGCTGCCAACACTGCGGGGAGAGTGCCCATTAGAGTCCTTGCTGGATGAGGACGGCGAAGCGCTGTGGAAACCCTCAGAGTAGAACCCGCTGGTTTGGTCTTTTGAGAACGTGGCGTCATCCATTGGCTCGGATTTCTAAAAAGAAATCAAAATGTTAGATTGTTGTGAAAAGAGATTTATGATTAATTTATAAACGTAAACTAATCTTTATTCGAGTAAACCGTTTTTAGGAATATATGAATACGATCGATGTGCTTTACACGTGTGTAATGTGACTCTACCACTAGAAACTGCTGAAAGTTTCTTAAAACAACCGGGAAGAATTTCAGTAGTCCTCTTATCAAATCTGAAGGTATGCTTACCACAGTCGGAGGCTGTATCAACGAGCCCCAGGCTTGGGGGTGTGCTGAATGCGGCGCAGGCGTCATGCCGGCGGGGGAAGCACAACTTAACATTCCTGAGTACAATCAAAATTAGGATTAATCTTCACACATTTAAAGGGTTATATCGTGTGACATACTCGTAGGATTGCGTAACGAAACAAATAAATGTCATGAAGCAAAAAAATCGCTAACACGGCAAGTAGGTAAAAAATTCCAAGTGTCGCAGTCACGTATTTAGTTGTAATGCTGTCATTAGATAATGATTAATGCACTTTCTTAAAACATTTGTAAATTATCATAATTTTTCAAGTTTCGGACAAAAAACAATTTGCAGAAGTAGGTATTTTGATAATAGTTGGCGCGTGCTTGCTATGCACCGCATACCCAATTAGATAGGTACTCTAGAGCGGTCAAATGAAGGAAAATGTAAATTAATTTATCAGACACTTACACACTGATTTGATGCACATAAGTTAATTATGGATGGATAATTTAGTCTCTTTTTAAATAATGAATAACTAAGTAACATGCTTTTTTTTGTAATTTTTACAGTATATGAATGTTTTGAAAGACAACCAAATTATTTTATTTTATTCAAGTACTTTTATCTAATAATAAAGTAAAACATTGTAGAATGTGTGTATTATCAGATTCTTTATTATTTTTAAACAACACCCGATAGCAATAAGTGTTGTTTCCAGGATTAATCATCGTCATTAAAAAATAAGAGTAAGTTAGAATTGAAATGAAATAAATATCAAAATACTTTTGACATAAATATTAAATATTGACATAATTTGTTTCATAACAGACAGAACGCTACAAAAACAAAATTTGAAACTATACTTTAATTACTATTAATAATTAAATCACACTATTGTCAAACATTTTTAAATAAATAAACAAACACTTACCTTCCCCTTATTAAACAATCAGTATCGAACTCCTTAAACACAACACAAAAGTCAGCATCAAACTCCACTAAAGTCTGTTCACAAACTCGTAAATGCACTAAGTGACGTCAAGCGTTTTTTGGGACAACCCTTCGTAGCGCGCCCGAGAACGGTGTGACCGCTCCGACGACTCACAATGAACTGAAAAAAAAATCTGTCAATTTTTATGCCCCAAACATCGATAAATGTATTCCACTTTCGAGGCGACCAGTTTTCTGACGAGAGCGAGACGCACGACCGCGCGCTATCTTCATCCCTCTCGTACCCCCACAACCTATTTTTAGTCGAACCAATAGACGCGAGCTACCGCGGGGTAGGGGCCCGTTATTAAGTTATTGTTTATGCTGTATTAATAATAAAAAAATAGGGTAGTCCATAGTTGTTGTTGTGATATCCATAGGCGTTAGCCACAGGTTATTAAGAGACAATAAAATACGGTTAAGTAGGGAAATGAGATTGTTGTTCTATTGTCGATCGGTCTAATGCGTGTTTGTGTTATTTGCGTATAATAAATACACTTGTGTTATTAGTTAATCATCTGCTATGAAATTTAGTTAGATTGAGGTTACAAAAGCTTTTAGCGACTTTTAGCGACAATAGCATATAATCGAAAATACATAATGCTTATAAAAAGCTCCGCGTTATCTCAGTTCACTCTCATTTTTTAAAAGCGTTGATAAAAAATGAAAGGAGGCGCCCATAAAAGGGGCGGCGAGCTTTTTATGTGGCCGATCAGCCAATCGCAGCGTTGCGATTAAAAAAGGAATGTACTTTTTTATTTTCAGCCACGCTTCGTCCAATAAAGTAGTTCTTGTTCACAGTATCGCAGACCGTCATAAGCTGTGTGCTTTAGCGTTTTGTTATATTTAAAAAGAATGATACATTTCCCAGAAGTGAAGAAATATTAGGCGCGGCAGAGTTTTAAAAAAAAACTTTGAGTAAATAACTAAATAAAACACAACAAAAGCACATAAGTTACTTACTTGATAAAAATGTCCCACTCTTTTGGGTAAATACTTACCTTACTTTTTTATTAATAATAAAAAAAATGAAAATATTTACCCAATATAAACTAATTCATTGAGCTTCGAGCATAAAACATTAGAGAAAAAAGACGTAATTCTTCCTGTAACCTGATAAAAGGCTAAATCTTTCCTCTTAATAGTATTATGGATGGAATGCGAATAATATGAATGTAGTACTACTTTTATTATAGGTATTTGGCCTGTGTGGAAGTTTGGTCAATTATCATCTGCCTTTGCGGTTGACTGTACTGTAAAATTTAATCAAAACAATCTGTTTTCCACACAAATACAGAAACTAGAAAAATTTGAAAAATGATCCTAAGGCTCGAACGGGACTCAAACCCACGTATTCCACAATCCGGGTGGCTGTTCTGGAAGAAATTTGTGTAGCAAATTGCACCAATCCACTGTGATTAGAGACGCAAAGAGTTACAGGTTCGATTCTCACACCAGAACAAATGTCTCTGAACAGATACTTTTTACTCTCTATAGGGGTTTCAAAACTTAAGGAAAAAAGTTATTCAACAGGGCAACGTAGTAGATGTGATCTCTAACTCTAAATAGAACTTGTATACAATAGAAGACTGATAAAGAAACATATTTTTGGAATAAAACAACTTCACGGATAACATACGGAATTCATATTTTTATATTTTCTAACATTTTCAATATGTAGATCGCGTAAATATGAGAAAAAAATAAACATATTTCTATTTATGTAATTTTGTTAATAAAAGCATGGTTTTTTATTTATTACAAGAGTTAAAATGAAACTGCGACTCTACACATTTAACGGATCTTTTATGACTTCAGTTAAAACTATCTACGTCTGTCACTAATTGTATACTAAAATAGGGTACCGATTAAATTGTCCTGTAGACATTTACAACTTCCACGTAATCGCATGTAAATATGTACCGTCGGCGTGTCCGAGGTTATTTTCTTATTGATTCCTATGAACAAACAAGGTTTTTGAGATTATTTTGTCAGAACACTAATTACTGTGTTTATTAGTCATTGTCACAGCGAAATGTTCTAGATTTAATAAGTAAATACAATGCAGAGATTAGGTTTAGATTAACAAATTAATAAAATTCGGGGACACCATTCACCACGATCATGACCTGGAATTCGTCGATTGAAGCATAGCTTGTTATATGATGTCAGAGATGGTATTCCCACATATACATTGCTTAATGTATCTCAAATATATGTTCGTTATGATAAATTCTAGTTCGGTGTGGTAAACGAACACTTCTTCATCTTCACATCACATCTTCGACAATAGGGACAGTAACTCTACCTAACAACGCCAACGATCAAGTCTAATTTGTATGCTTGAGGAAAGGTCAAATCAAATCAATTTATTTTTAGGGTTTTTTTTAGGTCTCCTATGAACGTAACTATAAAATAAATAACAAATCTTCTTCTTCTTGTCGTGTCGACAGCAGCAATATACTTCATCACAGCACATAACAGGTCGCCGCGTGTGCAGCTGTAAGGGCATGAGAGGCATTTAAGAAGGTGGCTCATAATCTGGGGGGAGGCACCACATTTGCACACGTTGCTCGCGCCATCACTGTAACCCCATCTGCACAGGTTATCTTTGCAGTGCCCAACCTGCTGTCGCAGTCTGTTTATACTTTTCCAGGTAACCCATGGTAAGTTGTGGCCAGGCGGGAGATTTTCTGATGGCGTCACAAATGGGGCAACAGGTAGTCAAATAGGACATAGCATAGATGGGATGGGGCAGGTAGGACAAATGTA
This sequence comes from Udea olivalis, assembly GCA_947369235.1. Classification (NCBI taxonomy): domain Eukaryota; kingdom Metazoa; phylum Arthropoda; class Insecta; order Lepidoptera; family Crambidae; genus Udea; species Udea olivalis. The sequence continues at coordinate 18,720,287 of OX376342.1, forward strand.
AGTGTTACAGTTATGTCTACTGGCCATTTCCCTTTGCCCTTTAGAGTGTCCTTAAAGACACCTTCCTAAATAAATCGTGGAGACCTTCTGCGAAAACCCTGCTGTAAGCTGTAAGCCAGAAGAGGAATCTACATGCAGCGCTGTAGTAATATAAAAAATGATGGGTCTCGGAATGCACTCTACAATTTATTCCAGACCGTCATCATCATCAGCATCAGCAGCCATAAAACGTCCACTGCTGAACATAGGCCTCCCCTACAGATTTTTAAGCGACCGGTTGCATGCGGTCTGCATCCACCGGAATCCCGCCACTTTTATTAGGTCGTCCGTCTACCTTGCAGGTTGGCCACTATGAGCCTATTTTGAAACGGTCTCCAGTCTAGAACCTTTCTGTCCCAACGCAACGGCCATTAGGTCTTCGCGCTATGTGCCCTGCCCACTGCCACTTCAACTTGGCCGTCCAGGCTCTCAAAAAGCGCACCGAAGCACTAACCAAATAATGCACCAGCATGGAGCCGTGAAGCGTGGTGATTTAAATGTCATACAGTGGTGGCCACATAATTAGGGACACCAGTCGATTGTCATACAAAAGAAGTAACTTTGAAGCCTTGATTCTCCGCCAATTGTTGACTGAGCTGTGATCTGATGATAGCCATCCATGGAGCGAATGGAAAAGATTCAGATCACCATACACACCTTCAGATCTAATCAGCATTTTAAGTGTAAGGATATTTAAAAAAAAAACGCATAAATAGCCTTAAAATGTATGGAAATCCTAAAACAGAGAACTCTGACCCTTGTATCTCTTAGAATAAAACGCTGATCAGATCTGTTGACTGTGTATGGCAATCTCCTCCGCTCACTCCCTAGATGGCTATCATCAGATCACAGCTCAGTCAACGATTAGCGGAGAATCAAGGCTTCAAAGTTGCTTCTTTTGTATGAAAATCGATCGGCGTCCCTAGTTATGTGGCCACCACTGTATGACTGATGACTAAATTGCAATGATAAATGACCTTGCCCAGTACTAGCAATATAGGCTACACTCTGTCCAGCCATTTATTTAACTGTTGATTGTATTAAAAACTGTCTTCGGATAATTTTTCACTAGCTTTCCGCCCGCGGCTTCGCACGCGTAAACTTTATTTCTGTACCATGCACACATATAATCTTGATACACTGGAGCCTATGTGTTATTCTGATGTATAAGCTGTATAACTGTAAAGTTTCATCTAAATCCGTTCAGTAGTTTTTGCGCGAAAAAGTAACAAACATACAAACATACACACATACATACATCCTCACAAAATTTCGCATTTTTAATATTAATAGGATTAGTAGGAGTAAGATATAAACTGGAATCATCCCACGAACCTTCTGTAACATAATAATTAACTCATTGATAAAGTCGACTGTTTTCAGAAATCGAATCAGTAACGCAATTGTCCATCAGTACATCTATCACGAGTTGCCAAATTGTATTGGGATTTGACATTAAAAAAATAAAACGACTTTATTTCAGACAGTGTCCATAATAATAACAGTTTACGAAAATAAGAATTAAAAATAATAATCTAAAAATAGGTTAAATTTAAATAAACCATAATAAAACCAATTAAAATAAATTACATTGAACATTTTAAATTAAAAATTATCAAAATTTTATGATATCTAAAATACAATAAATTAATAAAATAAGTTGTCAATTTAAACATTGTCATGTCATGTCATGTCAAATCCCAGTACAACTTTTTACGCGAACGATAATGTAAATTGAAAGTGGCTACTCATGGTAGACGTACAGCAGTACCGCAAGCTGTCAAAAAGATGTTTAGACAGACTGTAATTACTTTTTTACTTTATTTCTGATAACTGTGGCTCCAGCCCAAAAGTACACTCAGAACTTGAACAGTTAGTGCTTACTCACAAAGCTGCCGCAGATGACATTACGATGGCGCCAACTTTAATGTTTTTTAATATTACAAGTGATTAACACCGGTAACGTTACCTTAGGTAATGGACAAAATAGTCGCGACTAATCTGTTTTAGGTACGCGGTGTAGCGGTCGGCGATCAAAGCGATACGTAAGCTAGTTTAGCAGGTTATTCCTTTTGAACGAAGGGGAATCAGCTGGGAATGGATTTGCTGCTAATTATGTGACAGGTTTATTAGCGGTGCAGAAATACGCTTTTTAAGCCTTTGGCGAATATTTGGCCAATGTTATTGTATTATATCGGAGGTTCAAATAAATTTCGTAATAATTTAAATTATTATAATATTAATACCATTTCCCCACAAACAGTGTACTTACTTATTTAGTAATGTGACAAAAAAGTATAATTATTATTACAGCCTTTCAGTTCAGTTATGAAAATAGATACTTTTGCTAATATGACGGACCTAAGTTCGGCAACATTTGGTACATGGTGGTCTGTGTATAGGAAAGCTTATTAACTCTTACAATCAAAACCGTGTATTACTTTTGAAAGAAAATATTCATTGGAGGTTTTATGACCTGTATTAAACAGAAACTGGAATAACTCAAGCGGCACATGAATTAATAGCAGTTCAAATGTACCGCTAAAGGATTAAAAGAGCGGTCTTTTTAAATAATATTCGTAGAAATTAAACGACCATTCATTAAAGGATTATATGATTAGAAAATGGGCATTTAATCTCGTCATAACATCAAACAAAGGCTTGGAAAGGCCATAGTTTATTAAACCTATTTAGTCAGATATAGTTTGTCTTAGTTGGCCGCAGCTTTGTTCATGAAAAGTTCCTTTGTTTATAACTTTTAATCGTTGCGCTTTGTCATGACCTTTTAAATTAGGAGGGAAAATTGTTTTTATGTACGGTAACGGTAAATGTGTGATTCGAAAACCACCGGTTTTTACATCTATCCAAAACATTGAATATCTTTACACAAATATTAATTACTCCTTTCCCACAGCCTTCTCTTTAGCAACGCATAAGCTAGTAAATTTTTAGCGCCCTAGACACCTGCCCTAATGTTAGATCGCGTGGTCACTACCTCAGTCGTTACATGTCAAACGAGCTGCATCTACTTTGTTTGCGCTAAGTAACAGTAAGTACAAATTAAACATTATTGAAATAACTTTTACGTCATTAAGGTACAGTTGAATTGTAACGACTTCAGAAGGATTCTTCTAACTCCATCTTTGAAGTTCGTCGCTACGAAACTTTTTAGAAAAATAGTGTATTTTTAGGTTGGTAAACAATAAAAGTTTTGGTTTCTTGTTGTGTAATGAATGTGCCCTTGCAAGGTTTATGATGAATCTAGTGACAAATTTATATGAGGTAGATCTAAACGGAGAAGTCTCGTGACAAATGATGATGATTTACTTATAAAATCGTCTTCTTTAGCCATTCAAACGTCCGGAGACACTACTGTCAATCAGCAGAAACGTCCCGGCGCTAGTGTAGTAATTAGCGCACGAATTAGCGCGTTAACTCTTCCGTTAAAACATTTATTAATATAAAACTATGCAAGCCTAGCTTGCATAGTTGTATTTTTTAAGTAGTATTTTCAGTGTAGACCTCTAAACTAAAAAATACAACTATGTAGCCTAATATAAACAGAAAACAATTATTTAAAAGTGTATGCTATAAACACAGATCTAAATACTCAAAATAATCGTTAAGGCGGTAGTGCATTAACGTTATTTAGCGCCGACTATACCTACATACTTACTAGTTTATATATATATTAATAGTAAGGTGATGGTAAAACAATAATCTATTCGGAGTACCAAAAAGGTAAACAAAAAAGCTTGTTTGATCACATATTTTAGATATTGCATGAAATAACGATTAAGGTAATGACCAATGATAAAACATCAAGTTACTATGAATTAATAAGCATAATTATTCATTAAAATGTTGAATACTTCATTACGGTATCAAGTTATGCTTTCCTAATATATCAATATACTCGTATTTATGAGCCAAGAACCAAAATTGGTTTATGCCTTGGTGACCCAGTGGCATAAGTGTAGTGCTCACAATCTCTGCTAGGAACCAGGGGTCCAAACCGCAATTGCTTACAAGCAGATATATTTTTCGAAAGTTTCTTGTTGCTGGTGAACGTGTACATGAAATAGTAAATGATATTGTAATTTGTCGTAGGTAATATACCTAAATATAAACAACTGAATAACTTGTTTCGGTATATATTTTAAATAAATTAAAAAATACTACGCGAAAATGTTGTTGTTTGTCTGAAAACGATTAGCTACATAAAGGGTTTTACATTAATAATACTGAAAGCCGAGGAAGCTGATTGTAAAAGTAATTGAGCGCTGTGACCGTAAATAACTTAAGGGTAGCTTAGCCTATAAGGTATAAGGCTTAAGCCTGGCCAAAAACCAACGTGAATTAATAAAAAAAATCGTTTAACTCTTCGGTGATGAAAAACAAAGGACCAAATCAACCAAAATGATTAATTCCTGGTAGACAATGCTTCCGAGCATTTATAATTCACCTTTTGTCGTATCTTCAAAAGACTTTGACTAAAAAATGTGACAACAACGTATTTGTAAGAAGATGATGTGCCGAAAGTAAAACAACATGAAATAATTTACTCAAAACGCCCTGAAATAACACTGAGTGGTTTTAAATATGGTACTGAAAACATAACCACACCCACGCGAATTGAATAGTCTTACACTTAGCGTCCACTGACAGTTAAAACGTTTTTTGCGTTGAGACATTTTGACATTTGCGAAATTTACATAGATTACAAGAATCTACGAGTGACAATGGGTTAAGTGTCAAGTGTGATTATCGATTGTTTGGCTTTTTTCTCCTTCGAAAACGTGTATTTTTAAGCAAGCAGGCAACCGCTTAAGGCAACGGCTTAAGGTTTGCGTGGCTAGGTTGCTTAGTTCAGGGCACAGTTAGGGTATGATTCTGAAACTGATTGCAGGCGGTAACCACAAAGCGATCAAGCCACTGTATGTAGCCTGAAGTCAGCGGCAGCGTTTTTGGTTGCGGTCGAGTTTTATACCAAAGGAACTTGTTCAAAAAACTGTATCAGTTTCTTTATTACTTTCGTACCTATTTTAATTTTTAACCATTTTTCCACGACGTGCAGCGGTACTAAAAAAATCAAAAAAACAAACTAACAAGTAACTAATTTGTCACGTTTCTCCTCCACTTTGTAACGCTCTTAGCCGAGAAGATGGTGATTCTTACACCGAAATATCTTCCATCTAAACCAAGAGTGGAAGTATTCCTCCAATGGCGGAGGCGCAGAAATATGGTGGGTCCGGTGTTATCGCGTCCAGTAAAAAGTAATGCGTCCCGCCTTTATGGCAGTTTCGAGACACGCTCTTTATTACGTGTGGGGCAACCACCCGCACCGTGGTGCGGATTGCCGCGAGATGAGGACACGAAAAATATGTTTTGGATTTATGTGAGTGAATTTTTATTTTAGCATTTATCATATCATATCATATCATTCTTTATTTACTTGAAACACGGTACATAAGGTTACATGGTTAAAGTGGTAGATTCACATGTTTCGCCAAACTTAATGGCATGTAAATGTTTTAAATATTAGTTAAGTAACTCTCCAACACAGTAAAAATTCTTATTGAAGAGCCATAGATGTAATTTATTAAAAAATAAGTGATTTTAACATTTCTGGAATTTTGTTATAAATTTTTATGCACATATTCAAACAGTTTCTCATATAAAGAGTGGTTCTGGGAGATTTAACAATGCACTTCTTACTTACAAAGATAGAATCTAGAAAAATTCGACCTGAGGACTCAAGCGGGATTCAAACACGGGTTTATTTGTAAGATTTGATTTAATTACTAATAACGGCTTGTTGTTTTGATTTTTCAAGTCATATTCCATTCAGGTCATATTCCATATCCTGTGCCGGCGTTATGAACAGCAGATCTGTTATTAACATCAGTCATAATTTGACGTGTCTGATTCGAAGAAGAAGTATCAGGAATATTCAATTACGTAAAAAATAGATATTGCATTCATGATGGCTATTTCAATTGTTTTTTGCAGTGTATTTCGTGCCAGTTAAATCATCACTCACGTTTACCCCGTACCTATACATTTTTTAAAGCTGTTAAGTTACCTATGGATGAGCTGTGCTATGGTTGTTTATAGCAACTAGTTCGTAGTAAATGACAAAATTGTTGTTAAGTTAGATGCTGGTGGTAGAGAATTGAAAATAATAGTCGTAAAGTTTTTTCTAGTAAAAGGCGAGCGAAATGATCAGCCGCTACTAACATATGCATGAGTAAATAAAGAGAACAGAGGTATAGCCTCAAATAACAGTAATGTGATGCCTAGGTGCAGAGAGAAATCTAAAATATATTCTTATTTTTGTTCAAACCGCACCACTGTGCTCCACATTGCTCCCCCTCGCATAAAAAATGATTGTACCTTCAAATCTATCCCGGGCGAGGGCCGCTCTCTCCGGGCGTCCTCCCCCCACCCTTCCTTAATGTCCACCCATATGAATGACTTGAACTTACGAGTGTGAAATGGCTTCGAGTCCTCCTGAGGACCTACTCCGATTCGACTGACTGTGCTTGCCGTCTGAAAAGCTACAGAAAATTAAAGACATTAAGCTTTTTATTTCTAAATACCATATGAAAACGATTCTTGAAGGTTTAATTCCAAAAGCGACTTAGGTAGCAATTGAAGGCCAAACAGTGGCCGAGTGGGCCCCTAGCACAGCCTCAGGTGGCCGCCACAAGCTACGTATGAAAATTTTGTGGTAGTCTCCCTGGTACACTTGGTCCCAGTCATGGCTTCCCGCGCTCAGCGTTTAATGACGGCGTCTTTCAGCTGGACCTGACTTCAGGCACTGGCGGTCTCGTTTTGTGGACATGTCTAGCGGCCCATTTCAACAACTAGTCACCGCGCCTAGTAGCCGTGACTAGTGGCCAAGTGTGCGGCGGCAGCACCTATACTAATTGTCGTTTTCAGTCAGCGGGCAGTGTTTTGCGGACTGCAGTGGTTTCGGAATCATACTGTTACAGTAACAATTACTGATCGTCAAAAAGATCAGACTATTGAAAACAGGTTTAGACTTGAGAATGTTTCCTGAAAAATCCTGCTTCTTAATATAAATATAAGTTCATTATAAGCCAACCCAATAATATTACTTTTATTTTTATATTTGTTTAATTTCTTACGTTATATGTATGTAACCTACCTATGACGTGTAGGTATTTACTATAGCATACATTGTGTAGCTAAAGGTGAAAACAAATTGAGGAACTGTGTTATGCAATAGTCGGTAAACTGTAAATCTAAACAATCGCTTATAAAAGTGACTAAAACACACAATTTTGCTTTTCAAGTAAACTTACTCATGTTTCTAGAACAATTAATTATGTGCATGGGTGGTCCGGCTGTGTTATTCACGAGAGAGTCAATTTACAATTGTAAACAACGGTGTAAAAATGCGATAGATGTTCCACGACAAAGATAGTCTACTTCCCTTATAATAGTTTGTACGTTTATCTGCTCGTTTTAAAGATTGCATACTTACGAAAAATAATGTTTTCTATACAACTGTGTACATATATGTATTTAGTCAATTACGCACGAGTCTCTTTACGTATAATAAAAAATATAATAATACACGTATTGGATCGGTGATCGGCTGTACTATAAATATTTACACCTAACCAAACAAGCCAAAACAATATGCTGTGTCATTGTAACATAATACCCATTTGTTCTTCTCTTTAGAACTGGGTAGTTGTCGACACATTTTTTAAGTTTGATAGGCCATCGTTCTTTTACATTTAACCGCGTTTTTCCTTTTTTTTCTAGATCACACCCTGTTTTAATGTTAATATATCGGGTGATTTAAATTAGATCTACTCCTTAATGAATATTTTTAAAGGCAGTTTGCAGTGTCGAGGAGCTGAAAAATAAAATGCCATTAAGAGTGCTAATGTCCTAACATTTTCCAGTTTTTGACAGGTTCAAACTTATTTTGTTCTTGGCTCCTAAACGTTGTTTAGCAATTTAAACCCACACGCTGATTAGTAATTTGAAAAAAGCCTGTTTCACCTATGGTAATAGTCTGAATTGCTTTAAATTTTTATTTTTCAAAACTGTTATTGGTATCACACTTATGCTATATGGCTTTTATTTTAATTAAACAGCTATTTTTTTAATGATGCGGTTAGAAAGTATTTAATTATTTAAACCGCAGACATCAGTTCGAGTTCGTAGTTAGTATGTCGTTTAGATATTTAACCAGTCGCCGTTGTATGAGTGTTTTTGTTATATCAACAGTTAGGTTATTGCTCATTGTTGTAAATTTTTATTGTTGATGAACTCCAAACGAAATTCTATTCTTTCATGACTTTGTCAATTACTTTGATTTAAGGCGCAAAAACGGTACGTTATGAATATTAATACTCGTGACTGTATACAACTCGGGTTCGCGTAAATCGCGGTTTTACACTTTATCACATTGCTACATACGACGTTAAATAATAATAAGGGCTAGCTTCTAATAAACATCTCGATCGATTACCTCTATCGAAAACAGCTTTGTTTTAACAGTGGCGTCACTGGCTCAGATAAGACACCAAAACAACAAAATATTATATAAGCTATGTCATGTTTTAATTCTTAGCACTAATAATATTTTATGAATTTGTCAGGAAATAATGTTTGACTCATGTAGGTACAAGTTTTTAAATCATCTTTGTCACGCAACGCAACACAAACTTCATTTAGAAGCGCCATCTTTAGTTATAAGTAAAAACAGTTACTCTTAAACAACGTTATTTGTTCATTACTAAAAAATCGAATAACGTAGAAACTTACAGAATTTTTTTATTTGATGTAATCTGTTTTATTTTTAATCTTTATAATATATCGAATACTCTTCATAACAAAAATGCTCGGTTCATTGAGATTCGAAGAGCCTTACACTTTAGTGTAAATCTTTATTTACTAATAATGTCGGATATATAAAAGCAGGTGCGGGGATATGAGAAGACGACGAAAGGCATTACTTATTCAAAATCATTGTCATAAATGGTGCCTTGGCACATTGAGCCTTTTTCAGCAGCATACTGTTTTTTAACAGTGTGCTTTTTTAGCGTTTTGTTTAAACGTATACTTTTAAATTATCAGCAATCTAAATATTTTACAATAATTCATCCTCAGCTGATTGAGCACTAATAACCGTTTAGCTAAAAACCGTTTTTACTTTTGGTAAACATCCATTGTGTAACGTCATATTCATGAAGGAGAAAACCAAAATATTTCTTTTATGCATCAAACAGATAACTACTCATGAAAAATCAATGAAACAGTAAAAACATGCTCGAAGTTTTCTAAGTAGCATAATATGAAAAAAATATATATGATAATTTTCAAATCGGAACCAAACGCACATTTTGCGTAAAACGAGCTAACAACAGCCACGTGTCGATTTCGCGGTCCAAATACCGAGACCCGGAAGCAAAAAACCAGTAGCAAAAAGCGAGAGTGGCCCGAGTTGTTTTCCACTGAAATAAAATAATTTATTGCCCAACCCTCGCGCGATTGTTTCGCGGGGCCTAAAAGACCCAGATTCGCCACTCCATTGTCCGGGCAGCTACCTAGATTATATTACACTCACATACAGCTTGCTCTAAGTTTTCGCCTTATGCGTTCGGCTTACATTTTTTTTTGCATTTTTTTATTGCAGGATCTTGATTTTAAACATAATAGCGTAAACACTTCACTTTTTTAAAAGACCTAAATTTCATATAGTTTTATTTAATTTAGTGCCCAACTGTACGGCAAAGCCCATGTTTACCTTAATTTGAATTCATAAATTGTACTTGTAAATGACTTATTATGATTTCCTATGCCTTATTTACTCGCTTCTGTGTTTCTGCTTTTGCCAGTCTCGCTCTCTCTCTCTCTTGTTGGGTGGGTTTTCTATATAGGTACAGTCTCCGCTTTCTACCTATTTAATCAGCCCTAATATAGACGGTCGCCGTTGTCGTCAGTTTAGAAAATATATTTGATATCGGGCAGACTTATTATTTGTGGAATAATAAAACGGTATCAATGTTTAATTACTAAGTACTTTTTATTTAATTTTCCTTTTGTATAGAGGTAATTTTCTGTCCCGTGACTTTTCATATATTTAGACAATGCCTACAGGAAAATAATATCAAAAAATTATTTACTGTTTTAATTATTTCATCCTTACCCCGATTTTTTTTGCAATAATGATATCAATTCGTATTTATAAATACAGGCATATCTTGATTTATTTATAAATCATCCTGTAAGTTCGTCCATACAAACTGACCTATGAAAGTGAGTGTCGTTTTAGCACATTTTTGTTGAAAAAACTAAACGCCATTGGTCGTTCAGCTGGCAAACGCCATAAATCAAGGCTTTGTCCGTCTAGTTTACCAAATCGGCACATCATTGAGGCACATGATATTGGTTCGTCTGGACGTTTTACATATTTTACATTACGTAGGTTAAGCATACTCACCCAGTTTTTAGTTAAAGCACATATTCTACCTAAAACGATAGATTCTATAAAATCCTTTAAGTACCTGAAATAGTCATAAATATTAAGCATACCGTAAAATTGTCAAATAAACAAAGTTCATAAGTTCAGTAAAATTTACAAAAGTTTAAATTCTTCATTAATAAGTTTAAATGTGATTTAAAATAAGTAAGATAATAATGAAATGTTAGTTTTTCGATGCTAACATGTGTATCAACTGTTTGGGATTCGTTAAAAAAAAGTAACGTTCCTAAAACAAAAAAGAAAAAAATGGCTGCTAGTTGAGCGTGCAAAAAGTGCACGCGCAAGTCGGCGGCACGAGGCGCAGCTGCCGCGCTTCCTCTTCCTAAATCGAAAAAAACCAAAAAAATATATACCACGCCAAAGTTTTGGTACGCACGACCTGTCACCAAAGAAATCTTACACTTCAGCTATGTTAACATCCAAATTATTGAAAATTAAAAAGAACAGTAAGTATAACAATAGCTGGAAACATGTATTGAATGAGAAGATATCTACTAAGCGGATAAGGTAAAGGAAGAAATGAAATAAATAAATTTTATACAACATTGCCCTGTGTGTCTACTCTAACATGAGTTTCTGTCACGTAAACTACAATGGTTGCCTTCAGAAATTTGGATCCCATTTTTGGTTCCATTTATAATCACTAGGGGCACGGTACCAAAATATCATACAAAAACGTCAACGCGGTCAACGCGGGCAAGGTTTACCCATATGTAATGGAAATCAGACATAGTGAAAGTACTAAAAATAGCCAGGTCATTACGCACATTTGTCCAGAAAAGAAGCAAAACGTTTCCCAAATTGTAACCAGCTCCACAGTTCTCCTTGTCGCTAAACGGTAATTTTATACCGATTTTATCATTAAGTTAATTTGCAAACAGTTGAAGCACATAAAAACAAGTAAACAGATAAAAAAGTCTCTGGGTTGAGTCACATCTTTATCAGTATCTTAGTTTTGCGTGCTACCGGAGAGATAAGACAGCACTGCGACTTTTTTTGCTAAGCACAAATCTTGAATGTTTTCTTACCGACCACTACGTTTTTTCTACATTTTTTGGGATGACAGTCGTAAGAACAGTAGCCTGAACCAATCTACATTTGCGTTCTTGGAAGGACTTTGCACAAAACAATGAAGAAAGTGAACGTCAATACATTGCAATTCTTTTATTAAACTAAAACGAGATTGAAAGTTTTTATTTTAAACAATAGGAACTTTACAATTCGCGCCATGGAACATGAAGGCCGTTAGTAAATGAGAAGTGATTTAGTTATTACTAGCTTTCCGCCCGCGGCTTCGCCAAATGGCCTAATTACATAAAAGCTTTATAAATTGTAGCCCATGTCTTATTCCGATGCATAAGCTGTATCTGAACAGTTTCATCTAAATCCGTTTAGTAGTTTTTGTGTGAAGGGGTAACAAGCTCAAACACACACATACATCGAACATCTTTACAAACTTTCGCATTTCTAATATTATAATAAGTAAGATTAGTAAGATTTAGTAGTGAAAGGACCTTTAGGTACGAGTATGAGGACTGAGGAACTAAAAGAAGGTTCAAGAAATGCATCTCAGACTATTACTTTCAAAACAAATAATGTTAAAAAGCGTAATAGTTACTTATCACCACCAGAAGGTGCAAAATTAGCACGTATCAAATAAAAAACTACAATAGAATAAAAAAATCCGAATCACGTGTTATACCTTTGTCGAAGAAGTCAGGTTAGTAAAAAATCGTCAGCAGGTTTTTTGAGGGCGATAAAACGATTTGCCGAGTGGGTCTCGGCGTTGGGGTATTTTTTACCCACGCTGATATTTAGGGGTTGGTTTTTGTGAGATACCGATCTCTCTCACGTTTTTGAACGGCTTTTTATTGGCGTATCGCGTTAATTCCACTTGATTAGGGTATGTTTACGCGTGTTCTTTTTTATTAGGTTTCCGTTATTTTTTAAATTGAATTACTTTTTTAATCCTTTTGACCTTTTCGTTCTTTGTTGACTTTCCATTGATTCTTTTATATTTACGAAAGCGGGGAAATCATCTTGTCATAATCATTTAATTAGTGTGTTAGCGATAGTGATACTTATTGCTCATACTTAGAAGTTTTTTTTAAATTACGCCATTGTTTGCATCATTATACGTGATATGGTAGATACCTAGCTAGTTATACCTAGAACATTCGATGAATGAAAAACTTACCTAATGTTTCATTTTAACGGTTTTGACCTTGTATGGACATTCCAACTAATAAAATTTCATCCTAAATTGCGAAATGTGTGTGAAAGATTTATTTCACGTTTGACCTTGTATTGAAAAACGTAATTTATAATTTATGGTATCTCAATAATGATTGTAATTGGTCCATTATTGGGGTCAGGAGCCCTACCCTAAGACGCCAGAGCCTATTGTCGGACGCCTGTGGGGTCAAAATGGTCGAGGGTCAACCGTTTATTACAATTTGCGAAAAAAACATTTTATATTTAGAATAAAAATTGCAAGCTATATACCTATATAATCAATAAAATAGTTATCAATCACTAAGTATCCTTTACCACCAATTTAAGTACCTACTAATTTGTACAATTTGAGTTTGATCTTTTATGAAAAACAAATAAGTAGTTTTTTTTATTAGTGAAACTTTAAATTGTATCTCCAGCAAAGTTTTACTACTCAAACTTCTTTTTAGTGATTGAACCGACTTTAATACCTACGAGTATATTGTAGTAGTTGTAGTAGTAGTAATTAGCCTAAATATAGGTACTGACCCACTGCTGGGAAAAGGCCTCCATTATTGCAATCAAGTCATCCCTGCAATGGATGGGTATCTGCTTAATGACCACGCTTGCCATAATATACGGGTTGGTGATCGCAAACCCGGGCTATGTTCCGAAAAATCCGAAAACACCTATTTTGTCATTTAATAAAAGATCTTTCCTAACTGCTAGTTGTACTTATAATATTTATCATTGTCTTGGTATAAAAATGAGTTGTCTGAAAAAGGTCCCGAAGACACCAAGACAACCGAGGGCAGAGGTTCTGACCTCGAGGCGCAATATATTTTGAAAATTCAAAAGATTTCTCTCGAACCACAAATTCTCAAGTCTACGACCGTTAACCTCGCGACGTGTGCGACCTGACCGTTACATTGTCCACCGCCAGCTCCCTGACCCGAAACGCAAACGTCTTCCCATCCCTAGCCTACAATTCCAAATTTAAAACATAAATCACAAATCGAACACAAGAACCGTTCGGAAATGTGCCAATGACAATAGCCAAGCGTTCGGTTACATTTTATTTACGAAAAATGTAACAATGTTCAATTGTTATCAACGGAAAAGGGTAGATTTTTGTAATCTTCTTAATGGCGTGTGTGAAAAGATTATAAATTAAGTTTCTGCAACAAATAAAAATGACCCCTGGGCATTGTCAGGGTGTCAATATGTGTGACCGTGGCATTGTGATTGACCCCTGCGGGCTTAGAGGCAATTTGCGAACAGTCGTGATCGCCGGACCGATGCAAGGATTTGAACGATTTACAATTCGATGTCATTGCAATAATGGACTGTTACAAAAATATATGTATTATTTTTTCAGTAACAGATGTCTGCAGGAAAATCTAACGGACTGTAGAGTCGGGTGACGGAGTCTAAAGATATGGGGCGTTGGTTGCTAATCCTTTAAAGTATCTTCTCCGATTGAAATTTGTTCACGACCTATTTTAAAATGAGTATAAAAATAAACTACTCAGTAATCAGAGTAAACAATTTCGTAAACATTATTATTTTAGAAACTGCAGTCTTTTGAGAGCTAGACATCAAAAAAATGTTAAGTAAAGTAAAGTAAATAATGAAACCCCAAACATTAGCGAGTTCAATTGCGTGAGAAAAGTGTCAATCACGATTTTAACTTTAAGCTTACTTTCACAACCAATTGAACAATAATTAGAAATATTTTTATTAATTATAATTCTATCATTTAAGGCGTCATTCTGGTTTGCGAGAGTTGTGGATTTGATCCCCCCTTGAGGCCTTGGCTTTTCTCATTATTTTATTGATTAAAATTTTCAATTAAACGATTATTGCAAAAGTCAGCAATTAATGTTAGGATATCCTTAATATTTTGATCAATATTCGGCTACTCACAAATGACCAGGAAATGCAGATGATTAAATCAAACTAAAAAGTAGCGAGCAGGATACTAAATACCTGGTAAATAAAAAAATAAACTGAATTAAAAAAAATACGATCGTAGTTTCCAGATTTTTATGATGGACATGATATAAAAAGAAAAACAATCTTATTTATTGTAAAATATAATGTAATCTGCATCATATTTCTTCGAGCTTCTCATTCACTTCCCACCCTTGAAAGCACATAACGCCAAGAGAAATGTCAGAAATTTTAGAGCAGCAATAAAACGCACTCAGCGCTCAAATGGCAGGCATTGTCCGGCTTGACCCCTCGCCAAAAATAAAGCCGGGGGCAGATAAATTAAAAATGACCCAAAATACCCCTTGACGGCTTTCGATTTATGGTCTATGGGCGTAATTTTAAAAGGCGAAAAATGTGGAACATTTGCGCTTGTGACGGGCCGGAACATTACTGTTACGTTTGCTGTTGGTTGACAGATGGACACGTTTAATCATGTACCTATTCAAAATTAAAAAAAGTTACATAATGTGAATGAGCGTTGAGATAGTTTTAAAGTTAACAATAATCAAATTCTATACTTTTTAATTTTATGCGTGAAGGAAAAAAATACACATTATCAGATTAAATTACACTTTTTTACCAAATTTTGTTTTTGAATCTCATTTTACAAATAAAAAAAATGTTTTAGGTACTTTATATTTTTAAGATCTAAATTGACGATTGTTAGCCATATTAGCTATTGCCTTTCTCATGAATATTGGCTTTGTTAGCTATTTACTAATAATCATTAAAAAAAAGACTTTTAGGCAAAATACCAAAGAATTAAAAACATGGAAGATAAATACATCAGGTATAAGCAAAAAGCACGTAAATCGACGCAAGCTAAATCTTGCACCACAATACGCAAGATGGATGTGCTTTTTTACGATTGGCACACATTTTTTAATGTTCAAAAGCATTTAAATCCGCAATTTTATCTCTCTACTTCATACAAAACTTATCAAAGAAAAAGAAGCATTAGTTTCTTAACTTAGAATGTAACAAAACTGGCATTCATTGCGGGGCAAGTTGGTTTTTTTTTGAAATTCGGTTTTTATTTCGGCGAAGAGGTTTTTTTTAGACGCAGCCCTTTTGTTATTATTTAAAGGACAAGACGATTAGGTCGTGTCCGTGTGCACGGTCATAGTCGCAAACGCCATGGTTGATGGATCGCTTGCATTCCCACCTGCATGTGCAAGCGCATTGTTGGGTAATGACGAAAATGTACCATTATTTTCTTAGCAAGGCAAATTCAATCTTAGCGGAAGATAAAAGAATTGACTTCTGAATAATATGATAACACCCATCAGCACTTCACCGCAAGTTTTAGTAGTCGCTGAGCTACATTTGCGATTTAGGTCTTGAACGTGTGTTTGCAAATAATTCCAGATTCTTTAAAGGTTTACTTGCATATTGCGTTGCAGTATTTATAAAAACAAATGAGTACATTCCATGAAATAGACAGAATGGCAACATTATGATCAAGGATTAGTCAGTTATTACCTATACATTTTGATGCAAAAGAAGATTGGCCTTTGGACAGATGACAAATTTGATATTTGCTTCATCGAAACAAGATAGGTCTTAGATGCGATCTGAAATGTTGTCCTATGAATACGAATATCTGCTTTAGATTTTCTTTGTTTCCTACTAACGACTTAGGCACAGACAACATAGCAAACAGAAAAACTAGTAAACAACGAGATTTGATCTCAATCTAAAGAACCCTGATTCGGTTTCTACGCCCCATGAATAAAACATGTAACTTTGACAGGGGGTGAAGCGGGAGAGTGGAAAGGGTTGCAACCCTTCTTCCCCTGTGGATTTAATATAAGAATTTAGTACTTAGGGTTGCCTGTTATATTAAAAAAAAAACTTTTTTAAACAATGTGGCAAATTACTTCTTGCTAGCTAGAGTTAGCCTTTTCAATACCCTATGAAAAACTTTAAGCTGAAACTTGCAAGTAAGCCGTGAGCAAAGGAAAATTAAGATACTGTTACATCGAATTCAAAACCGCTGCAGTTCTCAGTATGTTTTATTAGTAGCATATCAGAAAATAAAAATTAATATAAGTAAGCCTTCGCTGCATAAATAAACATGATCAATTATTGTAATTGGTTAGAGTAGTCGCCCGGTTAGCGAAAGTTGCAGGTTCACGTCACGCCTGATAATGGTATCGAGGACAAGGGACCACGCTTTATTTATAGTATTTCTGTCTATTAATAAAATAAAAATTGTAAAACATACCTAATTTCTATTTCCGAACCCGTTAATAGTTGGAATTATGCGGTGTCAAAAGGCCTATATGTAACAATAGATGGTTCCATTTTCCCTATCAGCTTGTATATCTGTCATATAGTCATATATGTATGTATGTCTAACAGTCACCGACAGCTTCTTAGCGTCAGATTATCTTAATTTCGTTAGAAGCTTCCAGAGCAGCTGAATGTCAGCGGTCTCCGTTTACATGAGCCATTTTCTTGGTAAGCGTGCACCACCATATCGGCTTCGTCATCGCTCACCAACAGGCGAGACTGAGGCCAAACGCAAACCCATTTTAAATAAAAAAACATATGCAATCTTTATGGTCCCACCTTCCCAAGGTCTTACCCCAAGGTCATTAGACTTGAATTCTGAGCAATTCTGTTATTTCTAGATCAAAAGCCTTTTTATTTAATTATTATCCATTGAATTGATGACAAAATGGAACACACTAGTTATATTACTCACCACCACCATTTATTTACAGTATTTGGTAAAAACATAAAAGTATTCCGGGAGTAGAGAATTTGGAAAGAAGGACGGCGAACTTCCATGTAATTTCAGACCTCTACTTACGGGCCGCGTACATAAAAGAAATCGGTTGATGTTCTTAGAACTACGCTAGACTAACAAAAAAGTTAATTGTTTTAACTCTTTCAAAATTAGGGTTAAAAAGATATCAAAACTATTAAAGTAGTGAGTTTATAATTTAAATCGTAGGTTTTTTTATTAATACAAGGACACTGTTGCTTACATTGCATAGCAGTCAGATTCGGTCAGACGTAATCGGTGACATGTTTGGGCGTTCTGCTATCGCGTTTCGGAGGCTGTTTTGTTAGTTCTGTGTTATCATAGTAATACAATGCAACATACAATATCCGCATTTTGTCTGACTAGGCACGGTTCCATGCAAAGTGTTCCGTTCCGGAGAATTGCGCGGATGACCGTCGCGGAAAGGCGGACTCGCGGGTGTATGAACGGGCTTGTTCAGTCAACAGCGCTACATGATAAGTGCAATGAGAACCCTCGATGGGCCTCATCCACCACACCCGTAGCCCTTAACACATTATCACTAAATTAAGGAACAACACAGAACGAAAGAAGTACATTTCTGGTGTACCTAAATTAAGTTTGTTTAGCTCAGTATGAGGCTTGTTTAAGTTTTACTGCTATGTAAGCTATGAAATAAAAAACATATTAACTTATTTATGTACATTTATTTAAATAATTAACAAGTTGTCCAAGAATGCAGCAGGAGCCCCGAAATGATCCTGATGACAAGCGTGCCCCATGTACCATAAAATGGACATTATGTGCGAGCAACACCGAACTGTGTGATTTCCAGCAGCACAATAACAATAATATTCGAAAATGGCTTCACTCCCTTGTACTACTTATGGTCTACTAGGACCCTTCTGCGTATAGACTCAGGTACATAAAGTTTATCCCGATCATCTCACTCTGGAAACAAGCAACGGCCAGCAGTTGCAGCTGCTCATCTTCATAATGTTGGAAGAGCTATTTGAGTGTTTGCTTTATTTTTTCTTTGCTGGGTTTCAATTTGATTTTGTTTTTCAGCATCAGGTGGTGCAAGAATTCTGGAGGGCTACTTTCTCTTACAGTTTGATTATTTGATGGAAACGAAAATAAATATGTTATAAATATTATAATAATAAAAGTCAAACGTAACGTAATGTGAGTGATTTGACATTGATATTGATGACAACAATGGGAAGGCAAAGAAGTATATGCCCATACTTCACCGGCCAACTGCGTCTATGTCTCTTTACTCATCTCGATTTGACTGAATAATAGTACCTACATTGTTCACCGAGAGGAGAAAGAGACCGATTACCGTCGAGGGTGTCTACGCGAGGGCTTTAAAACACCCGAGATCGGGAATCGCACTTTCTCTCGAGTGATACATAGTGCTTTATACTACACCTACGAGGAAAATAAAAAACTAAATCTTTACTAATTGAAATTTATATTGAAATTGTTGCAGTTAGTGAAGCTTAATGTAACACTTTTTCCATTAATGTTTGTTTCAACTGCGGCGGAGTTAAAAAATCTTCATCATCACTTTCACTACTTATCATTTTGATAGTTTTATTTTACTTTCTACGAAACTGAATCCTCAAACAACACATAAATTGAAAATGGCGCCAATAATGGCGTCTCAATTTTCACATGTTCTTTTTTCAAATTGTTTATCCTGCCGCCGCAGGGTCGCACTGCCAGCCCGACACCATCCGACACACAGCTAGTGGCCAGAGTCATTTTGCGAACTTGGAGCTAAAAACTCACTGTAAAAACTTTTTGGCTTTTGATATTTAGGTTACCGGCGCATAATCTTACCCAAAATTAAAAAAGAAAAACCACGTAAGAAATGGATACACTTCATACACTACATTTCATACACTTTTCTCTCCCGCTCAGATGCATTTTCTCCCCGCATATTTGTTCGATATGCAATGACGTAGAAAGTACGTAAATTTGATAAAGTATCAAGGTACTTTCCGAGCAGGTGTAGTATAAAAAAAAATAATCCTACTGGCCAAATAAAGCTTAATGATGCTCTCGCCACTACTGGACATTGGCCAAATCAATTTGCTATATAAGCAAGATTGCAAAGGCCATTAAAAAAAAATATGCCCGTACAGCCTCTTTATCAGTTAGTTTTTTACTCTTTGCACTAGAATACATTCAAAATACAAGTAAATGGCTTTAAAATGTTCATTAAAGTGTATTGATTTAATAAAATAAGGTCAAAACAGTTAAAATATAACTTACCATAACATGAATTGAAAATAGAATTGCAGTAATTGAAAACTTCTGCGTAGATTGGAATACTCTTACAGGAATAAAACCGTTTAGTTTTTGCACTTTTTGTCACTACAGAAAAGTTTTGTTTTATTAAAATCGGGAATAATTTATCTTTGAATTATAATAATTCTTTTAATAATAACTTTCTTTAAAAATCCCGATTTTGTGAAAATAAATTCAATAAATTTAACTCTACTTATTTAATATGTTTCCATTTGGTAACGTTTTTGTATAATATGAAGTGGAGTTTCGCCGCCCTTCTTTACGTTATCCTTTTTTGCTAACCCTATGTGTTCACCCCGTTCATTTTCACCCTTCGTTTTTTTTACTTCTATACGGTAGGGGATGGGTATTTTTTTTAGAAAGTGAAGGGTTGATCACATAGTTCTATGTATGTACTTCGTAGCGCAAATCATATTCGAACCTCGTTCATCTTTTGTTGGTGAATTGTCTATAAACAGGGCTATTTTATAAACACCATCCAAATTGAAACATGAGGATCTATGGAAAATAGGTATTTTTAAGTTATTAATGTTATTGAGTAGTCTCAAAGGTATTAAAAAAAAACTAGTTTTGTTGATTCTGCGCAATGAGTGGGGGCAGGCCCGCAGTCTCATCAACTCCCCGCCCGCGCTTTATTCAGAAGTTGAAATTTAATTTTGAATAAGTAACCACGCCCGCACGAATAATCTGTTCAAAAAAAATATTTAAAAGTTAGAAAGACCTACCCTTTCTTAAAAAAAGCTGTCTTCGATTGATGCCCAATGTCTGGGATAATTTTGAATGGTGTTTATAAAGTAACCCTGTATAAGTAGTTCGCGTCAACTTTCTAGCCCATCAGCATTCCTATTTTTTCCTTTGTAATACTTATAGGTAGGTATCTGTTGTTGTTTTTAAAAGTAATTTATTTAGTTTAATCTCGTGCACCGTGTTTAATTTATCTGTTTGATCGTGTGGTTGACAGGTAGAGAATGCCCCTTGGCATTAAGTCCGCCAATTGTATCATTAATTTTAGGCAATGAAGAATAAATAAATAAATAGGTATTACGAATGCGCGAATGGTGAAGTATAAAACACAAGATATTATGATATTAAACTGTTTCAAAATTGTACTTGTTAACGTGTAAGTGTTTATTTTAATTGTTATCTACACTAAGGATTTACATTATTGTATTTTAAAAAATTGTGTTACATTGTGTGGTTGTTGTGGACCAAAAAGTTTAGTAATGCTGGTTCGTACATGCTTGACCACCGGACGAAATAACAATTCATCTATTAGGTCCTATAGCCTAATAGTAAATATTGTTCGCTTATATATTATTTTACAATACTCTACTTTTCGTTTATTAACACAGTGATTTGCGAAAGGGGTGACGACAAAGGTTTCCAATGTCAATACCGAGAAGGGCGTCGTTTGGGACAGTTACCCCTTTGTTATCCTGATTGCGACGTAACTCGAGCACACCCGTGTGAACTCAGTTATAGGGTAACTTAGCCGGTTTTCGGCCATTTAGGCAAAGGCCCGACTTCATTATGATTTATTTACGTGATAGATATGTAGTAGTTCAAATTATAAATTAGTTTGATACCGTTAGATAACGTAGAATTTTTGGCGTCAGTCTCTGTACTTGTCACTGTCACGCAAAAATTGTAAAAAAACAAGGAATCTGAAAGTAGCCAATGAACCCCTTTTCGGCCAGTAAAGTTAGTTATCGGCCGTTAAATTCACTAGTTTTCGGCCACTACGTGGTAAATGGAAAAATAACTTTCATGAGGTTAAAAATAGGTCTCATTTTTCAATGAAAAACTAAAGAGTTAAAATCAACAAGTTTAATCATAATTTTAACATTTTGGCAACATTTGGGAACTTTATGTATTATGAATTTCAAATAATAATACCTACTAATATCTTATGACAATAGTAACGTCTTTGTAAGCAGTCTTAAAAAAAATAAACATAAGTCATTCATAGACAAAAACATTAAAAATCTTAATCATATAGAATTAGTATAAAAACACTCAAATATAGTTGACCACTTAACTTCTACTTCCACTAACTAACTTCTTCAAAAACTTCTTTTCAATGGCCTTTCTTTTGTATTCATATTTAATTTCTTCTTCAATATCTACTCTTATTTCTGCAACAGTTTCTTCCAAAGTTGCTTTGTCTGATTGCTCTCCATCATAATTTACCTCGACCTAAAATTACAAACATTCATGTTTATAAAATTAATCATTTTTATATCGTTCAGCACTCTAAATAATTAAATTTATCTTTTTTCCAACAACAGAATTCTTCTCTTTAGGAATATTTCTTGTAACTTTTTTGCCAGTATCTTTGATTTTAACATTAATTCCTTTTTTATTTGCATTTACATAAACCCTGTTCTTATTGCGTGTTATTTTAGTAGTATTTAATATAAAATAATCGCTTATTTTTCTTCTATCAGTCTTTTCATCAGTCATATTCTCAGAAATATTTATTTTGTTTTGTTTTTAGTGTTTTCCTTATCTTCGATTGGTTCGCAGTTGGCATTTTTAACTTGTGTTCTATTTATTTTGAAGATTTTCTTTTTTTTAGCTGCCGATTCCTTCTTTTTTGTTCTCTTTCTAAATTTCGTTTGTTTTTTTCACTCTCTTTGTCCTGTTTCTTCTTTTCTTTCATGTTGTGATAGTCCCGCCAAGCTTTTGAAGATATGGCACTAGGAAACCTGGCAATATTTTTATTTATGTTCGTTGTTTTAGAAGAATCAATTGGAAACTTTAGATGATTTTTAAACTAAATTCAAATTCATTGATTTTCGGCCTGTTTCTTAATCTAAGGCCGGGAACCAGATTTGTGTATACTGATTTTCGACCGTCTCATTACACGTGGCCAAAAACTAAATCAAAATTATCTGATTCTCGGCCGTCTTGTAGAAAATGGCCGCGAATTCAATTAATATAAGTTTATTTTCGGCCATCGTTCAACTTGCTTATCTTGGCGATTAACAAATGAAATAAATAATACAAAAGTGACTTTATCTACGCTTGATTACAATGTTAAGAAACAAGTAATCCAAATTGATTATACATGGTCATTATATCTTTATTTATTCCGTCCGAAAAACAGTTACCAGAGTTTTAGCTTTCGGCCACATAAAGTTGAATTATGCCGAAAAATAGCTAATATTTATCTGGTTTCCGGCCGTCAAATTATAGATGTTTAAAAGCGTTTTTGTGGGATATTTTATAATAAATATGTGGCCGTGTGCTAACCACAAGAACAAGTCGCTACCATAATCAGTATCTAGTTATATTTTATGAACATAATTACGTCATTATTGCAATATATTGTAGATTGAGATTGCAACTGATCCATTAGTTATCGGCCGGCCGGCCGAAAAACAAATGGCCTCCATAGAATGCACTCAGTTCCCCAGCCATCAATTTTTAATACCTAACTGCGAATATTTTAAATGTTTTAACCAAAATAACGTTTCCTAAACTAATTTAGCACATCCAGTAATAAAGTGTATGCGCAACAAACTATAAACAGCATTGTAACTTACCTTGCAAAAAACTCACACGTACTATTTTTTTTGTATTTTTAGCGACACACCTACGCTGTGCAAAGTTCAGACGCTCACTGACGCCACAATTCAACCGTTAATAACCTAACAATTGGAATACGCATAAAAATCATTGAAAAAATTAAGGCGACATTGGTTTTTTTTATAAGTAGAGTAAAGTTTTCTTGATAAAGGGTTTTGTTTCCACATTGGCCGAAAACCAAAGGTGGCCGGCAAACCGGCTAAACCACCCTATAGATCGATGGTTATTTTGACTAGCACTCTTGGCCCTATGGCATTGCAAATATTTGCTGCTGCCTTCAAATGCATTTCGATGGAGTCTAATTCATCTGCGAAAACGAATAGAACAACATCTTATACCTAGGGCTGAAGATGTGGTCACTTTAGGCGGCACGGGGCCAAAACGAGTTATTTTTTAAAAATGGCGTTTTTCAAGGTTTTCTGATCCCCGAAAAAAAGGCGTTGAAAAATCTTGATCAGCCCGTTCAACAGCCAGGGCTGCCACTACTCAGCCTCAACCTTTTATCTTTCAGCGTCGCGTTGATTTGCCGAAAATCTGTCTCACTGAATGCACACACACATACCTACTCCCATCAAATGGGTAGCTGCACATCGGTTGTTGAAATACCTTTGTTCAACTAGAACTGACACAGGTACCTTCAACTTGTCAAATCTAAAGAAGTGCATAATATATACTTGACAATGGCCATGATATTCATACTACTGTGCAATATCTACCAAAATATAAAGTGACTTTACCATTGGTATCAAACACGTTGTTTCTGTACTAAAAAGAACTGGCCCAAAAAACGCAAAAATTCCTAGGGTTTTTTTACAGAATCTTATTAAAAATTCTAAAGCGGACGCCTGGAAATCTTTTGTGTAGTTAAGATTAAAACCAGTCACAGGTTAATCGGTTTTAAATTACTCGATTTGAGGTTACAGAGGATTATCTGGCGCTATTAAAATGACTGCGTGCTTGATTATGAGTGCAGTTATTGAAGTATTTTAATTGTTTTAAAAATAAAAAACATCTTATTCACTCGCTGGCGGCCATTTTGTTCTACTTATCTCTAAGCTTACCTACCGTTTTCAGTCATGAAGGGAAAGAGAGCTTAATATAGTTCTTATTAGACCAAAACAGCGACAGTTAAGCAATTTTCATCTTAACTAGGTATACCAATTCCGTTGAGGTCCCTCCTGAAACACATAATGTTTTTAATGGCAAGCCGAGTAACTATCACGCACATGTATTTTTATCCTCATTTGCAGACACAGCACCTATATCACACAGGTTATTGTACTTCAGAAAAATAGCCAGCCTCGCAAGAAAACAAGATATCAAAAGGAAATAGAGCTCCATTTGTGAATAACGACAATTTTCCAACGCAAACAATCCCATCAGAAGAGGAATATCATAAGATTTATGAAGCGAAATGACTTCAGGATTCCCTTTTCATATAACGACTGCGAAAGTTCCCTCCCGCTCATAATTTTAGATTCCCTTGGAGAATATTTTTTCCCGGACGTGGGCGGGAGCGAGAGGGCTGCGAGAGAGGGACGGGATAAAATCCATACTTATAATATTTGCAGCCTTCGCGACGCACACACGCGAACCTCGATTTAGCACTCCGCGGAGAGTTTCGGACAATGTATAGGGGAATTCTTTTTAGATTATTTTATTGTTGGATTTATTATAATTTGCGAAAGGCTCTCTAGCGTTTAAAATACCCTACTTTTGTTCTTTGTTTTGTGGAGTTTCAGGATGCCTAGAGGGAATCGCTGGCGAGCGGTCGTAACTTGTGCACAAGCAGAACATAAAGTTGAGGGCTGACTGTAACCGAATGAAAACTGATAATCGTATTTAGAAGCGTTAAATACCTTTAAAAGTAGCGAACGTAGGCAAAAATGGCAATGTGGAACATTATTGGGTACGTTTGCTCTCATCCACGATCCAAAGAGGGTTTCAATAAAAAAAATACAAGCAAGACCCATTTCGTTATCAGAAAGCTTCAAGGAGAGGCCAGGGGATTCGTTTGAATGACTGGGCTTGTCAACCTCATATCTGGACCTCACGACCGCTTTCCATCAGGTGGAGTGGGGTAATCTTGACGGGCAATATAAATAAAAAAAGCTCATAAAGAAACTGAAACTCATAAATTTAATTGAAACTGATAATCATATTTAGAAGTGTTCTTAAATACCCTAAATGGTAGCAAACGAAAAATGGCAATGTGTACCATTATTCGCTACGTTCACTACCATCCAAGACCCAAGAGGGTTTCAATAAATAAAAGACAAGCAAGACTCATTTATTATCAGTAAGCTCATCATCTACACTTATGCTATGAAGAGGAAAGATTTGATTTTTGTTTACACAAACAAAAATCGAATCACAAACAAACGTTTGTGATGCTCATCTCATAGCCTCAAAAACTACTGGAGCGATTCTAAAAATTTTGTCATTCACTGTCACTCAAATAAAGCGACATTATCAGAGGGTTCCTCGTTATGGGTTAAGTTTTATTTTATTTTTAGGCTTAATTTTACGGGGGATTATTTTACAAATAATCTCCTATTCCAACTCCCTATGGAGATAGCCATGCTCAATGTTCCCTACGTGATTGAATCGGAAATGAGGGAATCCGTAGAAGAACTAAAATGACTGATGTAGCCCAACCGGTTAGTAAGTTGAAGTGGCATTAGAAGAATAAAATATCATTTATTTACCTTGACTGGCCAGTTGGCGCAATGGCAGCGATCCTGCCTTTAGCGCCAGAGGTCGTGGGTTCGATCCCCACCCATGACAAATATTTGTGTGACGAACATTTGTATTTGTTGTGTGTCTGGGTGTTATTATCTATTTAAGTATGTATTTAGAAATATTTAAGTATGTTTATCAGTCTCTGACGCCCATATTACAAGCTCTGCTTAGTTTGGGGTCAGATGATCTTGGTGTGAATTGTCCCAGATATTTATTTATTTATTTTATTTATTTATTTCAGGCAACAAATGGCATTTAAAGATCTTAACTAAACATAATCGGCCCATAGATAAATACATTAAAAACTAACATACATATAACATAATATAATGAACTCATTTTCTAACACACGGAAGGTGGGACGCGACGTGGGACGCATCATGGTGTCCGGTAACCGACCTCGAAAGCATTGGGCATTGCAAGAAGAGCTGATGGCCGTTGGGCACAAACGTTTTAGACAGGAGATCTTTTTAAAAGCAAACGCATCGTGCAACGCGTAAGGTGGACGGTTGTTTGTCCAACTTGCTAAAGGTTGCGGGCTCCGGTGAATCCAGCCAGACCACCTGCTACCGGTCATTTTGGTGATTGGGGGAAGTGTATGTTCTGCAGTGGACATCTTACAGCTGCGAATGATGATGATGTATAAAGTTTTAGCTATGTCATCGTAAAACGAAGCATCTAGAAGAAACCATTTTCCTTTCACACTTGCGAGTACCTGCCTGTTGGTCTGGTCTGGCTTTCTTTTGTGTTTTGGAAGCCATTCAAAGCCTTGGTGACGGCGCGAAATATACCACTTGGACTCTGTGGGGTCCAGATTGAAGAACAGATTCATCATCGGCCTTTGCGTCTGTCACGGACGAATTGTGCAATGCTGCTCGAACATTTCTTATAAGAGATTGACCACAGGACAAAGCATGAGAAACCTTCTGTTACCAGACTGTTTGAAGTTTGCTGAAGTTTAAATTATAATATTTATGCTGTACTGAAGTTGGACACGCTGTACAAAGTCCGGCCCCGACGTCACGGCGTAGGAAAAAATGTACGACGCCATAAAAAATCACCGGCCATTCGCTCCCGCAATTTTTACCCGTTTTTTCCCCTCCGAGGGTGCGGTTGCCATGGCAACGCGCCCCCGCCCTCCTCTGAGCCCGTCAATATTTTTATGGCAGACCTTGCCGATTTGATTTGGAGTTTTCTTTCGTTTGTGGATTGAAAATGCTTTTAACATTGCTTGGGTTTAACCAGTCAGGCCCTAAATTGGATCTATTCAAAGTTTTAAAGTCGTTGTAATTAAACGTGAAGGTAACGTTACGTTCTTTAATCCCCACCTTCACGAAACAATTTTTAGTCAGGTATTTCTGATTAAAATAAAAACTATTAAATATAATATTTTCATCGGTATCATATTTTTTTAGTACAAAATAAATGTGACCTCACAAAAATGGCTCTGAAGACTTTGGAATTGCTTAAATCATAAGTTGTGTAATGTATTAAATAAGACTTAAGCTTCGTATATAACTACAAAACAGCAATTTTTGAAGGCAGCAGTTTTTTAAGGTATCTACTTATAAGTTTGCTCTGCCACAAATAATAGTGAATAGGTAATTTTATCGCTAAGAAAAAAACAAGACAAGGTTCGAAAATAAGGTATATTTTTTCGTTACCTATAGATATCTGTTATTTGCAAGCACTAGCAGGGCCATACATCTCGCACTCGTATGAAATAGGGGAACATGTATTATTTTCCTAATCCCGTTATTTTCCGGCCAGCAAATATTTCTTACGGATAATTGATTTCCAAATATTAAGTTACGCTGTTTGTCTGTGTACAACTACTTTGGCCAAAGAGCATGATACTCGTGCATTTCGCCTTGGTTTGTTTGCTTAGCTTAGCCAGGAATTGTATACTTTTAACAATTTCAAAGAGTTTACTTAGTACTACGATTTCGTTTCCGTTTCCTTAGTACTACGATTGCGTAATAGAAGGTATATTTTAACAAGTAAATAACTCGATCAATGGGAATAATTTTATGTTTCATAAAATCGTCAAACTTATACTTGAAACTAGCCGTTTCAAATTCACTTAACCGCGTAACCTTTGATAGAGTAGGTAAGTCGTTATGTAGTAAGAGTATTATTTATTCAGTCTAGAGTAATTAATATATACTAGTCTTGCCTTAAATACAGTGACTAAAAGACTTTTCTTTTTGCCAACAATTCAATTATTTTGAATTTGGAACCCGTTTATTATTTTCAAAACTTCTTTTGATTTCGCGCCATTTCACATATTTTTTCGTGTTTATTGTCAAATTACAATATGGAATGGGGTGTTAAAGAAAATAGGATTGCAGTGATCGCCTTGCACAATGTGGGTATGGAGCCGTTGTTCATATTCCAGACACTTCAAAAGCTTGGTATCAGCCGTATGTTCGTATATCGTACTAACAACAGATACAACAACACTTCCTCTGTCAAAGTTCTGTCAAAGACCATAAAAGATCAGGGCGGCCGAGTGCTGTTAGAACTACAAAGGCTGTTAATGCTGTTAAAGCCAGAATTCTTCGAAACCTCATTAGGAACCAAAAAACTTATCGCGAGAAATGCAGATTCCCGTGTGGACTCTGTCGCGTATTATAAAACAAGACCTGAAGCTCGGTGCTTACCGTCGATATACAGGACATGCCCCAAATGAATCTTCACAATTGAAGAGAGTGGATCGATCAAAACGCCTTCTGTCGCGATACGCAGTTACGCAGAAAGGCACAGAAATATCCTCTCTACCGATGAAAAAAAAAACACGATTAAAGAGCACTACAATAAGCAAAAGGATAAAGAGTACGCTCACAGTTCTAAAGAAGCTGCTCAAGTCTTCGGAAAGGTACAACGTGGTCATCATCCTGCGTCAGTGATGGTTAGGCTAAGCGTGTCTAATCAGTTCCCTGCGGTTAGAAGAGTAGAATACAAGGGAGGCCTGTCGTAAGAGGCGACTAAAAGGGCCCTTGAGGTTGCGAAGCGCACGCAGGCCGCGTGTGTTTCGGTTTGCGATCCCGAGGAAGACGTTACACAGTAGTTTGTGTTATCGTGCATTGGAGTTGAGCTTGCTCCTCCCGGGCTGGCTGCCAGGCGGCCTTGCGCGCCGAAGGGTCCTGCGAGGAGTCTCTCACTTGTTGGGGATCCCGGGTCCCTCCCATTTTGCGCCGAAGACTACCACCGTCAGGATTAAGTGGGTAGGGGTCTCTGTTTTCCCAGGAGTTCCGAGTCCCACATATCCCAGGTGTCCCGAACCCAGGGCCCTTGGGAATGCCTTAATGCATTTACTGACGCAAAAAAAAGGACGTGTCTTATCAAGGAGTCGCAAAGCTACATTTTTGTGCAAAACGAGTGAAAAATTCAGCCAAAGTGTTGTGAAACCTCTCAGCAATACACTTTTTAAGAATGTACTGTGAATTTCCAGCAGGACTCTGCACCTGATCACGAGGCACGAACTACCCAAGCCTAACTTGAAAACAATGTTCCGGACTTTATAAGAGCTGAAGACTGGCCCTCATCTAGCCCAGACCTCAATACTTTAGACTACAAATTATGGTCAGTTCTAGAGGACATGGCCTGCTCTAAACGACACGGTGTACTGCTAAATTTCCCATGGAAACAGTGTGTAAATCCATAGATGCATAGCCAGGCAGATTAAAAGGCTTGTTTATAAGCCATTTCGATAAAATACAGTTTTTTATTTTTTGCTAAGACTTAAATAAATATGTACATATATGTAAGTATAAGTTATAGTAAGATGATGACACGATTGGTTTCTCGCCTTGAATTCCGTAGTGTTCGATCCCCGGTCAGGTCAATTGAGGTAACGATCTCTTCTAAATTGGCTTGGGTCTGGGTGTGCTGGGAGACGCCCCTGGCTTAATTCCTTGTCTGGTACCTCGTAACACAGGGATATTTATACGACTTGGTGTAATGGTTAAGAAGTTGGCTACTACACCAGAGGTCGCGGGTTCGATCCCCGCACAGTACAAACATTTGTGTGCATGAACATGTCTGTTTGTACTGGTCTGGGTGTCTCCTATGTATAATAAGTATGTATTTACAAAAGAAAATGTATTTAAGTATGTTTATCCGTTGTCTAGTATCCCATAACACAAGCTTTAATTAGCTTACTTTGGGGCTAGATGGCGCTGTGTGGAAAATGTCCAGGGATTTATTATTATTATTATTATTATTTTATTTATCCCTACTTCGAGACCATGACAAAAGGTGTGTTGTCTGGCGCATATTTATTAATTAATTAATTTATAACTTATGGCCGGACTAGGTACCTTTATGGGACAAATACTTACGCGAAAATTAATTTAACATTCAATTGACAGTTTAGGCTTAAATGAAACGTAAACTGTCAATTAACCTTTCCCTATATCCATTCAAGAATGCTGCACCTAAATATAAGGAGAGCGTGAAAATTTCATTCTCACCAGTCAAAAGTACTTTGCAGTATCGCGTCTTAAAGATACGCTTGACGTTTAAGTAGACGTACAGACTACCTACAAGGTGCGCTCAGGTGCGATTATATCAGTATATCAGTCATATTTACGATCTGGTTAATAGTGTCAGATAAAAGCATTTACTGTACGGTTCCGTTGCGTTAATCATTTATGCAAATTTTAAGTCATTTATGAAAGTGTGCTTCAAGACGGCCTGTTCAACGCATCTCTTAGTACTTAAATATAAGATAGACCTCAACATCAAAAAGCTGTTTCAATTTATAAAAAACATTGTTTTAGGGAGCCTAAATGTTAGAAGAATTACAGATTAATTAGAGCTTTCACATGTTTACCAATCAGAAAGATACTCGTGGTTGCACATCGTTGTCAATAGTACCTACCTACAGAAACTTTTTATGCACCCAAAATTTTTAGGGTGCACTTTTTTAAAAGTAATCTCACCAATCAAGCCGCGGTTGCTCATATACTTTCACGCCCTTTTCTATTAAAAACATAATGTGGCATTAAAATGCAACACACCTATAAAAAACTCCCCTAACTTTTTTACCGTTTGTAAACGCAAGCTCATTGGTTGCGCTCCCCTTGTAAAAAAGTAAAAGACGCGTGCCTCGCGCGCGCGAGCTCCATTCAAATTCAAATAAGGAACACGCGCATGTTACGTACGGGACGGCTGCATCTTATTATTACGGCAGCCATTTTATCCAGGTCCTTCCTGCCCTACGTAATGCACTTATTAGTAGACGATCCACGTAAGTACAGAGGTCAGGTTACAATGGTGGTAGCGGTAAAAATACGAACGATGAAAAAATATAAAATAAGTAGGGAAGTATTTTAAAAATAGAACGTTCCCCTTCCGAGTTAGGGGAGTGACTGGCTGATATATGGCCTGAGTTACTAGAGATTTTAATAATACACACCGTATGTTGGTTCAGTGAGGCCGTAAGATTTGTCAATACGGCATTTTGTGGGGCTATTTCGGTGAGTCGCGTGCGAGATCGTATTTCTAGATTGTGGTGTTTACCTGGTATGACCCAGGAGTGCTCGAGTTACCAGTTTCCGGTATTCTGGTGAAGTATCGTTGGGGGTTTTGATTTAAATTTCCTATGCTATTGTTAGGCATTGAGAAGTTTTAACGGAACAGTCTTTCAGGTGAAGGCAGGTCATGGGTTCAAATGAAACCAGTATCTAACGAAGCAGATTGTCTACATTTACTATTTATACATGGACAAAAAAATGATTTTTCTTTAGTAAAAGCAATATCAGCTCTTTTAGTATTTTCTTAGGCTCGTATTCTAAAACAAAATCTGTACTTGAGTAGATATAGATCTGAGTAACGTTTTTGTATGAACTGACGTTTTGAAATCTCTACTCAAGTACAGACCAGTGCTTGAGTATGATTCTAGAATACCGGCCTTAGACCAAGAAGGCTGGCTATAGGAATCATGTATCTGATCGGTATTTAAAATAAAGAAAATACTCAATTCTTGAGATGGAAGTTATACTAATTAATAAATAAAAGTGTTTTGTGATCGCCCTTTAGCACAATAATTCATTCTTTAATCGATAAGTCAGATAAACAAACAGTTTTCTTTCTTTTGTCTTCTAGTCAAGTCTCCATTCGATAAAGAATTCAATTTACCATAATATATGGCTATTCGGCCTGTAACCAACTACATGCCAGCATAACTCCGAAGGACAAAAATAAGGATCAATTTAATTATCATTACTCAGACTGTCTAAGCTGGGTTAAAACCGTCAATTTATTATTATGGACCCGTATCCAATTTAAAACAACGCACGGCCGAATGGAGCCATTACGCGACGGATCCCCACATTGTTTTCGTGGGGGAAATCCTTGTGGAGCAGAAAAAACAATTTAAAAATAAAATGTAATAATTATAAAAGGGAGGGCGAGGCGCGTGTCATGCTGGCTTTATTTATCTCAGTTCAGCTGCCGTTCGAAATTTAAACACCTACCTACTGGCAGCATATAGCAAGTGACATGTGGTGTGGAAAAAAGTTTGGTACCATAGTGTTTCTCTTTTGTTTTTATATGAAACATGGCTCTAAGCCTCTGACTGACCTCGTTGGTGTAACAGAGTTCTTTTTTCAAATTCTATTGTAGTAGTAATATGGAAAGATATAATTGTAAATAACAGTTACCTACTTTATTTGGATGGTAAGGTGAGTGAGTACCTATTATCGGGTGCGCCAAAGTTCAGCTAAATTTCCAACTCCGATAATTATTGGAACTTCAAAAATGTTCTTCATCCTAACAATCACAATTCCTAACTCAGAGTAGTTTCATCATTTCTAATGTTCATAATCCGAATGATCACTCTTCCTTAAATTTTTCTTCATACATTTTCGGAAACATGAGTGTTATATGAACATCGTCAGTAGTACTACAAATTGTATTAATGAAAACTTTAGGAAGAAAAATTTTAGGAAGAGTGATCATTCGGATTACAAATCGGTAGGAAAAACAATTTCGGGTAAAGAACTTTAGGTGAGCCAATATGGACCCCCTACTAACAGTTTAACAGTTGGGATTACTGCGACTAACTAATACCAATGCAAAAGGTAATCTTTCAGTTGTTATGCTTTGAACTTTGACAGTAACTAGGAAGGAATAATGTTTTTAACTTTCCTTGAATTTTGCGAACCTACTAAAAGGTATGCTTAAAAAAAAATGCAAAAAACTTTAAAATTAAAAATCTAATAGGATAGCAACATCTGGCCACAGCACCGCCTCCACGGCCTCTGCGGGTCCGAGGGCGTGTCCGGCGTCACGTGCGGAGGCTTTGTTTTTAACACAAGGCGGCAGCACAAAAGAGCAAATTATCGTTAATTTAAGACCTTAATAGACATCGAGAACATTAAAAAATATTAGTTAAAGATCAATGTTTACATGGTAACCACAGGCAAAAGGTAACGGTACCTTAGCTCCGAGTTAGATTTATCGTTACCTATAAGACTTCCAATGCTGAACGTGGGCTTCCTATTTAGTTTCTATTCAGCTTTAAGACGAGAGTAAATAGGTATTTATGTCGATCATAGACGACATCTGAGAATATTAACGCATATAAAGCGAGTCATGTCGTGGGATGCCACAAATATTTAGCCACTCGGCTAAATATGCTCGACGTATCGTCAGTGCTCTATTCTACATAGAGCACTGACGGTAAGAACTCGAACAAAATGACAATTAGTGCGGTAAACGCAGTGAAACAACATATCAGACAAGCACAAACAATATTGATAGTGAAACTGTGTAAAACAATCATTTTGACAGTTGATCTTAGCATCACAATTAGTGTGTCTTTTGTAATTTTTAGAGTTCCGTACCTCGAAAGAAAAAAACGGAACGCTTAAAGGATCACTTTGTTGTCCGACTGTTTGTCTGTCAAGACCCTTTTTCTCAGGAACGCGGTAAGGTATGTTGTATCAAATACTCAGGTCTACTGTCCGTTGGAGCTGTGAAAAATCAAACTCCTAAGCCAACGCAATCAAAAGATACAGCCGTTCATGCCGCAAATTTCCGCAAATCTTCGACTTCTTGAAATCAAGGTACCAGTAGATAAATGTATGTGCGTGTCACCTAGTTTTTTATTATTTTTCATATACCTAGTTTTAGTTGTTTAAGAAATAAATGAAGTTGTGGGGGTCGAGATGATAGGTAGACAAATAAATATAGTCAATTCACTATGGACTTGCCTGTATTTTCAATCCCACCTTGTACAATATTTCCAGTTAAGAAACACACTTAGATTTGTACAGTTTTTAGCCAGAAGGCGTTTCACTTTAAGTAATGTAGCACAATAATATTTTCACAACCTTTAACTATTTAAATAAGCACGATAGGTAAGGAACAATGATCGTTCAGTCGCCTGTGAATCTCAGACTGCTTGGCGCCGATGCGCTGTGCGAAAATGTATAGGTACCCTGCGTATGATTTTTAAAAGTTAGTGCGCGTTTGCACGGCACCGCTTTACAATTACCAACACGTTCGACCGCCACAAATGACGTGTGTAAATAAGATGTAAATAATTAATATTCTGATAATGTTGTATATATTAGTTGTGTAAGTTTAATTAATAAGTGAGATTTAAATATGTTAATTTATGTAAACAAATATTTATTCGTAAATAAGTTTTTCTAATTGGTTTGTAAATAAAGTGTTGATATGTGACAAGGGTGGCACAATAAATGTTTAAGTGCCCACATCACTCCCCTCCAGAGACCGTCACTACGGGCGATAATAATCGGGGAATCTGACATGTCTACCTGAACGAGTTGTTTTGTTTTGGGTCTCTTTTCGTTCAGACTCCTTCTCCACACTAACATGATCATGGGTATTAGGCCCAATAAATATGTATGCCGGTTTAAGGCGATCAATAGACACTGTATTCATTTTACCTTTGATCATTAATTTGAACACTTTTTCCCCCCGCTCAACTACTTCGTAGGGGCCAGAATATGTGGGACTCAAGGCTCCTCTCAGCGCGTCTTCCCTCAGAAATACGTGGCTGGAAGAGTTTAGGTCTTTATAAATAAATATTTTATTTTTGGAATGGCGTGAAGCGGGAGATGGGCGCAGTTTCTCAGCAAATGAACGAATTCGCGCCGTGAAATCTGTGATATCCGTGGTAGTATCCACATCACATTGAAAAAATTCTCCGGGTAAACGCAATGGCTCGCCGTAAAGCAGTTCAGCAGATGAGGCATTTATGTCCTTTTTGAATGCTGAACGGATCCCAAGCAATATCAGAGGCAAAGTTTCACTCCAATTGCTGTCAGCGTGGCACACTATAGCGGCTTTAAGTTGACGGTGGAACCTCTCAACCAAGCCATTGCACGCCGGGTGGTAAGCCGTGGTTCTGCGATGTTTGAAACCAGCTTGAATAGGTTGGATTCAAATTGGCGTCCACGGTCAGTCACTATGTCAGTTGGGCAACCAAAACGTGCAATCCAGCATGAGAGTAGTGCGTTGCCAACTGTCTCTGCTGTCATGTCCGCTATTGGCACTACTTCAGGCCAACGCGTGAAGCGGTCTACTGCTGTGAGGCAGTACCGATAGCCCTGCGACAGAGGTAAAGGTCCAATGAGGTCAATATGCACCTGAGTAAACCTAGCGCGCGGCATGCTGTAAGTACCTAGGGGCGCTGATACATGGCGGTTTACTTTTGCGCGTTGGCAGGCTAGACAGCAGCGTGTCCACTCACGGCAGTCTTTGCGAACACCTGGCCAAACGTACCTCTCTGCTACTAATTTAGCGGTTGCGTTAGCGCCAGGGTGACTAAGACCGTGCAATGAGTCAAAGACTTGCTTACGCAATGGTTTGGTCACGAATGGCCTCGGTGTCGAAGTACTCACGTCGCAGTATACTTCAAACCTCTTGCCACCCAGAGCAATCTTTTTGAGCTGAAGTGAAGTTTCCTCATTAATCAGCTTCGAAAGTTCGGTGTCTGAAGATTGCGACTTTGCCAGTACCTTGAAGTCAACTGCTTGCTGCACCTCCTCGATTCGCGACAATGTATCAGCAACCACATTGTCCTTACCAGATATATGCCTGATATCGGTGGTGAATTGCGATATAAAATCGAGGTGGCGAAATTGACGAGGCGAGCAGTTGCTTTTACGATCACTGAAAGCAAAACTAAGCGGTTTGTGATCGGTAAACACTATAAAGTGTCGCGCTTCGAGCATGTGGCGAAAGTACTTAATACCTTCGTAAATAGCGAGGAGTTCGCGGTCATAGGGTGAGTACTTTCGCTGAGAAGGGCTCAACTTGCGTGAGAAAAAGGCTAATGGTTGCCAGACGTCGTCTTTGAACTGCTGTAAAACTGCCCCTAAGGCCAAATCAGAAGCATCTGTAACAATTGCCAGTTGTGCCTCGCAATCCGGATGTGACAACAATGCAGCATTACAGAGATCCTGCTTGCACTGCTCGAATGCTGTCAGAGCCGGACCAGAGATATCCACTGGATGCGAGGCCCTGACCGACCCAGTCAGAAGGTTGCTAAGTGGAGCTTGGTTTTGTGCGGCATTGGGTATGAATCGCCGATAAAAATTCAACATACCCAGAAATCGCCGAAGTTCTCTCACTGTTTTAGGGGCTGGAAACTCCCTGATTGCCTGGACCTTGGCTTCCTGAGGTTTAGTGCCTTCTGCTGAGATATGATACCCCAGAAAAGACACTTCAGATGCTCCAAACACACACTTTGAAGTGTTTATCAGGATACCATACTGCTTCATCCGGTCAAACAGCTGGCGAAGGTGGTCTTCATGCTGAGCTGGATCCTGGGAGTAGACCAGAAAATCGTCGAGGTAGGAGTAACAGAAACTCAGGCCTCTAGTCATCTCATCCACAAACCTTTGGAATGTTTGACCTGCGTTCCTTAGTCCGAAGGTCATGAAAGGAAATTCGAACAAACCAAAGGGTGTGGTGATGGCCGTCTTCTGAATATCCTCCTCGAAGACTGGGATCTGGTTATACGCCTTCACCAGGTCTATGGTTGAGAAGACTTTGCACCCAGCGATGCTATGCGCGAAGTCATGAATATGACGGATTGGGTACCTGTCTGGTATGGTGCGTGCGTTCAACGCTCGATAATCGCCACAGGGTCTCCATCCGTTGTCTTTCTTGGGCGCTAGATGTAAGGCGGATGCCCAAGGACTTTCTGAGGGACGTGCAGTACCATTACTCAACATCTGCTGAAACTCACTCCGAGCGATCTTGAGTTTATCCGGAGCTAACCTGCGAGGAGAACAAGAGACAGGAGGGCCTGGAATGGTGCGGATATGGTGTACTGTGTTGTGTTGTGTAATGCGTGGAGTGCCAGCCGGACGTGTAATCTCGGGATATTCTTTTAAAATGGCGTGATAACGCGAGTCTCCAGTCAAGACTTTCACAGACAACACAGAATTCAAAGCATTATCTACACTAGCTACAGCAGACAATGATGTAGTACTGTCAATTAAACTACTGTTGCGTATGTCTACAATTAAACAATAGTGCCTGAGAAAATCTACACCAATAATAGCTTTGGTTACATCGGCAACTACAAAATTCCAAGGAAAGCTACGTCTAAGTCCTAAATCCAGATCTAGTTGCAAGTAACCATATGTGTTTATTATAGTCCCGTTAGCCGCTGTCAATTGGTAGGTGGTCTTCGCTCGTCGTTCACGAAGTGCAGTTCGAGGGTAAACGCAAAGGTCACTCCCGGTGTCTACCAAGAATTGGGTTTTCGAACTGCGGTCTGTGACGAAGAGGCGACCAGTTGAAGGAAGGCAATCGTTAGTCGCCATCACCGACTGCCTTGACCGTTTCCCGCCTTCCCGTAGTCGCAAGGCTTAACGCAGTTGCTAGCCTTCGATCCAAACTTGTGGTGATACCAGCAAACAGGGAACATGCGGTAATTCGAGTTGGATCGGGTTGAAGAACGGCTGCTGTGTCTTCCTCTGGAACTGGAACGATGCTGTGGCCTAGGTTGCCGGTTAAGCTGAACTGTCAAGTTCTTTACCGCTTGCTTCAGTTCAGCGATCTCCAACGCCATGGTCTCCATTGTACCCATCGGTGGTTGGAAAGAGGTGGATGCTGCTGCGACATGACGTACCGGTGCAACTATGTCCTGGACACGATCTGCTAAATCGGCCAAAGCCTCGAGAGTGCTGGAAGGTTGCGAAGCAATCAGTGTTTGGATGTTGCTGGGTAATCGGCTGCTCCAAATGGTACGAATAAAATCTTCTGGCACTCCTGAACCAGCCAAACTCTGCAGATGCCTCAGAAACTGGGAAGGTTTCCTGTCACCCAACTCCTCGTGCATGAGTAGCTGATGAACCTTCTTTTCTTTGGAGGCTGTCAGGCGTTTGATGAGCTCGCTCTTCAGCTTCTCATATTTATCGCTCTCCGGTGGGGCCACTATAACGTCTTTCACCTCCTTAGAAAACTGAGGATCCAGGTGCCCGATGACGTAATTGAATTTTGTTGCGTCATTCGTGATACCAGATATGGCAAATTGACCTTCAATTTGCGCAAACCATATTTCGGGTTCTTCCGGCCAGAACGGTGGAACGCGTACACCGACACGGCAAATATCGGATGGTGCAGTGGAAACGCGCACTTTCCGATGTCGTCGACGTGAACCGTCGGTATGGTGTGATGATGCCGTTTTTGCTGAATCACTATCACTCATTGTGCTGTTATGCTTGCTAACTCTGTATTAGCGTCTTCGGTATGAGGGGTCACCAGTGTGGGGGTCGAGATGATAGGTAGACAAATAAATATAGTCAATTCACTATGGACTTGCCTGTATTTTCAATCCCACCTTGTACAATATTTCCAGTTAAGAAACACACTTAGATTTGTACAGTTTTTAGCCAGAAGGCGTTTCACTTTAAGTAATGTAGCACAATAATATTTTCACAACCTTTAACTATTTAAATAAGCACGATAGGTAAGGAACAATGATCGTTCAGTCGCCTGTGAATCTCAGACTGCTTGGCGCCGATGCGCTGTGCGAAAATGTATAGGTACCCTGCATATGATTTTTAAAAGTTAGTGCGCGTTTGCACGGCACCGCTTTACAATTACCAACACGTTCGACCGCCACAAATGACGTGTGTAAATAAGATGTAAATAATTAATATTCTGATAATGTTGTATATATTAGTTGTGTAAGTTTAATTAATAAGTGAGATTTAAATATGTTAATTTATGTAAACAAATATTTATTCGTAAATAAGTTTTTCTAATTGGTTTGTAAATAAAGTGTTGATATGTGACAAGGGTGGCACAATAAATGTTTAAGTGCCCACAAAGTATTAAAAAAGGCAAGGTTTAGTCATTAATACGAAGCATTAACATTAGAAGCAGTCCCTTTTTACTTTGCCATTTATAAAAGCCTTTTTCAAAGCGTCTCTACATCGCCACAACTCATGCACAGATGCGGGCATTAATTATAACGGACCGCAGTGTCCGTCCGAGGGTACAAAGAGATTCGTGATAACATTGATGATCAAATTAGTAAATGCATGGCAGAGCCATCTCTACCGGGAGCTGTTGAGTTCTCACGTATGAAATGTTTGGTGATGTTGTGACGTCCTGATCTATTTCAAAACTTTTTGAAACAGTAAAAAAAAGTTTTTAATTAAAAACAACAGCAGCGACAGCTAACGTCACGTCGTCGTTACAGAATCAAAGATGCTATCTGACATAGTCTTGAGAAGGACGAAGGAAGAAGGTATTCAGCCTACTAGAATTCAAAATCATTGATTATTTAACTTATAATAGTAAATGATCATGAAACTATGTAGATTAAAGGTGCAGAAACAATCTAAATACTTACAAGTATAAATTCAAAATATGCAAGGCCAAATGTTAATAATAGGCATTTTTCTTTACTCATTGCATTGCTGTTTTACTACAAATCTCTGGTTTATATGCTAGTCGTATCTATGTCCAAATGTAAACTACGACTAGATGTAGCCACCGGAAACCATTACGATCTAAATTATAACATTCAATAATACAAATAAGCAATTAAAATTTTTGAATTTGCCTTTACAACCAATTTCACAACGTTTTTTGCACACTGTCCTTTTTCGGTAAAAAGCCGGGGTGGTCTATGGGCAGTATTGGTCAGTGTTCAGTAGTAATTAGTTGGTAGTTATCAAAGTTAATATGCTACGGCACTGCTGTGGGTAAGATGTAGATAACACGCTCGCCACGGCTGCCCCCAAAGTTGCCACCTCTGAGACGCCAATCTGCGCGCTTTGACAAATCAAGATTAATGGGAGCCAAAAACAATAAATTGTTAAGTTTTTTAATAACTGCAAACCAAAAGGTGTAATCTTTGCTTCCTTAATTCAGAGCAATAAGGTTTAAAGTTGTAATGACAGTCATTTGCTTAGGAATACTAGTAACAAATCACTCAATAGGAGAGCATCTTGGGTGTCGAATATTAGTGCGTTAGGTAAACAACAGAAATGTTTAAAGTGAATAATATTGTTTTGTTTGCTTTTTTATAGTCATACTGTTTTTTCTTTTAAAAAAAACTTTTGTTAAAAGCTTTGGATTGGGTTTGAACGGTCCTTCAGGGGGTACCACGGAGCACCAAGGCAATCATCCGCATATGTTTGTATTTAAATATCTACTTATGTACTAAACTATACTTACATTATAACATTTAAAAGAGAATTTCGAATAAAGTCATTGGGTAGGATAATAATATGTACTGTTGGGAATTGGAAGTAGTCACCACTTACATGTGTGAAGATAGTTTATCTAGTGATGTTGGTACATTTAAAACAATGTAATGATGAAAATTACGTATAGTGTTATCAATACATGCCACTGAAGTGCCCGCACGAGGATGTAATCGACACTTTCTTCGAACAACGCCATCAGTTTAAAATAACAAGAAGGCAGCTTCAGCTGTCCACTATTAAACGGGGACATTTGGGACACATCTTTTTACAATGCCCCCAAAATGACCAGAAAAAAAAAACATTCTTTTTACTGACAATAGTACGTGATGCGAGGGTGGACGATCAATAATCGGTAAAGCGAAAAAAGAATCTCTAAAATAATTGTAAATTTTGTGGAAAGAGATTTATGTAGTCAGTAGTCATTGTGGTGGGTACCAGTGTCCGGTTGCAGATGTTAAGATAAAAACTGAATAAAAAGGCAAATTTCGGACCATTGTTTGCACCAAGCTTTGGCGTAGAGTCTTTACGATGTTTTCTTTAACGTTCATGCTTTTTTAAAACGGCTCCATTCATTCCTAATGATATATGCACGCCTGTTAGACATAAAAGTCCTGCGGCTACTTTAAAGTGAAGGATATGAGAAGATTATAATGTTGCTGTTATTGTGTTTCTGAAGTTAATTGATTGTGTGAGACTTCTTTTTGATTATTATGAAAACATTCGATATTAATGGCAATATGTAGTATACGGTCACTACATACACGGTAAGTATAGTTCACTGAGAAAAGTTTGTTTTTTAATTTTAATATAAAATAGTAGATATCTACGAATACTCTTGACGTTAACGGGTGAATTGAAATTTTTTGTAAATTGCAATATCAAATATTGTGAAATTCAGTTGTTTTCCTTCCTTTTCTATGTAACCAAAGCTCTTCGAATCGAAAAATACTCTCTTGCATTTAGATTCATTGAAGGTCCCTTATAGTAGCTAGATCGTTTATAAAAGACTGTACCCTTAAAATATCTAAAGGTATGTGGCTAGACAGAGGTTCCCAAACTTTTTTTCGCATAGACCACTTTCAAGGTTAAGCTGGTTCCGATGGACCCCCTGCAGTTACACATCTCTACCATATTCCCAAAAAAGCACCACCTAGACCCCTTCGAGTTTCCTGTGGACTCCTGGGGGTCCACCTGGACCACTTTGTGAACCAGTGGGCTAGACCATAGTGAAATAATAATAAAACTCTCGCCATGCATCGCGCCACTGCTGAAAGCTGGTGCCGCTGACGCAGCCCAAAGTGCAAACAGGCCTGTCATCGTGACCTCAGCTCACCCTCGTCAATCTCTGTCTGGTCTCCACGCTTTAACGGAATGACACTAAGTTTTCATATCTTTCGTCTTTGGAATAGACTAGCTATTTGATCGTGTTTTTAGAAGTATTTAGCTGAAGTAAAGTTACTAAGTTACGGAGCACGGCTGGTTAACCTCTATCAAACTATTGTAAAATGGCGCTTATCATAAGGTAAAGCTTCATCTGATTTTGTGTGTACCTAACACAAAGATCAAACTCAAACTTTGATAAAACGTGGTTGGATAAATATTGGAGGATGATTTATGTGTAGATAATACAGACATCAACATATTTTAAACGATTTTTTTGCTACTAAAACATTCAGTTGGTGTCCGTTACATAAATGCCAATCTGTTGATCGTTAAACTAACTTTGAAGTATCAAACTTAAATGTAGAGTTTTAAACCAAACCAGATATAAAACAATAATAACTCGTTTTACAACCGCATCGTCACAAAAATACATCTCCCAACGGAGTTATAAATTCGGTAAGTGCATTATAAAATGGGCAGCAGCTCGCTCTCTTAATTTAATCAAACGTATCATACGTATGGTTTTTAAGTTCGTCTCTAACAGCCATTTGAAGGCTAAAGCATACCGTCACATGCAATGAAGATGAACGATCCAACTAATGAATGACTCGGGCGCCGTCAAAGAGGAAACAGACGTGTAGGTAGGTACTCGTAGATCATGGTTTCGATGAGTTTTACTTACAAATAAAATAATACTGTTATGTAATTTTTATTGAATTCAGAGTTGAGTTTACCTAAAATGTTTTCTAATATATATTATGAAGAAAAAATATATCCTCACTTGCCATACTAAGCAAAGACCGGTAGTTACCCTGATCGTCTGAATAAATAATCGGAACAGTGACAAAG
This sequence comes from Udea olivalis, assembly GCA_947369235.1. Taxonomy (NCBI): domain Eukaryota; kingdom Metazoa; phylum Arthropoda; class Insecta; order Lepidoptera; family Crambidae; genus Udea; species Udea olivalis. The sequence goes on from OX376342.1 coordinate 18,763,419, forward strand.
CTTCAACAACGCACACAGTTGAGCACTGACCGAGCCGGAATAAACCGATTTCTCTCCGTAAGCGACAAGGCCGCAAGTGCTCGCACGCACGCGTACCTGGTCCCCGCCCTGGCATCCTGAATCGAGGATCGCCATTGTTAGGGAGGGATACCAATAATTTCAATTTAAAATACTGCAAAGCCTTTGCTTTCTGTGTAGCAATCCTTAGTTGTTGATCAAAATCAAGACACGATGATATCGGAAGTTAGCGCTTTATTAAACTGACGTTTCTACAAATATCTTGTTCTTTGGTAGTTTCGTTGCGAAGGGGCGGGCGGGCGCGCCACTTGCTTCTTGGCCGACTTTTTACCGCGCATTTTTTCACCACAGACTAAAAAGTGTTGTAATTCGAGCCTGGCATGCGGATGTATGGGGTGCATTCCTTTGACATTAGCTGAATAAATTAATGTCTTTGCTGATTTCGTACCGTTAAATGACGCAAACTTGCATATATTTTTCGGTTAAAAAGTAGTAACAAGAAAGCTCAATTTATTTCTAAGATGAAAGGCCCCAGCTGCTAGTGGCAGTATTTATGCTTGATCTTTGATCGTGGTTTATTGTAAATATTGTGTATTGTTGATAAGACAGAGTATCCAGTGAAATTGAACTACTTAATACTGTTTTTGGGACAAAATAAAATGGCCGAGATTTCTCGGCTTCGGTGGTCAAGCTACATAACTGTTGGGTCAAGCGGATACTATTTTAGGGGGTGGTTTAGAATCCCACATGATAACGTGAATTTTATTAGAATATAATAATAATATATAAGTAGGTAGTTTATTATCAATAATGGCTATCTTCTTTTAGAAGTATTTAATAATTTCGCTTGAAATAACCTGATTAAAATCTGTCTTTATACCACTTAAAAATGGATGTCACCTACAAAAACTCTTTCTGCGCGCCGCTGGGTCGTTTAGCATTTTTGCCATTCCTTCAGCTCAGTTGCAAGTTCGCTCTAGCAGGAAATGATGTTCAGGAATGAGGATATATTCTCGTTAATTTGCACCATAAATCATCGGGAATGTTCGCCTGTCGCGTAGCACTATCGGCCTTTTTGCCGCGTTTTTGGAGTCAGATTTCGTGGTTTTTACAACTTTTTTTGGAGACGCTGATGGGCACTGTCAACTAAGATTTTTGGTTTCAGGGTCAAATACAGAAATAATGTATTTTTTCTCAGGGTAAACGCATCTGAGCAATAACGGAAATGATAAGATTACATACGCAACTGATATGTACCTACTACATACCAATTTTTATCTTTGTAAAATTCAATTTTTATCAATTGTGTAAATGACTTGGTACAGTCTATTGTTTTATATTATGTAGCTTTGCTGTACTTTTTAGGTTGTTTTGTCTATTTATTAATGTTAGAATTTAAGCAGTTTTTTTTCTCAACAAACAAATTGTACTCTACTAACTCGCATTGTAAAACCACAACAAGTTTAAAAGAGTACTACTGAGTTTCTCGCCGGGTCTTCTCAGTAAGAATCAACTTCTCCGACGCGGTGGTAGAGTCGCATTATGTTTATATACCTACTGTTTATTTATATATTTATATTAAGTTTACCAAATAATAACGAACTTCTGAGAAATTCTATCACTAACTCTAAAGTCTTTAGCTCAACTTTGCTTGCAGATAATCCACATTATGATGTTTTACCAGCAAATAAACACCATAACCAATAATTTGTTACATGGTTATATATAATCAAAACAGTATTGTTTTAAAGGCCCGTTATACACCCTGATAAAATTTTAACAAATTAATGGGCACAACGATTGTTTCTCTCCTCCACGCATAAAAGAGGCTGTACATCAAGAAAATGATACCCAAAAAAAAACACAGTAGGTACACCTAAAAAATGCTTAGAAAAAAGAATAAGAACTGCATCATCTTTGACGGCACGATTGGCGTAGTGTGCTGTAGCACGGTTTCTCGCCTCGATTTCCGTAGTGTCCCGGGTTCGATTCCCGGTCGGGTCAATTCAGGAAACGATCTTTTCTGAATTGACTCGGGTCTGGGTGTGCTGGGAGACGCCCCTAGCTTATTTCCTTGTGTGGTACCTCGTAACACAGGGATTTAATAATCCCTACTTCGAGACCATTAGGTACAAGAGGTGTGTTGTCTGGCGCATATTTATATATCATATTGATATATCATTGTAAAGCAGCGTAAAGCATTAATACAATTGTTTCATATAAAAGCAAAGTCAGCAACATCCAGTAAAAATGAAATTCCAGTAACGGTTTATTGTTAGTAATTTGGATTTTTCCGTTCCGTTCCGACAACAGAAACGGAATATACTTTACAAGAACGATTTTAAAGGGGATGTTGCTGTTTTTGCAGATATCAGTTAAATCAATTATATGACTTAATTATCAGAAAAATGTTGCGTTACTACGAAATACCAACTGAGTTAAGATATAAAGTTTCTCTGGGACAACGTTTTGAATCACTTAAAAGCAACAACAACTTAAATAAAATGAAATAAATACAGTTACAAACTCCAATCAGATTAAGGTTTAAAGCAATAAAATGAACCAAAAAAGTTACAAACTAGGTCCAAAAATCATTTTTTTCTTTGAATTTGTCGTTGACAAACTACAACGGGAAATGAAGTAAATGTATGAAAAACATTTCCATGCCTAATTTTATCGTAATTATTAATGGTTCTTTTACACAATCTACATAAAAAATATAATGTGTATGCTCTGTTTATATTTTAAGTACCTACACTCTTGCCAAATTAGAAAGAAACCATTGGGGTAGTTATTTATTTATACGGACTCCTCCATAATATGAATGAAACAATAGATAAAAACAGCTACTACGAGTACTTCTTTTAGTATGTGTATCATTATCACAAACGACATGGTGTAATTTTTTTCTGGCCAAAAATAAGATCCGCAAGACGTTCACTGCTGAACATAGGCCCTCCCCCATCGATTTCCAAAGCGTTGCAGGCGGTTTGCATACACCGGAATCCCGCCACTTTTATCAGGTCGTCCGTGCACCTTGCAGGCGGGCGTCCCACGCTAAAGCAACCACACAACACAGACAAAATATCAGAGCCAAGTATATCTGTTCTCAAGTTTTCTTGTAAATCGTAAAGCGGACTTATTTTTTAAGGGCATCTCTTCGATAAATCACGCCGAACTAATACGAGCTATCGGCCAGGAAGCCAGCTCCCCCGGGTCAAATTACTCCGCCTCGGACTATTGGCGAATTCCCAAAACAATCATAATATTGCGTACCGGAACCTTGATACTCCCGGTATATGATTAAACGGAATATTTTTATGTTTTTGCCTAGTTTCGGGAAGTGCTACATCCGCAGGAATTGTGAAGAACAAGTTTCTTGAGGCTGAGGTAACTTCTTGCCTTGCAGATGGGTTTTATATGACTAGAACTATTTGTTTTTACAATTTTTTTCTCAATACCGGTACCTCTACTACAGCAACTTGTATGCTTATTTTGGTTGCATTACTATTCACTTAAAACTTGAAAGGAGACGGTGAGGCCCGTATTTACTTTAATTAGTGGCAGGTGATTAGTGATTAAGAGAAAACACGTGTGGGCAGCGATTGATTAGTGCGACTGAATAGAACACGCTTCTAATCACTTCACGACGCTAGATACTAATCACTCGCAATAATCCATCGCTGTCTACGCGTGTTTTCTCATAATCACTTTTATTTTCGATTACATACTAGGGATAAAATGTACGTACACACACATATACACAAACACACGAAACATACACAAATACATGATAACTTTTTAAATAACTGTCAGATGGAAGTAAAGTATACATTAACACATACACTAACGTACAAACACAAACGCATAAAGTCATCCACAACCAACATGATCGCACACTTTTTGACATTTTCCTATAAAATATTCCTGTACTTACTGCTTTATTTTCCTAATAAATATTTCAAATTATTTTCTTTGTATATTAAGATAATTTACAATGTATATTAAATATCTGGAGCCTAATTTGTAGTGACTCGGAGGGTGAGGGCCTGGCGATCCGTCACAAAGTCTCTCACAGAGGTGGAAATGCGTCAACTCTGTAATTTTATAACCCCTTAGATTGTAAAGAGAACCTACCTTTGTGAAGAGGAAAATAAATTACTTTCATTATTATTTTTATTACCTGCACTAATCTCCTGCACTCACACTAATCAAAGTGAATACGGGCGTTTAGCCACTATCATCGGCGTAAACGCATGGTAGAGGTAACTAAATTCGATATTTTATTTCTCATATAAAATTACATAACATTACAAAATGCAATGTAATTTTACCTGTGTATTTAGATGATAATCATGCATTTTACGATTCCCCTAACACGTCGTCAGTTGTAGTATCTAGACATAATAGAAAAAAACTATACAATTTACCTTATCTAGTGCATCGACTGACGAGGTGTTAGAGAATCTACGTGTTCACTTTAGAATCACTTTTTTTTTATTGATTTTCACATCTCAATAGAGATACATGACTTTATCAATGTTCTGATAGCTACAGTTCATCATGGAGACTGTTCGTATGGGTGGTTATTTTTCCTTCCTTCATAATGTAACTGTCATATATTTATTTATTTATTCTTTATTACACAAAGAAAAGTACAATTGGCGGATTTAATGTCCAATGGCATTCTCTACTTTTTTAAGTAGGTACCTAACAACTTTGGATTTTGCTGTTTGAATAAAAAAGTGGGTGTAAAGTGATTGCTTTGCGTTGCTGTCCTTGTCAGCCTTATATCTGGACCTCACGACCACTTTCCATCAGGTGGAGTGAGGTCATCTTGACTGGCACTATAAAAAGAAACTATATTTTCTATGTTCAGAAGTTTAGAGTTTTCTTGATTTGTCGTTTCATAAGAATTTTTATTTATATTGTTGAATGTATTTTGTATCTTCCTGCAAAAAGGAAGTCCTACCGTGCGAAGCAAGGTGCTCTGGTAGCAAATAGCATCAATCCTCATTGAATCACCTCTTCAATGTCAAGCTTGGCCTAATATCCTTCATCTTAAACCTCAAATCTCTAAACGACTTCAAATTCTTTTACCTTCCTGTAAAGTTCAATTCCTACTAAATGCTGGTAAAAGCCAAACAGAAAAAAAACAACTAGAGCAAAGGAAACTGTGAACATGCAGCCCTCAAAGTGTGAAATCCTGTAAAGGTGGGTGTAAAAAGTTTGAAGTGCTCTGTCGTGTCCACGTGCGCGCGCAGGTGGTTCCGTAGTCCGTACTCCTAACGAGCGGGGTTCCCTCGGGACGCGAACTCTGAACCGCGAGGCATTTCCGAACGCACCCCTAATTAGGTGTATCCGAATGACATTTGTATCGTCTAGTAATGATGGACGCTGCAATGGATTCTCTGGAAACAACAAAAAAATATAGAGAAAATAGCTAAATTATTGAATTATTTTGCAGGAATAACGCAATCGCAATCAGTTCAACGCTGACTCTAGCGACTGTCATCGGTGTAACTCATAGTAAGGACACAGATTACTTAGTTAAGTTACTACGTAACAGATAAATCACATCATAGAAAATGACCGTTTTGTCAATTGTAAATGCGTGCTGTCATGTGCCAGGCATATATTGCGAGGGCTACCTCTTTCGATATAGAAGTCAGTAGTCGGTACTTACTTTACGTCATCGCGTCCAGTTCAGCCGCAAGATTATCGTACAAATGCTCTTAGCGGCTTTTGACAACCAACTGCCAAATAGGTCTAGGAAGACCCGGCGGCTGCATAGTTAAGTACATGGAGTGACAGAGGCGTAGTAAGGTCCATGAATTTATAACCTTTTATGTCTGTTTCGGGTTCAGTGCTAGGTTGATTAGTAGTACAAGTACATAGCACTTTCCAAAGAGTAGGTATATAGTTCCTTAAGTTCCTTCAGTTTTAGCAATTTTTGGTCTGATCTTGGTACCAGACTAAATTGTAATGAGAGAAAATTGAACAGGTACTATTGTCGTTTACATTATGAATGATTTAGCGAAACAGTAAGTGCGGTTGATATTAGTATAATATCCTTACATGTTTTTTTGGGTAAAAGCAAAAGAGACAACGGTTTGAAGAGATTACAGCAAATAATACTAACTAAGTACGATTATCAGATTGCCAATAGGAGTTATGGTCGATCCAGTTGCTATGTGCCGTTTTTTCAACCAAGAATGAACCCAAAAAATCTGTAACTCATGTTAGAAACACTTCTGCAGGAAGCGTATTCCACTTCTTTTATATTTGAATTTTAGGCATATAGACAACACACACGAATTTTTACCTACGGTAAAAAGATGGTAGCAAAATAGCTTCAATTTCCGTACCCACTCCATCTACTCGTTAGAAACAATAAATCAACATTCAATGGGACACCATGGCATAACATCAATCAATGACTTGAAATCAGAATATGACATCTTGGCCACACATAATTAAAAAAAAGCACTTCGGTGAAAAGAGTTCCAGTGACGGCACAACACACACATTACAAAATGTCTGTTTTTTCATCGGCCACCTTGCGGATGTTCCATTCATTGCAATTTCCATAAGATGAACTTAAAATAACCATTTTGGGACACTTGCGTAGTGATTATTCGACAAAAATCTTTCTCTCGATTTGTTTACCTGTCCGAAAGGTGTAGACCTAGTTTGTGGTAGGGTAAATGCACCAAATACGGGCCAAAATCTTTGACTAATAGTATATTTGTTGTCCATACGTTTGAGATAGTTCCTTAGACTTTGATACTTAAACAAAGATTTGAAATCAAATTTCTATAGTTTAAATATAACATTTTGATAAGCCATTACCAATAGGCATGAATGTTAGACCTTCGTCAGTTTAAAAAGGCAAAAAGAAAGAGATAATAGTTCTGCGTATAAAATGTCCATTTGTTTTAATAAGAAGTTTTAAAAATTCTGATATGAATAGAACAACTATTCATTCTACGTCTTCTGCAGTCACTGACAAAAGTCATGTAGAGAACTACGACCACTGTGCATAACACTTTATTTCATAAAAAGATGCCATGGATATTTTCAAAGCGCTAATTTGTAAAAGTACTTAAGAGCTCATCGTCTTATTTTGTAGCATAAAAGACACAATAATAAATTACTTTAACGTTGTTGTTGCGTTCGGTGATAGTAACATTTACCTTACCGGTAAAAGGTGCTAGGGACGGGTTGAGTCGAGTGGGTGAAATAGAAATGGTTATAATAAGTGTTTATTTGCGAACCCATCTGCCGCCATGTGCTTGAATGACAAATGCATTTCACTGTCATACATAGGCTGCCCTGGAAAGGGTGCTTTTGCACAAATCTTTTCAAATTGAATGTAACATTTTATTCCACTTTTGATTAAGCTATAAGGCTTAAAGGCGCCAGGATTTGTTAGAAATTGTTATTGTGTCAAATAATTCGGCATTAAGTCTATTCTCTTAAAAAAGTTCATTTAATAATAATGTTAAGATGAGATGGTTTCTCAAACCTAATAAAAGCACGTTGCCGATTCTTTTAGTATTTATTTTCAAAAATACTTTACGTTTCTATTAATTTACAGTAATTGCAAGGGATGAAAAAGATAATTGACAAAGTACAAGTAATACTTTATTTTAGCATCTTAAAAAGCTTATTTTCATATCAGAAGATACCTAGAAGACCAGAAAAAATAGGATTTCGGACCTTGAAGATATACCATACCGATCGATATCTTCAAGGTCCGAAATTCGTTTTTTTCTAGTTTTATATCTTCAGTAAAATTATTGTTTTCTAAATAGTTTTTTCCAAATATACAAATACATGGGGTTAATAACATCCCTCGTACACCCCGTATATGGAAAAATGATCAATAGAATAGAAGAATAGAATATCATTTATTTCAGGCAACAAATTACATTTAAAGATCTTAACTAAACATAATCGGCCCATAGATAATGCCATTCATGTATATATATATAATTATCTCACTATCTCACACTACCTTACCTATTTTCTCTCTTTAATCTTGTCATTTCCTCTACCTGCAGGTTGTCTGGAAGAGATCGCTTCCTAGCGATAAGACCGCCTACATTGTACAATCTAAGATTATGTAATGCTTATGTTAAGTATGATTTGTTGTACAATAAAGTATATTTATCTTATCTTATTACTGACTGGCTTGTTGGCGCAATGGGAGCGGTCGCTCCACACGGGGCAAACATTCAATATACTCGTAGATGTGTGTACTCGTATGTATTTAGAATTACCTATATTAATGCTTTGATCAGTCTCGGTCACCCATACGAAATTCAAGCTTTGAATTTCGTACCTATTTAAATTAAGGAGGCATCCTTGATCCCAAACATACTTAAATATTTCTAAATACATATTTAAATTGATTTTAACACCCAGACACACAACGAATATAAATGTTCGTCACATAAATGTTTGTCATGGGTTTGAATTGAACCCACGCCCTCCAGGCAGGCTCGCTGCCATTTCATCATCATTGCCATCAATTGTCTCCTATAACATTTACTATCATGGCGACCATAATATAATATGGCATCTATCCATTAATTATTTAATCCACTAGAACGTACCGCTTTCTATCATTTACAGGAAATTATAACAGATAACCTTTTCAGTAACGACCTTGGGTAACTAACTGCGACGTTCACAATGAAAAATAACCGATTTTGTAAAACAAAGGGTTCCGTGAATGTACAGTAAACAGTAGAATGTCGTAAACATGCCATTTGTCTCTCTGCTCCAGATTTTCCCACAAAGGAACTTGCAAAAAAGCAGGTACCCTTGGTTTGCAAAAAATGTCGGAGAGATGCAGAGAGAAAGTTTTGTACAAAAATGTGCGAGGATTGTACCTTTTTATTGTGTAGATTATGGAAAAAATAAGTTGGACCCTTTCCCCGAAATGTCAATGGCACAAAGGGTTTTGAATTTCAAACAGATGGCTTTTTTTGACGGAGTGCATTCATTTCTTGAGGCCTTTCGATAGCCAATGCTGATTGCATATTTGCTGTGATCTCTTCAAACCGTTGTCCCCTTTGCTTTTCCACAAAAAAACATCTTAGGATATTTAACTAATATCAACCGCACATACTGTTTCGCTAAATCATTCATATGTAAACGACATTAGTTTCTATCCATTTTTTTCTAAAACATTTAAAATTTAGTCTGGTACCAAGATCAGACCAAAAATTGCTTGAACTTTTTAACACTAAAGGAACTTAAGGAACTAGATACCTACTCTCTGGAAAGTGTAATGTTCTTGTAATACTAATCAACCTAGCACTGAACCCGAAACAGACATAAAAGGTTATAAATTCATGGCCCTTACTAGGCCTCTGTCACTCCATGTACTTAACTATGCAGCCGCCGGGTCTTCCTAGACCTATTTGGCAGTTGGTTGTCAAAAGCCGCTAAGAGCATTTGTACGATAATCTCGCGGTTGAACTGGACGCGATGACGTAAAGTAAGTACCGACTACTGACTTCTATATCGAAAGAGGTAGCCCTCGCAATATATGCCTGACACATGACAGCACGCATTTACAATTGACAGAATGGTCAATTTTCTATGATGTGATTTATCTGTTACGTAGTAACTATTATTTACTATGGGTTACGAAGTGGGTTACGTTACACCGATGACAGTCGCTAGAGTCAGCGTTGACTTTTTCGCATGGGATTTAGGTACAGCGCAACGCTTCTACTGAATAGCAAGCAATGAAACTAAAATGGCAGAAAATTGCTGCAGTCAACTTCGGTAGTTTACGTAATGGTAACTCATAGTAGACAAACCACGATGCTGTTGTTACGTTATGGTACCGTTTTTTAGTTCCATTTCGTCTCAACAGAGGCGCTGTACGAAATCCCAATAAAAATATTTTATGCGAACGATAATGTAAACTTATGGTAGACGTACTGTACGTCTACCACGAGTTGCCACTTTAAATTTACGTTATCGTTGGCGTTAAAAAATTGTATTGGGATTTGACATGACATATAAAGGCTAATAACGAAACAAATTTACAGGCGAGGGTGGATGGAGCTGTTGGAAAGGAAAGGCCTAGACGGACGTCCTTAGGACAAGTCCAAGACGAGCTCAGAAAAGGTCAGGTCAGGAGTACCCATAATCGACGAGCATGTATGAAAGGATTAATGGGGTGGAAGAAGAGCAAGAGGTGTGTCAGGAGTAGCAAGTGGAAAGATGTGGTCTCTGCCTACCCCGTTGGGAAAAAGTCGTGATGGTATGTTTGTATGTAATGTATGACATTATAATGTCAAATCCCAATACAATTTTTTTACGAGAATGGTAACGTAAATTTAAAGTAGCAACTCGTGACGTACGAAAGTATCACACACATTAACAAAACGCTATGGGTATTATTAACAGACAATTTTCTTAGTCCGGGAATCGAACCCGCGCGACTAACGAGGAAATCGAACCAAACCGCAATGCAGGCTATTAATAAAATATTGAACTGTTGCTAACGTCATTCGGTTGAACTTTGAAAACACAAAACGCTTTGCTGACAAGAAAATTATCCGCGTGACGTGAAGTGATAGACACTCACCTTTCGTGCCCTTCGCTGTTTAATATTTAGAAACAATTGCGAGGGAACGAGTATGATTTTTGTGCCAGAGGTTTACGAGGAATAGTATTACAAAATGATTTTGATTTGTTATTGATCTACAATTCTACACCGAATCGTAGACTTCAATTCCAGTTTAATGATTAACTGTAACAAAGAATATAAATCCAAGTAGAAAACATGATTAGCTTTTGTGGCCTGGTGCCGAGAGCGTTCAGGCCAAACATTGCTTTTGTGTGCAGATCCCAGGGACCTTTTCACAATCCTTTATAACTTGTCAAGTTCATTCCCTAAACTGAGCGTAGAGAGCAATTTCATAATATGGTTTCTCATTTACAGCTAGCCAGCGGTTACCTGGCACTAACGCATCTAGGCTGGATATTTACCTACTGACTGAGTTGTTAGCTACTCAGTTCAGGGAATCAGCTTGACTGGATATCAGCAATAGTAATAAGGCTCCAGGCCCCCCGATTCAGAACAAAGTTATCGACCGATTCGGTTATTTTATTTTTATTTTTAATGAAACTTTTTAGTATGGAACATGTCTGTATTATTCGTCGCACACAAAGTAAAAGCCTCTGGCTGTTTCATATTAAGATATTTGATGCTACCGTTTAGCGGGAAATTAACCATAATTGAACAAATTTACCGAATCGGTCGATAACTTCGTTCTGAATTGGGGGGCTGAGCGGCCGAATGTGCTTTTACACAAAAGCAGAAGCTGTGATCACCAAATCTGCATTCGGCAAGCCCGGTTTGAGCCATAAGCCATCCAATGTAAACTTCATTAAAATGATAAATACCTAATATCTTCAGAGTTTAAACATTTTGGAGATACCTACTAATTTATTACTTTGTAGTTTGAGGTCATGAAAATTTACAAAAATAGTATTTTTACGAAGTAATAACTATAGTTATCAGCTATTGTGTTTGTTTTCCAGTAAGTTTCCTCATTAACATAAGATACTTTATTTAGATTCAAATGTTCTAATGATATAGGTATTATTTATTTTTGAAAATATAATGACTGTCTTTGTAATGTTTTTGTGTCTCTAATATAGTAACGAATATAAGCAAATCACAGGGAATATGGAAAAAGTAAGAAAACAAGTTTTGTATTTAAATCTATTTATTTGTCTAGTGACAATGTTACTTAATTCTAACACTTTCATCTTATTATGAACCTACGAGTATTTTATAAAAAATGCATACATTACGCATGAGCAATCTCGAAGGCAGTATAAACATCTAAAATAAATTATACAGTACAGCCACCAACTTGTATAAAAGCTGTCATCGCTAAAGCTTTCTCTGAAAAGCTTTGTGGACAAGAACTTGGCTTGCTACGTGAATCATTACACTATCATGAGCTATATTTAAATACTCTATTGAATGCATTTGCCTTCATAGTATAACAATTAGAGCTCTAAATAGAGTGAACACTGGCCGGTTAAAGAAAAGCTCTTGGATCTAGGAAATTGCTTGCTATGCGCGGACGATAAGTCCTGTTTTATGTTGTCTACTGTACGAATAATTGCGAATAATTGCGCTTTCACAATTAAACCTTTATAGACCAAAATAACGCGTCTGTAGTGCTGTCGAACCAATTTCATGGTTATTACAGAAAACTTGAGATTTCTTCAGTTATGACGTCATTATACATTTTCTCAGTCAACTATACGATCATAGAGAATACTTCGGAAACTGGCGACTTACGACGTTTTCGTGAGTATATCTGATACACGTTTTCGTGAGTATATCTGATACACGTTTTCGTGAGTATATCTGATACACGTTTTTTGATATTTTTTGTTGGAATCATAATGCTACTCAACTATCTGTGTATAATGTCAGGCAAGACTCGCATTTTGCATAATTAAAAAACAATGGTTCTAAGAGAAATGAGCCTAGTTATTTCATATTTTTGCGTCAGGTATTTTACAAAGTATTCATTCAAATTAGACACGAATACTCGTTGTAAGTAAAAGTAAAATGTAACTTCAATATTTTTTGTTGTGCTTAAAAGATGAGGAACAACAACAAAATAATGAAGTTGTATGTAAACGTTAGTTATCTTAACCGTGCGTCATTTCGTAAAAAAAACCACAATCAGTGAAAAACAATGTTTTGAATAGCTATTTAGCTGTCTATCCCTAGAAGGGTTGTCTGTTATTTTTTTATTTTTATTTCATTCATGATAAAAATGTACTAAAGCGAAAACCAGGTTTAGACATGTTGATTACAAATGTTTTTGTTTGAATTATGGTATTTCACAGTATTTATGAATTTCCAAGTTTATATCATCGTCATAAAGTAAACTAATTGTTAGTAGGTACTTACCTACAACGGCTGACAGAAAAGGTTTAATATTTCGTTATACTTAGGGCATTAGGGAATGTGGCAACCCTAGTTTACATAGCCTTGTATATTTTGACATCGCTAATTAGTTATTGAATTTCATTTAAGAAGACGACAGTTGAAAAAACATGTAACGCAATAGGAATATTTGACTTTTGCCATATCCACGGAAAGTAATAACAATGAAGATATTTCACATTGTTTGTTAGCATTTTTTCTATAAAGTTTAGGTCTCGTGCTGTTTATAAATTGAGCAGTAAATCTTAATTAAAATGCTACAGAACCTACGTAGGTATTTACTTTAAGAATATGGTAGTTGAATGATTTCACGCAGCAAGCATCCCTGTTAATTTCCATCCGCCAAAAAAGTAAAGATAACTTAAATTTTATTTAAATAAATGCACTTTAATGGCAAGCTTTGCTTTCAAAAACCCTACGCAGTAGGATTGGGTTAGGATCTTTCATTACAAAATTACTTAAGGTTTTTTGGTGTAAGATGTGTATAGCCAAAACCTACATTATTTTAGTCCTAAATATAGTAGTTTGTGAGCGTTGTTCAGTTTTAACCGTCTATAATGCTAATTCACTAACACCCGACAATTCCACTTAAACTTACACCAAAAGTTTTACAGTTTCTCTAGTCAGTCTAAAGCCTGCTACATTCAACCGCTGTCTACAGTTTCCCGTAGTCTACAATTTACCGAAGCCTAGGGTTTACCGTGGTCTACAGTTAACCGTAGCCTACAGTTTACCGTGGTCTGCAGTTTACCGTAGTCCACAGTTTACTGCATCCCGCAGCGGTGATCTCCTCGTGCAGTCTACATCCAGTCAAAGTCAAGACCGTTGCTCTCACTGAGGTAGTCGTAGAGGTAGACCGCCATCTCGTCCAGGGCTTCGAACCTGGGGTCGCTGAGCGGGTCATCGCGGAGTGAACGGGCTGATCTACCGAGGGACCTGGAACAAATAAACAATGCAGCTGTATAAAGTACTTCATTGCAGCTTTAGGACTGCATCCAGATTCTATTTTCCTCTTCCAACATGTTCGAGAACACCTCTCCAATGCCATATAAATAGTCTCGTGACTTAAAGACTTGAGTGGAATCCGCGAATTGTTTTATTTCAATAAAAGTTTTCGCGTAAATACAAGAAAAATATACACATAGGAGGTTCATACCTGAAATCAGTATCAGTATCCAGCTCCTCCTCAGTGGTGAATCTTTCTCGGATGTCTTTCATGATGCATGCTTCCAATTTCTTGTGCTATATACAACATAATATACCAATTACATAAAATTTTCAAAAACCCTCACGTATTCGACAAAAGTCAGAGCTCGTATAGTTCTTTAAGTTTTGTACTGTTAAAAGTTTTAAATTATTTTTAAAGGTGCTTACCTTGTAGCAGCGGAAGAAGAACATCGGTTTGATCAACTCTTGGGAAAGTGGGGCCACATCACGCTTCACATCTGGTACACATTGCTGCAAAATAACAACATTGTAGAATTAGTGTAAGGCCGTTACTTGGACTACAAATGCATGCCGTCTAGATCAGCCTAATTATATTTTTTTTTCTTTAACTGCTGATCATCTTAAATCTCACTCAGAGACCACTGAAGTGCGGCCTTGGCTTGCAGTTAGACTCCGGATTTAAACCCAATTGTGTAGGTGTAGGTATAGTCTTCGTACGGAGTAATCTCTCTGCACGAAGGGCGCAAAAATACACGATGGTAATGCACTGCAAGAACTACTTTATCTCGTAACCAAGTGACCCTTCCCGGGACGTCCTTCTAAACAACAGGTAGTCCAGATCATACCAGGGTAAAGTTCTCAAAATGCTCTACTCGAGAGTCCAAACTGTGTCTTACCGAGAATTTCCTGCAGAACTGCAGACCATCCTGAATATCGCCTTTCAGCTCCGAAGAGACGGGCAGATCGGTGATCCTCTGCGAGATCTGCTCGTAGTTGGGCTCGAGGCTGGAGTCCACGTAGCCCAGCTCCTGCATGACGCAGGTGATGTTGCGCACGCGTCCGCCGGCCGGCCCGCGGGAGATCACGTCCAGGCGTTCGCGTAGATCCATCTCACGCTAGAATTAAAAAATAGTTGTAGAGATGACATAAGATTATATATTTATATAAACTTTCATGGTTACTAACGTTAGAAAAGTTCAATACGGAATTGCTTCCTTAATTATTTTGAGTTTCCGATATTTCCGATATGGTAGCACTACTGTTTTGAACTGTTCTAAAGATAAGTGGCCATAGAATGTGTAGTATAAGATTATTTAGAGAGTTCAGCAAAGCATTGGAACAAATGTTCTGAATATCCATGGTTGACGATAGCCACTTACCACCATGAATTCAGTGGTCATATCTCTGTTGCATAAATACCGTTTATCACACATCGTGCTCAGAAATCTAATAGTAACTTTCTGGACAGGTTTTAAGATTATTTTTTTGCCCATGCAACAAACCTCATTAAATCAGCATACACAAAGATCACCTGAAACTAAGCGAAATCATCTTCGTCACAGTCGTGTTTTATATCGGATTTATGATGACTGAGTCAATCTTTCACACCACGCCTGACGCTTGTCCCATGGGTCAGCAGGAGCGATTATTTGTGATATCACTATGTATTTGTACTTTGGGCTGTGTACTTAAAAATTAGTAGGTACGTAATTTTTTATCTGACAATCGTTTTCACAGATTACGGAAAAAGATCGTGTACATTGGATGGTTATAATGATAGGGTAGGTATCTAATCATTCGTGGTTCGATGAATGGATGTTTTCGAAATTCGTAATATCTAAATCGATGTGAATTTCAAAAAGGTTCTTTTACTTACCGCCATTCTGTTAGATCCAAAGTAGGGTTGTTGGACTTGCTGGTAGTACCCTGGTTGCTGGTACGGCTGTTGCTGGTAGGGGTTGTAGGGCATACCCGGCGGGTAGTACATACCCGGCGCGTTATACGGGAACTGGTAGAAGGGGGTGGCGGGGGAGAACGGTCTGAATTGAGGGTTGCCAGCCATCATGTATGGAGGGACGGATGGCGGGAATGGACCCTGGAAAGTATTCAAAGTTTAAATAAGCGCATATTTTTACATGGCCACTGGTTTTTGTTACTGTTGCCTCGATTAACCTATTTTAATTTGATAAATAAGTGCATGCACCTTACATGCTGCATATTTTTATTAATCTAATCTAAATTAACCATTGGAATCCCTCAGATGCGCAAAGGCCTCTCTTCCCGTCCCACATACGTCTCAACTAATATCCAGATAAAATGAATATGCGCTTAAGTTTTTTTTTGCCGTAGAACACTAATCGAATATCAAAGTAATCTTTGATATTTAGGACTTACTTTAATGCAATGTCTTAGTCTTATCATAATATTCGTGGATAAAAATATTTCCCAAATAAAATTAATCTAAACTAAAACATTTTATCTTTTAACCTTAGCAGCATTATCTATACGTATATTTCACCCATCTCTTCATCGCCTCTTTAGCTCAGTGGTAGAGCACTGGTCTCGTAAACCAGGGGTCGTGAGTTCAATCCTCACAGGAGGCACGCCAGTGAAAATGACGGAACTTTTTTTTACTAATTGTGAATTTAAAAAATAGGGATTACCGAATGCGGCCTAAAGTTGAAAGGAGCTCCTCCCATGGGCTGTTTTTGAGGAAACTGTGGTGGATCTTGATTGGAATGTTCGTTGTCGTGGCTGTTGTGAATAGCGCCATCTAGCGGTTTAGTGATGGTTTGTGTGCTCGGGTCCATGGCAAAGCCGGGTGGCAACTTGCCGAGCAAGATGGCCGGTATGTGCGAGTTCGGGAGGTCGTCCATAGGTGGCGGTGGCGGCGCTGAACATTTTGTGTAGGCATCTTTCATTTCTTTGCGAATTTGTTTTACTACTTCTGGCCCAAAACAGCTTTCATAAATCTGAAAAAGGGTTTATTTGTTAGTTTAGGTTTAGTTCTTTCAAGGTTATTGTGGATCCATCATTTGAAACAGGTGTTAATTGAAAGTTATTTATGTATGTACCTACTTGATGGTAATACCTATTATTATTTCGTCTACAGGCCTAATTTGTTATTTTTTGTCCCCCAGCTTTGTGACAATAATAGTCCTTGTATGAAAATAATTTGAATATTTTAAAATAGATAATTTCAACAGATGATAGTAAGCAGTCGTGGCCGAGCGGTTAAGGCGTCTGACTAGAAATCAGATTCCCTCTGGGAGCGTAGGTTCGAATCCTACCGACTGCGAATACATTTTGTTAATAATAAATTGTGCTTTTGTTTTTTGTAAAATGTTTCTTATTTATTTATCCATAACCTATTTCCTTCCTTATAAGGGGAACTTCTTTGCAATTTCAAGAGTCAATTTTAATTACCACCTGGTGGCCATCTTAATATTAACTGCCGTGTATAAAAAACGTAATCAGTGATTGTTTCTTTATTTTGAAACTAGCTTCTGCCCGCGACTTCGTCTGCTTGGAATAGTTACTTTGGGCTAACGCGATGATATAGCCTTACTCGATAAATGGGCTATCTAACACTGAAAGAGATAGCCGGTAGTAGTAGTTCCTGAGATTAGCGCGTTCAAGCAAACAACCAACTCTTCAGCTTTTTAATATTAGTATTGATGACGTTCCTTACCTTCATCATGGCATATTTCTTGATGAACCTGTCATCGCTGTTGGCGACCGCTTGAGCGACAATGCAGAACAAAATTATTGATTTCAGCATTTTTAATCTGTGAACAAAATAGTACATAGTATTTTTATCTTAGAATAATTACTTAAAGAAACTAATTTTCAGCACCTTAATTGGAGCCATAAATGGCTCCAAACGGACCGCTTTGAAGTGTTCATTACAGCTCCGCAACGTTCAATGTCAAAGCGCGCCGCACGTAAGCAAGTAATAGTCACGCATGTGTGGATCGGATCAGTGCTTCATTTTTGACGGGGCGGTTGTATGAAGACTATCTTTCTATACGTTATTATTATAAGGATTTCATTGTAAAAAAATAAAATGTCTGCCAATTTTATATTTTTCAGGATTTTGGTCGATAAATCATGTAGAAACGATCACATTCACTAATTGTGAGTCAGATGTGAGCTTTATCGGGTTACCTACACTACTTGTCGAGCACAAAAACATGTTTAGGTCTACAGACGTCTTGCGGGACTGCTCCAATCTAAACTCAAAACTGAAAAAAAAAATTCAAATAACTTCATTCAAATAAGTAGACTTTCACAGTAAGTGCTTTCAAATCTTCAAATTTAAAGCAAGATATACTAAATAATAGACATAATTACTATAATAATAAAGATATTATATAAATACACAGTATACAGACATAATGCGACTCTACCACCGCGTCGGAGTGGTTTCTTGCTGAGAAGACCAGGCGAGAAACTCAGCAGTTACTCTTTTAAACTTGTTTTGGGTTTACAACAGGCGTTAGTAAAGTACAATGTGTCATTTTGATACAAATAAACCTACTGAGTGTCTAATCCAAAGAATATAAAACAATGGAAAAAATCAAATATAAAAGAATATAAACTTAAGGCCATTTATACAATTATGAAATAAAATTGTTAGTCAGTACAAACTAAGTAATAACTAGGTATTACAATGAAATATCTGTTACAATAGAGTTATCTAATCGGCCCCGCATCAAGCAGAGAGCTTACACCCAGGCATTTTTTTAAGGGCTAAGGGCTTCTTACCCTTGAGTCACAAATTAGACATGCGCGGCGCTCTGACAGATAGCCCGCTTAGAACAACACGCCATTTTTGACACACGCACACAGAGTGTGCTTGAGTGCCGTTGCAATATTTTAAGGGAGGCTGATATACTTAAGATCGCGGGGCCCCGGGCACGTGCCCAAAGAGCCAAATAGGAAAGATGGGCCTGAGGCTGGTGCCCTACAGTAGGACGTGTTATAGCTTTATTAACAGATTAGAATGTCCGTAGTTGAAAGATTCTTTTATTTTGTTTATATTGCCCGTCAAGATGACCTCACTCCACCTGATGGAAAGCGGTCGTGAGGTCAAGATATGAGGTTGACAACAAGCCCAGTCATTCAAACGAATCACTGGGCTGGCCATCCGCACCTTGAAGGCCTGCAGAAAAACTGTTATCCTGCTGAGGAAATGGCAATAAATGAATCGTCCTGTCGAAGAACAGTCCATTGACCAATCGGTCATGGGAGAACGGTTGCGGAATCTTATTATCATTTGTATTAAGAGAGGAATTAAAAAAAAAAACCATTTGTAATAATAGTCTCTGGGAGAAATATTAGCTTAGTGCTTGTATGTACCGTCCATGGGAACCATCGCGTTAATAAATCCACCTGCGCGCGAGTTCGTTAGCTCGGGGTCCCGTTAATGACAGCGTCTCATCTGCTAAACGAGCATCAGCCTCAATTACTTTCGAGAATAACCACTTTGGCACACCTTATTATTTTATATGCTGATACAGACATTATATTAAAGACTTAAATGCGCTGAACATATCCACATTTAGACTCACTCGTTACCTCGGGTGGTAAAGACCCTGCCTGATGAGTCGTGGGTTCAATTATTATTGTTGCTGGTTCATTTGTGCTTGCTTGTGAATGGTGAATATTTTTTTGCTAGCGTAAAATTATTAAAGATATTAATTAGTATCTGACACCCATGACTTGCCTTACTTTGGGATATGTCTATACCTGATCTGATTTATTTATTAATATTGTTTGTTATGTTATGAAAAGTGAATCACATTTATTTTAAGAAACTTGTGTCTTAGCTACAAACTGGCTTAGAGTTCCCTATCAAGTAAATTTAAAAATAACAGACTACATTAGAGTGATGGAAATCAGAAAAAACGAACCTTAGCCACAGATCCCTAAACTGCGTCGCTCGCACCCCTAATCAGAACGGGTCGCTCTTATTAAAGCGACTATTAGGAAGCTTGAGCATCCACTAATTATCAAACTCAAACTCAAATAACTTTATTCAAATTTAAAGCAAAATATACTAAACTATACTATAATAATATGGATATATAAATACACAGTTTATAGACATAATGCGACTATACCATCGCTTCGGGAGTTGTTTCTTGCTAAGAAGACCCAGCGAGAAACCAGCTAATGAAGTCCACTGGATCTGGATTAACTGAAAAGTTAAACCTGATAGTTTGCCTACGACTTAACGAACGAACGAACAAACGAACATACTCGTAGCTAGAGCTAGAGCAAGAATGTTCTTCTTTCTTTCTACTGATCTTTATAGTCAAAGATTTTGTTTTTCATTTACACCAACAGAATTCTAACGAAAAAGTACAAGGAATCAAGAACGATAAAATACTGTCACGCGTTGAAATTGGGATGGACTGCGTGCGATGAAACCCGTGACAAAATTTTACAGTTGAAGTGAATGACGCATTAGTAGTAAGTATATTTTTGAAGTAACAGTTTGTTCTCGGTTTAGAAGCCACTGGGGCTATAGTTTGATATAAGATTTACAGATACTCACCATTAAAAAGTAATTGAGTATTTACAAAGTTCTTCAGACTGACTAATTGACTCTGCTCCTATACTTCAGGCGCGTTATAATGAATCAACGAAGTGTACAAAACAAAAAATAGGAAATTGGCTAACAACCACTGAATAGCTGGGCCTGACGCTGAATAACTGGCTAAAAACTCTTCTCCGCAGTTGGTCACAATTGGTATGCTACAAATGTGGGAATTTTTCATATCCTTTCTAGCTATTCAGTCAGCACCCACAACATAATCTTGAAGTGATAAGTGAATTTTTATTTTTAGCATCAAACAATGCTCTTTTTTTTTACACAAAGATAGAAACTAGAAAAAATGAGTCCCAGGATCAGGTCGAATTTTTCTGGTTTATTTCTTTGTGTGGAATAATCTTGAAGGTTAATAATGTTATCATAACGCTGAATAATTGATTAATTGTAGAAATATTGAACGATACAACATCTCTGATTAGCTATGTTGCTTTTTTGTGTAATTCCTTTTTGTAAAACCGCCAGCGTCGTGCGTCCCTTATGTTGGTCTACAATTTGCAAATTGAAGAAGAACACTTTTTCATTAAACTTCGGAGCATATTTTAATACGTGTAATTGTCGCTAGATTGCGCCACGGACAAGAGGTCGTCAACCTGCGCGGCCTTGCTCTGTTGCCGTTAGGGTTGCCTCCTTTTATAATAACTAAAATAAAAAATATCACAATGCAGTCTCATACGGCAGAAAACAGGCAAATACTAATCTCGAGGACGAGGCGTTAAGATAGTTAAAGACGAACTTGTAAGTGAAGATATATCTGATAATTATACAAACCACCCGATACGAAGAGATTAGTAAAGTTACTGATTTTAAGGACCAGCTGCAAACTAGATGAGAATCTCAAGCAGCGGTCGCAAATATTAAACTTGATCATTTAAATCAAAAATAAATCTAATCATTCAAAAGGAGATCTTGAGGTACTATGACGAACTACTATGCTCCAAAAAGTGTGCTAAGTCCGGATGTTGGAGAGGTGAATGTACTCGTATGTCACTAGGCTAAACTACTGACATCCAGCAACGATTCTGAAGAAGTTACGCAGAAAATAAATACTTGCACCACAAAATTTCGGTCAGCCGGGTCCACTTACACTACCCGAGCTGCCGTGCGTGTCTCAAATCGGTTTAAAGATCATTATTGAATCATTGAGACAATTAAGTCGCTTACATGAGAACAATTACATTAGAAAAAAAAAGTAATGCGTGTAAGGTAGATTTAAATAATAGACTCGAGACTTGCCATAGAAGATGTGAGTTTCGAGGAAGAGCAAATCAAGTTTAAACTTCCCTGGAGTTTTGTAATGCAGCATTGTAAGGTAATGATTGTAAGGTTTTGACGAGCGACTTGGTGTAATAGTTACGAAGTTGGCTACTACACCAGAGGTCGCGGGTTCGATCCCCGCACAGTACAAACATTTGTGTGGATGAACATGTCTGTTTGTACTGGTCTGGGTGTCTCCTATGTATAATAAGTATGTATTTACAAAAGAAAATGTATTTAAATATGTTTATCCGTTGTCTAGTATCCCATAACACAAGCTTTAATTAGCTTACTTTGGGGCTAGATGGCGCTAAAAAAAAAAAAAAAATTAGATAAATTATCCAGGGGCCTTAATGCAATCGTATATATTATAGTCATGTTCATCACATTTCGTCAGCATTGTAAAACCACAACATGTATAAAGAGTAACTACTGAGTTTCTCGCCGGGTCTTCTCAGTAAGAATCAACTTCTCCGGCGCGGTGGTAGAGTTGCATTATGTTTGTATACTGCTTATTTATATATATTCGTATTATTATACTTTTTATGTCTATTATTTAGTATGTTTTTTGACTATTTAAAAGTACTGATTGAGTCTATTTAAATAAAGATATTTAAGTTGAGTTGAGTTATTTGAATACCTAGCCTAAAAAATGCTTACCTAAGTGCCAGGTAACTACTGACTGTCTGAAAATTAAAGATCATATTATCATTTATTATACGAAATTGCTCGTTACGTTCATTTTAGATGATGAACTTGACAAGTAATTATAAGCGATTGTAATATGGCCCCAGGTCTGCTTATGGCCTCGGTAGCTTAGTTGGATGAGGAGCCCCCGGATTGAGGAAGGCGCGCATATTCTAGTTCCACTGGAGCCTTAGGACCAAAGTTGATTTTTTTAGTTTCTATCTTTCGATGGATGGAAAGAAGAGCATTGTAAAAATGCTATGAAAATTGACAATTAGTACATTTCGTAGCCCTACCAGGTGGTATGCGCCCGCGCAGGTCCGCGCATCTGCCTCCGGCGACTTGCGTAATGAGCTCATGCGCTCACCATTACGGACTCGTACCACCCATCCCATACCAACATTACCAATCAATAAATACATACCTATTTGTAAACGTGCCCATGCCATGGCTGAGAAATGACATTAGGTGCCCAATAAGAGCGGAGGTGAAAATGATTATTTTTTTGTAGACCCTACCATGAGTTTATCTCAAGTAAACTCCTATAGTTAACGACAGGATCTTGTACGCCTTTTTAGTTACATAACTATTCACTAAGGGCGCTGTATAGTAATCCCATGTAATATACATATTGTAATCCCATACAAAAACTTGGCAACTGACGCCAGCGACTGTAATCGGTGTAAACTTACGGAAGGGGTATTCTGTTCTTTACCGTAAAATGGTGCTAGAAGAATACTTATGAGGAGTGTTCAATTTTAAGTAAATGTTTTCAGAATTTCAGGTTTACGCAAGCAGTCTAATTGAAGTGAGTATCAACTTATCAAGTAAGAGTATGCGGCTGCCTGTCGGCAGCGGAGTTTTGTCAATTTTCAACCAATAGGATTGAAGGCAGGCGCGCCTTAAGCAATCCCATTGGTTGAAAATTGACAAACTCCGCTCCGCTGCCTCGCTCCGCTTCGGTGGAGAGGCAACCTTAAAAATGTGCGAGGATGCGTTGCGAGGAATGTGTTTGTTAAGAACCAATAGAATCGCGAAGCTAGGTGAATGAAACAATTCTATTGTTTCTTAACACACACATTTCTCGCAGCGCATCCTCGCACATCTCTGGTGGAAACGCACCCTTACGCGGCAAAATAGTCTAGCAACCTTATTCTAAATAAATAAATGTCACGAAACTGTATCAGTATATAGTTAAAAACTACCGTAATAGCATTACCTGTATTTTTTAATATAACTACTTCCACGTAATACCTTCTTTTCCAGGTTTCTGTAATTCCAAGCAACATTGGTATAACAGGCCCGTTCAGAGCAAGAGTGCTCTAACGGCACTCAGGCAATTTACTTGACAACGTGAGTCTTCAATGTAAACGGACGGCTTTCGCTGTATGTGGGCAAATTTCATTATCTATTGTCCTTTAAAGCCATCCGTGCTCGAAGGCTGAATTGCATGCTGTATCTCAAATTGTATATCTTTATTTATTAGTGCCCATAGTATTTTATTTTTAGTGACTTACGATTTAATTTATGCATTTTTATATTATAAATATAATAAATAAATAGCGCCAGACAACACACCACATGTCATGGTCTCGAAGTAAGGATAAATATCCTTGTGTTACGAGGTACCAGACAGGGAAATAAGCCAGGGGCGTTTCCCAGCACACCCAGACCCGAGCCAATTTAGAAAAGATCGTTTCCTGTATTGTCCCGACCGGGAATCGAACCCGGGACACCACGCAAGCCCAGGCGAGAAACCGTGCTACAGCACACTGCGCCAATCGTGTCGTCAAAAAAAATATCCATCTTAGATGACCAGAAAAGATTATTCAAGCTTGCTACAAAATACACCAAGACCTCTAAAAGGAAGCTTCAAGCGAATCGACCAACAGGTCGGAGCATCGGAATCTTACTGTGATGCATTATAATGATTCTTGAGCAGTACGTCTACCACGAGTTGCCACTTTAAATTTACATCAACGTTCGCGTAAAAAAATTCATTGGGATTACACATGACATGACAATGTCAAATCCCAATACATTTTCTTACGCGAACGATAATGTAAACTTAAAGTGGCAACTCGAAGTTGACCTACAGTCAAACTTAAAGTCAATGAATGATTTTAAATTACGCGGCCATTTAAGAATAGCTGAAGTCCCATATAAAAATTTAATATAAGAAATAAGGGTGAAAGAATGAGTAGTTAGATTATCGGTATGACAAAAAACGAAACAAAGCCAAGAGACGAGTAACAAATAACTAGAAAAACAACCTTCTAAAGATGGGAACATCGGAAGCGAACGAGAAAAATGTATACAGGAAAGTTACAATACGCAATTACATTAATTTTACGGTTCCACCGTAAGTTGTGATGGTAGACCTCTTTGGTGAGATAAAAACTACACCGTCATGGTCTGTGGACTTGACTGATGTTAAGTGGGATCCAAAAGAATGGTCATTGAATTTTGAGAAAAACAGAGAGATTTTGATGAGAACTGGCAAAAGAAGCTACATAAATTGATTTTGAGCTCTCAAAATTAACCAGCTCTTACAAATATACTCGTAGCTGTCATTTTTATTTTGCTGATAAGTGTGTCATTTTGCTGATGCCTGAATGATGAGTGTGATGTTTTTTGAGCCACAAGTCTGTTTATGATGTTACATGGATTCAAGCTTGCATAATTGAGTTTCAGAATTAGGGGTGTCAAAATTACGGTTGTACATTGTTTTATAGAAAAACGATTCATAGAATTTCGTTTCACATAAATTGTTTCTCATATTGTCATTTCATCGAATAATCAATACGCAGAATAGTTACTTCAAAGAAATTTAAATCATAGATTATTATTACAAATAAAAATCATTTCTTACAATATTCATTTCATAGAATATCTAATCAAGTATTATTATTGCACATAATGATTGGCTTTTTTGTAAGAAGTATTCTCAAGATTTTTTTTTGCCACTTAAGTTCATTCAGCAAAAATTGGCTTCTGGCACTCGCCGGACGCTGTCGCGGCACGCTCGCTACGCTCGCTCGGCTCATGCGATGTGGTCACAGTTCTAACCTAACCTAACCAACAGAGGCTTTTTAAACTAATGTCTGTTATTAAATTAATTAAAATTCTGTGAAGTATGTTTCTGTGAAGTAAATAGTCGTTTAAATAATAATATTTGATATGAAAATATGTGGATTGAATATTCTATGAAGTGAATGGTCGTAAAACAATAATATTCGAAATGAAAGTTTTTGAACCGAATATTCTATGAAACATTTTCTGTGAACCGAAATTCTATGAAAATTCTGTCTTTGAAACAAGGGATCACCCAAAGTTACCTCTTAAACTAGATAAGGATTCCAAATAGTATACCTAATAAATGAAAGGTCATATTCGATAAGAATCAATTTTCTTACAATGCTTATTAAACTGGATGATTAGTGGCTGATTTATCACATGGTTGATCATCGACCTGTGGTAATCCTACCTATAATTTTCACAATGTGTAATCAATCAAGCATAAATCCCAAGTAACTATGGGTAACAGATAATTGAAGATGATGGTTAAGACAATGATCTCACTTTAGCGAAATAACTAATCAGTCGGAAACAAGTCTTGTAGATTACATGTTTAGTACCTTATCGTGTTTAAAATTACGAAGTAGTAGTATATAATCGAGAGCAATACTGATGCTTAGGGATACAATTTTACACGGGGTGTAAAAGGGAAGCCCAGTGACAGAGCATCACTAGGGCTACCTGAATAACCCCCAACAGGTAAAAATCACAAGGCACTCGGTCAGGGGAATATAGTGGGTGAGGAAGGATTGACACATTTTTTGAGTTGCATGTCGTGGTGCCAGAGAAGGTGCCGGATTCCTGACTTCGGTCGCTTGTCACACCAAGCTGATATTACTGTTGGAGCACAAACTGTCACATACCATTCAGAGTCCACCGTTCTTTGATCCTCTAGCACTACAGAAGCAATATGACCCGTTTCGCAGAAAAACGAGGCGACCATTTGTTTCTGTGTGCTTCGTGCACGGCGACATTTATTTATCACGAATACGCACCAATCCACCCTACGGTCTTTCTGCTCATCGGTAAGTTTGTGCGGCACCCATCTCGAACAACTTTTACGGAAGGGGTGGTCGTGAATTATGGATTGCATTGCTGCTGATCCAATTCCAAGTTCTCGCTCCAGCTCTACATACGTAATTCGTCGGTTTTCGCGAATAAGTTTTCGACTGCACGAACGTTTTCTTGTGTGACCGTGGTTGGCGGCCTACCTGTCTTAGCTTCATCTTCGAGACATCCCCGTCTTCTTATTTATAAATTCAGCAAACCAATTAAATACTGTTTCTCGTGAACAAGCAGACTCACTAAATTAGTAGCCAAAAGTTCAAAACATTATTGAGGCTTTTAACCTTTTTTATATTCATAATAAATCATAGCGCGAAAATCACGTCGACGGAGCTCCATTGCTGCAAGCGAATTCCCGCCAGATTCTCGGAAAAATGATGCTCATTCAAATAAAAAAAAAACTATGTGTGTTCTATTTTCAAATATATCAATAAACAACCAGCCTATAAGATGGTGTATCACTTGCCAGTGTTAATCAAATGAGTAAAGAGTATCTAACTTCTTTTGGCATGCCCCTCGTAGAACTGTATGTCTACCAATGAGTTCCCGCACAAAATACGCATGCGGCCCTGCTAGTCCACTTAAAACAAAGCAACATTTTGATCACGCACGCAGACACAGTGAGTTTACAGGCGATACGGGTGAGAATCGGTCACGCTCACGCGGCCAGTCGCACCGTGTTTTTGACTTTGTCGAACTTGGTGCACTTCTTCGAATGATGAAATTTGGTTTTGGCCGGTTCTGTCAAGTAAGTATAACCTACCTACTTCAGAGCGAATATAGTACCTAGTAACCCTAGGCGGTCAGGTTAGTTTAGGAAAAAGACGCGAGCGATCCTTATGTAACCGCTTTATTTTGTGGTTCCCGTCACGTAAACTACGACAGTTGACTTCAGAAATGTGTATGACATTTATATTTCAATTTCTAATCACTACAGGCGCTGTACTGAAATCCCATACAAAAACCTCAACGCGTAATCTAGCGTCTGTCATTGGTGCAAACTCATGGTAGAAATAACCTTCATTACCCATGAACAACCTCAATTGAATACCTTTGACGGTCCACCTCAACGGTTAGGCTTAACGATGTCAGAGGGCTACGTCCCGTTTTATTCGCCTTAACGAACGTATGCAGTGATTATTTTTTATTACACCAATAATTTAAGAGCCTCTACAGTTTATAGGCTATAGTTTATAGGGCACATCGATCAGGGTGAAATAGGGATGCGAAATGTTGCAAATGAAACTAATAAATGTGTAGTTTATAGGGCAATCTATTTTGTTCCAGGCAGCAGCAATAACCCGTGGTCTGATACTGGTTTTCCATAATAAATTAGAACGCTGTTAACTTACTACAATGGCGTAATACTCAGTAAGAGCGTTAGCTCGGGGTGGATCGAAAACGTTGTATTTTTGTAAGGTTTTCGTGATTATTTCATTGAATTAAAATAAAATTTAAATTTTTGCTGTGTTATTGTGTGCATAATAGTATTTAAAAACACATTGATTTGTCTAAAATGAGGTAGTCGCCAATTATTTGCTAAATGAAATAGAACACCGTTAAGTATAAGACACTTTAAAATTTACTGTACCTACACAGTTAAAGTTATAATTATGAAATTAAAAGGTGCATTCAATAACAGAGAGATAATTTATACTTAATTTGGATTCAGCTAAAGAATCACGAAAACCTTAAAAAATGCGACGTTTACGATCTACCCCAAACGCAAAAAGCAAACCCTCGTAAGACTAATTTAAAACGTGGCCGCACTCTCCTACTTATTTGGCACAAATTACGCCTTTTGTACCATCTTTATGTTTTGCAACAAATGCATGACTAGCTTAAAAGAGTTTTCTTCATTCACCCTTTGACTTTTTCTCATGATTTTTATTGTCAATATTTTTCTTAACTTCATATTTACGAAATTGGTGACAGTTCACCTGACTGCAAGAAAAGACCAAGTCATAAATAGACAAACAACTCTTTTGTTCAAATACTCAAATTCAGATACAGAATTTATTATCAACATACGTTTTCCTTACATAATTATTGTCTTGTGCGGGAATGGCACCCACGGCCCAATCGGTGCAGTAACTGCAATGTTTATTGTGGATACTGCGCTAATATAGGCTGTGGCATGACTCCTGTGCCAACGGGCCAGTCAATTTCAAAACGGCTTTCTCGACAAGTTCAAGGCTTTGACAGCCCTATTAAAAGTACTTTTTCGAGATTGCACTCGACTTAAAAGAGTGTGATCTATATTTAGGATTCAATATATTTTTTGTATTTCCGAGTTGAGGTTGGTGCGTTTACGTCGGATTGGACGGACATGACAAGACGTGTTGAAGAGATGTGGGCTTGATGTACTAGTCATCAAAATGGTTGATAGAAATAACAGAAATACAGTGCTACTTCGTCTGTTGTTCAGCTGCATGTTTTAGTTATTGAGTTTTTAATATACGAACTATTATTTTTATAAATAAAATTATAAAGCCGAAAATAACAATCACGTCTGTTTGTTAATAAGGCGTAAAAACACTTGCAACTGCTTCTATAATTTTATTTAGATACATCTGATTCAAGTCAGTACAGAGAGAGATTGGACTTTGGGAATATAAGTGACTATCTTTGAAGAAGGCTGCCACTGCGGATGAAGTCACAGGCATGGGGCCTTATCACAATTCCTCATAACTTGTCAAGTTCATTTCCTAAACTGAGCGTAGCGAGCAATTTCCTACTACATTTTCTTAATTTCCAGCCAGCAGTGCAGTTTTGTTTTAGATCATATTTTTTAAACAACAGTCGGCAACAAAAGTACCTGAACATTCAAATATTTTTTTATTTTCTAAGAAAATTAGTTAATTTGATGATAGGCTTTTAATTAAATGATTTTGATCAAAATCGCAACACAATATAATGTCGTTCTAAGGCATTAGTTGATCACAATCGGACATACTCGTAATTTGAGTAAAAGCGACCCGCACTTGTCGGGAAGAAATTCTTGCAATTCATTGGACATTCAACATTCGATGTAACGTATTTTTTGAACCTTAGAATATACTTATTACAAGCTAAGGAACATTCTCTGTAGTGATTCAATTTAAGTTTGCACGGTTTCACAAAAACTACAAATAGAAACAAATGCTGGGCTGTTCGTGACATACGTTTGAGTTCAATTTAATGGTAATAGCGACCCGCCCGCGGCTTCGCCCGCGTGGACTACACGTTATATTGCGCAAGTGGGGGTGGTGGAGGGGGGATAAAAGATAGCCTATGTTCTCTCCCAAGGTCTACTCTATATCTGTGCCAAATTTAATCTAAATCGGTTAAGAGGTTTAAGCGGGAAAGCGTAACAGACAGACAGACAGACAGAGTTACTTTCGACTTTTTTGTTGAACTTTTTAAGGTGGACAATACTGTAGTACATTATTTTGGTCTATCTCGTGGGGTTCAGCCAGCGTTTGCAGTATAAGCGCAAAAAAATGCTTAATTACGACATCACATTAGAAACCTCTAAATTTATCAGTGTTTCGCTACTATATTATGCATGTATTATACATATAAACCTTCCTTAAGAATCACTCTATCTATTAAAAAAAATCGCATCAAAATCCATTGCGTAGTTTTAAAGATTTAAGCATACATAGGGACAGACAGCGCAAGCGACTTTGTTTTATACTATGTAGTGATTATTAGATAACACTAGAATATGCATATTTAAGCCTATTACGGCAGTGTTACGCTAAAGCTGGGGTTGATTATACTACATTTATTTATTGAACGTGAATAAGCAATGTTGCTGACCGTTCAAGATTATAAACATTTATTCGCAGTTTATTTCTCTCAACCGTACTTTGATATGACAGGTTCTATTAAAAGGCGGAAATGATTAAAAACGCCGGCGAGCTCAATCAACAACAGTTGCATTGGTGGAATTAAGTATATTACTCGTAATATTGTCCGCGTACCACCTCTTTATTCAATTTTAACTCGATCAACATCATCTGCATCACCTAGACGTCCACTGGAAATTATATTCATCTCTTTTACCAAGGAATTTCAGGGCAATTTCATTTCCTCTTTCCCTTTTGGCACTTTGGGCTCGCGATCCAATATTTAAGTAATTCGATTTTGTGTGTCATTTTAATGTTGATTGATTTACGTGTGAGGAATGTTTTGTAATTTAGGTGTTAAGTCTTGTAATAGATGATAAGATGTAGAAGATATTGGATTTTATTCATATTTTATATGAAAGATTGGCGTGCCAGTTCTGGTGAATTGTGGGACTTTATTATTTATACCACCTATTATACCATCTTTTGAGCAAATAAATGAACCTCAATCTGAATCGTGAAGATCCCTCAGTCACTCAGTTTTTTTTAGACGGGTGTGCGTTATATATTCAATTAATGTCTGTGCTTCTCCCAATGTGCATCTTCGCGTTCTATCCTCAACCTAAATCCACTTCCTGTTATCGGCTTCGCTCAGAAACCAAGTGATATTATAATTCTACAGCAAAATGTTTAATGAAATACCTTTCAGCTTGCTAATTCTGAAAGCGCCTTTAGTTACATTTATAAAAAAAGCAGTCGTTTTAAACCGGGAAAAAGAAGAACCATTGGATGAACCATGTACTTCATAATATTTGAAGATGGAATTCACCTCGCATTATATCAATTTTACCAACGAATCGGTTACAGTTATTCATCCAAAACTGCGGAACATCGGTTAACCTTTCCCACACAATTATGACCTTTACCTCTATACAAATAGAAACAAGTTATCCAAGTTAAATACGTGAGAAGGTGAGTTGTAGTCAAATTGCCGACACCGTTAGCTGTAACATGACCACTTCAGACACGTCGTCTATTGTATCGGTTTGATTTACCAGATAAGATGTGATGTGCCTTTGTTTTATGATGCAGCACTACCGTTGGAACGATCTAGGAAATAGCTTTTCATTGCTTGCAAGATGTGTTTACGAAAGTAATGGTAGCGTATATTAATGGTTATGTGCAATAAGTGTTTTGGCCTTTAAACTTTGAAATTGCTCGGTAGCAATCTACTGAGCTGTAGGAATGTAAATTGAACCTAATACCCTCAGTATTAGGTTATTGTTTAATATTATATCGTTTGCTATTTCAATACTTTACTAAAACCTATTTTGATTCAAAATTATATATTTTCTTCATTTTAATCGCAGTAATGAATAAATGAGGAAATCATTTTGTTACGAGCTTTTAAATGTATTGTGAGTCGAGACCTACCATAGCATGATGGATTTTAGATAAATGGTCATGTATATGTTTTTTAATGTATGTTTTTAATGAACACTTACCTGTGTGTGCTCATGGGAACTAATTCTTCAATAGGTTAAGAAAATTTAAGTAAAGTTTGTTGTACAAGTTAAAATTTGCATAAAATGTATATCCGGAATCAGAGCGCTTTATGAGGAATTGGCTATCCAAGGTCTGTACACATGTGAACCCTCTTAACAACTGTAATAATTGAGGAGGTACTTTTCAAAAGTCGTTTATTCTAGAATTGCTATTTTTCTGTAAATTGAGCATTTGTGTGTTAGTTAAGAAGTAACTTATATATTTTTTTTATGTCTATGGTGAATGAAAACTTAGTAGTCATAAAAAATATCTTTATAAGTATTATAAATCTATAGGTTATAGTTTCCCAGAAAAAGAGAATCACGATACAAAAATGGAATTAACTTGTATTGTTTAGGCATAGTGGAATAATCATGTTTTGATAGGACTGTTCATGGATTACTATTATTTTATACGGTTTGGTAGTTTTGGTATTTATTGCTACAAATTAAATTATTTTATTCTTAGACAAGTCATAAATCAAAGTCTAGTCTATGAGAGACAGAAAAACCTTGAGAAAAAATACTTTTTTCCATTATGAAGACCACGTTTTCTACTTCTAGAGCCAGTATTTACCCTTCAACAGTACATTTTCCTTCTATTTTCATTTTATTTAACCCACAGTTTACTGAGAGATTTATAAGTTTCACCCTAATTCCTATTAGATATTTTAAAAAACTCAAGATGAAAGCAAAATCAAATCGTTAATTCCCGACCATCCATAACTACTGTGTACTTGTCCGCAAACCCATAACAACACACAATAACGAGCTTTTGATAGACAACGGTGGCAATTCATTACTGTAAGTTCCCTCCTTTTCTTTATTGTCTTTATCCAGGCAACAATAAATAAACGAACTAGTTGCAACTCGCAGCAACGTTCTTGAACCGGTTGCGTTACATCGCGTAATCCTCGTGTTTTTGTTAAGCAACTGGAGTAACGGCTTACTCGTACTCAGATTAGCATCGACTAATTAGAGACAGACAAAAAAGGCGTAATTACGAGTGTATAGTGCTTCCGGCGATCGCCCACACTGCCGGGATGTCAACGGACTGTAATAGATGACGTGACGAGCTTCAGCGGTAATAACTATAGATAAATCCTATATGTAACTATAGGTACATACACTGGTGTGAAGGGGGTTTCATTATTATTATATATTTTTTAGTGGGTTTGCTTTGGGTTCAGTCTCGCCTGGTGGTAAGCGAGGACGAGGCCGATGGTGGTACACGCTTGCCCAGAAAATGCCTATTCACTGTGGCCTTGAAGATACCAAGGTTGTAAGTATCCGGAATCACGCAGGGAGAGCGTTCCACTCCCTAGCAGTGCGGACCAGAAAAGACACAGCAAACCGTTGAGTGCGGATTGCTGGAAAGTCAACCACATGGGGGTCCCGGCGTCTAGTGGTCCGGTGGTAGAAAGTAGAGGGCACTAATTTTGCCCTAATTTCGCTCACTGCGCAGGATCCTGGTTGGTGTTTTTTTCAGATGACAGGAACTTATACTTGCGTGGAAGCCATGTGAACCTGATTACGAATGTTCTACATGCAAATTTATTTTGGATAAGCTTTCCGCATCAGTGATAAAGAATCTCGGCAGCAATTAAAGAAATCAAAATTAGTTTATCTACGTATTAGGAAATAGGATACTTAGATAGTATGTTGTCCAAATGTAATTGCACAGTATATTTTCTTTCATATATGTCTAAATAAATATAACAGTTAGTTTGTTGGTTCAGTCGAGTAGAGAGTCATTTGGAGTAATTTTGGAGCAGGTCAAACATTTACGTGAAACATGTTCGTGTTGTTTGCTGCTGTCGATGCGTTGTTGGTATATTTAAATTTGATGTAGGTATGTTTAAAATCATATCTCAGTCTTTGACACTGTTTTGATGAGAAAGGCGAATTCAAATTTTTGTTAGGTCTACTATCTCTAGGTACTAGAACTATTTTATCGTTACTACAATCGCTTTTAAGATTTGCTTCGTAATGCTCTCATTTTGTAGTCACAAAGAGGACTATGAAATGAGCAACCGAACATCTACATACGTACAAACATATTTTAGAAAACCAATATCATCCGAATTGATCTTCAACGTTGAGTTTGCAGAAACGATTAAGTGAGTTGACCCCGGAGGTCGGATCATTGCACGAGATAGTGGCCGCGACCTTTGATTAGCGAGATAAACGGTTTGCGCGGGCGCAGGTAGCTCTACCACGTTCGCGACTAAGGTTGGCACTACTGGGCCTGCAGACAAATGCACTGAGCTTTTTGCTGCACAGAAGTCCTCCCTAGCGTTGCAAATGTGAATTTCAAAGCTCGTTGATAATCTTCATGCTGAAGATGCCCCTAGGCAACGAGTTCGTCATTTGGACTCTAAATTTTGTGCAATAAAGAATAAATGATGTTACTTAAGGGACATTGAAATCATTCTCTTAGTTTCTCAATTCTTAATTAGTTGTAAACTCAATCTCAAATAACTTTATTAAATAGACTTTCACAGTAAGTACTTTTGAATCGTCAAATTTAAAGCAAGATATACTAAATAATAGACATAAATACTATAATAATAAATATACATAAATACACAGTATACAGACATAATGCGACTCTACCACCGCGTCGGAGTAGTTTCTTGCTGAGAAGACCCGGCGAGAAACTCAGCAGTTACTCTTTTAAAACTGTTTTGGGTGTACAACAGGCGTTAGTAAAGTACAATGTGTCATTTTGATACAAATAAACCTACTGAGTGTATAATCTAAAGAATATAAAACAATGAAAAAAAAACAAACATAAAAGACTAAACATAAGGTCATTCAAACAATTAAAAAAGATAAATTGTTAGTCAGTACAAACTAAGTATTAACTGGGTATTACACTTGTATAACATGTCATTGTTACAAGCTAATACAATGTAGGAACTTAAATAATAAATAAACTTACTGGCCAGTTGCTATCGATTTTTAGTGGAAATTGCAGTGGTTGTTATGATATACTTGTTTGCTTGAATTGTCTAAAAAAGCCGTGGGTAGAAGTTGGAGTATCAGAATTACACCCAGAAGGAAATGCCTGACCTCTGAAAGGCTCCATAAATATCTTATAATCCCGACCAGTTAAGTGTTACTAAGTTGGATTTACCTAATTTTTATAGAGTAGGTACGAGTATAGTTGGATTCATTTTGGACAACCTTAGTTACGGTACATGAAAGTATCTGCTTCTTGAGGTTAATGAGTGATTTAAGCGGAACTTGCTCTCTGGAAGTAGGTAATGTGTAGGATAAGTGAATTTTTATTATTAGCACTTATCGCCGCACTATTTCTACCCAAAGATAGAAACTAGATAAATTCTAGAATCGATAAATGCTTATAATAAAAATTCACACACACACACACAGTTTACAACAAAAAATACACTAGACAAATTCACCAGGTAGCGGCCTCGATAGATCAGTTGAAAGAGCAGCCACCCCGACTGTTAAAGGAATGGTTGAAGGTCGCGGGTTCGGATAAAATAAATAAATAATAAATATGCGCCAGACAACACACCACTTGCCATGGTCTCGAAGTAAGGATAAATATCCTTGTGTTACGAGGTACCAGACAGGGAAATAAGCCAGGGGCGTCTCCCAGCACACCCAGACCCGAGCCAATTTAGAAAAAGTCATTTTTCTGAATTGACCCGACCGGCAATCGAACCCGGGACACCACGGAAGCCAAGGCGAGAAACCGTGCTACAGCACACTGCGCCAATCGTGTCGTCAATCCCGCTTGAGTCCCTAGGATTAGTTCGAACTTTTCTAGTTTCTGTCTTTGTGTAGAAAATAATGTGTAGTGTTTGTTTACCGTATCAATAAATTTATTAATGGGCACCATGACCAACTGCAAATATTGGTGCAAGTGTTTGCCAAGGTGCTTAAAATGATCAGTTTGTGACATTAATCAAAAATCGTCATTGTTTTCAGGAAAACAGTGATATACTTATTGAAGATGTTCGATTTTATACCGTACACATTAATGCTTGGATTTGAAGCTTTGTCACAAATTAGGTTACATAATTAAACCAAGTAGAAAGATCTAAGTCCGATCTGCGAATACCAACCGCGACGTTCATCATGTTGTTAGGGCTTTTAGGAGGCTTTTGCTCGAATGTGCTGAGGTCAGACTGCGAGGAGCTAAGTAAGTGGCAGGACGACTTCCAACTAAGGCAATTTACCTGAGTATGCAGATTAATCGCAGTTGGTGGCATTATAAGAGAGTTATTTTTATTTAAATTGGCCAGTTGAATAAACCGAGTCATGAAATAAAATATAGACATAAAACATCATATTTATTGTCCTGGGGCATTATTACAATCTTTTATAACTTGTCAGGTTCTTTACCTAAGCTGATCGTAGCGTGCAATTTCGTCAGCGGTTACCTGGTAGTACTAACGCATCTTGTCTCAAAGGAGGTTTCTCCTTGTGTTTTGAAAACAGATTTTATAAGCTTGAAGCAAATTTTTGGCTTCGGGCAGACCTGTTGATACTTTTTAGAAGCAGATGGAATAATTTATACCGCATGGTTGTCTTAACTAATCAAGGCGGTGCGTGTTCTACATACTCGGCGTTTTTTACTTATTTCCATAGTTAATATTGTATTGTATATTTAACGGGAGAGAGTCGAACAGAAACGCCATTGAAATTGCTCAAATATTGCCGATTCATGCTTTAAGATTAGCTTACGGTAACAAAGTACTGTTTTATTTCGTGACCTAATATTCAGATACTTTTTTTTAAGTAAGAAGGTGGTTATTGTTCGAAATGCATGTTTATTTTTTAGGATAAATAGCATAATATTATTGATTATGTTTTTAAAAGACTTAGCTTTACTTTGTATATTGGTCTTCTAAAGTTTCCAAAAGTTTTGCTACAAACAACAAACTTATGGTAATGTGATATCACAGGTATTTATTTATAAAACATTTAGCTGAATGGACTGTCATCAAAGGGCTACATTCTCTAGTAACGACACGCCTCAGAAGAACCCCACGTTTAGTAAAAAATACAATTACCAACTGACAAAAAGTTCCCAACCTGAGACGCTCCAAAAACTTCTTTCGATTGATTTGTTATCCGTAAAGTAACTACTTCAATCGACAAACTATTTTTATTCGAGTTGAATCAGTATTCTTTATCGGAAGTTGGTTTTGAAGATTGAAGCGTGATGGGAAATCGATTATTGTAACAGACAACTCTTTAAAAGCAGGAATGCCTACAAGAACCACGTCGCAATGGTTTTTTAAAGCTTCCGGCACAAAAGAGCAGCACCCAGACCCATAAAATTCAACACGAGGTGACTTTTTATCTGGACTGAAATTGACGTAATTTTTGTCATCTTGTTTGGATATCTGTATATCCATACAATTTGAATGCAGTAAAATGTTAGATGAATGTAACTTATTATAATAATTTACGTAAGACATCATGATTTGATAATTTTTATCAGATTACATAGTCAGTGCCTGGTCTTACTTAATTAGAGCTCCACTTTGAAAGTTTAGTTCTTAATATATATATATTTTTTTATGTAATAGGGAGCAAACGAGCTAGAAGGTCACCTGATGGAGAGTGATCACCTCCGCCCATGGACAACTGCAACACCAGAGGTGTCACCGATGCGTTGCTTGCCTTTTAGATGGGAATACGCTCTCTTCTTGAAGGCCCCGATGTCATATCCCTTTGGTAACACCGCCGCAGGAAGATCATTCCATATCTTGGCTGTACGTGGAAGAAATTGGCGCGAAAAACGCACGGTTGTTGAGCACCAGCCATCCAGGTGATGAGCATGGAATTTCAACTTATGGCGTGTCGTGCGGTGATGAAATTCAAATTTATAGCGCCATAAAGGGACAATTGCGGTATTTAAATTCCCGGAAGTGAGACAGGCGGGTAATGGTTTATATTTTTACATTGTGAAAAAGGTTCGAGTAGATGTTTGATTTTAAATATTCAGAATCAAATCTGTCGCACCAGTAAAATAGTGAGTACGATTTAACTTTGTTTTTTATTATTATTTTTAGTAAGTAAATGATACATTAAGTCCACAGACTACTAAACATTTCAGTATCAACATCTAACGGTGACATACCTAGTACTTTTTTATATTTTCCCGATCTACAATCATGGTTTTCAGAATATTTTACAGCATGAAAATAATGCAACATTTTTCCTCTATTCATTATTAAGGCTTGATAATGGTTGATAAATAACTATAGATAGACCCGAAACTGTTTTGCATTAGCCGGGTTTACACCCTAATAAATCTGACGATAAAATCTGAATAAGGGACTATAAGAGCATGTTGCCCTAACTTTGAGTCGTATTAGGGGATCCTTTGTAAACTATTTTCGGGTGCTATGGGCTATTTCACTACTCCGAGGATTAAAAGATTCACTTTTATTGGCAAATAAAAAGAACCAATGTAGCCATTTGTTATAATGACACAAATAAAGTTTATGTTTAGGGAACAAAATCATAAATTCATAAAAAAACACGCTTACGATTATATTTCGGATAAGCTGCCCGCTGTTGTTGAAGGTTATCAAATAACAAGTAGGAATTTTATTTTTTATAATTTTATATAATTAGCCCACGATGTATATTAGTAGTAAGTTATTACAAGAATTGGAATTAAAATAAATCCCAAAAGATAAAGCCCACTTTCAAGTTTAGGTCAAGCAGTTTCGTTTGAAAGCATCTGACTTGGCCAGGCCCTGAGACATGATACGCCATGTTTATCAAAAGGCCAGACTCTATTTGTCAATAGAAGATCACATAATGACCTGCTCAAGTTCATACATATTTATTTTTGTCTTTGTTCATTTGTTTTTTGCATCGACATGTACAGTTTCCCCACAATCACGTAGAATCGACGTCAGTAGTTTGTGTAAGGCTAAGTTTAGAATCAAGTAGCGATGCTGCGCCAGGCTGCGGAGATAGCGTCAGTAGTGAACAGGTTGCATAATGGCCGACGACTCCGGCCCCGCTTGCTCTGACACTGACGAACGGGCAAAAAAATGTATAGAGTGGTATCTGATCGAGAAAGCTTGGTTCCGTGTGTTGAAAGTAAAATCGAACCCTAAAATACTTCCACGAAACATCTTTCTTCCAATTACAATCGAATTTTATTTATGCATCTATTTTGTAGTAGTCCCACTTCAAATTTAGCTGATTCATACGTATCGTAGGTGCTATAGAAATGACTGCTGTCTGTATACTGTGATCAAATTTTTATTTTAGCTTTTAACAATGCACTATTTTCTAAACAAAGATAGAAACTAGAAAAATTCGACCTGATCCTAGGGGCTCAAGCGGGATTCGAACCCGCGACCTTCCACAATCCATGGCAGCTCATCCAACTGAGCTACCGAGGCCGTTAACAGACCCGGCGAATTTATCTAGTGTATTTTACGTTACGAGCCAACGTTTGTTTTATTAATATTATAGGCTTTAACATTCGAAAGAAATATTTTTGCAAATATTTGACTTTCGATTAAGATGAAACTAGCTATAGGTTATGTGAATTTTTATTTCTAGCATTTAACAATGTAGTATTGTCTACACAAAGATAGAAACTAGAAAGATTAGACCGGATCCTAGGGACTCAAGCGGGATTCGAACCCGCGACCTTCCACAATCCAACCAATGTTACGGGGTCAGTAACTCAGTTGGAAGAGCAGCCACCCGGATTATAACATTGATGAAACAAACGTTGGCTTACAACGTAAAATACACTAAATTATATTTTTTTATGGAAAAAGTGAAGGTATTCTAAAAATCAAGTGTAAAAACCGATGTCGCTTAATTCCAACTTAAGAAAAGGGTGTATGGCTAGAACGAATTAATTAAAGTGTAGATTAATAAATTTAGTAGTAGGTTTCGCTTACGCTTTAACTTCTGCAGTCTAACAACCCGACAGGATTGTGACAAAATTATTTTAATTTTTTATTTATTTAAAATAAATAAATACATAAATAAATATGCGCCAGACAACACACCTCTTGTAATGGTCTCGAAGTAGGGATTAATATCCCTGTGTCACGAGGTACCACACAAGGAAATCAGCCAGGGGCGTCTCCCAGCACACCCAGACCCGAGTCAATTCAGAAATATCGTTTCCTGAATTGACCCGACCGGGAATCGAACCCGGGACACTAAGGAAATCGAGGCGAGAAACCGTGCTACAGCGCTACGCCAATCGTGTCGTCAAAATTGAACAAAGGATTGTTTTTAAAATCGGAGCAAAATTTAGAACGGGCGGAGTGCTATTATAGACAAATCAAGTATTACTGCCCAATTTTTGATCAAAAACTTAGTTTAGGCTTTAATCCAAAAATAACTTGCAGATAATAAGACGAACGGATGATTGGATGTGGCCTTTACATTATTAAATAGAGCATTAACTATTATTATACTTATCACCTGAGTGATGGTCCATTGGTTGTTGGTTTACTCAACCAACTTGCGAAACCCTGAAATCTTCATGGTACGTACATGTATCACAACAAGACCGGATGGGTAACTAACTGTTTTTAATAACACAAACTTTATACTGACTTGTTGGAAAATGTTTAGAGAATTTCAAAAGGTAATAAGTCTTTATGCATGACGGTTTTGCGTATAGTAAACTGTTAGTTTTCTTAATTTGATACCTACCATTGTGAACAGTTGTTCCGTGGCTCCGTGCTTTTTGGGAGAGGTATGAGATGGTAAACCGCCTTCAATTGAGCTCATGAAAGCGTAGCCAAATATTTTTAATCAATATTATTATGGACATAGGATCGATAATTTATTCATACACTCGCCTCTACTAATTACATCTGTTTTTGTAATGGGTCGTTTCTTTTAACGGGGGATAACAAGTAGGGTTTTTAATGGTACTTGTATGTGCATTTCATAACATTGCGAAGTTTTATTAAATATCCCATCGACATTAGATTTTTTCTCACAACTCAACAAATCCAGTCATTCTGAATCATCGTGTTCAAACTGTTTATTTAAAATTTAAGTAAAACAGCACTTAGCTTTAAGTTTGTTTGTGTTAGTGATGGTGGTAGTCTTTTCGATAAATGTAATTATTTACAATGAAAACATTGGCAACTAAATCTATTTTACTAGAACTTACTAATACGTAAGTTAACGTATTTCGCAATTTATTAACATATTTTTGTTTTTATTGTTGTCACTATTTTACTTGATTTGTTTGATGAATCGTAATGCTTTTTCGCATGCCTTCAAAGGCGTATCATCGAGCTTCTTGTTTATTTATAACTATACTACTTTCGCCGTCTATGAGCCCTGACAGTTCATAATTGTCAATTAAAGTGCTGTAACGAATGTAATTCAATCGAGTTGGCAAAGGAAATGGAATCGGATTTACCGATTTTTAATTTTTAAATAAATTCTTAATAAACGGGTTATGGCTAATAAGTTATAGAATAAAACGCGGTATCTCGAAAATAATAGTTAAAAAATAGCACACAAGGCAGACGCAATGGTACTGATGCGAAAGACGTGATTACAAATTACAAAATGGTCGCTCCTATTCATCGATTTTTTATCTATTCAGTAGTGTCAATACACTATTAAATGGCGTTCCTTTTCACGCATCAGGCGCTACGAAGATATATTAATTTAATTTCAAATACTTCATTTATTAACGGTTAATAATAAAAACAATAATTTACTTGATATAGGATTCGAAAGAAGAATAGTTTTTAATAGTTTATTACATTTCCTTTTGCTAGTTTCTTTTTATTTAGTTTGAAATAGTATGCATGACACGGAACAATAGGAGCTGTCAGGCATATCATCTTACAGTGAAAATAGTATAGGCCAGCTTCTATGTACAACCTGGGACGAGGAACAAATGAATTTGAATTTTATTGATAATAGAGAATTTAAAAATATCAAAGTCACTGTCACTTTCACTGGCACATTCAGTCATTTTATGTTCCGTGACACGCTGAAGCACATTATTGGATTTTCCAAAGTTTTAAACTACAATTGGCCGATACACAAAGAACTGTTTATGCCAAAAAAAAGTTTTTTTGTTGTTAAGTTTGCGTCGAAGCACTGTGTAACATTAAATCATTTCTACTAACTACGTCATGAAAAATTTCAAATATAACCGTTTGAGAGTGGCAAAAAAATTGGGTTTATTTAAAGTTAAGTTTATGTCCAGTACAAGTATATCTCTGAAAGTAAGTAAATAAGGTGACTGCAGCATGTAGCCATTATTAAATGCCGTTTTGTTCTTTCTAATCCAACCCTCCTCAAATGCTTATTTAATTATATTTTTTATATTCTTTTTCAAACATCACGTCATCGCGCGTCACCTAAACCTTTTTAAGTTTGTGTCACCAGAGGAATCATACTAAATTTTTATTGACAATGAATTAGTTCATCCTATCTAAAAATGTTTTGGTAATAATGAATTCTAAGTGATTTTTTTACCTTTATTCGTCTTTGTTAATAAAATTACCTTAATTTAGTCAGAGTGTGAAGAAGGGAGCCGTTAGGCAGGGCTAACGGTCGGTCGTGTTTTATTTCTAGAGCAGTTGTTATAATATTATTTATAAATTACGTTGTTGAAGATTCGATTTGGGCAAGGAAAATTACAAGCTGCCTTTTACGTTAAAGAGGGTGAAATAGAAAATGAAAGCGTTTACGAAATCGAAACCGCTAAAGTCAAATATTAAATTAAGACTTTTAATAAAAAATATGCCATTTTTGTTCATAGCAAACCCACACTCAAGGTTATCTGATTAAACTTGTATTAAAAATCGAAATCACTGATGCCAAATTATCAATTGCTAATTCCCTATTTTTGCAAATTTTCTTCAAAATAATATCCACTAATACTAGTACTCACCGTTTACGGTAGGGCTAGCTGAGCTGATGCGCGGGCGCAAGTATGCGGCTCACGCGAGGAGCAATGACTGGACGCGCACTTGACCTTCGCGAAGTGCACGCGCAACGCACGCCACAGAGCTTTATACTCGTCTTGCGGGAGACACACTGCGGCTACGCACGGAGAGCTTGCCTAGTTGCTGCCAGTAACGGAGCAATAGGCTAGCCCATCAAAATGCGAGAATTCCTGTTTGTTTATTCACTTTCTTTAATTGCAAGAATTTCCCAAATTTGACTGCGTTATTGCTAATTGATGTTAAATACTGCATGCTCATTGGCTGACTAGCCGTCAAACATTGGGCGACTTGTAATATGAATTAGGGACTCAGGGAGATAAGCCAAGGAGGGCGTTATAACCCGATCCAGGTATGTGTTTTAGTTTGATTGCATGGACGCGATTTGAGTTACATGTGGTGAGGTACTTCAACATACCAATAGTAATTCAAAATCATGACGAATCGTGAATCATGCTGTTAGCCGCTGATAGCTTTCACAGCTTCACCGGACAAGAGTGACCGAAAGGCTCTCAACCCAAAGAGAGCACGTGCATTGCACGCAACAGAGCTTTATATTCATCTTGCGGTCACTGCGGCTACGCACGGAGAGATTTTTTAGGTTCTGACCCTTATCATCATTATCATCATCATCATCCGTGCGGTCTATCCCGGTTGTGAACCCACACTGGTGTGTGGGGTCCCAGAGTCCGCCTTTCTTATATTCTTGGCCCACTTCGCGCGGTCTTGTGCATCCTCAGTGGTGAGTCTGTTGGCACGCATGTCACCCTTAACGACGTCGAGCCACCGCTTTTGGGTTCTGACCAGTAGTGTAATAATGGGATAGGCTAGCACCATTTCAAGGGTCGCCTGTAATTTCAATAACTTCGCGGTTTTTAGCTGCGTCGTTAGCTGCAGAACTGTGACATTGCGAGCGACTTAGAATCGAGTCACATTGCGAGTTAGAGAATCAGGGGCCTAAGAAAGGCCTTCGTGACACCCTGCCTAAGCCGTGGTTTGTAATGTACCACGAGAGTGACAGAACGCTCTCTTGACCATAGCGCGGAGTGCATGAAAATTTCACACTACATAACTCCACGGAGAGCTTTCATAGAGTTTCTTTCACCAGAAAGAACGAACACAACTACAAATACCTGGGAAACAGCGCTTGACTGATAAACATATTTAAATATCTTACACCATACCTTTATTGGCCGGTCACAAAACGAAAACAAATGATTGTTCTACAGTCAGTCAGTAAAGTCGAGAGGGCTTTTAAATACGCCTAAACATCACAACCCTAGTTCATTACGTCTACTCTTAGTGACGTAGTCGACTGGGCTTCCTCGGGTTATTTTGTATGAAATTTATTAAAACTCCTCGATCCCCACGTCTCCGCTAAAGACTTTGTGAAAATAATAAAAATATTGTTCAAAAATAACCAGTAGGTTCAAGCTCTGCTGGAATTATTTAAAACACACAGCTCAAAAGTTCGGCGATCAAAATGCTCGACCAAATATTACTGCCCGTCCTTGTGAGCCGTGTGTGTCTGACACGTCTCGGCCTATCCAGTTTATTTTGATCCGTTTCGCGTCGCTCGCACTAAAACAAAATGGAAAAAATTGATCAAGCACAAGTA
Source organism: Udea olivalis (assembly GCA_947369235.1). Lineage (NCBI taxonomy): Eukaryota > Metazoa > Arthropoda > Insecta > Lepidoptera > Crambidae > Udea > Udea olivalis. Next base: position 18,808,056 of record OX376342.1, read on the forward strand.
TCTCATTCAACTGGTTGGTTCTGGCTAGAGCTTTCGTGTAATAAAGTCGGAGATAGCATACAGGCAGGTAAACTAATTAAATCAGGAATAAAATAGAGATACAACACACCATCCCGGATTATTGCCCTGTTACTAATTTCAGGAAAGTAAGGTAAGGTTTCAGATTGTTAAAATATTGGATTACTTACTTTCATATACTAATCAAGGGCTTTAGTAATTAGGTAAAATTAAGTCAGGATGTCTTCTCTTTATCGTTCTGGCCATGCAATGGTTATGGTCATCAAGGGTGAGACCACGACAGAGACACTACATTATTAGCGATTAGAAACAGTACATAATACTCTGCAATAATACCTCAATGCCAGCGTTAATTTTGACTGCTGACACAAAGTATGCAAAACTTTTACTATGGGTGTCAGAACGGATAAATTGATGTAAATCTTTCCAAATGGGTAGGTGATCAGCAACCATACTAAAATATATGTTTTTGAAATGATTAAAATAAGTAAAACCACAAAATAAAGAACTTACAGAGAGACCGCTCTCGTCTTTTCCTTGTATACTTACCTATACTTGCCTGACCGCTAAAGGTTGCTACTATGTAAATAAATAAATATCTGTGAAAATTTACACCAAGATCATCTGACCCCCCAAACTTAGCAGAGCTTGTACTATGGGCGTCAGAGACTGACAAACATACTTAAATATTTCTAAATACATACTCAATTGATAATAACACCCAGACACACAACAAACACAAATGTTGGTCACATAAATGTTTGTCATGGGTGGGGATCGAACCCACGACCTCTGGCGCCATAGCAGGATCGCTACCATTGCACCAACAGGCCAGTCAAAATATCCGCTATGAATTTTTAAAATTAAGTAGGCAGGTTTGGCTACTTGACAGAACCCGCCAGAAACAAAATACTCGTACATCATGTGAAAAATTGCTCCAAGCTAGACAAAAACAAATACACTCGCGACCAGTGCGACTGGCCGTGACACCGATTCTCACCGGTATGGCCTGTTAACTCACTGTGTCTGTGTGCGTGATCAAATTGGCGGTTTGTTCTAAGCGGTCCCTCTGTTGCCGCCGCGCCGCATGCGTAATTTGTAGTAAAGCTCACTAAGTGACATCAAAATCATCGCCAAAAATTACGGCGCTGGTTAAAGTGATTCTATAGATTACGGCTGGGCGATTCAATCAGCATATTATTATGGTTTTCTATTAAATTTTAAGTATACTCAAAACCATATTAGTGTACCTACTTTTAATTGGAATAGCTTTTAGTTTAGATTCATCTTCAACACAAATGAATTGAAATCGGAATGAGCATTATTCTTCAAGAAAACAACAATATACCTGTGTTGGTTCACCGTAAAATCTAGATATTGTAGTAAACCATCCAACTGAAGTTTCCAAATGAGGAAGTTTCAAAGAAATATTTTTGCAAATATGTGACTTTCTTTCGATTAAGATGAAAACTAGATATATAAAAACTAGATATTTCTTTCGAGTGTTGGCTTACAACGTAAAATACACTAGATAAATTCGCCAGGTCTGTTAACGGCCTCTGTAGCTCAGTTGGAAGAGCAGTCACCCGGATTGTGAAAGGTCGAGGGTTCGAATCCCGCTTGAGTCCCAGGATCAGGTTGAATTTTTCTAGTTTCTAACTTTGTGTAGAAAATAGAGCATTGTTTAATGCTAAAATAAAAATTCACTCAATTATATATGAGTGATCAAACTTAAAGTTTTCATATTGCCCTTGTTTGATGTATTTTTTCAAAATATTGAATAGTTATCAAATTTAACAGTTATCAGATTCATTCCCAATTGCACGTATTAAGTATAACTTACTTTATCAGGTGAATAATACAGTAAGTACCTATTGGTTCAACGGGAATCGTTTCTAGAAGTGTTTCGAAAATACATAATTAATAAGTAATGCCTGTATGCCATCTAATGTAGGTACTTATAAGTAATAATTTTAAACGAAATGCAATCAGAACGGATGCTATAAAATATTACGTGTAAATGCCACTAACTTCAATATCTCCAGGCTTTTTATTACTCCTATAAATAATCCGATTGGTCTTGTAGTAATAGTGTAGTTTAGGATTCATTTTAATATACAGGCTGGCTAGAAAAGTGACGTCCAAAAATTTTTTTAAGTGCCTCGTGTTGAGAGGTATCTGAATCACCCCTATGTATGTTCTGCGATTTTTTGTAGTTTTCAAGTTACGAATGTTTTTATGAATTTTTCCAAAATTGCGACCAGATCCGTTTAAAAAATTTCTAAAATAAAAAAGTAGAGGGTTTCTTCCATTTTTTTTCTTGCGGCTAAATTTCTATGAACTGTGCATTTATGCATAAAATAACCAGCCTCATAACGTTAATGAAAGTTACTACAAAATTTACCTAAAGTTGAGAATTTATGTTAAGTGGGTAATCATTTAAATTTTCAACTTAAAATTAAAAACCTAAACTGATAATTTCTTAGTTTGCTAAGTAGCTTCAGAAAATGCGCTAGAATCGAAGCTTTCATAATAATGATAAAAAAGTAGTACTTCATAGGGTATTTTTCGCCCGCTGAAATCAGCCATTAAAGACAGCGAGGTGGACATTTTTGGAATTTGTACATTTTTAAAAAACAATCTGGTCGCAATTTCGGAAAATCTCATAAAAAAATTCGTAACTCGAAAACTACAAAAAATCGCAGAACATACATAGGGGTGGTGATTCAGATACCTCTCAACACGAAAAAAAAATTTTTGGACGTCACTTTTCTGGCCACCCTGTATATTAGAATTATTATTACTGGAATTAGAAACCTCCCTGTTTGTAACTAGCTTAGACGTGTGAGTTTTAAAAAAAAATTCACGTTTTTTATTTTTATGTGATGCTAAATTGAAAATTAATATTTTTTTGGCTTTTTTAATTCTATAATCAGTAGTGCAGGAGCATTTGTGATTCCAAAGAATAGTGTTTTACAGCTGTTTTGAGATATTTGGCTGCTGTTTTCTTAATTATATAATACAATGAAATTGTAGGTACTAAAGGTGAAGTTAATTCCGATAAGGATAGATGTAATGGCGGTGCATTGACTACCGCTGAAAACACTGCACGTTCTAACATTCTAGTTAATAGTCAAGTTCCTAGATTCCTAGATACTGCTGGGCTTTATATATGAACAAATCTATAATGAACAGAAAGTAGGCGGACCGGGGGCGTTGCAGGCCTCCCATACTAGAACCAATTTAGAAAAGTGCATTTTACTAAAGACTGTCTGTAGACTAATCGCAGAGTAACACGCATTTGTTTACTGGTAAACTATTTGATGAGACTTATTGAGACTAGAAAATAGTAGAGATGGAAACTAGAAATAATTGACCTGATCCTAGCTAGGTAGCTCAGTAGGAAGAGCAGTCACCCGGATTGTGAAAGGTCGCGGGTTCGAATCCCGCTTGAGGCCCTAGGATCAAGTCGAATTTTACTAATTTCTACCTTTGTGTAGAAAATAGAGCATTGTTTAATACCAAAAATAAAAATTCACTTGTCCTAAAGCTAGTTTCATCTTAATCGAAAGTCAAATATTTGCAATAATATTTTATTATTGCAAATATTTATTATATTTATTCTTATGAAAATTACTTCTACCTTCTTACTAGAAATATTACAATTAATCATCGTAGTTAAATCCATGCTACCACTATTTCAAAAACTATCAAGAAATAAAGTTATCGTCTAACCTATATGAGCTTATCTATCATTGCTTTAGAACATCTACTCATCAATATTTCTTTGCTAAAATATTAAACAGCCCAAAGATATCGAATATAACAAGCGCTGGCGAAGCAACCCATAACGAGTAAAGGCATTCCAAATTCTCGGGTCCAATGGTGGCCTAAATATATTCGTTTATTTCCTACAATTGTGTGCCGTTATTAGAATAGTAAAATGTTATTAGGGACTCGAATGGAGAAAGGGATCTTTCCAACATTAAGCGTTATTACGGCTGAAGAATCCGGAAACTGGGCACATACGTTCGCAAAGCCTAAAACAGATTTGTTTTCTGTGTTCATAGGGGAAATGTTAGATGTACTTAATTTTGAATTTTCGCATTATGGCGAATGCTAAAGTCATTCCTATATCACTTATATTTCTAAATGTACAAAACGTAGATACCGTCACCTACGCAGCTTTGCTTAGACCTGCCAAAGCTACCACGGGCACTGATATGATAAAAGAACGTCGCAGCTAAACAACACAGATGTTAGGTTGGGTAGGTGGGTACTACGAGTATTCAAGTTTACAAGTGTCCATGGGGTTCTGGTTTTTATATCTTTATCGTTTGAGAATGATATTGTTTGTAAGTATACCGATTACGTCATTTAGCTTATGCAATCCAGAGTTTGGAGACAAATCAACTTGGTGCTAATACCCTAAACTTAACTACGACGATTAACAACAATTTGCCATTTACTCGTTTTATTTTTAAAAATAATGAGCAGGTCATTTAATAAATTCTTAAATGGGTCGATGCAAACTCATACATAAAGCATTGCAATAAAGTAGGTAATTGATATACATTAGCAGGTAATGTTTGACTAAAACAAAACCATAATCAACTTTAAGCATACTCTCAAGCGTTTTATAGCGCTATCATTTAGCCGAGAGCCTCACTTACAATTTCTTGCGGGCGACCAACCGATGCCACATACATAGTCAGCTATAGTTAGAACTCCATACTCGGAGCCGGTTAGACCTGTACCATCCGTTATTATCACAGGTATTACGCGTTAGATCCAATTAACTTCAGCATACATCAATTATTGCAAAGGGGACAGGCTTCGCGAATCGACTGAGTATCGCTCTTGCCCAGAAGCGGATCCAGGAATTCGGTTTGGGAGCCTTGACGCATCCAGGATTTTAGTTTGGGGCGGGCTTGAAGCTCAAAATTTGAAATACTTATTTGAGATGATTTAAGCTTAAAATAAGTGATGAAGGTTAAATATGATATTTAATATGAAGTTTAATTTGAAATTTGACATGGGTGGGCTCAGCTGTTTTTTTCGGGGGAGGCTGCAAACCCTGGATACGCTACTGCTTGCCAGCAGAGCAATTGTGCTCGACTTCCGAGAGCTTAATAATATTCATTTAAGTAATGGTTATTATAGATTACTTTCTAAAAGCTATGGCAACAATGTATTCTAACACGTTTCCGCAGAATAAATTGTCGCCGTTGACAATTTACAGTGATTGATTAGCAAAATGACTAGTCTATAGACTAGATTAGAACCTTAGTTAATCAATTATTGATGTAGTAAGAGCTTGGTCCTAGAATGAAATAAAACTATATAGTGATCTGAGAATTATTTTGCGCTGACCATTATTGGCTTTGTTGTGCTATAATCCGAGACCTATTAGACCGAGTAGACGGGCGGTAAAAGGTAGTTTTAGGGTGTAGTGTAGGCACTCGTGTAACGGTTTTGACATAAAATATTATTATAAAGATAAAATAGTTTATTAACTAGGGTTTTCACCGTGCTTTTTGTTTTCAATTTCCGATATTTCGGCACTGTTGCAAGTGCCATGATCACGGAGTAACAACAATACTTTAATGTTAGTGGCCATAAAATTTTAAAACAATATTTTATAACTATATTTTTTTTTACAAATACAAATACAAATACAAATAAACTTTATTGTGAATCACAGGTATAACAATAATGTTCATATAATACATATTTAAGAGTCTCACTGTGTTCCGCCTCACAGGCACACAATAGTAATAATTTTAATCCGAATGTCACAATTTATTACAAAGTAGTCAATTAAAAATAATAATAATAAAGTAATTAGATAGGTATGTCAAGAAGTAAATAGAACACATTTAAATTAGGTTAATTCAAACAAATTGTCAACAAATCGGACTACAATCTGTATCGTAGCAAGCTGCCGTCGCACAAAAATTCAGTGATAGCGTAAAAGCACTTTAGAATGAGAAGATCATGGAGTTCCGTTTTAAATATGGTTAAATCATTAATATTGCGAATACAGTCTGGAAGTTTATTATAAATACGAGGAGCATTACAAAACATACTTAGGTTTAACAAAGCCGTTTTATTCGGCATTAAACAGCCTATTCTAAGGGTTTTGATAAGACGTGACAGTGATTAAATCATGTAAGTGTTTTGTAGATATATGTTTTGTTGGCAAAAACAATCACGCATTGCTGACTGTCTTCTTGAACAAAATATCTCGTGATGAAGTTATTTCAGAATACTTCCAAATATGACACAAGTAATATTTACTTCATTCATAATATTTTCTTTCATTAATATTTACTTCGAATATTATGAATGAAATACCTACGTAATAATATGTAATTTATTTAAATAATATGTAACAATGTAATAATAATATGGAATTAAAACAATATACATGTACCTAGGTTAAGCTAGAATATGAAACTATTAAAGCATGTCCACTGCCGACAAACTGTTGCACAGTTTGGCAGAAAACAATGATAAGAAGCACTTGTAATTTTTATGGTTCAATTAAAAAAAAAAAGTAACATATCTTGAAACTTTTTGCACAAATCACGCATGGCGCCTCTGACAGATAGTCCGCTCAGAACAAACCTGGCATTTTGATCACGCACACAGACACAGTGAGTTTACAGACGATACCGGTGAGCATCAGTGTCGTAGCCAGTCGCACTGTTGGCGAGTATTTTTGTTTTTGTCGAACTAAGACTTGGTGCAATTTTTCACATGATGAATTTTGTTTTTGGCCCGTTGTGTCAAGTATTTAAGGTACCTACTTAATTCTAAAACTTTAGAGTGTGTCTACTAAGTAACCCTGGGCGGTTCCGCAAGGTTAGGAAAAAGGTGCAAGGGGTCCTTCTGTAAGCTCTTTATTTTGTGCTTTTTGTCAGATAGAACAGACTCTACAGGCAACATACATAAAAATTCTGGAAAAAAAGTTAAAGTAAAGAAACAGAAGCATAGACCATTTCCAAGCTTACAAATCAAGAACCTCACCAAGGACAGCGTATATAATGCCGAAAAAAAGTTAACTCAAGAGGAATCACCTAGTGAAAGCAAAACAGATGGCAGTGTCACACATAATTTTCCCACTAAAAAGATGGCAATCGACCGCCAGGCTAGTCATGGAATAACGAAGGAACAGGAAGAAAAAAAAACTTTGTAGTTGCTGGCCAGCAAGGGCGAGGCCTACAACAGGCACTGCAACAGTTGATGGGTACGGAGTATGACGTTATGTGCTTTTGGAATAGTGGCGCTTGTCTGCAGGAAGTTATGAACACATGTAAAACACAATTGTCTAGTCTTACATTCCAAGATTGTATCGTGGTAATAGGGGGAGCGAATGATATAAATCCATTTGAACTTAAAACGAAGCTTGTGAAGTGGTTATCTTTCACAACTCACACAAATGTCTGTGGGTTACCATCAAACGCGTATTTAAACCAACATCTAAATAGAGAAACAGAACTAACATGTCGAGGCTTTGGCTATTGTATTTTTGTATCTTTTGTATTATTCCTATATAGGGTCTAAATACTTTAAATCAAGTTTGAGGTTTATTATATTTCGTGATATTCTACATGTAACGCACCGTAAGCGCGAACACGTATCTTTTAATTCCCAGTATCGCGAAGGCATAGACAACCTAGAATCGTTTTATTCTATGGGATCGGAGGTGGCTGCTGTACAGTGAATGTGTCGTCTTGTTCACAAATTCCGCGTAACAGCACGCTTACTTTTTTATAGATACCGATGCTTTGCGTGTAATGCACCAGAATATTGCTGGCTTGCTAAGTAAGAGGGACTATTAGGAATTGGAACTCAATGAAATGTCAAACAATGAAGAACCGATTGACTTAATTTTTTTAACAGAAACATTTATCCAAAAGTATAGTGAAGCTAATATACAGGTCAAGGGATACAGGCTGGGAACGTCTTTTCGAAAATTGAAGGCAAGGCACGGTGGTGATTGAATTATGTATGAAGACACGCTAAAAGTAAAAGAGCTTTCATTTTTAAAGGATTTGACGGTGGAGCTAGCTTTTGAGTGTTGTGGATTAGAGCTTACTGCTTATATAATAAATACAAAGTAAGTATTTGTATTGATAGAACCCCAACAGCAAATGTAGGAGTACTTTTTGAAAGGCTGCATGTTCTTCTTGACAAGCTGAAGACTTTTCATAAAAGAATAATCTTGAACGGTGACTGGAACATCGATACCTTAATTGGAAATACCAAATCTATAGACCTGTCAGACCACGATACTGCTCAAATCTTGACCGTTCCTATTAAATTCCGCAAATAATCACTAAAATATTGATACGACACCAAACGCGACTACGGACTTGATAACATTAACAAATTCAGAAACTACTTGGCGCAATATCCTCGGTCAAACTTGTTTGAGTACAAAAATGTGGATTTTGATTTCTCTGCATTTCACAAAGAACTAATCCTTTTATACGATTTATGCTTTTCGCCAAAGAGAATATTTTCCGCAATTGTTTTATTAAACTCGACACTAAAACAGATTGGGTTACCAAAGGTTTAATTGTCATGCGTAACCAAAAGAAAACTTCGTATTTCTTACTACAAAAAAAAGCTGTCGCCATAAGCTTAAATACAGACATTATTCTAAAATATTAAAAAGATGCATTCAGATGTCACATAGAATAAAAAATGAGAAAATGAGATGAGAAATAATGCAACGAATAAATTTTATGCATGGCCTTATGGAAAATTATAAATAAGAATGATAATATTTTCGATAAACATATTATTGAATATTTAAAGTGAATGAAAGGGAAATAAACAAGCCTCTTGACATAGCTTATATTTAATAATCATTTTGTAAATTCTAGTTGTATAAGTACTGACAATACAATATCAATTTGTTTTATGTTTATTGACAGGACTTCCGCATCTATGTTTTTGAATCCAACTGACAAAGATGAAATAATCAAAATTGTGAAGTCCCTTAACGGGACAAATTCTACAGGTTACGACAAAATCTGTACTAAAATATTAAAGGCTAGTAGGTACTATGGAATTGGCGCCGCTGTTGGCATATTTTGTAAACGGATGTTTTGAGGAAGGTAGCTCCTGAGGTAGCTCCGCCTTCCAAATGCTCCATTTTTGGTATTTTGGTTGAGCATTGTTTTTACGATACTGATGAATTTGTCAAGTTTTGTAGTAATGGACATTCATAGAGAATTTGAAATAATGTGTAAGTTTAATGTATGTTTTCTATTTGTTTTGTTTGTTTTTAATGTTGGACTCAATTTAAGTATTTTATGTTTGACTCTATTTGCTTGTGGTGTTTGTTGTTTGTAATTAATTGTTTTGTGATTGTTTGGATACTGACATTGGGATTTATCATTGTTGTATTTAGTTGTTTTTTTCGTAATATTGTTTTAATTAGAATGAATGAAAAAAGCATGACGACACGATTTGCAAATCGACAGATCGATAAAACATATGTTGAACATTTTTAATTTTAAGATCTATAATTTATTGTACAAATGTTTTCAGCAAATAAATAAATATTCTATTCTATTCGATTCTGCTAATAACCCCGACACTGAAGTTCTCATCTGGGTCAATTTCAAAAAACTCAATTTTTGCCTAATTCTGGTCATAAATAGTAGTTCGTGGGTCGTAGTGATTACTGTTCAATAAAGATCTAAAAATGATAATTGGTTTTCGAGATATTTGAAATTGAAAATACAAAAATCCACCAAAATTGCTTTTGGACTAATCAATTTCTGTGGCATGCTTCACAGAAATTGATTAGTGCCATTGGAATTAGAAATAACCATTAAACTGGTCATTGGTGTAATACCTAGTTAGATTCTGACTATATGGTTAAAGGTCGTGGGTTCCATCCCCAAACTCCTTAATACGCAAATAATATACTGTTCTGTATCTGTGTTATTCGTTCGTGTGTTTTTAGTAACGTGCGTATGTTGTCTGTCTCTGACAAACATGTTATAAGCTTTGCATTGCTTGGAGTTAGATAACCTTATGTATTAGCTGTCCCAGATATTTTTTTGGATGTTCAGTAAAATCACATAATTTCAGTCACAAATTTATTTGAAACAACTATAAAAAAACTCTCATCAAACAATCCACATTTAAATGAAATAAAAAATGTATCATAATAATATGTTAAATATGCACGAAATGCCCATAATAATGTTGGAGTCCTACTACTTTACTAAACTTTCGAGTACTTTGCTCTTTATATATTATTATGTTAATCAACCAGCCCTACTCAAATTATTCTTATTTTTTAATCAGTCTTCTTCATCATCATCTTTATCATCAAATATTCATTTATACAAATTATAATTACAAATTATAATCCAACATTTGCTCTGGATTCTACATTAGTGACGTATAAATTTGTATATAAACCCTGGATTTTAACATAGAAGCACAAATATCCTACAATAGCCTTTGAAGTTATAAATGACAAACTATTCTAAGATTTTTTTAATTGCGACAGTGTTTATTCTTGCATCATAACTACTTCACTCTCACAATATGAATGATTTATTCAGTCAGCATTATCCAAATTATTCCTACATAATCATTGAATATATTCAACTGGATCGTTTTTTATCCTTTTTTTTCTTTCTCGCTCTGCCAATCGCTTTTTTTCTAAACGTTCTGCTCTAGTCTGTTTTTTTCTCCGCAGTGCCATACTAAAACAGTAAATTCCTTTACTTTAATTAGGATATTATTTATCTTATACGGGCTATTTTTTAAACACCATCCAAATTGAAATATGAGGATCTATGTAGAAAATGGCAAAATACGTATTTTTCTGTTTGACAACCTTCAGTACTAAAATGTTGAGTTATTAATGTTAATATAACTACTCAATGGTATAAAAAATCATTAGTTTCGTTGATACTGCGCGACGTGAGTAGCGGCGGGCTTGCAGTCTCTCCAACTCCCCGCCCGCGCTTTATTCACAAGTTGAAATTTAATTTTGAATAAGTAATCATGCCGCACGAATAATCTGTCCAAAAAAAATAAAATAATATAAAAGTTAGAAAGACCTACTCTTTTTTAAAAAAGCTGTCTTCGATTGTCTGACAAAAAAGCAAAATGTCCTGTCTCCAAGCGGCTTTCGAGCTGCCCGTGTGCTCAGCTCATCATCTAGGACAACAACCCAGACTCTAAGGTTCGTACCAAATTCTTTTGTCATACCGTCTAGTGAAAGTTACAAACCGTACTGGCAACTGAAAAGAGTTAGTGTTTGTTTATATTAATAGGACTTTGTCAGGGTCTCTGGTGATTAGTCGAGTGCTTTCACTCACACACACAGGTGTTTTGTTAGTTTTGAGACGTCTTTTGTTTACCGTTTTCTGTTTTGATTTTACTGTTAGTGTATATGAGAATTTTATTTCAGACTATTCAGAAAAACTTTAGTTTTTCTCTGCAAGCAAGAAAAAATAATTTTAAATCTTTTGAGTAGTTTATTTTCTCACCTTTTTATTTAGCCCGAACCATCTTTGTGTTGCTTGTTAAAATTCCGACTAATTTCCGGTGATGGAAAACATCGTTAAAAAACCCAAAATCAACCCGATTAACGGCAGAAGGCTCACCACCTAATACCCCTTTGGGTTCCAATACCATTGGTCAAAAGTGGGCTTCGAGTTCCGTTCACCAAGACGGCAACAGTCACTTGCTACACTACCCCGTTTGGGATATAGTCGTGATGGTGTGTTATGTTATGTTAATTAGTAACTAACTAGTCTGAATGTAAACACTGTAATTATCTACCCCATGTAATTAAGAACCTCATCGTCTACTAAGTATCTAATCTACAGCATTGCATATTTACAGCTCGAAGATAAGTGCTCCGTAACGACTAGTGCTGCCCAAAATCGGTCTTGGTCTTAGTCTTGTTCTTGCATTTTCGCAAGGCCAAGACCAAGACCAAGACCGCCTAATTTGAGCAAGATCAAGACCAAGACTGACCGTGCAAGATTTGAGCAAGCACAAGACTAAGCCTGCGAGACTCTTGCGTCTTACAGTTAGGACTGAGTGTCGTTTCAGGGAGTATAGGAGTTCGGGTATACGCTTAGTGACTCCATGAGACGCAAAAAAATGTATAAAAAAATTGCAAAATCGGACTGAATATGATGAAGATGAAGAAACTTTATGCATGCCCCTCGACGTCATCTGTATCTTGTCTTCAAGGCTTAGTTATTGACGAGTTGGAGGAGTACCTAAGTAAACCCAGAGCAGCCAGCTCGGAAGACATTTTAGAGTGGGGGAGGACGCATGAGACATAATATCCGACTTTATCAAAGATGGCCCGTGATTTTCTTTCAGTACCTGCAACTTCAGTACCTGCTGAGAAATTATTTTCTGAAGCGTCATTATTAATTAGAAAACATAAAAATAGGCTAAGTGATGAATGATGAGTCAGCCAAATGGTTACTTTGTATTGATTCTTGGTCAAAAGAATTAATATAGAGTAACAGTAATATCGAAGCTATAGTGTATCTGTTCTGTAATTTAATTTGTAGTGTATTTTTATTTCAATAAATAGTAAATTCAATAAATTGTATTACTTTATTTATATTAATTCTTGGTCAAAAGAATTAATATTAACTAAGTTACTTTGAGTAACAGTTATCTTAAAGCTGTTGTGTACTGTTCTGTAATTTAGTTTGTATTGCATTTGATTTTTTATTTAATGATACATTTTAAAAATTGTGTAGTTCTTTTATTCCATTTCATATAAGGTGAGTGTCTATCAATCTTTTTCTAAACAGATAATGTTCCTAAAATTGTTGAAGTTAAGTTAAAAGTCAAGTTATTGTCATTAATTTGTTTATTATATGTCTTAACCATGTTTTAGCACATGTAAGCTTAATGAATGTAAACGTTTATTCAGAAACAGACCGACTCCCGAAGGTCACGGTAGATAGCTCAGTTGGTTAGAGCATCGGCACGGATCGCTTAGGTCGTGGGTTCAAACCCCACCCGGTGTCAGTTAATTTTTCGAATTTCTTACTAAATGTTTAGAGACACTGTTAATTTTGTGGGTTTTTACTATGGCTATGTTAGTTCAACCTCAAAATGTACCTACTCTGTTACCTTGTTCTAAGATATAAAATAACGTTCAATTAATAGCAATAGGCTATGCGAGACTCTTGCTGCAAGACCAAGACCAAGACTGGGAGCACCATACCAAGACCAAGACCAGGTGTATTGGCGCAAGACCAAGACCGAGACTGGCTAAGTCTCGTCTTGTTTTTGCATTTGGGCAACACTAGTAACGACAAGATAGCTGTAGATAGCTTGATTAAATTAGATTAAATCGGGACGGTTAATTCTTGCTATTTCTTGCAATCTGCTAGACGCAGGCAAGTGCAGACTAATAAAAATTTTCAAACAGCCGTAATAAAGGAATCATTTGTCTCGCGAAATATGCGAAAAGCTACCATTAGTTTACGCCGATGAAAACCGCTTGCATCTGATGTCATGTTTTCGTAATAAAGGTTTTCTGTGTAGCACCAAGTATAGTCACGTTTCCACAGAGCTCTCGCTGTCTCTCCTCTTCAAAAGAATTAACACAATTCTGCACAACATGGCGCCGATTTGCTGTACCGGACTCCCATTGAGAGAGCTTAATTTTGCGTTTTTAAAATGTCTTTCCTGAACATCTTTAACTTTACCAAGTTCGAGTACAGAAAAGAAAATGCGCTTTGCCTTCCTCTTGTTGGACATTATTCGAGACAAGTGCCCACACCAACGCAACTATGTGTGAGGCTATGTCGATCCTTGAGACAGGTCTGCAGAAGTCCGTGTGTGTTCAGATTATTTTAGACCCTATGTCAATCAGCAAAAAAATTACAATTTTATGTGTAAGTACATATGATAGGCAGGTACCTACGTTTCTTAATTACTGACAGCAGTAAAATGTTTCTAGTGGGATATCAACTTATTGTGACAAGTGCATACTTGCCACGGTAGTTTCTCAAAAAATCATTTTCATTCAAACAAGTACTGGATTATAATATTGTTTGCACTGTGTTTAAGTAATCAGATCATCAGGGGAAGCCAAGCTCCTAACTCTACACGCCATAACTACAGACCCTCCCACATGAGTCTAAAAGTGGGCAAAACCCTGACATACTAAAGTTAATCTAAAAAAGTGTTAAGATAAACAAAGACGATGATGTTAAGATGATATATTGAGCAAGATGTAGAACTTGCGGAATGGCTTTTAAAAATAACAATCACTAAAGAATAACCACCAAGCAAAATAAAATAATGATAGATTCTACATCAGTCCTCAGAGCATTTAATGCTGCATCTGTCCCATCTTGTAAATGCACCTGATCTATCAAACTAATACATTACATTCCATATCCAGAACAAACAGTCACGTCTGTAAGCAAATGAAGCCCTCGGGGAACGCAAATCGATAAATAAACAAACACATAACATCTAACAAGCACTTGTTAACGATCCTGGCCTACCACAGTATTAACTTGTTTGCCGACGCTGCAGAAGTCCTGCGGTTGGCAATCATTCATCTTCAATAATTACATTTTCTTGATCTAGTGCATTGGTTCCTAAAGTGGTCCAAGTGGACCCCTAGGGGTCCATGGGAGACTTGAAGGTCTATGTTGGCTTTATTTTTCGTCGAGTTTTGGGAAAATGGTAGAGATGTGTAGCTGCTGGGGGTCCACCGGAACCAGCTAAATCTTGAAAGTGGTATATGTGAAAAAAAGTTTGGGTACTTCTGATCAAGTGCGGTCCAAATTAATAACATAGGCATTACAACTTGGCTTGGGAATGAGATAGTGGTTTTACTCAAAGGACTTAGGTTAATCAATTAAATTTTTTTTCTCAAGCGGGTGGTTGAGAAAAAAAAGAGACAAAAAACACAAAATGTCCGTCACATGAATGTTTGTCATGGGACCCACCCACGGAGGTCGTAGGTACGATGGGGATAGGGTGCAAAAGCAGGGTCGCTGCCACTTCACCAAGATGCCAGTCGAGCTTTAAGAAGCTTTATTTCGGTGGCACATAGCATTCCATAGCATCCAACTAAGAGCCTAAAGCCTCTCCATAGCTTAGATGGAAGAGCAGCTTGAACCCTAGGAGCAAGTAGATTTTTCTAGTTCCTATCTTTTTGTGAAAAATATTGCATTGTTACAGGCTAAAAATAAAAAAAAGCATATAGTTAAGAGCTTTTAAAATCTTGGCATAGGTGGCGCTGATTCGTAACGACTTTTCGCGTTTACGTGCTCTTTTAAAAATGATAATAACACTATAGGTGACGTGCAGGAACTATAGGTGGCAGCACTAAATTGACAAAAGAGAGATTAAGCGGCTAGTAAAAGAAACTTAACAGACCTGTCATCGCGCTTTCAAAATATGTAAACAAAATTATCTTTTCAACCATATTATTTTTGAATGTGATAATTATAAAATATGGGTTCCGGTCTATCAATAATGATCGTCAGCGTGGCCAAAATATGTCAAAAGGTCAAAGCTATTCGAGGCCGGCCATGTTGAAAAAAATGCCAGAGGTTGAAAAGATAATAAATGAAATGAATGACGCTGTGACAACGGGCAAAACTGTCGCACAAATATCCAATGTATACGACGTGAAAATAATGGTAAATAATTTTCTGAATTACCTTTTCATTTCTGTATTAATTTTTCAAAGTAGGTACCGATACAGTTAATTTTATTTCTGTTTTTATCTTTTCAGCTTGATTGCAATAGAAACATTGCAAGTGCAATTTGTAAATGTAATGTAAGACTGGTCTTTCATGGAAATGTAAGCACATCTGTGCTTTAGTCATTTAGGTAAATTCTCCTGAAAGCGCGAAATCCAAAACCAGCGATGCGCAACAATGGGGTTAACCATCATATCGGCAGTTTTTGGGTTATGATAAGTGAATGAAAATGTCCGAGTTATTTCCATCGCCAGTCAAAAAGCCCTAACTTATTAATTTGATGAAACCGCTAGAATCAGAGGATATTTCCACAGCTACTTTAGGAGAGTCATAGAATCCTACAGTTAGAAGAAAAAGACGAGAAAGAAATTAAGGCAGCGGAAACTTCAGTTGATTTTCTTAATTTTATTGCCAATGAAGTGAGCACTGCATCTTATTGTATTTCTAAATGAAATCCAATCATTCGGATGTTTTCTGAAAACAGATTTAAAGATAATATTTAACTGACTGTATTAATAGTTAACCCTATTCCAAGGTATTCCCGTCTGGGGGTGCCCCAGTATACCGGGATGCCCCCGTAGCTTGAGGAGGCCCGGCGCGTAGGCTGGGCCAACTGCTGGGGCCATGTGGTAATCCTTTGGCTCCATGTCACCCTATTACATAGCGGTAAGGTATACCTTGTTGTTTTTAGTGCGGTATCCCGTGTCGGCTTGTCCTTGTTATTGCGTTTCGCATACACAGATTTTAAGAAAAAGGAATACCCAACCTCAAACGCCAGTTTGCCAATGCCCTATAAAATAAAACGAAAAAAATAAATCTGTCAATGTCAAAATTGCGTCGATCGAATTTGAGGTTAGTCTTTACCAAACAAACATTGCCGGTTTTGTTTGGCAAGGCAAAATAAACACTTTGTTTTTTTGTTCGTTAGCTCTGATATTGCCACAGTTCCTTAAAAAATGTCCAGTAAACCCAATTCAAAGCGTACGATATATGTGGGTGGGCTAGCGGAGGAGGTCGACGAGAAAGTCTTGAACGCTGCGTTCGTTCCTTTTGGTGATTTAGTAGATGTGCAAATTCCCCTCGATTATGAGACTGAGAAGCACAGAGGCTTCGCTTTTATAGAATTTGAAAACGCAGAGGACGCCGCTGCCGCCATTGATAATATGGTAGGTTGTTTACCTTTCCTAGGGTATCACATTAATCTCACAAGAGTTTGTCGAAGCAACTTATTGTGTTTCACAGTTACTGTGAAACTACTGTAACTACTGTAGTCTGTACTGTAGTCTAAACTACTGTAGTCAAACAATAACTTTTGAGTTATCACAAATTGAAACACCATTTAGACCTTCTCATAACATTTGAAACTATTTAAAGTCAGAATATATAACAATTTCAGACAATTTATTAATTAATTCTGCATTTGTAAGGTTTGTCACTCATTGGTATTGTGGGCATCTGTCATATTAGTTACCTTATCATACCAAATTTTTTGTTCTAAATATCATTTATCCTCAAAAAACACAAACAACATCTGTCTTAAATATAACCCTTTTTGAACATTACAATTAAAATGTTACAGAATGACTCAGAGCTATTTGGCCGCACGATACGAGTAAACATAGCAGCTCCACAGCGCATCAAAGAAGGCTCCACTCGGCCTGTCTGGTCAGATGATGCGTGGCTTCAACAGCATGCTGGAGAGACCTTATCAGTCACTAAAGATAATGAAGAAGATGGAGATAAGGAAAAAATGGAGACTGACAGTGTATGTATCTATTATCTACACAATTTTATCGTGCCAGCATCTCCTACCTAAGGCAAGGCAAAATTGTGAAAACCGACCTTAATGTCAATGACATAAAAAACGTCATCTCGTAAACGAAATGTAAGATAGGAGGTATTGGTCTTGGTTAAACCATCAATATACAACAATGAGAAATGTCAACATGCATCTACATTTTGATTTTGGATTTGCAAATAGTGAACAACAGTGTAATTGACTGCCCTTCAGCTACCGAAAAGTGTCAGCCAAATGCACTTTTACTTTTTGCCTTGAAATTAATGCGTTTATAAAATAAACATCAAATAAACAAAGATAAAACATTACGTTACTAAACCATTAGTATAAGTGATATTTTTGAAATAAAAGTTACCAACTACTTGTTTCAGGAAACCCCTGTAGCAGCCAAACCTGCAGAGAAACGGAATCCACAAGTGTACTTTGACATCAGCGTGGGCAAGCAGGAGATAGGCCGGATAATAATGATGCTCAGAGCAGACATTGTGCCCAAGACTGCAGAGAACTTCAGGGCCCTTTGCACGCATGAAAAGGGATTTGGTTATCAAGGCAGCAGCTTTCACAGGATTATACCAGATTTCGTATCCTTTTGTTAATAATATTATACTCCTATCAAATCTTTTATCTACACTATCTTTCTTGTGATTGATATCCACTAGACACTAGAGGATCTAGTAAAGGTCTTTGCACCAATCATCTTGTGATGAAAGTTGGATCTACAGTTTGATCTTGGTTACCATATTTTGTAGTGATAATCATAAAGGAGCTTTATATTCTAAAAACTGTAAACAATTTCAGGGAGAGGACCTCTTAAAACCAGCTAGTTGATATTTCATAAGACTAAATCTAAAGGGATTTGTTAACTTTTTTTTTTATGTTGCCCATTAAGATAACCTCACTCCACCTGATGGAAAGCGGTCATGTGGTCCAGATATGAGGTTGACAAGCCCAGTCATTCAACGAATCACTGGGCTGGCCATCCTCACCTTGAAGGCCTGCAGAAATGCCTTTTCACGCCCCGCTTGAAGAACTCGGGACTATACGAGGAAGGAAACACATGTGCTGGAAGATCGTTCCACATCTGGATGGTACGACTAAGAAACGAGTCACCGAACCTTTTAGTTCGGGCCAACAAATGTTGAATTGTGTGTGGGTGACGCCTTAGTCCGGCACGCGTGGTACGGGAGTGGAAAGGTGAAGGTGGAATAAGCTGGAATAACTCTTCAAAGCATTCCCCATTGTAGAAGCGATAGAGAACACTTGGCCTGGCAATGTCTCTACGCAATTGGAGAGGCTCAAGGGTCGAAGTTGCCTCTGGGTTTCCAATAATACGGATAGCACGCCGCTGCAACCTGTCAAGAGCTTCGAGTAGGTACTTGGCGGAACCGTCCCAGAGATGAGAGCAGTATTCCACACACGAGCGAACTTGTGTCCTATACAAGAGACAGAGCTGCTCAGGCGTGAAGAATCGTCTCACTCTGTTCAGGACTCCGAGTTTACGGGATGCAGTTCTAATGACGCTCTCAATGTAGTCCCGCTGGTTTAGGTTGCTACGAACATCCATGCCAAGGATGTTTAGGCTATCCTTAATCGGCAGGGGGGTGCTCTGAAGAGTGGGATGGGAAAGGAACGGCGACGCCTTTGCTGTGAATGCACACACCTGCGTTTTCTTGGCATTGAACTCAACAAGATTGCATGCACCCCATTCTGAAATGCGGTCCAGCACTCCGTCAAACTCAACAACAAGACTTTGCCTCTTCTCCTCGATGTCAGTCTGCTTTGCCCCAGGGCGCTCGAAATAACGCGCGTGGACCGTGCTATCATCCGCATAGCAATGAATATTACCAAGAGATAACTTTTCATTGATATGCAGAAGAAAGAACGTTGGCGACAAGACGGAGCCCTGCGGCACTCCGGCATTAATCTGTAGAAAGCGTGATTTTCGACCATCGCAAAGGACGCGAAGTCTACGTCCCTCGATCGGACGCGAAATCCGGCGACCCAGTCGCATAGGCGATGTGGCAGACCATATGCCGGAAGCTTGGAAGGAAGCGAACGATACCATACACGGTCGAAAGCTTTCACTGATAGTTTGACTTGATAGATGATTATGATGGTCAAGTGTGAGATTTTTCGGAAATCCTTACACTACACACAATTACAATCTTTTGACCCCAAACTGAACAGCACTAGCGTTATGGGTGGTAAAGACTGACTCACTAAAATATTCTGCTTAAATAATTTAAATACACACATGACATGGAAGTGAGTTCATGTCATGAACTTACTTCCATGTCATACAAGCGATCAAGCCAGCCAATCTGGTCGACTTTCTATTATCCTTAACACTTTCTAAAGATGTGTCAAGGTGGTGACTTTACGAACCACAACGGAACAGGTGGGAAGTCAATATATGGAAGAAAATTTGAGGATGAGAACTTCACGCTCAAACACACAGGCCCCGGCATACTAAGCATGGCCAACTCCGGCCCTAACACCAATGGATCGCAATTCTTCCTATGTACTGCTAAGTAAGTTATGCTACAAATATATGCATGCAAATAATGTTATGTAAAACATTTATGACAGAACCTAATAACATTGGTCTGTGACCCACGAGCTAGTGCATTGTGGCTTTATTATTGTTGTGCCACGTTTTTTTAAAGAACGTGGCGAAGTTATCGCAGCGATACGAGTGGCTGAATGCTAGCGAAACGTCAACGACGGCTAGTCTCTACATGCGGCATTGTAGGTTATTTTGCAGAATAACCTATAATAATTGTAATACCGAGAAATTAACGTCCATATGACGACACGATTGGCGTGGTGCGCTGTAGCACGGTTTCTCGCCTCGATATCCGTAGTGTCCCGGGTTCGATTCCCGGTCGTGTCCATTCTGGAACGATCTTATGTAAATTGGCTCGGGTCTGGGTGTGCTGGAAGACGCCCCTGGCACAATCCTGGTCTGGTACCTCGTAACACGGGGATATTTATCCTTACTTCGAGACCATGACAAGTGGTGTGTTGTCTGGCGCATATTTGTTTATAAAGGGTGTAAAAAGACCCTTAACGAAGCCCAGACCTACGTATTCTGCACATCAACAGGACCATTTTTTCTTTTTAGACCATATCTGGGAACTCAATAGTTACCAAGTTATTGAAGGTCAAAGTCAAAAAAAATATCACAATATTTTGATGAAAACAAACTAATCATTATAACTTAATTTTTGTCCTAAGGAACATCATCAAAATTACAAGCATTTCCTAACAAAAAATTGCTTCAAAACGTTCAACTTGCAATGTACTCGTACATCGTGCGTACCTCTTGACTATGTCACGGATTATCGTGACAGCCACGCAGCTAAAAAAAATTTCGTTTCCCATCAATAATTTTTTTTCTGTGACTTGATGTAATGGTGTGAGTGCGTAGACACCGGCGTCGTTGAAGGTATTTTTACACCCTGTATATATTTGTTTATATTGCGGACTGTAAGTATCTTTGTTTGAAACCTAAGGATTCAAGATACTACGTTTTCGGACAGGAGTAGGCCCCCTGAACTCTTCAAAAGTTCATAGCAAGCGATTCAGTAATAATAAACTGATGATAATAATATTGAAAGTAATATATGCACTAATACTAAATGTTATGAAACTCAAGCATTTTTTATCTTTTCAGAACTGACTGGTTAGATAATAAACACGTGGTATTCGGTCATGTGATCTCCGGCTTAGACGTCATGAAGAAAATTGACAAATACGGCAGCAAAAGTGGAACTGTATCAGCGAAAGTAATCATAAGCAACTGTGGTGAATTACAATGATTAAGGAAGTCTATGGTTTTAATTATAAACCCTATAAGTCGACATGAAAAAAGATTACTGCTAAATTCTATAACTTTTTTTTTTTTTTTTTATATTGCCCGTCAAGATGACCTCACTCCACCTGATGGAAAGCGGTCGTGAGGTCCAGATATGAGGTTGACAAGCCCAGTCATTCAAACGAATCACTGGGCTGGCCATCCTCACCTTGAAGGCCTGCAGAAATGCCTTTTCACGCCCCGCTTGAAGAACCCGGGACTATAAGAGGAAGGAAACACATGTGCTGGAAGAGCGTTCCACGTCTGGATGGTACGACAAAGAAACGAGTCACCGAACCTTTTAGTTCGGGCCAACAAATATTGAATTGTGTGTGGGTGACGCCGTAGTCCAGCACGCGTGGTACGGGAGTGGAAAGGTGAGGGTGGGATAAGCTGGAATAACTCGTCAGAGCATTCCCCATTGTAGAAGCGATAGAGAACACTTAGCCTGGCAATGTCTCTACGCAATTGGAGAAGCTCAAGGGTCAAAGTTGCCTCTGGGTTTCCAATAATACGGATAGCACGCCGCTGCAACCTGTCAAGAGCTTCGAGTAGGTACTTAGCGGAACCGTCCCAGAGATGAGAGCAGTATTCCACACACGAGCGAACTTGTGTCTTATACAAGAGACAGAGCTGCTCAGGCGTGAAGAATCGTCTCACTCTGTTCAGGACTCCGAGTTTACGGGATGCAGTTCTAATGACGCTCTCAATGTAGTCCCGCTGGTTTAGGTTGCTACGAACATCCATGCCAAGGATGTTTAGGCTATCCTTAATCGGTAGTGGGGTGCTCTGAAGAGTGGGATGGGAAAGGAAAGGCGACGCCTTTGCTGTGAATGCACACACCTGCGTTTTCTTGGCATTGAACTCGACAAGATTGCATGCACCCCATTCTGAAATGCGGTCCAACACTCCGTCAAGCTCAACAACAAGACTTCGCCTCTTCTCCTCGATGTCAGTCTGCTTTGCCCCAGGGCGCTCGAAATATCGCTCGTGGACCGTGCTATCATCCGCATAGCAATGAATATTACCAAGAGATAACATGTCATTGATATGCAGAAGAAACAACGTCGGCGACAAGACGGAGCCCTGCGGCACTCCGGCATTAATCTGGAGAAAGCGTGATTTTTTACCATCGCAAAGGACACGAATTCTACGTCCCTCCAGAAATCCGGCGACCCAGTCGCATAGGCGAGGTGGCAGACCATATGCCGGAAGCTTGGAAAGAAGCGAACGATGCCATACACGGTCGAAAGCTTTGGCAATGTCAAGGCTGACGGCCAAAGATTCCCCATGCTTGTCCATAGCCTCCCCCCAGATGTGTGTTACGTACGCTAGAAGATCACCCGTAGACCGTTTTGGTCGGAAGCCGTACTGACGGTCGTGAATGAGAGAGTGATCCTCTAGGTAGCGGATGAGCTGCGTGTTTATGATCCGCTCAAACACTTTAGCTAAAACTGAGGTTACGGCTATTGGACGGTAATTGGCAGGGTCAGACCGGTCCCCTTTTTTGGGAACTGGTTGAACGTTCGCCTCCCTCCAAGACAGCGGCACAAGACCCGAATTGTAGGAGAGGCGATACAGGCTAGTGAACACTGGAGACAACTCCGCTGCACATTTCTTTAGCACCACAGCTGGGATTCCATCAGGGCCACTGGCTTTCCTGACATCGAGTGACTGCAGTTCGGCACGTACATCACACTGCCTGATACGAATATCAGGCATTGTGGAGCCGCAATGTGGATATCAGGCGGCGCAGCACCGCAGTCATCGATGCAAGAGTTTGCGGCAAAGAGGTTAGCCAGTAAATCGGCTTTCTCTTGCGGCTGATGAGCCAACGATCCATCAGGGAATCTCAGTGGGGGCAGCGAAGGCACGCAGAAGTTAGATTGCACGTGTTTAGCCAGTCGCCAGTAGGAGCGGCTACCCGTAGGGTGCGTGATGAGTTCTTGGCCAACACGTGCAATTCGCTGGGCGTCTGCTCTAATGTAAGCCCTCTTCGTGGCCTTGGTGGCTTTATTAGTTACTTAAATTTGAGTAGCCCTTCCATGTATAGCTGTCACTTTTATTCATACTGTTATTCGTGTACTGGACGGAATCAGTCTGAAGCTTAGATGAAATCGAAATGGAAGAGGTGACTCGCCTCTAGCGCGTGGCCCGCTTAAATCAGGCCCCCGTTGCCTAATTTGACCCAATCGCACGCCTGTCTCGCTTACGCTATGGTCAAAACAAATAGGTTTGTCTCTGTCCTTCAACATTGCACAACGACAAATAGAATCACAGCGGTGTGAGCGTGCGTGCATGCAATGTAGTTGGGCATCATCACCGTGTTCAGTTAACAATTTTAAGTGCCGTAGGTATCTACCGCTATTTTTTTCAATTAAAGGTCTGAAGTGCTTAATTTTGAACTCAAGGGTCAGTCTGACAAAAAACAGCAATAAATTCCTTTAAAGGTGAAAATAAAAAAAAGTAATTTACCTATATTTCGGATCTCGGTTCTCGGTACAGCGCCCCTAGTGATTTAAAATGGAACCAAAAATAGCATACAAACTGAACCCAACGATCGCCGTTTACGTGAGGAAACCTCGTGGTAGACATACAGACTGCCTGCAACCGGACGCATTGGAAATCTACGAGGGAGACCGATAAAGCAGTGGCTGCGAATGCAGAAAGGTGATGGCTCGTTAGGTACCTACCTAAAACTTCGACACCTAATAGTAAGAGCTATGCATAAAAAACAGAATAATCTACTAATTTTGACAATTGAAACAGCAATCCTTGTTTCCTCCCTGGATAACGCTAGTAGAGTAATATTTTTTTCCAAAAAAATCTATTGCCACTATTTAATTGGCATGTCTCTATGTTTTCCTTTTTTTAATGAATTCATTATTAAAAGAGATATGAACCTTCAAAAATCGAAAAAAATGGCTAATCCGCTGTATTCAAACATCCAGAAAACTAATTTGACTAGTTAATTTAAAAAATAGGAAAACAAAAACACGGGCACAGTCCTTCTTTAATTTTTATTGAATAAAGTAACTAAATCGGTTAACTTTTCGAAGAGGTATCAGGGGACTACGAAACGTCGATTTTGTGTACTTTTGATAGGTAATTTCGGTCCGGTTTGCATTACAATAATTTATTACAATAATATTAGTTGATCAGTAGTATTGTTTTTTACCTACTTGTTGCGTGCGTCGGCTTTATGGCTTTATACAGTAAACAATTAGAATTAAGTGATAGTTTAAGTCTCTTGTCTGTTGGAGAGGCCAGACCCAAATACTCGTACTTAAGGTATAATTAAGGAGCTCGCCTGGAGCATTTTCCTGTAAATGTAACGTTACAGGGTCGAGCATTACATCAGTGAGGGAGGAGAACCAAGCATTTGTTACAAATTATTACAGTGCGCAACTTGATGATACAATATTTTAATACAACTACCCTGAAGTTTTGTAAGGCAGTATTGTAATGTGATGCTAAAAATCGAATCTGAAATGTCCAATGTTCGTCATGTCAGGTTCAAGCATTACATTACAGAACCCTCTACTTTCTACCACCGGAGGCACCGGACCACTAGACGCTGGTAGGGCTTCCACCCCCATGTGGTTGACTTTCCAACAATCCGTACCCAACGGTTTGCTGCGTCTTTCCTGGTACGCACCGAGGGAGTGGAACGCTCTTCCTGCGTCTGTGTTTCCGGATACTTACAACCTTATTATCTTCAAGGCCAGAGTGAATAGGCATTTTCTGGGTAAGCGTGTACCACCATCGGCCCAACGCAAACCCATAAAAAAATGTAATGCTTAAAATCGAATCTGAAATGTTATATTACAGGAAAATGCACCAGGTGAGGGACCACCTTAATAATACATGACATTAATGATGAAAGGGAAGTGATTTGAACTAAGTTTTTGAACCAGTGAATAATTGGCGAAAAGTAAATTCACCGTTTATTTTTTAACAGGCGCAGGGCGTGCCTTCCGCCTGTTAACGAATGAAATTCCATCCCATGCAAAAACTTGACAACAGACAAGTCTATATGTGTGTATGTACCTAACTAAAATGGCGTACCTATGCCAACTTATTTAAGTTGGTGTAGTTAAGAATCATAGTTTACTCAAGGTAAACTCATAGTAGGGCTACATAGGGGCATAGATTACCTCCAGGTTGGAGATAATCTATGCATAAGGGCCAGCAGCACGATCCATTGACAGCTACGTAGGTCGTTTTCGTAATAATAACTGATAAATTATGTTGACATTCAGAGTTTCATGGTAGCGACAGTAAGCTTCATATTATAAAAGGGTATGAATAAAAACAAAACCACTTTAATGAAGTCCTCGCTTTGCCAAGATTATGTGGGGTATGTTTATATTTAAACATTCTTGTTTAACCATTTTTTGTTACAACTTTAGTTCTACTGAATCGGTTTTTAAGAAACATGGACTGTTCCCTAAGTTGGTAAGCCAATAAAATTATAAGAATTCATATGAAATAAATATAAAATTTGCGGGTTTCCCCTTGATTTCCCTGGGATCCCATCATCAGATCCTGACTGGATGGCAATGGGACCACCACGTAAGTACGCTCTTTTAAATAAAAAAAGAATTTAAAAAATTGATTCACATAATAAATGACGGAGAAATCGCTGGACATAGGTACATAAGAAATAGCGGTTTCTGAGTGAAAATGTTATACTTACAGAGAGTTACTTACGCGTTATATAATATCAGTGTACACACATAGGTACGCATTAGTGACGAGGTAATCGAGAATGATAATTGCTCAAAGCGATAACACTTGTCTGGCGACAGAGCGACAAATGCCATCCGTCGCTCGCAACATTAGCAGATCCTCACACAGACGTTAGCTTCCATTATCATAAAGGTACAAGGTGGATATATGGTGATGCTCTATGTGTTCTTATTACAATAAGTTTATACCTGTTATTGTTGCCTTATAGTTATCTACGTATGTTTTTGATATTTAGGCAACGTATTTTCAAGAAATTTACAACAAACAAATAAAGTAAGTAACCCTACTTAATTTATTTGTTGTGAGATTTAGGTTGCATTAAAATTAAGAATTATTTAGCCCTTCAACCGGCATACTCACCGTGGAAATCCGTTATTTCATCCAAATAGAAAAGAAGAGAAAAAAAAGTGCCTAGTAAAGTTGTACCTAACAATGAAACAATTTGCAAATTTCAAACAAATGTATTTTTAATAATAAAATAACTCAAACCACTTATAAATACCTTGTCCTATTATGGCACGATATTATATGTAGTTATTACAGCGTTCATGCTCCTGAAATATTATTTTCATTACTCATACACGGAAAGTACGCTTGAAGTTGCCTGAGCTTCACTTTCAGCCCTAGGGCTGAAAGTAAATAACTGTTAAATGTCACCTTCTATTTTGACATTCCTTTTGCGGCAAGTCGATGTATTCTATTCAGCCACAGCTGTATTTGAAATTTCTTTAACTTGATTTCAAATGAATATTTAAACAATCGAAGCAGGAATATACTCATTAATGTATGTTTCACTTAATTAGTATTTAATTGAATAAATTTGACCTAAGCATTTACGATAGAAATGAAAAATATATATTTTCTTTAAATAAAATAAGGCGGGGGAATTCCATCATCCTTGTCTAAGTATGCTTTTTTTACAAATATAAAAAAAAATGGTTGAATTTCACAAACAAAAAAAGGCGGGATTGCAACTATTCGAACTTCATTCAGTTGTTTCGTAAATCGAGTGAGAAGTTTATTTGGTTGTACTTATGTATCTGATTTTTATTTACTTTCCTTATATTCGCAATGAAAAGCAGAATGTTTACCTCGGAAGAAAGACCTTTTCAATGCCCTCGAACTATTAGCGCTCTCGCTACGCTCGCGCGCCAAACCATCTCGTGCATTGAAAAGGTAACTTTCTCACCTTGTGTAACAATCTACTATTTCCGGTTCATCCTGTATCGTCATTACGGAGACAGACAGGAAACCAAGCCACTAAGCGATTATACCGGCTGTTCCAATGGGAAAATCACGTTTAATTAGGTTAGTCAAGATTAGGATACGCCGCGAGGTTACGTCTGCGATAGTGAATAATCAGAAATAGGCACCTACAAATGAACTTAGGGTTTACTTTCACGAGCTAGTGAATCGCGACCGGAGCTTTTTAACTATCTTTTTCGTAAAATCATACAGCCTGTCATACACCTTCCACTTCGGAGGTAATCGAGAAGCACCCGACAAGTGAGTTGATGGTTAGGTACTCTTTTCACACTTGTTTTATCAAAAATTAAATTGACAGAGTAAAGTCATACCAAAAAATGTGCAGAGGAGCAGATTATAGCTACGATGACCACAAACTCTTGTCATTTAGGAATCCTCAACACTTTAATAACCTCGCTTCATTAACTTAGCTTTAATTTGTGACCTAAATTTGTGAAGAGGCAACAAGAGTTTGCGGAATCTTATTAAAATATTTTACACATTGACCAACGAATGATTTTTCTGCCATAAGCAGTCTGAGACTGGGAGTTATGAGCTAATTCTTAATTTCTAGTATTGAGTTTATTATCATATATGACTGTTTTTCTTGAAGAGATGAAAGTATTTACGGACATACACTACATTAGGTATCATACGGTATTTGACGACACGATTGGCGTAGTGTGCTGTAGCACGGTTTCTCGCCTCGATTTCCGTAGTGTCCCGGGTTCGATTCCCGGTCGGGTCAATTCAGGAAACTATCTTTTCTGAATTGACTCGGGTCTGGGTGTGCTGGGAGACGCCCCTAGCTTATTTCCTTGTGTGGTACCTCGTAACACAGGGATTTAATAATCCCTACTTCGAGACCATTACAGGAGGTGTGTTGTCTGGCGCATATATATACATATACATATAAATACATTGAGACTACTGATATTTTAACTGGTGTACGTACAGATAAAATATCTATATCTCTGAATACTTCTCGTCTTGATGTTAAGAGTGCGTCTACCACGAGTTGCTTCTTCGAAAATTGAAAGTGGCAACTCGTGGTAGACGTAGATAAGTACAGGTATTCTCACCTGTATTGTAGGTTGCTCAGTAGTATAACTAACACTTCTGGCAGAGAGACACTAATTAGGCGGTCATATCTTCTGCAGGCAGGTAAGTTAACGCATAATATGTTATAAGAAGCTGATAAGTGTTCCGCTGTAACAATAAAAACAAAACCCTTTGTACGAGCGGTAGAACACACGTCGAGAAGTAACGTCTCTCCTCAGATTTGAACAGCTTGTCAGCTTAACGTCGCCGGCAATCCTGGTCGTAGATACGTTTCCGGGCCGAGTCGAAAGGGCTAAGTTAATATCCAGGCGCTCAGCAGGCAGGTTCCAAATGGGCGGCTGATGATGATGATGCGTCTACGAGAATGAGAGGAAATGTTCTATATAACATTGCAGATGTAACAAACTTAATATCCGCATGTTTAAATCCACAATATTTGTCATGGGTCTCTTTATAGCTAAGTACTAAAAATAACGGCGCTGAAACTTTGCTCCAAAGCGGGAACATCGGCAAATATCTGGATTTGGACCCAAACATTTTTGGACGTGAGACGAGAACAGACTGACCGCTTTTATTTGGATATTTGGATCAACTATTTGAGTGTTCTCACTGTCCAGCTGGCAAGAGTGACCAAACTCATGACTTTTTTTTTTGTAAAACTCATCAAAGTAAAAGTAAAAAGTTATTTATTGGTACCAAAAAAACCCACACTAAGGCATACACAAAAACAGAAAAGCAAAACGAAGAAAACAATAAACAGTTTAAAAGATAAGTATTTACAGTGAAAAAATCAAAAATCTTAGGTAGGTACATAATTTCAGCCTTCAATGTGGGGGCGCCAGCCAGGTCCCTGTTTCAGCATTTGCCGCAAAGTATCTTGTTGTACAACATCCTTTGATTCGACAGTAAGACAAGAATTAAAATTACAAAAATATAAACTAGCCCTCACAAAGATAGTAGTTTTTTTTTAACTCGTGGTAGTCACTGATAATACCACAAATGTACCAAAAATAATGTGTCACTGATAATAACCTACAAATGTAGCAAACATTGTGTCACTGATAATAACCTACAAATGTACCAAATATTATTTATTTGACTGACCTGTTGGTGCAATGGCAGCGATCCTGCCTTTAGCACTGATAATAGTGTGGTGGAGGTCGTGGGTTCGATCTCCACCCATGGACAAACATTTATGTGACGAACATTTGTGTTTGTGGTTTGCCTGAGTGTTATTATCAATTTAAGAGTATTTAAGTATGTTTTCAGAAATATTTAAGTATATAATATGTATCAGTGTCTGACACCCATAGTACATTATATGAGAAGCTCTGCTTAGTTTGGGGTCAGATGATCTTGGTGTAATTTGTTCCAGATATTTATTGATTTATTTTATTTATTTATTATGTATTTTAAGTAAGTAAGTATCTAAGTAAGAACAAGTACCTTTATTAAGTAGCATAACAGTATATTTTCTTATGTCTTGGTTTGTTTATTTTATGCATAATTTTTTTGTGTCGTAAAAGTATGTTTACCAAACATTATGTTTGTTGTGATGATTTTACTTTTCACTTTTATAATATCACTACTGCGTTTTCGATCTGAGAGGCTAGGGTAAACTTTAGTGCCGTCAATTAGACGAAAAATAGTGTTATCTTTGGGTGCAGATATTAATGAGGTGGCTACGCTACTCATGAGCTGGAACACAAAATTGTAAAAGTAAGGTAAATTAAAAACAATGTACTCATTTGAGTAAGATGTAAATATGCGAACCTGGACGCATAGCCTGCTAGCAGGCGTGCAAACTCTTGTAAATACCCATAGTCAGTAAGAATTATTTTCATTGCCTGGATGAGTTTGCGTCACGTTACAAGTCTACGATAGTTGAATCACTAGGGGCGCTTGTACCGAAATCCCATTGAAAACGTCCACGCGAACGTTAGCGGCAGTCATACTCGTAATAGGCTCACAGATTTAAAGAAAAATTATAACCTACTCTTTATTTAAACCAACATATTATTATTACTATAACTTCGGTCAACTCAAAAACTTAACTCTGATCGAGCAAGTAGGTCACCTACCCGGCTGACCCCATCAAAAAGCGTTATTTAATATGGCGCGCTTGAGCTAATGAAATCAGAAAACAATCTGTTTCATCGGGCGGATGGACTATAAACTCAGAATGTTTATCTCCCAAATTAGGCCTTCATCCTTTGTGCATTAAATCGCTCATATCGTAGATGAATCCTCGACAGGGAATTTGAACCTTCATGTAAGTATAAAATCCCTTATATTCAGTTCTTTCTCTAAAATGAGCGTAGTAAGAAATTTCTTAATATTATGTATCATTTTCCAGCCAGTCAGCGACTACTTGGCACTACCGCATGTCCTAGGCTTTATATTCAATTTACTACAAAAGTCATGTTTCGTGTGATAAATTTTACCATCTGTTTGGCGGTACCTACCATTTTGTTTTTACCAAAAACGAGATGACCTAAGAACGACAAAAAAAATGTAATAAGGCCCCTATGACCAAATATGCGTTTACCGGGTGGTACGTTTAATATCCCAGTTTGATTAATTTTAAAACTATAAAGATACGTAGGCCCTAGGGTAGAGCGAGGGTATGGGAGGTGTCTTTGGCGCTAGGTGACATTGGCTCCAAGCGTTTTCTTCGAGAAGCGCCTGAGCAGACCATTGAAAAACCCGTTAAACGAATGCATTGTGTATCAGACACACATTTTCAGAATTTGTGTCTGCTTTCGTATATCCCAGAATCACGTAAAACTGACTGAAGGTGTTACTGAAATTGTATTAATATGTTCGGCTCAAAACAAAAAGGAATCTTACGAACGTTGTTAGAGTGTCTTTGCCCCGTCGTCGTGTCGTCAGCACATTCGCCTTCCCGCTTGTGAATCTTGTGTATGACAGTCAGCAAAAACGCATTGAATGAGTATTTAGGCCTCCATAAACTAACGCCATTCTATCACATAGCCATACCACAGATGACTTAATAGTTACATAGATCGTAACAAATAAATCACATCATAGAAAATTGACTATTTTGTCAATTGGGTATAGGAACAAAAATCAAACATGTCCTAAATCGAAAACTATTTCGAGGTATTTGTATTTTATACCTTATTTAAATATTTAACATGTTTAAAAGCAAAGGATTGAGGATATTTTTAATTAAATACGTTGGCAAACTGGGGTCAATTGAATGACCCCAGTTTGCCAACGTCCGCAAAGAGTATATTATGGTTCTTAGTGGACTCTTGACGGTAATCAAATTGACATCTCACAATTGAAACCTATTGGGTCGTATAAACGTCCTTTCACGTGATTGGTTTATAATCTATCCATCAGCCAATCAAATGACGCGAGCTGTATCATACGTAAGACTTTTAGCTAGGTGATTCTACTGCATGGTAATAATGGGGTTTCCAGATAGCAGATTTACAATTCCCCCAGGTGAAATATATTTTTCCAAGAAGTTATTTTTAATAATACGTACATTCATTTACGCCCATTGCCCAGACGGGTAGGTAGGTTTTAAAATAGCCATTCGCTATAATCCCAACCCTTTCAGGTAGGGCTTGGTTTCAGAACTTGGCAAAATGAATTGTATCTAAAGTCTACTCTCACATTCTCGTGAGATTGTACATGATGAACGGCGAGTTCTGTTACAGTCGTAAGTGCAGTAAATCAGAAATTTTCTCCTCATAATTTATTTACCACGAATCTGGGAAAAAACACATGTGGGAACGCTAAGTGAATTTGTGACGTCATGAGTTCGCAATGTTTAAAAATGAATTAAAAATAACTACCGCCTAGATCAACGAAATATTCAAGTTAGTTACTTAAAAGAGTAAAAGGTATCTAAAAAAATATAAAAAAAAATTGTTCCCATACCTAATTGTACCTAAATGTGTCATGTCATGTAACAGGCATATATTGTATTTAAATAGTACTTACTTTACGTCATCGCGTCAGTTCAACCGCAAGATTTGCGTACAAATGCTCTACGTGCCTTTGACATCCAACTGCCAAATAGGTCTAGCTAGGAAGACGCGGCGGCTGGTATAAGTAATTATAGCGTGCAAGTACATGGAGTGACAGAGGCCTGGCCATACTAAATATAAATGTTATATTCCTCTACTTAAAGAGATATTCCCAAAAAGGATTATAGAGCAGAGCTGAATAACTGTTTTGGACTGTAGACCTTATTACTTCTTGCTGAAAGGCTTCCCTGTTTTTCCACCAGAGATGTTCTATGCTACGTTGCTATGAATGCGTTTGATATCCACCAATCACATTCATTGGTACATAGCACTGGTAGAAACGGGTACTACTAAGCTATGTTTTTATATGCGCAAAAAATGGCAGACAAACTTCTGAAGTCCACTATCATAGTTTACTTGACAGAAACTCATGGCAGACATACTGTTTGCCACCGACGTATGAAACCAGGTCGCCGACGTGTAAGTGACCATGTAATGTTGCCCGTATTCAGAAAATCGCTTGCCGTCACGTTAGCATGCTTGTTTTCCACAGGCGTTGTATTTTAAATAAAACAGTTACTTGCATCGTTGCTGACGGTATATTCGCGATGCTGACGAATCGCTCGAATTTTGCTTCTAATTAACGAAAGGTATCCGACGGTAGTTGGAGAGGTGCTTGTGTCGGGAGGTGCTGCCAAATTGTTCGTCGCGACTGATATTATTCAATTAACAAGTAACAAATGAAAACGGTTTAGTCCGGCTTAAATTTCAGCGAAGCATGCATCTCATTGCGACGGCACCGCGTGGAATGTAATACCGTGTGATTACGAGAATACCTGGCATTATTGTTGACAAACTGAAGATTAAACGGTCAACCACTCTTCTTTTAGCGTCGCATTTACCTGCCCAGACTGCAAAGGACTGCAGCGCTATTCCCTGAAGGTAGACTACTCTGCAACGCGGCCAATGGAAGCCGAAGCCTTACGACTTAAGAGCTTTTTCACACTAACGATTTGAACGCGCGATTTATGAGCGAGGAGAGATCGCGACGTGCCCGCAGCGAGCAGTGGCGTGTCGATTACTAAGGCAGGGCGCAAACACTGGACACTTTTGTGTCTTGTCTTGTCTTATGTGTCTATAGAACCAGTATGAAATCATCCACTACGCATACGTAATTTTTTTTTGTGTCCAGTTGCTTTCACTTAACACATACTCATCATGACGAGCAAAAAGTGTTCGGTATCGGTAACTGGAAACTAGTTTGCGCAGCGCCCAATGGAAATCCGAGCGATATCGCAACGTGCACGCAGCGATCTCGCCCTGCTGAGTGTTAAGAGGCTTTAACGAAGGTCTGAGGATTTGGATGGACGCAGCCCACACACCAATCAGCAAACTAGCAATTGGCTGCTCAAAAGGATGATGATGAGGATTACCTTCCCATATTTTTAAGGGTAAAAGGTAAGTTATATTCTGCTTTAGCTAAATTAAAGACTGATTGAATTCTACTTGGGATTATTACAATTTTATTGAAATTGAAATTTAAGTTTCCTTGTATTGTTTTCCTTTATTTAAAAAACATACCATCAAAAAGCAGTTAATCACTTACTTTTTTATTTATACCGGGTTATCCATTCGTAGCCATGACAGTACATAATGAATTAGCCTAAGCCAGGATTATTCCCCGGATTATCACGTCTTTTGCTACCGGGGATAGCATAATAACATTATTTATTTTGTAAGCTCTGATCTAAGGATATTATTTTCTATTGAGGTAGTAATTCTCTTGTAATGATTACGTAAAATATTTAATAGCAAAATAATTAGGATAAAATACAGAATGTTTTGTAAAGGTTCCGTGTTGTTTGAATTGTTCAGCGATACCTTTTATAAATAATTAACTTGTTTCTAAAGAGAAATTATATTTTTTGTTATTTTGCTTTAAATCATTCACTTACTTTATAAATTATAATTATCGCACTGCCTGTAGTGTTTCTTTTCTGTCTGACCATGTGGTTGACTGGTAAAGAATTCCTCTAGGCATAAAGTCCGCCATTTGTTCTTTAGTCTAGGTGCACAAAATTATAAATAAATAATAATTAAATTTAAGCAACTATCCTAGGTATTGTTGGTCGTGCAATGTAGGTAATATTTATTTGAGGTAATATTATTAGAGTTCGACCCAAGAAGCGGTGCTCGACGTCGTCAAGGGTGACATGCGTACCAACAGACTCACCACTGAGGATGCACAAGACCGTGCGAAGTGGGCCAAGAAAATAAGAAAGGCGGACCCTGGGACCCCACACCCCAGTGTGGGTTCACAACCGGGATAGACCGCACGGATTATGATGAGGATGACTATGAATGTAGGTAATATTTGTTTGATACAAATTATAATGCTCAAATCAAAAGTACAGTACACGTGCTGGACTACGGCGTCATCCACACGCAATTCAACATTTTTGGTTGGCCCGGTTGGCCCGAACTAAAAGGTTCGGTGACTCGTTTCTTTGTCGTACCATCCAGACGTGGAACGCTCTTCCAGCACATGTGTTTCCTTCCTCGTATAGTCCCGGGTTCTTCAAGCGGGGCGTGAAAAGGCATTTCTGCAGGCCTTCAAGGTGAGGATGGCCAGCCCGTTGATTCGTTTGAATGACTGGGCTTGTCCACCTTCAATCGGACCTCACGACCGCTTTTCATCAGGTGGAGTGAGGTCATCTTTACGGGCAATATAAAAAAAAGGATATGCTGATACGTATTTCACAATGCTTTCGATTATGACACTGTCATAAAAAAATGACACGTCATCCAAACATTTAACAGAAACCTCGTGAGCATTTACCGACGCTCTTTTCCATCAGTGCGCTTTTCGTCGGCTTTCTCACTTTGCCTTAATGCTGTTTTTGTTTGTTCGGAATGATGGCTTCTCATAAAAGCTTCACAATAAGTATTCTGTTATTGTTATCGCATGCCGCCTTGTAACGTTAGCACGAGGTACTACGACGGTGTTTACTAAGAACATTGACTTAAAATATCATTTTTTTATAGGTTTTCAACCGTAGGCCTAACTTTCTAAAATATTCCCTTAATAATAGCTAAATGGCATTCGTAACACTATTTGCAACTTGCTTTAATCCTATCACTCCGGCATCATCATCCGTGCGATCCATCCCGGTTGTGAACCCACACTGGTGTGTGGGGTCCCAGCGTCCGCCTGTCACTCCAACTATCTATAAAAGCTTTTTAATACACTTATAACTACCTTACCAACTTCTCTTTTTAATCTTGTAGTTACCTCTACCTGCGGGTTGTCAGGAAGAGATCGCTTCCTAGAGATAAGACCGACTTAATTGTAAGAGCTAAGAATATGTAAAACTGATGTAATTATTATCTTATCCTTTTTAAGTGAAAAAACCAACTCGCCCGATTGCTGGTCTTCTACAAACAATCGGGCGACATGCCCTTTTTTAAATCTTCCTGTAGGTACTAAGTGATTTCGCTCAGTCTAACAGCCCTTACACGAGAAACAATTAGACTGTTCGGGATCGTAACGGAATTACGTAAGGCCGTTCTAACCGATTGTACTCGTTTGAAGCGATAATAGGCTGAAAATGTTAAACGGTAATGTAAAGGACATTGGTTGGAGCGCAGACGACGATAGGATTTAATTTTAATGTTCCGGGTAGCTAAAACAAGACATTTTTTAAAATACTTAGTTTAATTATCTAGCCGGCAGAACAACAATTTTCGCGTTTATAATATTAGCTTAAATGACATTTGGATAATATTAGTTCATTTACCTATTTCCAACCTTAATTATTATTTTCATGATGGTTATAGTATTTTGTGAGCTAACTATAATAAATCATCTTTTATCACTTGGTATTTGTTTATTTATTTAGTTAGATATTGTGTGAATAAATAAAAACGTAACAAATATCTGGGGCATCTAACACTAACATAATCTGACCCAAAATTAATATGATAACACCAAGACGTACAAAAATCGCAAATATAAAAATAAAAATAAAATAAAAATAAATATCCCTGGACATTATTCCACACAGCGCCATCTAGCCCCAAAGTAAGCTAATTAAAGCTTGTGTTATGGGATACTAGACAACGGATAAACATACTTAAATACATTTTCTTTTGTAAATACATACTTATTATACATAGGAGACACCCAGACCAGTACAAACAGACATGTTCATGCACACAAATGTTTGTACTGTGCGGGGATCGAACCCGCGACCTCTGGTGTAGTAGCCAACTTCTTAACCATTACACCAAGTCGGTCGTCAAATATCCACCACATACATAAAGGTTTGTCCTAGGTGGGAATCGAACCCACGACCTTCGGCGCTACATGCATGACCTCTACCACTACGCCAACGGGCCAGTCAATAAACGTGGTATAATGTTATCCCAGGCTCAAAACGGAGCTGTCACTGTCAGGAACAACAATGCTCCTCTGGAGATAACATCAGGGTCCAACCGGCATCTTTTAGAGCAGTATTGAAACCGTCAGTCATACGTCAACGTATCTCGGTATTACGTTAAGTTAGACGGTAAGACTTCATTAATATTGCTTCAAGGGATTGTTTTAAGACCCAATTTTAGTCTATGTGTAACTTTCTTTCATAGTTTATAACTCTTAAAAGTGAGATCATAACCAAATTAAAACATTTAAGCACTTTCAGTTTAAGGAGACTAATTCGATTGGCAAATAGGATACTATTAATAAGTGTTGCTTTTTACGGTGTTGCATTTCACGGATAATCCATTATATACCTATCAGGAATAGTGGGTTCACATAATGGCGATTAAAAGTTTCAATGCCAAGGGCAGAAACACATTCGCTATTTCGCGAAACAACCCTAACGTCTAGGGCTTAACAACGAAATCCGCCCGAGATGAGATTTCCCGCCAGTTTCCCACGAGATACCGAATGCTGCAGACGTGCAGCTGTGACGTTCTGCCTCCGGTTTCGCGCCAACTGTTTCGAATTTCGAACAAGCTTTCTGTTTTGACGTATCAATCTGTTCAGTTTTAAATCCGGCTCGTTTTCAGCCAGTGACAAAACAATTAATTGTTCTCAGTGAAGTTTAAAAAGTTGAAGCTACTTTTCTTCTGCGCCCTGTGCGTGGTTATTGTTAAGTTTAAGTTTGAGTTAGTTGATTTTGGAATAAGGGGTTGTGTGTGAATATTTCTATTGGATCATTGCAAAAGAGGTAAGTAATTTATTATTTCATAAAAATTCAACAGAAGTTTTTAGTCTACATATAATTCATTAATCTACAAAGGGTAAACTTTAATAGAAAAGTAATTACATTTTCAAAGCTTTTTTGATAAATTTACTGTCTTAGATTATGTTTAACTGGAAAACTTTTCTTTTTAAACAAATTTAAATAATGACATACTTTTAAAACCGATTATAAGATCGTTGTAATGCACGAGACTTAGCGCAGTGAGGAAAGCTAGGTTCAAACTGAGAAGTTCCCATTGTGTTCGTCGCTGAGCTCAACATTGAAAATATCAATTTTAAGTCATTATTGACGGTACATCCATCCGTCCAAATTAACTTACCGTCGAACCATGTAGGGCAGATGTAATTAGGGCTGCAGTTGGGGGAAATGACTTGCAGTTAGGCTTTCTCTATTTCGATCTAAAATCCAACCCTGAAAAATCAAACCAAGCATTGTCTCAACTGGAAATTAAGCTTTTTATTACATACAGAGGAGTCAGTTGCAAGTTGACTGTTGCCATCGTGGTGAACGGAACACTCAGAAGCCCACTGTTCACCAAGCGTAGGTATTAGAACCCAACCCAGTCAGATTTGAACTCGGGATCACACGGGTTTAAGTGCTTAACCTCTAGTCCACGACACTCTCTAAGTCTTTAGATATTACTCTCCGACAAACACAGGTAATTATCTAATTACATCTATATTTTGTTTAAAATGCCAATTGGCTCCTTGACAAAAAAACTTGTGAATGAAACAGTTCTTACGACTAAATGTCAATACTGTCGGTCATCATATTTCAAGAGGTTACCTTGACCAGTTTAGGAAGTATCGTTATTTATGTAAGTGGCTTTCCTTGTCCTTGTAATAAGTTCCACTTACCTAAACAAAACTTCATCAAAGCTCCGATGTGTGATTTAAAAGGTTAGTTAACATTGAGTTGTAGTGGGAAGTAATAAATTTACACACTCAAAAGAAATCGCCAGGTTCGTTAACGGTACCGGTAGCTTAGTTCGGATTAGTTAAATTTTACTATTTTCTTATGTTTAACTGATAAAAATCAGCAATGGCCTAACTCCCTTATTCATAAAACCCAATCAGATTTTCAACATTGTTTTTTTAACGAATGTACTTACTATTTTGTCTTTTTCGTTTTTGCGATTGTTACATTTTCGGGAAAGTGTCAGAAACTACATTTAGTAAAGTTGTGTTAAAGTACTAACCATATAAGTTTTTATTGGTGGGTTATAGTAGATATTAGTGTTTCGATGCCGATTTTACTAACTTAAAGTAATGAGTTTGAATCCTGGCCTGTATCAGATGAACTCCGAAACTGCTAATTAAAGTGTCAGTTAATTTTGGTACAATCTTACTAATATTATAAATGCGAAAGTTTGTATTCATGCATGCACGAAAAAACTACTGAACGGATTTAGATTAAACTTAACAGTAATACAGCTTATAGATCAGAATAACACACAGGCTACAATTTACACAGATTTTATGTAATTTGGCCGTAATACATGAAAGCTCTTTTAAGTCTGTCTGCCCAGTTTCTGGCAACCCACCTCAAGCTATACTAGACTTGTGGCAGGAGCAAAAGCCTTCCACCCCATTCGTCGCACCCGCTGAGAGGCTCCCACTGGCCATAAGTTGCCACGGTTGACCTGGAAATCCTTAAACAGACTGCGGACCCAGGTCGGTCGCTAGAAGGACAGAATCTCCAAATGTTACCTTTTCAAGCGTTTCACTTAGTTTGGAAAAAACAAAAAAACATATTTTAAATAACTAACAAATTAAATAACTTAAGCTATATCATACAAAAAATATCATTCTTTGTATTATTTTAGAATCCGTCACTATTCAAGTAGCTATTACTCGCTGCGTAAGCTATCAAATGGTCACCATGGAAACAAATACAGTAGACAAGTGACTGAAAATTCATGCATGTATGAAAGCAACACAATCTTACCCCATATTGTAAAAAAGCTGCAATTCGTAAACAAGCAAGTTGTTTACTCCTAAAAGAGGTTAGCTCTTCGAAACACACTTCCCGCATTCTGTCTTTAAGTACCTATCACTTAAGCTAGTAAGTTTCTGTT
This sequence comes from Udea olivalis, assembly GCA_947369235.1. Lineage (NCBI taxonomy): Eukaryota > Metazoa > Arthropoda > Insecta > Lepidoptera > Crambidae > Udea > Udea olivalis. Next base: position 18,847,890 of record OX376342.1, read on the forward strand.
TGTAGGTACCTAATGACTCTTGTAATCAATATTGTTGTTGTGGACACGTTAATCGCCCAATGTCCACCCGATGCCGAATGTCTGCAAACCCTGCTCGGTCGTCCATTTTGTTACAGTCGGCAGTGTCGGCCATTTTGATCGATGACCTTGTTATTTTTTTTATAAACCGTCGGGAATAATAATGTGGACCTTGTTGGATGGTAAGATTGATGGGCTGATGCGAAACAGGACAGTGATACTGGACTTTTGATTTTTAGAGTTCTTCAAGGGTGGAGTTTGACACATTCAATTTTTGTCCTCATTAAAATAGGAATTTATCAAAGGTTATTTATTAGAATAGGTACATCTCTATTTTCAACCGACTTCAAAAAAGGAGGAGGTTCTCAATTCGACTGTAGGTTTTTTTTTTAAATGTTTGTTACCTCATAACTTTCGACTGGGTGAACCGATTTTGATCGTTCTTTTTTTATTTGAAAGCTGGTGCTTCCCGAATGGTCCCATTTTAATTTGGTTTAGTTCTGACATTAACATCCATAAGAAAACCATAAAGTCTTAAATCTAGATAGACAAAATGCGCGACAAACGGACGACAAATGGACGAATAACTTAATATTACGTTGACCGATTTTCATAATTCTTTATTGATTTGAAAGCTGATGGTGCCCGTGTAGTCCCATTTTAATTTGGTCCAGTTCTGACAGTGGCATCCATGGGAAATCCATAAAGTCTTAAATCTAGGTAGACAAAATGCGCGACAAATGGACGGGTAACTCAATATTACGCCAACCGATTTTGATAATTCTTTTTTATTTGAAAGCTGATGCTGCCCGTGTGGTTCCATTTTAATTTGGTCAAGTTCTGACAGTGGCATCCATGGGAAATCCATATAAGTCTTAAATCTAGATAAACCATATGCGCGACAAATGGACGAATAACTCATTATCACGCCAACCGATTTGAATGCTTCTTTTTTTATTGGAAAGGATATACTTCAAGGGTAGTTTGATGAGTGTTAGGTTCTGATTATGGGATCCATGACAAAGTAACGGAACGCTTGAATTCTTAGGAGCAATTGAACGATACTTTTTCGATGTATAAAATAAATAAGAACTATTCACTGAAAATCAAGAAATAAACAAAAATTTTAACAAAAAAAAAAACAACTTCAAAAAAAACTATTCCAAAACAAAGCACTAAAAAGTAAAGAAATAATTGCGTATTCTTCTAAAACTTATACGATAATATAATGTAGGTACAGTTATTGTTATTGTTGGAGTCGGTGTCAGCCAAGGAAACTACAATATACCTAGCAATATACCTATTTCTTACATATCACGTTTACGTATGTAGGTAGGTAGTTACAAACCTACATTGGCTGACACCGACTCCAACAATAACAATAACTGTACCTACATTATATTAACGTATAAGTTTTAGAAGAATACGCAATTATTTCTTTACTTTTTAGTGCTTTGTTTTGGAATAGTTTTTTTTGAAGTTGGTTTTTTTTTTGTTAATTTTTTTTAACATGTTCTCATGTACGTATGTGTGTTCTAAGAGATTATGTTAGGGTCATTGAATTTAGTTAGGTATCTACCTAAATGTATTTCACCACCTACTCAGAGTCACCTAACAAATGAGAGATATTACAGACTTTTAATTAGTTAAGAAAATCAAAATTTTTATTTTTATATATTCAATTATTAGATTATTTGAATGATTATCTGTAATTTTGGGTGATGTGCCTGGGTTTTACTTCCTAATTTGATCTACATCTATTATTTTATATCCTGTGATAAACTTTTTATATTTTTCATGGATCAGAACATAAGATGTTTATGTCAAAATTATTGAAAACACAGTAATAATAGAGATGTGCAATATTCGTAAGTAACATTGAGGAATGTAAAATATACTATATTACTATCATTAACTGTGAAGTTCCCATCCGTAAATATTTTACATTTTTAGCTTATACGAGAAGCATAGATATCCACAGGTGAAACAACTTCAGTAGGGTAACAAAATGAATAATGTTATTCCAATAACTCAGAAAGCTTTCACGGATGGAAAATGCGACGCGTTCAATTGAGAAAAAATGACTGGTTAAAAGGAATAGTTAATTGAAATAGCAATGGAAAGGTTGTATGAATATGCCAACCGTGTCGTCAAAAATGAAAAATAAGTGCTATGAATGGATAAACGTCTGTAGAAAGAAATAGATTACATAAAAAAGTGATCCTTAGGAAAAGTAGGAGGATGTAATAGAAGTAAGGGTTTGATCAGTTTCATAATTTACTAAGAGATAACAGGCCGAGTATATGATGTTATCAATTAAATTCTTCCTGGTATCGCGGATGATTTAATTTTGAAACACCTTTCCGTCTGCAGTAAACTTCGAAATGTTTGTTGATCAGTAGGTCTACTTTAAAATTGCCTCTTGAAAATTACGTTATCGTTCGCTAAACATTTTGTATTTGGATTTCGTACAGCGCCTCTGTAGAGTCAAAATGGAACTAAAAAACGGTACCATAACCACAGCCATAACGTAACAATAGCATCAAGGTACCGTTTTTTAGTTGCACTTCGACTCAACAGAGGCGCCGTACGAAATCCCAACACTAATATTTTGCGCGAATGATAACGTTAATTTAAAATGGCAACTCCTGGTAGACGTACAAATACACACATCAAAAGTGTCTAGGGATCAACATATATTTTTGCAATAACTTTTCTCCTGATTGATATTAATAAAAATTTTCTTTAAGGATTCATCAAATTAAGTGTTTTCGTTTGTCTACAGTAACGATAAACCAAGTCACCTTTGCATTAATAAAGAAATTTGCCATTTTCCTAATAAAGGGATTTTTGACATTTGAACCACTAACATTAAAGTTCGAAAAAAAGAGTGAAATAACAGTTTTCTTTAAAATTTTATTGAGTAACTTAAACAATTAATAATCCGTGTTTCTACCGCGAACACTAACAACACAAGAACATCGGTTTGGCATACTCAAAATGAGTTCATCCATATCACGCTGTGGAATGGCCGCCCATGTTCGTTGCAACAACAAAAAAAGGACTGGATGCCCCCATATTCGGCAGAGCTCTTCTCTGTAGCATATCCCATGCATGCTCAATCGGGTTCAAGTCTGGCGACTGAGCAGGCCAGGGCAGGACATTGATGTTAGCTGCGGCGAGAGTCTGTCTTACAACTCTTGCGGTGTGCGGTCGTGCATTATCATGCATTAACTGAAATAAGGGACCGATTTGCATTTGTAGAGGAACGATGACGTCTGATACAATCGTCTCAGCATAAATTTGAGCGTTGAGGTTGCCTCTGATCCAAATCAACTCAGTTCTTCCGCCGATCCAAATACCCGCCCATACCATGATGGTTCCACCACTATAAGGATGGACTTCCTGGCAGGATTTTTAACGCTGTTGGCGTCCAGGGGTTCTCCAGTGTCGTATACGTCTTGTATCCGGTCTCATACCAAAACGAGACTCATCAGAAAAGCACACGAAACGCCATTGTTCTTCTGCCCAATTTCTGTGTTCAAGAGCCCATTGATATCGAATCCTACGATTGTGCATTGCTATAGGTGGTACCCTTAGCGGTCTTCGGGAATGAAGGTTCACTTCATGCAAGCGGTTTCTGACTGTTTGGTCGCTAATTAAGTTCCCTGAAGAGTGATGAAGCCTCACGGCTAACATCATGGCGGTTATTGTTGGAGCTCTTCGAGTTGTGATTTGAATGTATCGGTCTTGTCTCCGTGTGGTGCAGCGATACCGTCCTTCATGGCGCTCAGCCACGGTACCAGTGCTTCGGTAACGTGTCCAAAGTCGACTGATAACACTCTGACTTGTATTCAGAGCTAAAGCCACAGTACGTTGCCGGGAACCAGCTTCTATCATTCCCACGGCTCTGAGCATTTCTTCCCTGCTTAAATGACGTCGCCGCTCCATAATAACGTTGGTTTTAATCAGTAGTAGGGAAACAGTAGCACTAATAATGTCTTCAATGCGTTGTATGTTTTTATAGGGAAAATATTGACAGCTGATTTTCATCTTTTACTCGAATTTGATTGACAGTTCCTGTTTCAAATTATGAAATGCACCAAAAAGGATCCATATAAATTTATAAAATCATAAATTTATTACAAAGCCACATCTCAATCTCAAGAAATCCGCATAAAAATGCTTGATCCCTAGACACTTTTGATGTGTGTATGTCCACCAACATTTATCAAGTAGGTATGAGTAGGCGCGTAAAAGTTCAAACTCTTTGTTTGTTTTTTTATATCTGTCTTAGAGTAGCTATCCACACGACTGTGCCGGCTGTTTAGATGCAGAAGATAACTGCTATTCGCAGCCAAAACTTGTAAACCGAAAATATTACTATCGCTTATCTGTAGCGAGGGACTTAAGAGTGAAAGTTGGTCATTACACTGAGACTGACTTAAGACTTAAATAAAGTTAGCGGTTTTCTCTTCTGTGATGTGCCCGAAGCAACGTGCCCCACTTTGCCGAGAAAATAAAGCAAGGATCTTAAATTCATTTCTTTTTCCAGTTTTTTGTTCTTTTTAAACCTTTGTCCAGTTGCAACTTGCAATGCAGATTTGCGAAAGAAAGCAAATATAAACAAGATCTGCTTCAAAGAGATACTTACAACTTTGAATGCGGGCGCGGTGGTGTTGTTAGTAGGGTTACAGACCAACGATTTATAAAAGTGCTCCCTCACCTGGGGCATTTTCCTGTAATGGAACCTTACAAAGTCGAGCATTACATCAGTGAGGGAGGAGAACCGAGCATTACAGTGCGCAAACTGTAATTTTACAAATTCGAGCATTACGTCGGGGAGGGTAAAGCAGCGAACATTACAGTGCGCAACTTGATGATAAAATCTGTAATACATATTGTGATACAACTTCCCTGAAGATTTGTAAGGCTGTATTGTAATGTACCCGTACCTAATGCTCAAAATCGGATCTATGATGTAAATTACAGGTGAAAATTCGTCATGTCAGGGAGGCAGCAGTTCTGTCTGCACAAATCGAATCTGAAACGTTGTATTACAGGAAAATGCGCCAAGTGGGGGACCACCTTAAGAATGACTATGAATCAATAAGTTCGCGAATAAAATCGTTTTTGGAAGCGCATTTTGGCGCGCTTCTTGCCACATGCGTTACTCTTACGATCGTAGACGCGCTTAAAAGCTCGTATAATCCATGTACATGCTGACTCAATTATTGTGACTGAGCAAATACGCCGCCGTGTCACCACGTGGGGCTGTGCAACTTACCGCAGAATGTACAAAGGTAAAAAAACAAACCATACTAGATAATAGGTTAGGTTTTAGGTTAAGTCAATTTATTACATCTAGCTGCCTCGACAGAACCTGGTTCTGTCAAAAGTAATTGCACGTCGCGGCGTCGATAAAGCAGCACATCTAGCCAGCGTTTCTTCGACTGATTTACATATACTACATATATTTTTCACTGAATGTTTTGTTCAATCATAAGAAAATATAGCCTTATTCATTCACTGATAATGTAGCTTCGTATTGGTGAAATAATTTTTAAAATCGGTCCAGTAGTGTCGGAGCGCAGCCTGTTCAATACAATCAAACAAACAATCAAATCTATCCTCTTTATAATATTAGTATCTTATAATAATTACATATAGAAACCACATCCGAGCGGCCATTTCGAATCACCTTAATTGGAGCCATAAATGGCTCCAAACGGACCGCTTTTCAGTGTTCATTACAGCTCCGCAATGTTCAATGTCAAAGCGCGCCACACATAAGCAAGTAATAGTCACGCATGTGTGGATCGGATTAGTGCTTCATTTCTGACGGGGCGGTTGTATAAAGACTATCCTTCTATACGTTATTATTCTAAAGATTAGTATAGATTAACCAAGTACACAGCCTATTGCCTTATTATACTCCTTACTATAACTCGTGAAGTTTATTCCTTAAACTGAGCGAAGCGAGCAATTTCTTAAATGATCTTTCATTATCAGCCAGTCAGCGGTTACCTGACACTATCGCATCTTATTGGCTGAATGTTTACTGACGAAATTTGCTTGTTTCCCCTTAGTTTGGAGAATTAACTTGACTAGATATATGCGATTGTAATAAGGCCACTGAATTAATAGGTACTGATTGCCATGATGTATTGTAATGAATGAAAGAGAAAAGATGTTGCACATATTTGTAAACCACTGGTTGAGATAAGGTAGCATAATTCTTTTAAAAACGGGTTTTTGCAACGAAACAAAATTACGGTAAATTGTTATACCAATTTTTCTCGACGTTTCGGCGACAATTGCATGTCACCGTGGTCAATAGCCCCTTGAGTGTCAGCCGAACACACGGGTGTTCGTAAGAAAACCCTAAGAAAAAAATGGCAAACAATGACTCACAATGCAAAAACCGGAACAATAGAAACACGAGACGGGATAGGGAACATGGATGAACACACTATGGACAGAATATTTAAAAATGTGCGGGTGGATGAAGATCGTTCGCCGCGCCCAGCTAGACGACGCCGCGCACCACCAGTCCGCTCGTGACCACAGTGACATGCAATTCTCGCCGAAACGTCGAGAAAAATAGGTAAAACAATTTACCGTAATTTTGTTTCGTTGCAAAAACCCGTTTTTATAAGAATTAGTCAAAATGCAACAAGAAAGTTTAAAATGTTATAAGGTAGCATGTTCGCAATTTCACCCCATTAATCTCTCGCTCTTTAACAAGAGCTGTTTTGTTGTTGAGGCTGAAAAGAAAAACCTTGCTGCAATTTCTGAAAGGTCAGCCGAACTGAAGAAGCCCCTTTTTTTACGCATTGTCTTAGCTACTAAGACTTATTGGATAAGGAAGCAATGCAAATCTTGAGGGCTGTCAAGTTTTACAGCAAAGGAACAAACAGTGTTGAGTTTTCGTGTTTCATCAATATATATGCGCCAGACAACACACCTCTTGTAATGGTCTCGAAGTAGAGATTAATATCCCTGTGTTACGAGGTACCACACAAGGAAATAAGCTAGGGGCGTCTCCCAGCACACCCATTATCCACAGCATTGTCTTAGTTACTAAGACTTATTGGATAAGGAAGCAATACAAATGTTGAGGGCTGTCAAGTTTTACAGCAAAGGAACAAACAGTGTTGAGTTTTCGTGTTTCATCAAGATACATATATGCGCCAGACAACACACCTCTTGTAATGGTCTCGAAGTAGAGATTAATATCACTGTGATACGAGGTAGGTACCACACAAGGAAATAAGCCAGGGGCTTCTCCCAGATTCGAGTCAATTCAGAAAAGATCGTTTCCTAAATTCACCCGACCGGGAATCGAACCCGTGCTACAGCGCACTACGCCAATCGTGTCGTCAAATCAATCAATCAATGTTGTCAGCAAGCGCCTTTCAATATCCGAAAGAAATATATATTGCAAATATTTGAAGATGAATCGAGTTTTAGGTAGGTGAATTAATCCTATCCCTAGGACCAAGGTTGATTTTCCTAGTTTCAATCTTTGAATAGAAGATAAAGCATTGTATTAATGCTCGATGACACGATTAGCTTAGTGCGCTGTAGTACGGTTTCCCGCCTTGATTTGCGTGGCGTCACGGGTTCGATTCCCGGTCAGGTCAATTCAGGGAACGTTCTTTTCTAAATTGACTCAGGTCTGGGTGTGCTGGGATACGCCCTGGCTATTTCCCTGTCTGTCTTTCTATCCTTACTTCGAGACCATGACAATAAGTGATATGTTGTCAGGCGTATACTCGTATTTATATTTAATGCTAAAAATAAAATTCACCTATAATGTGTCTTGGCAAATAGATTATAAAATAGAGGCAGAAGTTTCCCTCCTCTTCAAATTTAGAACAACGGAATGTTCCCGTTAGTTGCAACTTTTAACCCGTCAACTCCTGCGGCTTCAGGGCTTGGGACACGGTAACCGCTGAACGAACGCGACCTGCTTTGAGGACAACTTCGAGAATTCCGGACGTGCGTAATGGGTTTTGCGTGTTAAACTGTTTCAGGTTAAGTACAGTTATGTGAGAAATAGGGTTGCTTGAGTTTTCTTTCACTTCAGTTGAAGTCAGATTACGTAGGTACTTAGGAAAATATAGAATTGGCCGTATTCAACATACGAGCTGCCAGACAGCCTTTGTTCTGTCAAATGTTTGACAGCTGCTGTCCATTTTATCCGCTTTTCTCCGACTTGATTTACATTTACTATTATTCTTCACTGATTTTTTTGTTCAATCATAGTAAAAGATAGCCTAAAACACTCCTGAATAATTAAGCTTACTGTTAGTGAAAGAATTTTCACAATCGGATCAGTAGTTTTGGAGCCTAATCAATATAAACAAACAAACAATAAAACAATCAAATCTTTCCTCTCTATGAAATTAGTGTAGATACGAGTATACGAGGATTAGAGCTTTTGAGAGTGATGTCAAAAAAGTGAAGTCACTAACCTTCACTTACTAATAAAATAATGTATGTTTATTAATTTGACTGGCCAGTTGACGCGATCCATTCTTGAGCGCCGGAGGTCGTGGGTCCGATCCCGACCCATGACGAACATTTATGTGAAGAATATATTATTATGTGGAAACAAAAATAATGAATATTGCTCAAATGTTGCCTTGCCTTCTGATTAGAAAAATATTAAACAAAGATATTCACACGCAAATAGTTTTTCCGAAAAAATCCCAACATCACAAATGTAAAACTCGTCGAGCGAATAATATCTATTTGAAACCTCCCAGAACGAACTATGGCAAAAATAACGTAATGTTTTAAGGAGCACAGTTGTACAATCAACTTCCGAAAAACATCAAAGATGCTAAATTTTAAAAGCTGTTAAAGGACCATATATCAAAGGATCATTCATTGATTAACTGACTTATTTGTCAACCCAAAATATTTAGCAATAATTTACTATGTCCGCGGCCTTAGCGCTGGTAAGGCCGCGCAAGTCACTACTTAAAAGTCATAACAGTGGGTGAAATGTATTCTCGTGCGCCCGACCGTTTGCGCTTACCTACCCTACCTTATATAACAAATTTTGTATTTTCTCTGTAAGTGATTATTTGTTATCTTTTAAGAAATAAATGTCTTAAACCATAAACCGTAATATCTGTGATTTTTGTGTGTTAGTATGTATTCAGAAATGTTAAAGTACGTTTATCAGTCTCTGACAGCCGTAGTACAAGCTCTGCTTGGTTTCTGGTTAAGCAGTCTTGGTGTAATCCCAGAATTACATTTTTTATCGATAATAGCTACCACTTTTTGAGAGAATGTGAGGTTTGTTCCATGATGAAACTAAGATAGCACTTCTTATTAACATATTAATATTTAACAGTTTTTATTCCACGTTGGTGGCAAACAAGGCCTTATTGTAAACATTTACGACCGCATATGAACATGTGCAACACTAACCCCCGTATCCACGCTAATTAAAAGTTGAGGACACCTCAAACTGATGCTGCCCTGTCACATGTCAATAGAAATAAAAGGGACAGCTATACCTTTATGTAAGGACGGCTCAGCTTTGGTTGACGTTTGTGGATTCGGGCGTAAAGATAATTATCCCTACTCGTGCGATTCCGACTCTCTGCTTTAGCCTTTTAGGGAGCTTTTTAATTACCACTGAAAACACGCAGTTTGTGACTTTCGCTCATAAAACATAACTTCGAACGACTTTTATACGAACAAATTTCCCTTAAGAAATTTTCCAAAAAAAGTATCTTCGAACAAGCTTAGTTAAAATACAGTTACGTGATAAAAGCTATTAAAAGTTATTCGACGTCGAGTCAATATTTGCCCTTCATTCTCTCTTGAACAGGCTTCAACAAGTTAGTCTTTCAAACCGAAGAGCTTAAGAATTAAAATATTAAGTAGTTATCAGGAAGTTTGAAAGAAAACTTCGAATAAGTGTTATTAATAATTCCAGAGTGATTGCTTAGTTAACTGTGAAAGTAAAATATTTAAAATAATATTATAAAGGTTGATACGTACTCGCAACGGTCTCAAATTCTCATACACTGATAAAAATTTAAGTAGATCGTGAACACAAATTACCCATGCGGCGTGTGGCCCCGGACAGTTAGTCCGCTTATAACAAACCGCCATTTTGATCACGCACACAGACACAATGAGCTTACAGGCGATACCGGTGAGAATCGGTGTCCTGGCCAGTCACACTGTCGCAAGTGTTTTTGTTTTTGTCGAACTGGTATCTACTTTATTTTTAAAATGCAGAGCGAACATATTAGTATCCCTAGGCGGTCAGGCAAGTTATGATACTGGAAAAAGGCGATAGGGATCTTTCTGTAAACTCTTTATTTAGTGACGTAAGTCTATGAATTAGAAAATAAGACAGACCAATTGCTGTGGTCTATGATCGTGAATGTCTGCCTAAAAGTTCAGTTATTTTTTAGTTAATGCCTATTTCACTGTACAATACATTTACCCGTGATAGTTCCTACAAAGCTCCGTTTATAATCATTTATCATGTAATTATCCGAAATTTTATTTTTAGTTTCAGTACCTACGTGTTCAAATTGTGAAATAAAGTATATCTTCTTATCTTATTCCGATTGAGATCAGAATCACTATTGACTGTACTTAGGTATAAGACACCTTCGTCTCTAGTAAAACGATATTTTCGAGAAAAAGTGCCTGAAGATGTTTACCGCCGCAATAGGCTATTTTCGTTCGAGCCAATGAATGAATGAACGGCTTCTCATTCATACGAGCTTTCGTATTCGAGTAGTAAGCTTACAGTCGCAGACAAAAATCATATTGGTGTTTTTGAAATTTTTTTTTTGAAACAAACGAAATGTATTGTTTGTCAATCACCGGTGGTTGTCATAGTCGTTTAAAAAACGGGTTATCCATACAAGACATTTAACCTTAGGATTTAAATCTGTATTATTTAGGTTTTCTGTAATGTAGTGCGCAGATATTTGTAGTCCTAGTTTATGATTGAGTAAGTAGGTACTCATTGACAAAGATTAAATAGAGAAAAAACCGATAATTTTAAGAAAAATAGGCGTCGGTTACTCGTTAAAAATTGTAACCAGAAAGCAAGCCAACTTACTGTCCATGTTGTAAGGAACAGCGAGCTATGCCGAGGATATGAATTGATTTAAATCACAATGACCTGACTGAATTTTTCCGTTGAGGTAGTAGGTCCTTGTACCTAACAAGAAAATGTACCTAATTACAAGGACCTAGTATCTCAACGGAACGACAAAAAGTGTGCTTGACTTCATTCTAAGCCACTTTTTCCTTATGTATTCCTACTTTCACTAACATATCTCAGAAAGAGACAGCAAGCAGGTGTCGCTGCTACGTTTGTGCCATGTTAAAGCTTTTCAATCGTGTGGCATGCAATTTCAAGTTTTTTTTTTTTTATATATTGCCCGTCAAGATGACCTCACTCCACCTGATGGAAAGCGGTCGTGAGGTCCAGATATGAGGTTGACAAGCCCAGTCATTTAAACGAATCACTGGGCTGGCCATCCTCACCTTGAAGGCCTGCAGAAATGCCTTTTCACGCCCCGCTTGAAGAACCCGGGACTATACAAAGTGTATGGAAAATCATTGATTAAAGAAATATATATCATGGCATACACATTTTTCCAATCAATAATGGTTCAAATATTATAGCCTCCTTGTGATTATATTAGTCATAGTTTAGGCCGGTTCTTGTAAGTTATATTAAAGTTCACTGGAGCTCATGAAGCGTGTTTAATATCAACTGAAGTAGTAAAGCAAGCAAATCGTAAACAGGACTCTAAGATTTGTGATCGGAAGAGCGTAAGCGAATGTTTGCGTTAGTGATTTAGTAGATTTGCAAATTTTCTGATAGAAAATTTTAAGTGATTTATAAACTTTAAGCTTATAGTTATTATTTATTTATTTATTCACTAGCGTTCCAAAATGTTACATATAGATGGTATATTTTAAATTTTTGACACAATTTTGGACCCTGTTGAGCACAGTAAATTTTGTTGGGAAATTAATGTTGTATACAATTAGACACTGGCTTTTGCAATCACTTTCTTCATTGTGCGCCTCTATTAACGAGTGGTTAAAGCGCTCTGCCGCTCAGGACGGGTTCAAATTCGAGGTGGGGCAGGTTTTTTGGTTATTTCGGAACAAGCCCGTGTTTTGTGACCACTAACCCGTGTTTGGCAAGGATGGTGATTAGGCAAATAGCCATTTACTGAAGCCAATTTTATTGCGATTTCCCAGTTATAATGGAGTGTACAAATATATTGATTAATTTATGACGATTCTTGGGTTAAATAAGTTCAGATGCTTTATAAGGATGCTATCTCAAATATTTGTTTAAAAAAACATTTTGGTACCATTTCAACCTGGTTTGGTGGCAATAAAGGTCTATGAATTGAGTTACACTCACATTTTTTTTATTTTAAAACTTTTTAATATCTCTTTTGTACGTGACTGTACAATTTTGAGGTCTTGGATGTCTTGGTGCTTGGGCGCTGCCCGGTAAAAGCCTTTGAACTTTAAGGGGTAAAGAGGTCGTATGGTTCATGACATACTTATAGATAACAACAGTCCTTCAATCCATTCTATTATTGACTGTCTCGTTGGATCAGTTGGCTGCGCGGTACAGTTTTTGTGTCACTTATCTAACTGGAGATTACTATTCATATCTGTACTCTTCAGAACTGTTTATTGTTTATATCGGCTACTGTCATAGTAGAAGCAGTCTCAGATTTTTATTTTCATATTTGATGAAAAATAACAAACTGAAATATAAATTAAACAAATCCAAAGTAAGTAAGTAATACGTGAAAAGACTACCGATGTCGCTTATCATGTTCATGAACTGATAGAAACCGACAAGAAACCCAGAACTTGCTTATTTTTGAGTGTTTTCCAAATTATTTACAAAATATCATGTGTTTTCGAAAAAACGCTAAATAAGTTGAACAGTGTCGTAGTTCAAAGAATTCTTCCTATCATATCTTTTTCAATAAATAAGGCTTTAAAAATAGAACCAGGGAACCAAAGTTTTCAGTGACCTATGTTGCCGACTGTAGCTAAAAACACTTGTAACAGCCTTCACCTTTACACAGATCCCCAACCCTTCTTCCGGCACCCCAGTTTTCCAACATAACCCTAAACATCTTCACAATTGCCCTTCATAGAGACGCGGACGCCTCTTCCCGACTACAAGACAAATACGCCCGTTCTAATGTAGTGCGCACTTGACCGATTTCCCGTCGGTCGTTATTAACGCCGGTAATGGAACGACCTAGTTCGGCATTCAGCGACCTTAAAACGGTAAACGGCATTGATTTGAAAAACAGTGATGAAGACGTTTAATTTAATTAATTTTAATATACAAATATATGTTCAGCAGGGACGTCTTGTGGCTGAGAGTGATGATGATGATGAATATACATATTTGAAATCCAGACTCACAACGAAATACGCAAAACAAGACTACAGAATATACTTCCACGCCATCAATCCTTCACAGTTTTATTTTGTTTATCTAGTAGTATAGACCAGATGTTTTCAAAAACAATGAATTTCCATTACCAAGCTAAACTTAGTCATGAAAATAAATACGTTGTTAATGAACAGGTTAGAAACAAAGTCTGATAGAATTGTACATCTAATTTCCTGCTAAAATAAGGGAAACGTCAGTAAAACACTTGCATTGCTGCAAATGGGAAAACTCAGCCGAAGTTGCACCATCTTAGTTTAACAATAACTACGTCACATTTATAATAGGTGACGTCATAACAATGAAGTTTCCACTTCTCGTTTCCGCCCATTAAATGAGTAACTAAGAAATGTAAGTTATTGTCAGTTATTGTTTCAGGTCTGATCGTGCAACTAGTGCTTAAACAGACTTACTAGATTAACCCCAGAATTCTGGTACATAACACATATTAATATAATTTAATGGAAGGTAGGTTACTTCACATGTAAGAGCTGTTCTACTTTTGGGTTCTTTTACACAAAGATAGAAACCAGAAAAATACAACCTGATCCTAGGACCTTCCACAATCCGGGTGGCTGCTTTTCCAACTGAGCTAGCGAGGCCGTTAACAGACCTGGCGAATTTATCTAGTGTATTTTACGTTGTTAGCCAACGATCGTTACATCAATGTTATAAGGCAAGTGCCCTTATAACACCCGAAAGAATATTTTTGCAATTATTTGACTTTCGATTCAGTGAACCTAGCTCTAAGATAAGTGATTATTTTTATTTTTAGCATTATCAATGCATTACTTGCCACACAAAGATAGAAACTAGAAAAAATATTTCAGCATTCAGATGCAAGGTTCCCATTCTAGAACGTTATACTTAGCTGTAATATGTTCTTATGTTGTGAATAAATAGTGACCTAAGTGCAGCATCATATTTATGAATGGCCTTCATTTGCAGGTTCTTAAACCAGTGCTTACGCCTACCATTAGCTTACACCAATGATAGTCACTGGCGTCTGTGGTGATGTTTTTGTATGGGACTTCAGTACAGCGCCCCTACTGAATAAAAATGTAACTAGAAATGGCATACAAGTTGCTGTAGGTAACTGTCGTAGTTTACTAGAGGTAAATTCACGGTAGGGGCACGAAGTAAACAGTTTACAGAAAGCCCGCTCTCGTCTTTTTCCAGTATAATTACCTAAACTTGCCTGACCTAATATTCGCTCTGTATATGAAAATGAAGTAGGTAGGTTATACATAATTGACAGAACCATCCAAAAACAAAATACATCATGTGAAAAATTGCATCAAGTCCGACAAAAACAAAAACACTCTCGACGTGTGACTGGCCGCGACACTGATTCTGAGCGGTATCGCCTTTAAACTCACTGTTTCTGTGTGCGTGATCAAAATGACGGTTTGTTCTAAGCGGGCGATCTGTCTAGGGCGCCGCGCGCCGCGCATGGATAATATGTGGTAGGGGTACATTTTACTATTTTCTTTATATGCTGCGAAGTTTTTCGACTTATCTGATGGCTTGTGTGTCTAAGTGCCTTACGGATTTCAAATGAAATATCTAAAATAGCTACAATGCTACCATAGGATCTAGTAAAAGTTCTAGTTAAAGCGAATGTCCCTAGTTCTATATTATTACAGTTGTTAGAAATCAGCGAAAATCCCTCGGCGTCAGAGTGCTTACCACTCATTCAAGTTTCCCACTTTCGTGGAACTAAATAGGAAAACGTGGAACTAAATAGGAAAACTTGAAAAATTGAAACTTCGACGACCGACTTGGTGTAATGGTTAAGAAGTTGGCTACTACACCAGAGGTCGCGGGTTCGATCCCCGCACAGTACAAACATTTGTGTGCATGAACATGTCTGTTTGTACTGGTCTGGGTGTCTCCTATGTATAATAAGTATGTATTTACAAAAGAAAAATGTATTTAAGTATGTTTATCCGTTGTCTAGTATCCCATAACACAAGCTTTAATTAGCTTACTTTGGGGCTAGATGGCGCTGTGTGGAATAATGTCCAGGGATATTTATTTATTTATTAATAGCATTTTTAGTCAAATTAAATACATTTACTCAGAATTTGGAATACTAGACGGAGGTTGTTTGCACCATTTATTTGAATTTCTATAGTTCAGTTAACGTTGACCCATTACGGAAGTTTCTTTTAATATTTTTGTAGTGTACGATATACACAGTGATATTTGATTTTACCTTACATTTTAGAATAAGGCCATGGTCACATATGGTATTTAGCCAATAACTACCTAATTCATAAAAAATAAAACAGTCTTACCACAATTTTTTCTCTATGGTAAAGTTGACTTTATGCATTGTTTAAGAGTTTATATAAATAAGGTAGTATCTCTTTTAAGTACGTACGGGTCCGAATATGTTTTTTGAAATATATCTAGGTCAGTTTTGTAGACTTTACCCAGGATTTAGTGCCTTTCAGCAATTAAAAGTGATTTAGCTTCTGTAAATTCAAAGATGTTGCATACTAATAAGGTTGGTTACATTCATGCATTTTGGGCTGAGTCTGATGTTTAGAGGCGTTCACATCAACCTTCACCTCTGTGCCAAGATGCTAATATAAGAACCATTTTGCAATGGTTTTATAAAAGTTGATGTGAACGCCTCTGTACAGCATCAGACTAAAGATGTACAGAGCATCAGATTCAAACTTGGTATTTTTAAGGTTACAGAATCAGTTCAGGATTAAATGTCTGATGCTCCATGCTTCGTAAAGCAAGATGGCAAGGATTAATGATCAATAACTATGCTAATGTCAGTTTTTGCTGTAAGCTAATATCAAACATAATACAAGCACTAGTTAATTGTGTATCTAATATTATTATATTACAATACACTTTTTCTCATGTCAGACAATCTTCAGGTAGGATTACTTGAAAATATCTCATCTCTCATCTTGGGAACGCAATGCTCAAAAAAATACAGTACCTAACATCCTTTTACATAAAATCTTTGATTGCTTAGATAAAAGATTTTTTCACCATTAGCTATTCAAATGATCTTCTTTTTTTATGATATAAAAGTGGGTATAGAATATAGCTTTTGCTAAAGCATTTCATTATAATGTAACATTTTTACGAACGGTACAATACAGGCAAATGCCCAGATTTCTAATAACATTTCCATGTAAATTTGCTTGGTTTTTTAAATCAAGTCGTAACGGAACATCAAGTGTCATGATCGCAATGTGCTTTGAGTAGATTTAGAAACGACGAATGCTCGATGTTCTACAAGTGAATGCTTAGGGCATGAAAAAACATACGACAGCCTATTGTACATTGTACTAGAACCAGGTACCTGGTTGACCTAATGCAGTGAACGGTATCATTCAATCAATTTGTTTTCCTTAGTCCAAATTTACTTCTGTTATTCAATAGCAAATTGAAGTTCGGCCAAGAAGCAGATGACTAGCCAATAAAGAGAGTGAGTTTATTGCGCTTTTAGAACACCACTACAAACGATCAATCGTAAAAATATCGAAGCCGCAGCAAACATCATGGCCTCTGACGAGTAACTACATCACTTTCATGACTCGCTTAAGCCTAGGCCATACTGCTGTTTAATTGACACTAGCTTTTGCTCGAGCAAACCCTATTGTAGCAAATGAAGATCGTGTTTTGCCAAAATTCAGGTTTTCTTGAGTTATAGAGATTTTTAAAAGCAACTTATTTTTAGTAAAAGTAATATGCTTTTCGCACACAACTCGTCATTAGCTAGACCCCAGCACGCACTAATAATAAATTGTACAATATGTGTTGTTGCTTGGGTTTTAATATATTTGGCTGGCTGGGAAATCACGTACTGGTGTAATTTTGTACAATTTCTTACGACCGGCAAAATGTATCCTTTCATTTGTATGTTAATAATTTTGAAAATGGGCACAAAAATAAAGATACAATTTTTAGAATAGAATAGAAATATTGTTTATTTGGTACTTATCAAATAGTTATACATGACAAGTTACAAAATTACAAGGTTACACGTGAGTACCAAATAGGTCTCCGCTCAGCTTTTTGTCGTGGCACTGGTATGATACCACGACGCTGGTTTTCTGAGAATGTCTTAAAAGTGGGCATGTAGCACCGCTCAAAACAATCATTCCTACATATTATGTTCTAATAAAGTAAAAAAAAAAGATCAACATTAAGTACTTCTAGTAACAAAAAATCACATACAGAAAAAAAAAGATAAAATTTAAGGACAAATAAAAACTTACACAACACGCTCGCAAGATTTGGCAAACATCAATAAAGTTAGTCTACTATAACTAGGTATAGTGTGTGGGTGTACCCAGGTATCACTAATTATCATATATTTATAGTATTTCTGCTATTCTGTTTCTACACAAAGTGGAAACTAGAAAAATTTGACCTGGTCCTGGGACTCAAGCGGGATTCGAACCCGCAACCTTTCACAATCCGGTTAACTGCTCTTCAAACTGAGCTACCGAGGTTGTTAACAGACCTGGCGAATTTATCTAGTGTATTTTACGTTGTAAGCCAACGTTGTTTCATCAATGTTATAGGCAAGCGCCTTTAATATTTTTTATTTTTATTTTTTAGCATTGTTTAATGCTGAAAAATAAAAATTCACTAATTCTGTTTCTGTATTACACAGTATTAATTAAATAAAATAAACAATCAGCTACCGCCTTTATTACTCACTCTCTCTTGCTTCGCTCTAATAAAGGATACCAGGTTGCCGTACACATTAACAGACAAATATAAAAAATATATCCTTCAATGAGAAACATCCTTAACCCAGTATGTACCACAGCAGCTATATCACTGCTATGAAGCTTATCACTGTCTGCACACGGCTTTATATGACGAATCTAAGTTGTAACCATATTGTGCTCGGCACATCTGTTCGTTTCTAAAGAGCATGTAAAAACACAAAGATGTTTAACGTTGGCTTCCTAGTCCCACTATAAACTTTTCTAATATAACTTGAAGTCTTGTAACTTAAATACGACTTACGTTCTCACTTCTTACTATATCCAAAACGATGGTCAGTAACTGTTGGGGTATTGCGGCAGATTAAATACGCGGAGTAGATTATAAACAGGTGTATATTCGGAGTAAATCACAATACAACAACATTTGCCATACGTTACATGGAACCCAAAAGTAAACAATATAAATCGACTCTTAGTTCTATTTGGCAACTGCATCAATGTGGATACAGCATGCAGGTTGCTTTCTAACAGTAACATATTCAATAAAAATCGCACTGCCTACAAAACTTTTCTGTTTTACGCTTTGAATGTCTGGTGGAGAATGCCCTAATGGCAAAAAGGCTTTTTGTGAATACTCTAAATGACTAACTTAAATTATCATAATATATCCTGCTTATTTCACCAAAAGGGTAGGGTAGAGTAGTGGGTTTCGATGGACGAATATTTATGTGATGCAGATGTTTTGGTTGCCCTCTGTCTTGGTTTTATTATCTATTTATAAATATTGATCAGTTTTGACACCCATAGTACAAACTTTGCTTACTTGGGGTCAGATGATCATTGTGTAAGATGTCCCAGATATTTCTTCATTGTTTGTTAATTGATATTAATACCATTGGTGGAAATTGGGCTTCTGAGGGTTCCGTTCACCACGACGGCCACAGTCACTTGCTATCTAATTGCTTGGGATATAGCCGTGTATGTTATGTTGTTAATTGGATTGTACTTTACACAACACCACTAATCCAAATGTGCATAGGAGATTACTGTACACCCTAACATTCCACCAAATTGAATTATTGCTATCTCATCATCAAATTGGTTCAATTAATTCTGTATTTGTGTAATGATTGAATAACGCTGAGTAAACACCTAGCTAACATTACATGACATACATTATTTTATGTTAGCTTGTAGTACAGTCAAAAGCATAAATATCCGGACGTTTTAGAGGTGTCAAAAACATCTGAGATAAACATTAGCTACAAATACATTTCTACAAGTCAATAAAGAGTCTGAACGAACTTGCGTATAGATATTTGTGGTTAATGTTTTGCTCAGACATTTTTTGAGCCTTGGAAACGTAAATATATTTATACTTTATTTCTATATAAATGCTTTGTTTGTTTGTATGTGTATTCACTTTGGGTGTTAAGTTATATTTTGTACATTTATGTCAAGATTTTTAATTGCAAAAAAATTAAACCCGGCCTGGCCTACCCGGGGAAAAATAATACTAATTAAAATAAAAGGTTGGTGGCCCAACAGATGGTTAACGCATCGTTATTTAACTCTCAATCGCACTAGCAAACAGTAGTTACGAATATTGCACGAATTACATGACTTAATTTGGCACAGTAGCTCGAAATATTAAATTTATCACACGGATCGTCTCTGTCATAAAACCTTAATTATATGCGGTATCAAACGAAATACTTATTTGGCCATTTAACATAGAGACACTTAAATAAAATATAACAATGGGCGCAGACACAATTGGTCGCAAAAGCAGCCATCAAAATATACTAAGTTTGGAAATTTTTACCATTTTTGACTGTATTGTGTCACTTCATAACCTACGTAATGGGTCTATGGTTTTTATTTGTTTTATATTAAATTGTACAATAGTTTAGGCAAAAATTGCCATCTGCCAAACTATTATAGTTGCGTAGCTGTTGCCAGTGATATTGCCTGCATAGACTACGCATTTTTTATTTTTACACCCTGTACGAAAATATACTCTATAATATAATGCAGATTCTTAAGTAATACGTTTATAAAGTTCTATGATATTCTATTCAGCAGTTTTCACATGATGCTGAAATATACAAATAGACAACCTCGTTGTGTTTTTTGTAGCTAAGTTATTACTTCCAGGTGGAGAATTTATTCTAGAATAAAACGCATTTTTAAATATATTCACATAAATACAGCTATTGTTGATTGTATTAGGCTAAAAGTCTGCTCAAATTGAGTTCATTGATAGTTCCCGTGATAATAATTTGATATTATGATATAATTGTTCGCTGTTCCACCGTGTCGTACAGTAGCTCGTGAGCAATCCCCGCTGTGTCGTATGCAGAGGGCGCTTAACATGTTACTGGTCGCTAACCCTGATTGGGATATATTCATTGACAGTCCTCAATCGCTTTTAAACAAAGTCGAACAATTGGTGTAATGTATTCCTTCCTGTAGCTTTCATAATTATGTAACTGGGATCATCCCGTTTAATTGTGTTAAATAAATAATATCGCACGGACCTTCTCCCGGGCGAAAATAATGAAAACGGATCGTAAACATCACCTTACGTCAGGTTACGTCACTCACCGTCCGAGCCAGGGCGGGGATCATGCCGGATTATGTAGTTTTGTTCACCGTGGCGGAAAACTATATTTACTAGTTTTTGCATTTTTTTATCCCATAGGTATTTCGATAATCTTCTTTTAGTGGTCCCTACATTTTTCAAGGAACCTACATGCTTAATTTCAGCATTCTACACCCACTAGTCGCCGGAAGGGCTTTCACCCTCATGTGGCCCGCACTCAATCTGTTTGCTGCGTCTTTTCTGGTCCGCACCGCTAGGGAAAGCTCTGGAATGCTCTTCCTGCGTTTGTATTTCCGGATACTTATGTCAACCTTGGTATCTTCAAGGCCAGAGTGAATAGGCATTTTCTAGGTAAGGGTGTATCACCATAAGTCTTGCCATCGCTTACCACCAGGCGAGACTGAGGCGAAACGCAACCCGTTGTATGTTAGTCACTCAGTCAGTATCGAAAGAGTTTTAAATTCGGGTCTACATCATCATAATCAAATCTCCGCTGCAATCCGTTCCATTTGTTCCGAAAAACCAAAAACACACTTTGCCCGATTGGATTTGTGTCCATGAGCGGCGGTAATTTTTTGCCAACAACGTTGCTACAAAAAACTACTAAATTGCGAACGAATTATAAAAAAAATATACCAACGTGCTCGACTTTCACTACTGCCTCTGTTATGAGTATCACCTCCGAATGCAGAAGCGACAGTCAACGTTGAGCATCCTTCGAATTGATGCTGTCCTGTCATAATGTCAGTAGAAAATAATGTCAAATTAATAGTTCCAAGTTCCAGGCTTAAATTAACATCTAATAGTAACTACATTCCATTAATCGATTAAAGTTCATAACAAATTACCAGAATCCTTATTCAGTGAAAACAAATACCCCACCCCACATTCATAAACAAATTGAAGAAATATCTCCTTACTAAATGTTAAGAGCATAAATTAATATTCAATTGATAGAGTTAGCAATAAATAAATCCAATAATTATAACTATTCTGTCATCACTAATCTGAATAATAATTATACTAATAAAATAATTTCACTAATTTTATTACGGATGTAAAGTGTAAATTCAATTATTGGTCATACTTTCCGCTAATTAAGTATTATGCTTTTTAAATAACTTCATCTTATCTTTGCTTTGTTTCCTACATTAAGTGCAGTATCATATCGTTTCAATGTTTAAATACAGGTTAAAACTATTTTGTATGACCCCCTTAAAGGGTGGAGGGTTAATAACCTGAGCTACAGGATTTTCCTAATTCAGGTATTAGCCCGCCATAGTTTACTTCACTGTGCAGGTTTAACTATACTGTGACCATACCGTAGTATAACTTTAAAACTACCCACATTGTACTTTGTTTTTTATAGTGTGTGTTATATTATTGTAAAACTATGGTGAGAATAAACGTTTTTATTATTATTATTATTGTTATGTTGGTAGGATTAAACTCACGGGCCCATAGGGACCCGGTCCTTTGAGGCTCGCGTGGGGCCGAAGCCAACACGTAGAGGCCTTTTCGTACCATTTACTCTAATTTGAAATGAGTATACATCTGCCGGGTTTTGTCTCTCACATAAATATTGAAAATCTACCCAAAGACAACACCCGGCAGATGCATGAACTATTGAACACTATAAAGAAAACAATAAAAACTGGGCTATTGGAATGTAAATTCGGTGGACTGGATTACTGGGTTATTGCTTGAGACGACGGACATCTGCCATAAAAATTGTCTCAAAGTTTTATACCTGGCAGACGGTGACTTGCCACTCACTAGATGGGCCCCCAAAATGTGCCGACACAAAAGGACGGCAAAGGCGGCAACATGGCCGTGAACGGCTCAGGGTGTGGAGAGGTGTGCACCGCTTTCTACGAGGTGGATAAACCACCTCCCCAACTCGCGACTTAGGCATGTTTCACTTCCACCCTGCGAGCATTCCGCTCTAACGCCCCACTCTGGACGGCCAGCTAAGGCAAGCCAGAGGTGAGAGTCCTGCGGCCCCCCTTGGGTTCCACTCCAGCCGGCCGGCTAAGGCAAGCGAAGGCGGAGGGCCTGACCGACTCTCGGGGGAACTCGGGTCCGTGGTGTCGCTACACACCAACAGCTCGCCACAAGCTGCCCTGCGGGTTAGCGTCGGGATGATGGTAGCCCGTGGTGTCGCTACGCATCAACAGCTCATAGAACTGCCCTGCGGACTTATTATTATTATTATTAATTACTATAACATCGTGCATTGTGAGCAACATGTTATGTATATATTTTTTAATCTTTAATTTTTAAATTTGTAAACCTATCTTTTCTCTTTAATTAGCGTTTCCTCTCTTTCATTACCTTTTTGCGTGCCCGACTGGGTCCATAATTGGTCATGTATCATACTATAACTTACCATCTTCTGTACATCTGCAATCAAGCCATCTTCCTTGTAAATAAAATATTGAGTATTGAGAAATGAAAGGAATAGCTATACATGAAGGACTGCTAAAGTTTGTCTGGATTCGGGCGTCAGGCACGTTGATATTCTTCAATACAACCCATTTGTTTTCTGACACTATAGACACTCATAGTAGAAGTTCTACGTAGTCTAGCGTCAAATGGCATTATTTTGTAAAAAAAAATCTCTGAAAATGTCCTAGAATTCAATTCAATATTTTTATTGCATGTCACATGGAGAAAAGTAGACAATTTATAAACATAGTAACTAGCTATTTAATAACTACATAGTATATACCAAAGTCACTTTCCTCTGTCTGTCCCTATGTATGCTTAGATCTTTAAAACTACGCAACGGATTATGATGCGGGTTTTTTAATAGATACGAGTGATTCAAGAGGAAGGTTTATATGTATATCATGCATAATATAGTAGAAAAACACGGATAATTTTATAGGTTTCTAATGAGATGTCGTGAATTGCAAACGCTGCCGCGCTGGCTGAACCCCACGAGATAGATCAAAATAATATACTACAATATTGTATCTACACCTTAAAAAGTCTACAAAAAGTCCGCGATGGTACTCGTTTATACCTATGTCTATCTCTTAGGGATAATCAATAGCCATTTTTTATCCTTTACTTTCTACGAGAAATAATGGCTTATTTACGAAGCGATTTTAAGCAATACAGCATTAATCCTTATCCAATTAAGTACCTTAAATGCATTCTGCATTTAATATAGATAATTATGGGCCCCCTCACAGCATATAATTCAAATGAATATTTTCGAAGACATTACATACTTAAAATGCAGGGATATAGCGGTACCTGCCGTGTCATATAAATGAAGTTCATGCGGGCGAAGCCATGGGCGTAAAGCCAGTAATACATAAACTGTGATTTACAGTTAAAAATCCTTTTTCTAGTAGGATTTCCAAAACCACTATAAGACATTGTAACTGACACGATTGGCGTAATGCGCTGTAGCACGGTTTCTCGCCTCGATTTTTGAGTACGATTATTTGTATGGTACCTCGTAACACAGGAATATTAATCCCTACTTCGAGACCATTACAAGAGGTGTGTTGTCTGGCGCATATTTATTATTTTTTTATATTTAACTAAAATAGCGCCCTGATGAAATAGACACAATGTGGCCTGCCTTTTTACGTTAAAAATAAAAGCCCGTTTATCTTTCAGTGCTATAAATAGTGATCCACAAAGGTAATACTTAGTTTACATAGTAAAATAGTAACTATAATACTTTCCAAATAAATAAACGCCACTGGAAATATATATAACAATAGAATTTCCTTATTAAACAAGACACTGGTCATTTTTCTTGGGAGCTGCAACCTTCGCGTAAGAAAGGAGGAAATAAAAGCGAGACGAGAATAGCACGAGTCTTCAAGAAAAGTTTTCAGAGTCGCATTTTTAACCGTCTGGTTGCAGGCGGTGTCCATTTATTTGACATTCGTTTTTTTGCTCGGAGATATGACATAGCGACAGCTGGGAAGGCTGGCGCCCGATTAGTTTTTCATAGCATTTGCTTGGCGATACTTTAGGGTTAAATGCTTAAGGAAATCTAAGAAACTTTTCAATCCAATAAAATGACCAGGTTATCTTGTATCCTGTTCTAAAGTTTTGTTATTGACTTACCTCTTTTGAAACACATAATACCATAATACTTATCAGGGCCCCTCGAGTGTGTGGAATACTGCTCTCATCTCTGGGACGGTTCTGCCAAGTACCTACTTACTCGAAGCTTAACACACACACAGTTTGCAGCGGCGTGCTATCCGTATTATTGGAAACCCAAAGGCAACTTTGACCGTTGAGCCTCTCCAATTGCGTAGAGACATTGCCAGGCTAAGTGTTCTCTATCGCTTCTACAATGGGGAATCCTCTGACGAGTTATTCCAGCTTATTCCACCTTCACCTTTCCACTCCCGTACCACGCGTGCTGGACTACGGCGTCATCCACACACAATTCAATATTTGTTCGCCCGAACTAAAAGGTTCGGTGACTCGTTTCTTTGTCGTACCATACAGACGTGGAACGCTCTTCCAGCACATGTGTTTCCTTCCTCGTATAGTCCCGGGTTCTTCAAGCGGGGCTTGAAAAGGCATTTCTGCAGGCCTTCAAGGTGAGGATGGCCAGCCCAGTGATTCGTTTGAATGACTGGGCTTGTCAACCTCATATCTGGACCTCACGACCGCTTTCCATCAGGTGGATTGAGGTCATCTTGACGGGCAATATAAAAAAAAAGTGGTTTTCGTTACAAGAAAAGTAGTAAATATACGTTGCTTTTAAGCAAATCCAAAATATTTTTGAGTTAATTTCAATGTTTTGGTGGAAAAGGTGGTTGTCATGGCATACGGACGACTGCAGGTCAATCTTTGCTTGCAGACAAGGTGCCCACATGTGAAGCTTGACGTGCTGTCGTGTGAACATTATGCATGAGATATTTTATTAATAAATAAAGATGTAAAGAATTTCAGCTTCAACATGAGTTATTCTTTTCCAAATAAGAGAGCTTCCTGGAAAATACATTCCTAAATAATTTAGCAATTCTTTAAACAAACTTTTTACTCGAATCAATTAATCTTCTTGGACGGTGAAAGTTTTAAAATAAATAATGAACAGTACTCCGGAGTGTGCAAATTGATTTCTTTTTGGTTTTGTTTTACGAACGTTTTTAAATTTTTTTTCGTAAGTAATTTGTTCAGTTGTAATTTTGGTCTGAATGTTATTTGGTACAGACAGGTCACTTGGTAGTAATGACCGGGAAATTTTGTACTTTTGATACACAATAATAGCAATTACTTATTTTGACAAAGCTTGAAGAGAAATATTTTAAAGATAGAGTCTGCAAGTTACGACGAATGAATTTGGCTAAACCGATTTGACGAATAACTAAAATGAAACTTCTTGAAATGTGGATTATAAAAGATCTATGAGTATCTGAGTATAGATCTATTATTGGTGAAAATTGTAATTCGTTTAAAATGCCATACATGAAAACGTACCGAAATATTCTCAGATTTATAATAAAAGTTATATTAATATTACGATTGTGGTGGCTTACTTTTCTATTTTTCAGGAAATTTAAACACAGTTGAATCCTTTATCAATAGGATAATTTATGCCATATTTATACAAAAAGATAAGGATTGCAATAATTGTCTAGGTTAAACAAAACTTAATCGACAAATCCCAAGGACATCTTACACGATGATCATCTAAGCCGAAATTAAAGCAGAGCTGATTTATTTACTTAAATATTTAACAAATAAAACAACCATATACAGAATGTTGGTTCAGGTTAAGAACTGAACCCCCGGCCTCAGTCCCAATAAAATGCTCCAAGTACAACCTTCTATCCGAAACGGAAGATAAAAGCGACTAAGGCTGGGCACAAACGTGGACACTTTTGTGTCTTGTGTCAGATATAAGCTACCGATGAACATTTGATTTCTATAGAACACTCCCGGCGCAATAGGTTCGTAAACTGTGTCCGATCACCGCTACAGGACACAGCAAGTACGGTTCCCTGTGATGGTGTGCCGTGTTGGCAACAAAAAAGTCTACGTTTGCACAGCGCCTCAAATTAAAGTTGCGTTGTCAATGTCTTTCAAATTAACGTTTTTTCTTGGACAGTTAGTAGCCTTGAATAAATTTCTATTTAAGTGTGATTTATCTAATTTCCAATATCGCATTGCTTATCTCCAAGATGAGTGTGTGATTGATAGTTCTAACTTGTTTTTGATTAGATCTATCTTAAGAGAAAATGTGGCGATAGAGTAGTATATATGTTTGAAGGTACGATTTGCGTAGTGCGCTGAAGCACGGTTTCTCGTCCTGGTCATTCCTGGTTAATGAAATTCAGGAAACGATCTCTCTTAAATTGGCTCTGGTCTGAGTGTGCTTGGAGACGCCCCTGGCTTCGATCCTTGTCTGGTACCTCGTAACACAATGCTATTTTTAAGAGTAAGTGACAAAATCTTCTTCGACGTAGATAATAAGATAACTTTTCATCTTTAAAAGTGGTAATATCTTGTGAAATACTATAAATAATTGATCCCTAAATTCTGAGGATAAGTAACGATAATAAAATTTTGCGGTCCGATTTGATTTCAAAAGTTCTAAAAGTGCTAAAATTACTTTTTTCCTATATCGGACCGCAGACAAAGTGTGCTAAGAATGACGTCATGCACACTTTTGTTGTCTCCTGCTGCTGATGTTGGTCCTCCTATATTGAAGGTCATTGAAAACTGTATGGCTACCTTGAGTTCAAACCAATGACAGCGGCTAGTGTCATCGTTGACGTTTTTGTATGGGACTTCAGCACAACCCCCCTAGTGATTAGAAATGGAACCAAAAATGCCATATAAAATTTCTAAAGTCAACTATCGTAGTTTACGCAGAAATTACGCATGCGGCGCGGCGCCTCTGACAGATAGCCCGCTTAGAACAATACGCCATTTTCGACGCACGCACACAGAGACGTGAGTTTACAGGCGAAGTCAGTGAGTTTCAGTGAGTCGAAAAGTCGCACTGTCACGAGTGTTTTTGTTTTTGTCGAACTTGGTGCAATGTATATCTAACCTACTTACCTCATTTTAAAAATTCAGAGCGAATATAGAAGTAACCCTAGGCGGTTCACGCAAGTTTAGGAAAAAGGTGCAAGCGGTTCTTCTGTTAACTCTTTATTTTGTGGTTTACATGACAGAAATCATGGTAGACACACTGGATGTTTATTGTAGATGTCAGGATTGTTGAAAAGTTGAAACCTAGCTAGTAGATTACTAATAGTTCACTTTCACCGACAGATATTTACCTAGAGCTATTTTTATGTGACGTTTTATTACGATAGCTCAGTAAAAGATGAAAGTGTTTTCAGGTCCATAAAGTTGTTTAGCAAATCAGTTTACGAGGTTTTATTTCGTATCAATTTTACGGTGGTTTTCCCCAGTTTTTATGGCGATTGTTCAACTTTGGTGACCCTGCCGTGTCCAGCCATAAAAAAACGCAAGTAATCTTTTGGTTATCTTGATCACGAATGGGGACAGGTTTTCGTAAAAGGATGCGATGTTTACAAGTAGTCAATGAATGAAATAAAAAATAACAGCAGTTAGCCAAAGGACTCCTTAATTATAATTAAATTATCGCTATATTTTATTGATGATGATTGAAAAGGTTTTTCTTGACGAGTTCATAAGAACTTGTGACATATTAAATTAATGTTTCCTGAATATATGGTTTCGTACAAATGCCAAAAGAACAGCTATTCTCAACAGACAATGACGACAGGTGGATCTTACAGTTGTTAATAATTATTGCGGACTACAGATAATATTATATTTTGAAAGCAATACACAGCCAAAGAGTTTAAACAAAATTAACACAAGTGGCAGAAAACTTTCCGAAATGGATGAAGGAAGTTGTTATGTTACGTGGCCAACAGCAATTAGGGTCGCCATGATGGATAGGTACACAGGACATGGATTGTGTGATTGGAAATAAGCAATTCAGCCACATTGAAATATATACGCTGAAAATGAATCAAGCTGAAATTAAAATCCTGTCAACCAAAGTCTGAAGAAATGAAGGTCCTTACACTGACATGTGTGTACATCATGGAAATAGGTATTTTCGTTTCTAATGATGCCTATTTCTTGACAAACCAGTGTTGAATTCCAGATTATGACCAAGAGACACTAAGAAGTTAGTTAAACCATTTCACATAAGTGCGTTATTCAGTAAGGACTGTTATATTATGTTAATCAAGATTTATAATCACATTCCCCTAGTAATTAGAGAACTACCGCTAAAATTATTTAAAACAAGGCTACATCAATGGCTTACTGAAAAATGTTTTTATAGTTTATAAGAATATTTTGACAGTTAATGTTTTAAATTTTATTTTTATAATCGTGATGATATTAATGTTGTTAATTGTATTAAATTAACTTGTTGACATAATAGTATTATTTGAACTACCTATTGGCATTAAGTGTTGTATTTTTTGTTATTTTTACTTTGACATTATCCTAATTTGTTAATTAATCTTATTATTTTATTTTCATGAGCATGGTTATTAACTTTTCCTGTTTTAGTTATTTTTTAATGAATGCCATAACCCATTTGAAATGTAGCTTTAAACATTTTTGCATGCTAAATTAAGGTAAAATATGCTGATCTTATTTATTATATGACATCTTGTTAACCATATTTTAATGCAAATAAAATATTCTATTCTATTATATTCTGGGTGCTTCAAAATTCGATAAAGCCATTGACGTTGTACTGTATATTTTGTTTTCAGTCGCTCCAGGGTATTTCTGCCTAAAAAAAGTCACCAGAGCTTGATTTTGTTGAGAAAATCTTGGTCAGTTAAAGAATAGGTACAAATGATTATGAGAATGCGCTTGAAAATAGTAAAGATTTTTATATAAAAAATATTATCAAGACGAAAGATTTGTTTGTTTGTTTGTATTGAATAGGCTCCGAAACTACCAGATCGACTTTGAAAACTATTTCACCAATTTAAATGTACATTATCAGCAAGTGACATAGGCTATTTTTTAGGCTATATTTTAACGGAAGAAATAGACTACGCGGGCGAAGCCACTGAAAGACAGGTAGTTTATAATATTGTTAATCTACATTATTATTGTAATTTGTGTTGTCAATTGTATCAATGTCATCGTCGTTCACTTGATAATAAATATAAAATGATGGCATAGAGATATTACATTAATAATGCTAACATTACATTTTCTTGAGAGGATGAATTCCTTGTCGATGGTGATAACACGCATTATGAACCAAAGTCCTTCCTTTGATTTCGGTTTATCTTTTAGAGTGTGATTTTATTGTGAGTTTTCAATGGTATAGTTAATTCAAATTGATAGTTTGTTCAGTCATTCCTTCTGCTGGGGACTTACCTAAATGGATTAATCTGATAGCTTATTTTTTCGTAACTTTTTCTGTCTTGTCCTAAACAAAAAGCTTTTATTTCTGTCTTTATCCGGATGTGTCGTGGTGACCTGGTAACCCTGACTGTAGTGGCGCGCCGCCAAACACGCTTCGTATTGTCTTCTTGTCAACGACTGGCATATTTTATATTTATTAGTTTTAGTTTTTGTTTTAAAATAGAGATGAAATGTGGTCGCGTTTAATTTGATACTTTTGATTTATGACGTTTATTAGAGACTAGCTTTCCGCCCGCGGCTTTTCCCGCGTGGACTTCATTTTTATGACATCCTGAAATGAACCCATATGCAATTTTGAGACTTCTAGCACTTGAAGTAACCCAATAACAACCCCTAAGAGGTAGAAAAAAAACCCGTCTTAGTAAGCACCTACGTCTAAAGAACCTCATGCAAAATTTGAACTCCTATCACTTGTAGTTTCTGAAACTTCGTGATGAGTAACCTTACGCTTTTAAATATTTTTATAATTTCGCATGCGTATTTTTAATTTCACAATATATCAGAATCTAATAATCCAATTAATGTTTTGTAAAGGACAAAGTTTATTTCGTAAAATTCTCTTGATGATGAAATAACTTTTAAACATAAGGATTGATATGCTTGTGTAGTAAGTAATAATGCTAAAATCTACCTTTTTTTAATTTATTATTTACATTATTTTTAAACACATAACATACCTTATAGCTAGTTATTTAAAAAAGATAGATGTATTGTGGCGCACACTTTTTTATGGATCTACTAAAAACCCCTTATTTTTGTAGTACATTTTCAGCATGTAGATTGTAGAATCATCAGTGGGGCCAGCGCACGCACGAAAAGATTTACGGTGGCACTTTTTTTCCGGATTACTTAATAAGTTTTAATTCATCTGGCTGAAAACTAATTATTTCAAAACAAATATATGCTTATAGTAATCACGGTTAATTTAGCTTTTTATCAGTGAAAGATTTTTTGAAATCTGTTCTTTAGTTTCGGAGATTACCTGTCCCAAACATACAAACTCACGAACTCACAAACGCTTACCTCTTTATAATATTGACTGGAGATACAACGAGAGTAGAACTCAAACTCAAATAACTTTATTCAAATAGACTGTATCTGTACTTTCAAATGTTCAAATTTACAGCAAAATATACTAAATAATAGACATAAATACCATAATAATATGGATATATAAATACACAGTATACAGACATAATGCGACTCACCACCGCGTCGGAGTTGTTTCTTGCTGAGAAGACCCGGCGAGAAACTCAGCAGTTGCTCTTTTAAACTTGTTTTGGGTTTACAACAGGCGTTAGTAAAGTACAAGCAGTGTGTCATTTTAATACAAATAAAACTGAAAGAATTAGAAACAAAGTTCATTTAAACAGAGAGTAGAAAGTTTAAAGCATTGAAAAAAAGAAAGAGTTTAAAGTGCGTGATGCAATGCAGACCATATTCGCGCTGCGATAAAACATTTCAAGTGTTGCAGTCAACAAAGGCTACGTGGACTAAGAAATAGGTGAATCAAATATCCAAAAGTTTGCTAAAACTTGCTACAAGCTTCCAAACATTGTTTATTAACCGCATTTTCTCATACATTGCAACCTTGGGTTACGTTACTACAGTGTTTACCGCATATTGGAACCGTCGGGTTTTTTATTTTATATGACAGCGAGAGCGAGTTGGCTTTGCATTAAGGAGCAGGTGTTGTGTACACGACTTAAATTACATAGCTCGCTTTGCTCAGGATTTTCTTGTCAGTTACTATATTCTTAAATATGTTTATTTAATATTTTAGCTGTGCCTGACTCAGGTACCTATATAAAAAATATCGTAAGCTTGTAAATATTAAGATTGATTATATCATAAGAATTACAAGCTTATTTTAAACTTTTTTATAAAACCAATTTCACAAATATTCGAATCGAATAAAAAAAAACACTTAATGAAATCTATGTAATATCAATGTAGAAAGGTCTCAAATTGGGTACTAAGGTCGTATAACACTAGCAACAGATA
The DNA here is from genome assembly GCA_947369235.1 of Udea olivalis. Classification (NCBI taxonomy): domain Eukaryota; kingdom Metazoa; phylum Arthropoda; class Insecta; order Lepidoptera; family Crambidae; genus Udea; species Udea olivalis. Next base: position 18,880,168 of record OX376342.1, read on the forward strand.
GTGGGAACGTCGTCCGTGTCCGATCGCCAGCCAAAAACAAGTGTTACATGGGATATACGGGTGTAGCAAATGTTCATTTGAACACATTCTTGAAACTAATATACACGGTGTCGGGTTTTCATGTGGTCCAAACGAAAACCATCGATAGAGGGGTCCAGGGGCTACTCTAAGGACCCCCATGTATGTTCCGCGAAAATTTATTGTTTTCGAGAAAACACGCCAGTAGTTAAAAAGGGATAGTATGAACAATGTACGAACGCGAGAGCAGCCAAGGGAAGACTAACAAAACAGTTTGTAAACTTGAAGAAAGGGATCAAAACTGGTATTTGTAATGACGTCTGATGTCTTAAGACAGATTATCTCAAAGTAAACTTTTTTAATGCCATTGGAAATCAATTGAGTTCATGACTGACGAAATTTAATTTGATATTAAAATCCTCCCATTTCAGTTTTTTTTTTTTGACATGAAGTTCTTGCCGTTGCTGATTAAAATTTGACAAGTAGTGGGTCCACATAGTAGGCAAGTTTTTGAAATGGGTCCTGAAGTTTTATGTTATGTGCTTTTTTGGAGTTACACCACCCTAAAGAAAGAAGTAAAAAATCATCCGAATAAAAAAAGTTCACTGTTTATTTTTTTTTGCAGAAAATAATTAGCCTGAGTTACAACTGTAGTGGTGTAATGAAAGGCCTATTAATCGTTCACATTCACAAAAAAAATCAAGGTTCTAGTAGTAATGCTTTAGAAGAAATCATAAAAAAATGCGTCATTTTGGGTACTAAGAAAAATTTAGAAAAATGCTGTTTTGCTCGAAAACTATAAATTTTCGCGGAATATACAAGGGGGTCCTTAGAGTAGCCCCTGGACCCCTCTATCGATGGTTTTCGTTTGGACCACATGAAACCCGACACCGTGTATACAGTGGCTAAATAAAAAGTTTATACTTAGGACAATAAATGGCCACCCGTTGTTACGACGAATGTTCTTCAAAACCCGTCAGCCAATCACAGTGCAGACACAAACGTTACTGCTCATAGCCAGGTGGCGCGTATTTTCTTCTAACAAAAGATAACATTGTATTTTAGTTGTGGAAATTAGGAACTAATATTGTGGATGTGTAACAAAGGCGATCGGCTATAATCTTCTGACCAAAACGCAGCGGTTGTCTTTGCGACCGAGACAGGAGACTGAAAAAGGAGACACTATTAATGGTCATTGCGACTTTGTATGGGCGATCATCGGCGCGTGTACGTCTCGTGTACCTTTATGAATCAATTGAATCGTGTATCAATTGAATTTCAGTGTCAAATATATTATTTTACGCACCTGGTATATTTAACAACTAGGTATTTGAACAAATCTATCTACTTCAAACTTATGGGACCAATACACATGAGGGGGATCTGAAGACGATGAAGAAAAATAGTCGTCTTCGACAGAAATGAATTGCCGTCACGTGTTTGGGAAAATAAGCAAATGTTTTGCGTCTAGAATATTTCAGTATTAACCAAATAATGGTAAACCTCCTTTTTAAACGCAGACAAAGATATTTTGTAGAACCATGTTAATAGGTGTCTCTTTAGAACCAGAAGTTTTAATTTATAGCTGCACTGTGAAAATAATTGAATATCCCTGTTTCTTTCGAAAAAGTACGAAAAATATGATTCATTTAGAAAATCACAAAGATTTTGATTTTAACAGATCTTAATATTTTCATATATATTCTTGAATAGATAATAATTTAACACTCAGGTGTAGAATAAACACAATTTAATGTCAGATATCACTACTTTGGGGGCTATCACAGGATCAGTACCCGCTTACCAGTGCGACAACAAGCCAGTCGACGAAGGACATAAATATATTTTATAATGGCTTATTGGGGAATCGTCATCTCTCAATCATCTCATGGTTTGCCATAGGGGAATTACTCAGGTCAAGAGTAATGCAAAAACTAATTTCCTTCCTCCAATATGTAAGAACAAAAAAAGTTATACTTGACGTCTCATTTTAAGCACACTTTCATCTTTTACAATACATTCCTACTCCTTCATGTCAGAAAGAGACAGAAGGTAAGACAGGATGTCACTGCGACGCGTGCGTCATGTTCAAACTTTTCATTTTTCAGGGACTGTTTGACAATTTTTTGTTGAGGTGTTATCGAAAGACCTCTCAAAAATAGAAACATTAGTAAAAAAATATTTCGGAAGCACCAAAACTCCCCGAGATACTTATAGCAATTTTTATTATTTAAAATGGGTTTGCGTTTGGCCTCAGTCTCGCCTGGTGGTAAGCGATGACGAGGCCGATGGTGGTACGCTTACCCAGAAAATGCCTATGCACTCTGGCCTTGAAGATACTAAGGTTGTAAGTATCCGGAAACACAGACGCAGGGAGAGCGTTCCACTCCCTAGCGGCGCGTACCAGAAAAGACGCAGCAAACCGTTGGGTACGGATTGTTCTTCTTCTTAGCGTGTCGATGGAACACGAGAATTAATTACATCGTAGCAGCCCAGAATTCAGCCACTTGTATTGCGGATCGATTGCCGTCCATTAAATCCGCTGGCGTGCAGGTGTTGGGGCACGCCGGGCACGCTGTAAGTGTGCCATAGTTTGCACTGCACCGCAAACACAGCCCACATCGGAGCTTACCTTACATCCCCAGCTTTTTTTTTTTTTTTTGTGGGGGAAAAAATGCATTACGCACTATCCCGCTGCCTGGGTGGGGCAGCGGGGGAGTGTGGGACTCTCCGTCACTGAAGGTGACAGCATACCCACTAAAAAGACCCCCGGTATACCTCATCGCCTTGACGGGACGACATGGTGCCTAGTTCGGATTACCATGCCGTCCCTGGCGGACGGCCCAGCCTTCACGCCGGGCCTCCTCACGCAGCAGGGGCGTCCCGGTATACGGGGACACCCCCAGACAGGAGCACCGTGCAATGGGGTGAAAGCCCCCCGACTTCCACCCCGGTGCTGCTTTCAGGGAGCGGGGAGAAGGCGTGCAAACCGCCGTCTCCTCACTCCCCGCGGTCTGCGTCGGAGAGGGCCCGCCTGAGGATCTTCCTCCCGGGCTCTCTCCGCTGTCTCCTTCTACGACATCACCTCTTCGCAGAAGGAGACCATCGCCTCCCATCCACTCTCGCTCGCCAGCATGGCCCGTATTAGGGCCGGGAGCGAGAGGTCGGTGCCGACCACATCCACAAGTGTGCGACGCTGCACCGCCCAAGCAGGGCACACCTCAAGGGTGTGCTGGGCGGTGTCCTCCTCGGCGTCGCACTGGTGGCACCTCGGGGTGGGCTCCCTCCGGGCGATGTTATGCAGGTACTTCCCGAAACAGCCGTGTCCAGAAAGTACCTGCACCAGCCGGTACGTAAGGAGCCTCTTCTCCCTACGCACCCACTGGTCGAGGACCGGCCTGATCGCCTCTATGGTTTGTCGGCCATAGAGCGGGTCGACCAGGTCCTCCGCCCACCTCCGCAGAAGCGCGCTCTGCGCGCGCCGGCGCACTCCCTCGACATCGTCCCAGTACGGGCGCTCTCCTCTTGCTCTTGCTGCTGTGCGGGACTGGTACACAGCAGCAAGAACGTCCGCCTCCAGCTCCCAGGGGGGCATGCCTGCCAGGACACAGGCAGCCCCCCCCGATACCGTACGGTAACCCCATACGGCCCTCAACGCTATTTGCCTCTGAGGCGCCCGTAACAGGCGCCTGTTTTCAGCGTTGAGGGCCCCCGCCCAGATTGGCGCTCCGTAGAGCGCCATACTTTTTAAGATGCCGGCGTAGAGACGCCGGCATGACTGGCCCGGGCCCCGCTCGTTGGGCAGGAGACGGCCCAGAGCACCCGCAGTGCGGATTAGGCGGGGCGCGAGGCGGGAAAAATGCGCCCTGAAATTCCACCGCCCATCCAACACTAGGCCCAGATATTTCATCTGGGCCTCCACCCTCACATTCACGCCGTTGAGGCGGACCACCGCGCTGGGAGGCGGCCCCTGCCGAGGCCCATGGAAGAGGAGGGCCTCGGTCTTATTAAGGGCCACCTTCAGGCCCAACGCCTCGATGCGGCCAACCACCAGACTGGTGCCGACGTCTGCCAGTCTTTTCACTTCCGCGAAGGTTTTGCCGCCTGCAATGACTAGGGTGTCATCCGCGTAACAGATGACGCGCATCCTCGGAAGGAGCGCGCCGCGGAGCACCCAGTCATAGCCGAGATTCCATAACAGGGGCCCTAAAACGGACCCCTGCGGAACCCCACACCTCATCGGCCGGCGGACCAACCGTCCTCCTCCCTCATAGAGGACTTCCCGCCCTCGGAGGTAGTCCTCCAACAGTCTGCCGAGATAAGTAGGCACTTCAAAATGCTGAAGCGCCTCCCTTATCACGCCGAACGGCAGACTGTTGAAGGCGTTGGCGATATCCAGGCTTATCGCCAACGACCGCTCGCCCTGAGCGGTTGCTACCTCCGTAACCTCTTTTACCTGCGCCAGCGCGTCTATCGTGCTGCGCCCCGCACGAAACCCGAACTGCTGCCCAGAAATATTCGGGCCCCTCTCATTTAAGTGCTGGTTGAGGCGGGAAGAGAGGAGTCTCTCAAAGACCTTCCCAGCCTTATCCAGCAGGACAATGGGCCGATACGCGCCGGCAACACCTGGGGGCCTACCATCCTTCTGTAGGAGGCAAAGCCGTCCCTCCTTCCCCAGCTTCGGGAACCGCGCTGATGTTAGCGCGGCGTTAAAAATTCCCCGAAGCTGCTCCCCCAGGTGTTTCAGGGCCAGGCCAAGGACCCTGCCCGGCACTCCGTCGGGACCAAGAGCCTTCTTCTTGCCTTTGAGCCGATCCAGCACTGTCTCCATCTCCTCGTCGGAGACTAGTGGGATCGGCTCGCCGTCCAGGGCTCTTGTGCGAGAGGTCATTCTGGGAGGTATGAACGGTGGGGGCTCTGGGAAAAGCTCCCCTACCACCCGCTCTAACACCTCCGGCTGGAGGGTCTCCATCACGGGGGGGCCTTGGAAGCGCAGTTTATCCCGCGCAGCGCGGTACGGCCTCCCCCATGGATCTCGGTCCAGACCCTCCAGCATTTCGTCTCGCGCCCTGGACTTGGCCTGCCAGATGGCCAGCTGTAGTGCCTTCTTGTCGGCTTTATAAGCCACGTACAGCTGGCCTTCCCTCTCCTGGTCCCTGTTGCTCCTCCTCAGGGCCCTTGTATATGCCCTTCTCGAAAGGGAGCACATTTCCCTCAATTGGGCAATTTCCGCGGACCACCAGTAAACGTGGTGGCGCCGCGGAGGGGGTCCTCTTATTCGGGGCATGGCGGTATCGCAGACCTTCGAGACTAGGTCTCGAAAATGGCCCGCCGCCTCATCGACCCCCGATGTTGTGGGAGTCGTGCCCCAGGCCGCCACTATAGCCGCCTCCTCGGCCAGCTCGGGATCCAGCTTGGTGAGGCTCCACCTCACTCAACACCCGCCAGCCCCGGACGCGCCGTGCGAGGGAAGGGGTGGCAAACGTTACGTCCACCACGGACCCACGTGAAGGATGTCCCCTGATTGAGAGGGGACATCCCGGAGCTGACAGCCCATTCCTCGACGGCTAGGCCCCTCACGTTCGTTGACACGCTCCCCCAGAGGGTCGACCATGCATTCAGGTCGCCCATGACCAAAACTGGGAGAGGTGCCAACCGCTGGATCACCGGACCGAGCCCCCTCAAAAACGACTCCAAACTGGCAAGCCCAGTGTTGGGGGAGACATACACTCCCACAACTGCCATGTTCCCCCAGGTGGCGGCCACGTATCCGGCCCCCCTTTCCCGCACTTGTAGCGGCCGCGAGCGGGACCCCGTTGCAACCACTATGTCCACAGAGCCAGCAATATCCCCGGCCCAATTAGGCTGGGGGGAAACAAAATAGGGCTCTGCAGCCACCGCCACGTCAATCTCCCACTGCGCCATGGACTGCATGAGCAAGTCCTGGGCCCCGGCGCAGTGGTTGAGGTTCCCCTGTAGGAAGTTGTAATGGAGGACTGAACTCAATGCTCCATTACAGCTTCCTCTGGCGCTACGCGCCTCCCGCTATCGACGGCGGCCTGGGTCCTTTGTGCCGCTCTTGCTTTAATGGGGGGAGGGTTGCAACTCCTCCCGCCCATCGTGTGGCCCGAAGGCCGACCCACTTCGGCGCACACGACCGATCCCGACCCGACCACACCGACCACACCGGAAGCACAGGTCCACCCTCTCCTTATCGGACGGGCACAGCAGGCGCGTGTGCCCGATCCCCATGCACTTGAAGCAGCGCATGGGGAGTGCGTCGAGAGCTCGGACCTGCACCGAGCTCCATCCGATGAGGAGACGACCTCCGCTGACAAGCGCCTTTGCCGCCGCAATCGGACACTTGACAACGACCGACCCGGTCCCTTTGGGCCCAAAGCGGATTTCAGCCGACTTTACCAGGGCCGGGTCACAGCCACCCTTGGCTGCGACTGCGGCCACCACCTCCTCGCGAGTGACGGTGTCGTCCAGCCCAACGATGCGGAGGTCAGCACATTTTGTGGGCCGTGACACAGCAGCCACTCCACTAAGCGCCTCCGTCAGCTTGGCCGCCAGACGGTCAGCGGCCTCGGCGCTTTGAGCCCCCGCCAGCTCGAGCATGCGGGCTCCTGTGGCCGTCTGCCGGACGGTCACTCCTGGTATGCCCAAATCGGGCAACGACACCACCTCTCGTGCCTTCAACAAGGCCGACTTGTAGGTAAACCCCCGCTCGATGGCGTCGGGCTGCAGTGTCACCACTACAGCCGATGAGCGAGGGGGAGTCAATTTGACCGCTTTTTTGTTTTGGGTCTTTTTAGGGGCGGGATTTGACTGTGCCTGTCTCAGGGAAGTTTGGGCAGGGGTTCGGGCTGCGGCAGGCGTGGAAGTCTTCCCCTTGCCTTTGCCTTTACCTTTATTCCCAACCACCACATTCCATTGTCCCTCGCTGGTGGCCGGGGCAGCTGGAGTCACCGCGGACGACGGGCTGGCAACAGCGAGGGGTGCCTGCGGAACCATCCTCGCTTTACCCTTGCGAGTCGGCTTCGGCTTGGGAGCTGCAGAGGGTTGAGGCTGGGCCAGTGCAGGTGCAGATGAGGCAACTGCAGCCTTGGCTGCCTCCTCTCTCCTCTTGTCGGCGGCAAGTGGAGGCCGCACGATTTTTGCGGGAGGAAGGCGCTCCTCAACCACCGCTATACGGGCGCTAATCATTTCGCCGACTGTGCGGCACATGGTGGCTTTAAGTTCCTCCACCATCTCCTTCACCATCTTAGACATCACGCCCATCAGGTGATTTTCCGAGATGCCCACAGGGTCTTGGGAGGGAAGAGCTGGCCGCGCCGGGGATTTGTCCCTCTGGGAGAAATCCCGGCGCATAGCCTTCACCTCTTTCTCGAGGTCCTCCACTTGGCGGCAAAGTCTCCGGTTTTCGAGACTGAGCCGCCGTGTCTCATCCGAGATCGTCCGCTCCGCAATCGTCTCGACAATCTCATGGTATTCCGTTGCGTGGTTTTTTAGGTCACGCACGTACTCCCCCTTGAGATTGCCGGACTTTCGGGCAATTTGGAAGATCAGGGACCTCAAATTACCTGCCCGGGCACGCAACGTCTCGGTGTCGACGGCTGCGTCCAACTCCGCGAGTGAGCATTCCTCGGGGAGTGGGTTCCGCGAAAAGTCGACAGGCTCGTCGGCTTCCACCTCTTGTGCATCCTCGCGAGATGCGTTGGAGTTAGACTCGAGGCGGGTCAAGGCGACTTGCGCCGCCTTGGCCCTGAGAAATTCGGCCGCAGTGGCAACTGCCGCCTTTTTGGCCGCAGGGCCAGACGCCGCTTTTTTAGCCTTTTTGGCTACGACCTTTTTGGCCGTAGCCTTTTTAGGTGCCGACGACCGTGTTGTCGTGGCCACCTCCTCACTGTCTGAGATCGAAGCCTCAGACGCAAAAATGGGCGAACCCGCCGGCCTCTTAGGCCGTTGGCTACGCAACGCCCGCTTAACCATCTGGTCCAGCTCATCGGCCGAGTTTTCCCCGACTGCGAGACCCTCAATTGAATTATGTCGGGTAGACATAATTGCAAACAAAAGATAAAAATAAAATAAAAACACAAAACAAGAAACAAACTACAATCAAAGAGCGCGTTATTAGGCCACGCTCAACCTGCAACCGGAGATACCTCGACGGCCAGGGAGCTGAGAACACTAATAACACGAAAAATCAAAACACGAGAGTGTTGATTTAACCTCACGAGAAGCCTATTAGGGCCCGCTCGACCTGAAACCGGAGATACCTCGACGGCCAGGGAGCTGGGAACACTAGTAAGCTAAAACCGCAAGGTTGCCCCAGAGTATCTAGATTTGGTCACCAGCCTGGCACTGCGTTACCGTAACCAGGACTGGGAGAGCCAGGGGAGACGACGGGGACGTACTAGATACTCGTAAAAACACTCATGGGGCCTCCCCCACCTTAAATCCCCACCTGACCAAGTTCTCCTTACTTCGGCCAACCTGAGTCCGAAGCCTGTTTAAGGACTTCCAGATCGGCCATGGTAAATCATGTCCAGGAGGGAGATTCTCGGCAAGTGGGACACAAGGAGTAGGCAGAGAGGCTTTTTTGCGCCAAAGTTCACATCTGGCCTGTGCGGGTTCGGTAGAAAGTGGGGCGACACACTTAATAAAACTGCGACGTATTATTGGAAAGTCAAGAATTTTAAAAATAATATTTTTGGACTCGCCCAAAACGCTCGATACAAACATTATACATTGCCGCCGGCAAATGAAGTCATTTACGATCTATTTATTTTCGTTCTGCAAAACATTTGCTCGGCAGCTATATTAAGTTTTGCGTTTATGAATATGGTTTCTAAACAAAAGTTGCTATAAATTATGTATATTGGCAAATGGCATAGATTTTTTATTTACTTTACACTTTAATAAATGGAATTTGAAGTTTGAAGGGTCATAAAATGAATCTTACTTATGTACATTATACAGTAGATACCCGAGTTGTCATTACAGCATATCACGGATATGTGGCTTCCATTTTAAAGTACGGGATTTTATTCTGGGGCAGTTCCACTGAAATGGAAGCGGTATTTAAGGGGTAGAAGAGATGCTTACAATCTATATTTAGGTTGCATCAAACTACTAGCTGTAAATCTAATTTTAAAGAGTGGAGAATGCTTACTTTATATATATATTTATGAAATCGTAATATTTGTCAAAAAAAATCTGGATAAATTTCAAAAACACTAAAGCAAAAGGCATAATTTCAAAGTAAGCATTCGCGATAAGCAGCGTATCGTTTTTTATGATAACTTGACTTTTTCAACTCAAGTGTTCTGGCAGACGTGTGCGGCGCCGCATTGTCGTGATGCCAGAGAAGGTGCCGCATTCCTGACTTCGGCCGCTTGTCACACCAAGCTGACATTACTGTTGGAGCACAAACTGTCACATACCATTCAGAGTTCACCGTTCTTCGATCTTTTAGCACTACAGTAGCAATATGACCCGTTTTACAGAAAAACGAGGCGACCATTTGTTTTTGTGTGCTTCGTGCACGGCGAAATTTTGGAGTTGGTTCATCTTCAAAAAACCATACAGTCGACTGTCGCTTTGTTTCAGGATCATAGTTATATAGCCATGTTTCGTCACCAGTCAGTATATCATACACTTTTTTTTAATAGCCACCGTCGAATTTATCTATCATGAATAGGCACCAATCCACCCGACGGTCTTTCTGCTCATCGGTAAGTTTGTGCGGCACCCATCTCGAACAACGTGCACGGATAGAAAAGTGGTCGTGAATTATGGTTTGCATTGCAGCTGATCCAATTCCTAATTCTCGCTCCAGCTCACATACGTAATTCGTCGGTTTTTGCGAATAAGTTTTCTTGTTGACGGTCGACCTGTCTTCGCTTCATCTTCAAGACATCTTCGTCTTCTTTTAAATTCAGCAAACCAATTAAATACTGTTGCTCGTGAACAAGCAGACTTACTAAAAGTAACAGCCAAAAGTTCAAAACATTATTGAGGCTTCAAAGCTTTTTTATAGTCATAATAAATCATAGCGTGAAAATCACGTCGACTGAGCTCCATTGCTGCAAGCGAATTCCCGCCAGATTCTCGGAAAAATGATGGTCATTCAAATAAAAATATAACAAAAATGTGTGTTCTATTTTCAAATATATCAATAGACAAACAGCCTAAAATTCAAATTCATTTATTCGTCATCACAGGTGGTACAAGCTGACAAGTTATAACATTAAAAAAGAACTCCATGATGCGCCTGCCGCCATACGAAATATATAACACAATTGAAATTAAACAGTCTTTTTTACATGGGATTAGAATTCTAAATAAAAATAATATTAATAAATTAAAAAAATGTCATTAATGATTCAAAATAAGTAATTAGATTAATGTCCACTTAATTACAAATTGTGTCAATACAGGGTTATTCTTAAACAAATCATAAAAATAACAATAAATTGAACGTCTATAATTCAAAATTAATGTCCTTAAAGTAGTCATTCAAATCAAATTAACATTTTTCCACTAACAATCTCGACAGTACACATTTAAATCTATTAACTTTGTAGTTTTTCAGTGGTTCAGGAAGTTTATTGAACACTTTAGGGATTGTGAGTATACTTTTTCGCATTAATGCAGTTTTACAAGGTTTGGTACGAAGTTTGGAATTTCTTGGTCTAAGATTAGGTACATGCATTTTTTTTCAAATAAATGAGGATTCAGTTTAACGAAAATACACAATTCTAAAATTTACAAAGACGGCAATGTTAACAATTTCAGAGTTCTAAAATATGGTTGACAGCTTTCTGTAGGCTTCAGACCGCAAATAGCTCTAATGCAACGTTTTTGGGCTCTAATTAGCAACTCCCTGTAAGTCGAGTTACCCCAAAATATCACACCATAGCGTAAATGTGAGGCAACGAAACCATGGTATACAGCTAAAACTGTATTTCGGTCAGCTGTCTTAGCTAGCTTGTAAAGTGCATAAGAGAATAGGTATGTACAGTTTTTTACAGATTTCTATTGAATGGGATTCTCATGACATATTGCTATCTACAAATATACCGAGAAATTTAGTAACTTTAATGGCATTTATTATGCTGCCCCTATAGTCTATCTTAAAATTAGGACTTTCTCGTCTTTGGGTAAAATACATTAAATTAGTTTTCCCCAAGTTAATTTTTAAATCATTCGATTCCAGCCATTAAATGATATCCCTTATTGTATTCCTTATGGAATCTTCAAAACTACCATAGTTGTCAACGTCTGACTGTATAAATACAGAGCTATCGTCCGCAAACAATATCATAGGATGCTTGGTAGCCTTAATAATGTCATTAATATATATTATAAATAACAATGGACCCAACACCACCCCCTGTGGCACTCCAAACTCGATTTGTTTACTTTTAGATGTAAATGTTTTTTCTGCCTTGCTAGACATGCAAACTTGAGTTGTTTCAGTACGTTGGCTTCTATCGCGTAGGTAAGATCATATCAGATCCAGAGCATTGCCACGAATACCACAACGACTTAGCTTTTCTAAAAGGATTCTGTGATCTACGTGATCGAATGCCTTCGTCATGTCCATATATACAGCACATGACGGTATCGGAACGAAGGACGGTTTTGGAATCATGCATTTAAGTTGCATTGAAGTAGCCACACAGTTGGTTTAATTACGCTACAGTCACTTTGATGTTTCTCACTGAATATTTTGTTTCACAAACGAAGGAATATGTAACTTATTGGTTGATTCACTGGTCACACAGTTTTGAGTCAATTTCTCACTAATGCCGTTTCGGATTTCACAGATAACACTTCTTCACAGTATTTAGACTGCTTTTCAACTATAATCGAGTTGTAAAGCTCAAAAAAGTTATGTTTACTATTTTTAATTATAAATTTAACACAGAGCCAATGTTTACATGACGACAGTAGCGCCATCTCTCCTAGCCTCCCCTAGCCTTTAAGATGGTGTATAACTTGCCAGTGACAATCAAATGAGTAAAGGTATCTAACTACTTTTGGCATGCCCCTCGTACAGCTTACACATCAGAATAACAGATAGGCTACAATTTATGAAGTTTTTATGTGATTTGGCCATAGTATGTAACGATGAAGTTCACGTGAGCGAAGCCGAAAGCGGGAGGCTAGTTGTACATAAGTAAACAATCCAAAAGTTTTTTTATCGCCCTTTTTTATTGTATTTTTTGGTATTATTCAATCATTTATAGAATCTGATGATGCTGTCAATTACCTTATTGTATATATGTCATGTTATATCCAGTATGAAAAATCATTCAAGTTATTTTCAAGCAATCGTACCTTAACAAAACGCTTGCAGTCGAAACCTGAGCCGTCACGCACTATAAACCTGTGTAGCACCAAGGTGGACCTAGCTGATGCCTGACGACTGAACCCTGAGCTGAAGGGCGGCCGGCTCATACTGCGCGCAATGCATGCTCTGATGCGCTCAAACACTGCATTTGAGTGCAGCGGGTTTTGATGCTATATGAAGAATTTCCATACTATTAAATCTGTCTGCCTGCCTGACTGTCTCAATTGTGATACCTCAATTTTAGGCTAGATTTGACTTTGGAGGTGGTTTAACACTTGGACAAAAAAACGTCCTACAACTTTTTTATATTTAAATATATGAAGGTTCCGTGTCTGAGTGGTTCCAGAACTTGGCCTGAAGCCCGGAGGTCCCGGGTTCAATTACCAGGTCGGGCAAAGCGTTTTTTTTGGATTTTCCGGAACATAGGCCGGTTTTGATAACCAACCCGACCCGCGTATGGCAAGCGTGGTGATTAAGCCCGTGCCCATCAATTGTAGTGATGACTTGGTTACAATGATGGAGGCTTTGTCCAGCAATGGTATATTATATAGGGTGGTAACTCATTTACTTACTTACTCTAAATATATGAAGCCAATGCACATCCTTAGTAGCGATGACTTGATTTCAATGATGTCGGGGTCTCCCTAGCCGTGCCAGTATAGGTAGGCTAATTACTAATATAATAATTTACCATCTTCTGTACATATGGCTTGCAAATAAAACATTGAGTATTGAGTATTGAGTACTTTGCTGCATTTTACTATATGTGTTGAATGCGGTGAAGAGGCGCGTCATTTCAGATTAGACAAGCTCTTCTTAGGTATGTAATTACACACAGCAAGTACAAATTACAAGCGGTGAATTTGTAATTACGCTCAACGCCTGTTTCCAGGTCGGCATCCCTGCTTGCCGCTGGAGTAGTATAAAAATAATGATAAACAATAAAATAACATCTGCAGTCAAGAGTATTACAATCCACGATATCCAATAACTCTCTTAGTAATTATTTTCCCAACAAGCCGGAGTTATTAAACCATTAAGAGAAGTCCCAGTGGGGTTTGATTAATTTTACTAGAAACTGTTTCGAGTATCTGCTAACCCTGTCAAGAGGAATCTAGGAGTGGTTGACATTATAAAATTGACTTCATATTTTCCTATAACTTATAACTATTTTCTTTGTCCTATTTTGAACAATAAATACTAAACTTTAATTATCTATACTATTATTATAGAGGAAGGATTTGTTTGTTTGTTTGTATTGAATAGGCTCCGAAATTACTGGGCCGATTTTAAAAATTCTCTCACCAATATAAAGCCTAGATACATAAATAAATAAATATTTTTTTTATTGCACATCAAAAATCACAATAAAGGTTGGTATTACACGAAATAGTAAGATAACACAACTAGGCGGTTTCTTTGCTAAAAAGCAATCTCTTCCAGACAAGCCAAGTAAACGAAAATTTAAAAAAAGTGTAAGTATGTGCACAAAAATAGTCAAATGAAAATTGAAATAACAAAATAATGATACAAAATACGTACTAATTAGCCCACCAATAACCAAAGAGATCAGAAAAGGAAAATGCGTTAAATAAACAGACGAGGGGAAGTAAAAGGAGGAAAGAAATTAGGAGATAAAGCAGGAGTGTTATAGGCCGAGGAAATGTGTTTTTTTTTTTAAATAGATAGAGACTTTGACTCCCTATCAAATAAGGGTTAGGAGTTACATTATTATATCATAAATCATCATGAAGTGACATTTTTTTTTAAATTAAGTTGTTTTTTGACGGGGGCGAAGCCGCTGACGGACAGCTGGATTTAAAATAAAGTTAGTGTAACGTTAACAGTCAAGGGCCGAGTCTGACTTTATTCTTTTGCTAAAATGTCAAATCGTATGAAAAATATGAGCTTTTTCGTGGAGTGTGCTCGATGCCCATATGTTATGTTTTGTTATGCAGCCTTCAACGTTACTGGCACAAAATAAAGAGTTTACAGAAGGACCGCTCGCACCTTTTTCCAAAACTTGTGTGAACCGCCTAGGGTTACTACTATATTCGCTCTCTCTATTTTTAAAATGAAGAAAGTAAGTTATACCTACTTGATAGAACCGGCCAAAAACAAAATTCATCATGTGAAAAATTGCACCAAGTTCGACAAAAACAAAAACATTTGCGACAGTGCGACTTTCCAACTCACCGAACCTCACTGACTTCGCTTGTATCCCTGGACATTATTCCACACAGCGCCATCTAGCCCCAAAGTAAGCTAATTAAAGCTTGTGTTATGGGATACTAGACAACGGATAAACATACTTAAATACATTTTCTTTTGTAAATACATACTTATTATACATAGGAGACACCCAGACCAGTACAAACAGACATGTTCATGCACACAAATGTTTGTACTGTGCGGGGATCGAACCCGCGACCTCTGGTGTAGTAGCCAACTTCTTAACCATTACACCAAGTCGGTCGTCAAAAATTCTTGTAAACTCATGTCTCTGTGTGCGTGCGTCAAAAATGGCGTTTTGATCTAAGCGGGCTATCTGTCAGAGCGCCGCGCGTGTCTAATTTGTGTTACTGGGCACACTTTGACATAATTGTTATGTTCTCAAAAATCGGCGTTCAAAGGTTCAAATCCAAATAACGAAGCAGGTAGATAAAACAGTGCGAAAGCAGAGATAGCAAGCCGAGATTGATTTCAGTAATTTCATTCTTATTCCATTCTAGAGTTAATTTATGAAAACTGTTTTAAATTTATTAAAAAATGTTTTAATTCCACTTTGGAACTCGACGTTCTAATTAAGAGACTGCACTATTAATCATCGCTCTCGTGTCATGAAAATGTACTGACAATACATTTTTGCACCGAGTGGCGGTGGGTGGTAGGGAGATGGCAGATTATATTCTTCATAATGGATGTCGCTGTGAAATTGATGATGGGACATTACACCATCGATTGGACGGTTTAAGTAACCGTTGAATAAAGGCTAATTTACTTTTCTACTGTAGCAAGCAGCAGTAAATTGATTAAATATAATTAAATTAAATAACTGTAGGGAACAAGAAAGGGGGAAAGCCCCGGAGTATGTCAATGTCTGACATTGATAGCACAGCTGATTGGACTAGTGTCAGAAGGAAAAGTATGATGTCGTATTATAGTTTAAGTTGTGCTACAGTTGAAATAAAAAGAGCTACTTAACTTTCTGATTATAACGAAGGAAACAACAAACAACCAGAGCCATTCCATTAACAGACTTTTATGTTGGTTCTTTAAACTGACCCTCTGCGGCTCGCAAACCCAGTGCTAATCGTCCTTCGTCAATGACGTTTCAACTTGCCAGAAAAAGTTATTCTAACGTTTCAGTTAAAATGGCTGCCCTCAACGCTAAGAGACGAGACGACGGTGAAAGTTGGACAGTTCTCCTATACTGCTGAGTAAGCATCGAATCCGCATGTGAAACCTTGTAACTGCGTTATTTCGTATTTCTCGGGGTCTGGACGCGCTGCTCATTTGTGTCATTCACAAGCGTCCTCAAAATGCAATGGAGCTTGAAATAACCTGCAGTTGCACCGGCGTTAGCCCGACTTTATTAAAATACAAAGTTTTGGTACCTTCTGACTCCATGTTTAAGGCAACTTGGTAGTGAATTTACTGCTTTTAGTTGCTTGAGGTAGTTCGAAGAAAACCCTTTTTTTAAAAAAAAAAAAGATAACTACATCTATGTTGATTAAGCGTAGTGAGCTGTAGCATGGTTTCTTGCCTTGACTTACGTAGTGTCCCAGGCTCGATTCCCGGTCGAGTCAATTTAGGAAACGATCTTTTCTAAATTGGCCCGAGCCTGAGTGTGCTGGGAGACGCCCAGGGATTTATCCTTACTTCGAGGCCATGACAAGTTGAAAGTGATCTTTTTAAAAGATGTACCGATGTTGATTTATTAACCAGAGAACATGGTTCTTGGTAACACATTAAAAACAAAAAACTGTACATAAAGCTGTCTCCTTAGCATCACTGTAGATACGAGTACATGTATTTTATTCTAGACCGCTGTGCTTTAATCTATACTATATTATAAAGAAGAAATATTCGTTTTTTTTTTGTATAGAATAGGCTCCGAAACTACTATACCGATTTTAAAATTATTTGACCTATATAAAGCTACATTTTAATATGAAATTAATTACCACCCTGCAATTTTCCTGCTAATGGCTCAAACTGAATTTTCTTCACGAGATTTCACGAGAGACTTAAGCATATTTTTTTTCAACAAACAATTTGTACTCCACTAACTCACATTGTAAAACCACAACAAGTTTAAAAGAGTAACTACTGAGTTTCTCGCCGGGTCTTCTCAGTAAGAATCAACTTCTCAGACGCGGTGGTAGAGTCGCATTAAGTTTGTATACTGTTTATTTAAATATTCATATTATTATAGTATTTGTGTCTATTATTTAGTATATTTTTGACTTTAAAAAAATACTGATAAAGATATTTGAGTTTGAGTTTGAGTATTCGTAAAACAATGGCGTTTCACATTTCGTAAACAGTGAACTGTTCTTTGAAGTGAAGTTTAGAACAGAATCAAACAAGAAGAATCAGATAGGGATGCCTGAGTGAACTCAAACAAAGCTTGGACCATAGCCTGCGCGGATTAGGCGGGGGGCGCGGCGGGAAAAATGTCCCTCAAACCGCCGCCTGCCTTTAGCAATGGAGGTCGTGGGTTCGATCCCCACCCATGACAAACATTTATGTGACGAACATTTGTGTTTGTTGTGTGTCTGGTTGTTGTTATATACCAGCTTTCCGCCCGAGTTATCGTTATATTATGGCCAGTTTACATAAAATCTTTATAAATTGTAGCCCATGTGTTATTAAGCTGTGTTACTGTAAAGTTTCATCCAAATCCGTTCAGTAGTTTTTGCGTGGTAGGGTAACAAACATCCTCACAAACTTTCGCATTCATAATATTAGTACGAGTAAGATTTAGGAATTTAGAAATATATAATGTAAATAATAGAATATATATATATATATAAAATATAGTATGTTTATCAATCTCTGACACCTCTCGTACAAGCACTGCTTAGTTTGGGGTCAGATGATCTTGGTGTAAATTTGCCCCAGATATTTATTTTATTTATTTATTTATGAATGTTATCGTGTTGTTTTCACGTGGTTGACCCTACGTTGAAGCCTGTTTGCGAAGTGGTTGCGATCTTTCCTTTAGCGCCGAAGGTCGTGGGTTGGGTTTCTACCCTAAATAAACATTCGTGTGTGGAAGATTTGTATTTGATAAGTGCAAGGCAACGTTTTGAGATTTAGGTACGATAGTTCTGTTAGCGTAAGTATATATTTATATATCATAATGTTTGTTTATCTATAATTTTTGTTAGTATAAGTATTTTGTATTACCAAAATATGTTTTATTCTGGTTTTTACAAGACGCCGCCAACACGATTTCTGATTCGCCCAGTGGTTGACTGGCAGAGAATGCCATTAAGCATTAAGTCCGCCAATTGTACTTTCCTTTGTGCAATAAAGAATAAATGAATAAAAGTGCCTGGAAGTTATTTTTTTTTTCAGTTTCTTGTGAGAGATAGGTACTTGAGTATGTTTATAAATTTCTGACATTTGTTAAATTTACTCTCTACTGGCTGTTACAAGCGACTACGTTTACATGGACTTAGGTTTCAAAACCTTTTAACGTGCCCTCGAACCATGACTTCTTATCGCAATATTAGAATAGCCTTATTTAGAAATGACGTCTGAGTGTAAAGCTTATAAGAATACAATTAAGACGTTGACGAATGAGTAATATTCTCCTGTATAAATCAATAGTAGATTGTTACACAAGATGAGAAAGTTACCTTTTCAATGCACGAGATGGTTTGGCGCGTGAGCGTAGCGAGAGCGCTAATAGTTCGAGGGCATTGAAAAGGTCTTTCTGCCGAGGTAAACACTCTGCTTTCCATTACGAATCTATGGAAAGTAAATAAAAATCAGATACATAAGTTCAACCAACAAATTTTATCTCACTCAAGTTACGAAACAACTGAATGAAGTTCGAATAGTTGCAATCCCGCCTTTTTTTTGTCTGTGGAATTCAACCTTTTTTTTTTAATATTTGTAAAAAAGCATACTTACTTAGACAATGATGATGGAATCCCCCCGCCTTATTTAATTTAAATATATATTTTTTTCATTTCTATCGTAAATGCTCAGCTCAAATTTATTCAATTAAATACTAATTAAGTGAAACATACATTAATGAGTATATTCCTGCTTCGATTGTTTAAATATTCGTTTGAAATCAAAATAAAGAAATTTCAAATACAGCTGTGGCTGAATAGAATACATCGACTTGCCGCAAAAGGAATGTCAAAATAGAAGGTGACATTTGACAGTTATTTACTTTCAGCCCTAGGGCTGAAAAAAACTTTACAGCCTTAGGGCTGAAAGTGAAGCTTTCAACCCTATGCTTGAATTGAAAAAGGTTTCTTATTTCGTTACCACTTGCGCCTGCTATTTTTAAGATACCATAACATAAATGATCTTGATTGCACACACATACATCATGTATACAATTACAAACTAGGCACTCGATTTCCTGCAGTCTTCAAATAGTTACAAAGGAATTCCATTAATATAAAACCATTATCGCAGACAAACAATGATATGTTACTGACAGCTCGCACCTCTCTCACCACGCTTGCCATCTGTCCACTTATAAGACATGGCAGTGCATTGAGCTAAGTTTAGAGACAACGTGGTTTCATTTATTCACACGTACGTACGTATAAGCCATGTTTCTTTAATCACATTGGTGTATTAATCTCGCATTGAGTTATAGTGTTCGATTCTCAGTTGACTCAATTCAGGAAACGATCTTTTCTAATTGGATCAAGTCTGGGCTTGATTACTTGTCAGGTACCGCGTAACACAGCGATATTAATTACTCTTTAGAGACCATTACAAGTGGTGTGTTGTCTGGCGCAGATATAAATACATATAAATTACTTGTGTAACGAGGTACCAGACAGGTAATATCCTTGTGGATATTTATCCTTACTTCGAGTCCATGACAAGTGGTGTGTTGCCTGGCACAAAAAATACAACTAGACTAGACGGTAAGTTTTGGGATATAGTCGTGGTGATATGTATGTATGTATAAACTGGACAGCATCACTTTAATTTACGCATTTGTCGTTAAGTGGTTGTCGTTTTAATTAGTCTGTTGCCAACTGCAGTGCGCCTTATTATCGAAGGCCTGCTTGTCATAGCTATCTGGCGCCAAGCCCAGTTTTTAGAATTCAGTAAACCTTCAAAACTTCCTCACTGAGTCCCACTCGTGCTTGGCCGGTTTTTTTCTATTTTATATAACGTCAGTTCTAAGGAATAATGTAGACTGATTAAAAAAGTAGGTATCATTTGTGTGTTACCTAGGTAACATCATACGTGTTCTTGTAGATACAGCATAAGTAAGGCGTCATTTGGAATTTTTAGGAGGCTTAATTTTAAATATATGCGTATTTATAAGCACATAAACAACAGCATATGTTTGAATTCAGTGCGGGCCGCGCCGCCTAACGCAACGCGTGACGCCTCGCGTCTCTGTAAATGAGGCCTAAGAGCTTCAGTCTTTTTTTTATATTGCCCGTCAAGATGACCTCATTCCACCTGATGGAAAGCGGTCGTGAGGTCCAGATATGAGGTTGACAAGCCCAGTCATGCAAACGAATCACTGGACTGGCCATCCTCACCTTGAAGGCCTGCAGAAATGCCTTAAATGAATGAAAAGGTACTGAATGACTGAACCATGAAATATGTGTTGCATATTAAAATCTTGATTCTGTAGATAAGCTTTTACACAGATTCAAGCTTAGGTCAATAGTTTGGCCGCAAACACCTGATGGATCACAAGATTTACATGCCGATAGATTGTCGTCATAGTTACACAATAAACATACCTAAGTCCATTAACGTAAAGCATTTTATTTAACTGTGTTGCTAATTAAGTAGGGTTATCAAATTAAATAAAAGACTGAGAATTGAAGCAGTCGGTAACATTATTTTGTGGTTGTGTGTGAAAGGTACATCTACATTTAGTGTCGCCATTCAATGGGTAAAATTAATTCGTTAATAAGAATTTAACTTTGCCAGAATACTGCTCAGTTTTAAAAATATCATCGGGTCTTTCAAAAACACCTCCTTGTGGTTGAAAATATGATGACAACTTTTCTATTACTGTATTTTTTTATTGTAAAAAAACATGGAATGGTGGCAGTGAGTGAGAAATAGGTCCGCCAAAAAACTTTTTTTATGTTTTCGATTTTCTCTTAGAATTTTTATTCGTACCAATAAGGTTAAACATAAGATGGTCACATTTTGAAGGTGCTCTCAAATGGTTTATAGATATTGTAGCAATGAGCAAGATATAGATCCTAAGAAATTGTATTTTGAACTATTGCAAGCTACAAAAGCAATCGAGCCGTATTACATACACAATACACTTCGCTGACTCAACGTGTACCTTAATTAAAAAAAGTTTATTTTATTTTAAATGTATGTTAGCCTGTAAGTTATGTATCTAATTATCCATTTGGCTCTGTTATATTTATTTATATCACTTTTGTAATATTTATTATTAACTGAAATAAATGAGTTATTAATTATTTTTATTATATTATTCGCCGAGAGGTAACCCTAGTGCCACGTGAGACCGATACAGGGTAATTCTGTTTACTCGCGGCATTTGCTGGGTTCTGTGTATTTTTGGCCAAGTTTCAATGGATCGAGTACGAAAGTAATGTGATTTATACACGGGTTTATTGCCCACTGAAACAACAGCGTAACGGATCCGGCGGATTTATTAGGGTTCTGCTGTTATGGGGAAAAACGAAAAAAAAAATTCTTGAAGTGAAAAGGCGATGATATGTATCAATGTCATAATATTTTTAAAATATTAAACTATAATCAAATGTGTACCAAACCAGCACCATTTAGCGCTATGCTGTTGTAGTTCAATTCATTCCAAGCCTTCTGCATCGTTCAGTGCTAAAGAGATAGCTACTACTATGGTATTTACATGTTTCTGGGAACCTTTTATGAAGGTTATGAACACACACAACTTAACAACACTAACAACAGGCCTATGTCCAGCAGGGGACTATGATAGGCTGATGATGAAGAAAATCTAGCTCCTCAGTTAAATATACAAGCATGCAAGCTTTTGAATAGAAAAATGTGTACAGAACCCTTCACTATGAAACACATATTATTATAAAGACGTATCGTAAAGAGTACACGTATTCGCTTATGTTTTTACTTTCGATGAAGCAAGTGCGAGAAATGTATGCATTAACAGTAAGTACATTTTACGTTGTAACACCGTTTGTACTTTATTTAGGGTTTGCTAAGGTTTCAGAGCGGAGTAAAGTGAGCGACGTTACTAAACGGATTGCGAAATTAAAATGGGAGTAGGCTGAACATGGCGTAAAGGCCCGTTTTCACTTTGATTTGTAGTAAGTGCAGGTGATTAGTGAAGGTGCTTAGTGATTACGAGAAAAAATGTGTGGACAGTGATTGATTAGTGCGATTGAATAGAATACGCTTCTAATCACTTCCAAAGCAGGATACTAATCACTCGCAATAATCCATCTCTGTCTGCACGTGTTTTCTCATAATCACTAAGCACCAGAACGAATCACCTGCACTCGCACTAATCAAAGTGAATACGGACCTTAAGCAAGGCTTCCAGTGCAAGGCGGTGGTAGAATTGAGGCAGTGGGGCGAGAAGCGTCCCCGTGGAAGACCGCAGATGTGTTTCTGATGACATTAAAAGACTGGCGGGAACAAAGTGGTTGGAAACTGCTCAAGACCGTAAAGATGGCATAAACTGGAGGAGGCCTACACCTTAGCGGTTGAAAATGGCTAGAAGAAGAAGGTTTCAGACATTATACAGGTGTCCCAAAAAGAAGTGTCAAGCGGAAGCCCACAGAAAGAGCACCCCTTGGGGTACCCGAATCACCCCCATGTATGTTCCGCGATTGTTCATAGTTTTCGAGTTATGATTTTTTTTCTGAATTTCTGAGAATTTCGGACCTAAAAGTTTAAATTTTTTATTTTTAAAAAAGTAGAAGACTTTTCAATTTTTTTTTTGCCCAACTGAATTATCCTTAATTGTACTTTGATGCATAAAATAATCAGTTTCATAACTTTGACCAAAATGATGAAAATGTTGGTAAAAACGAGGAGGTTGATGAATAAAAACATAAATTTTCAACTTTAAATTAAAAATCTAAGCGGGTGACTGTATGATTTCTAAGTAAAGCTCAAAAATGCTCCAGAATCTCAGCTTTCTTAATCATTACAAAAAAGAAGTACTTAATTGGCTACTTTGGCTAAAATCAGCCTTCAAAGACAGCGAGGTGGAAAATTCTTGAAATTAGCCATCAGATACAGATAATAACTGTGTTTTGGCCTTTTTATCATTCCTGAAGTTCATGAATTTGTTATCTAACCAAAAATTACTGCAGGAAGGCTAAGGAAATAATAGAAAGAATAAACATTTGAAAGTTCAATTAATAGAACAAAAAGAAATAGTTATTAATTATTAATTATTTATTTACAAGAAATGTTCAAAATGTCTACCTTCGTTCTCGATACAAATTCTACATCGTCTAAAAAAGTTGTCTTTTAGTTTTATAAAGGCAATTCTGTTGTTTTTTATCGTCTCTTCTGCTTGCCTCAATTTTATTCGTAATTCGGCTACGTTGCTGATGTCCTTGGCGTAAACCAATTCCTTGTAATATCCCCAGACGAAGAAATCAATTGGGTTCAAGTCGGGGGACCGTGGGGTGCTCTTTCTGTGGGCTTCTGCTTGACACTTCTTTTTGGGACACCCTGAATATATAATTATAGCTGAATACAGGCCAAGATGTTTTTAACTATCTTTTTTCGTGTAGTTCTTGTGAGTTGTAAAATAATTAAGTTTCAAGTTGTACATTACAATAACGCTGGATCGTACGAATTTATTACACAAAAAGGCCAATTAGAAAATATTTATTGTAAACTATCTGTCCGTCAGCAGCTGCGCCCGCGCTGACTATTAACTGACCTCCTGTCAAAATATAGCCTGAAAAGCGAAGTAAAGTTGCCGCTAAGTTGTACATTAGTCGGTAATAAACTTTTTAATTTTAATTTGATGACACACACATTACACATATCAAAAAAAGCTGCCCATATTTTTCTATTTAAAGCTGCCCATATTTTTCTATATAAAAAATACGGTATTTACTTTAGATAAAAGTTATTTAATATGATAGTCAAACTTCAGTAAATATAAATAATAAATAAATAAATAAATATAAATATAAATATACGCCAGACAACACACCTCTTGTAATGGTCTCGAAGTAGGGATTATTAAATCCCTGTGTTACGAGGTACCACACAAGGAAATAAGCTAGGGGCGTCTCCCAGTACACCCAGACCCGAGTCAATTCAGAAAAGATCGTTTCCTGAATTGACCCGACCGGGAATCGAACCCGGGACACTACGGAAATCGAGGCGAGAAACCGTGCTACAGCACACTACGCCAATCGTGTCGTCAAATATAATAGTAGTAATAACTTAACCATTATTTAAAGAACGAAAGCTAATTAAATTACTTACATAAGTATTGGAGTTAATTATCAACATGTAGACCGTTTATGCGATTTCCGAAAATTCATTAACAGAACCCATATAAAATGGAAGTCGTTACCGAAAACACGTTCCTAAGAATTCATATTATCCAGAATCTTTGATACTTTCGAAGAATTAAAACTAAATGGTTGTGCGAATTGCTTGTGTTTCAATAGCATCCGGTGATTAACCGCGGAGATGAAACACCTGTCTTCACATTAAAATTGCATTAACGATTATAAACAATAACGTTCGCCAGCTCGTAGATAAAACGCGTATGTGCCCAAATTAACGAAAGTATTTTAAGTGTATCTCTTTATCGACCAATTACCTCCATGTCGCAAACTTAAAACCTTTTTTATACACGTTGCGTGGTACAGTCAACAGCGAATGATTGAACAAACTTACAATTTGTTTTCATGAATGAATACTACAACTACTAAACATTTATTTAATGGTTATTAGATCTAGTGTTTTTTTTAAGAAGCTTTCATTAATAAAAACAATGAAATTTCAATCATCTTTTACCTACTTTTGCTGTTGACTGTACTACTCCCCATTTCCTCTTCCTCATGCAACACTATTTCCAGGCGGGTCATGGTATCTGTATTTAAAAACAAAAGGTTAAAGGCATTGATCGTTCTCAAGGGCAGTTTTAGTGGGCAATAAATAAATCGGCCGCCCTCCGGCCCCAAGGCGCCATTACTGTAGCATTAGCAAATAACTTTGTTTTTCGGACGTTTCGTCTGATTATATTCGAATAATATAAAAGAGAGTTAGTGTAAAGCGAATTCCTCCTCCGTGGATGCACGTCTAGATGCAAATACCTCGAGAAACCACAAAAACCAATATAACACTACATTGACAGTAATTGGCTCTGAGACCCTTCGAGTCGACTTAAGTTAAGTTTGGTATCCAAAAATCTTGGCGTCTTATTCGATAAATATATAACATTCACTTGTTTTAAAGTCTAAAGGACTACACTTACATAAAACAACGGATATAAAAAAGGGCGGCGAAACTCGACTGCTACAACGTTACCAAACGGAAACATGTTAAATAAATAGAGTTAAATTTGTCGAATTTATTTCCATAAAATCGGGATTTTTAATAATGGCAGGTCGAAGATAAATTATTCCCGATTTCAATAAAACAAAACTTTTCTGTAGTGACAAAAAGTGCAAAAACTAAACGGTTTTATTTACTGTAAAAGTATTCCAATCTACGCAGAAGTTTTCGATAACAGCAATCAATTATATTTCAATTTGTGTTATGGTAAGTTATATTTTAACTGTTTTGACCTAATTTAATTGAATCAATACACTTTAATGAACAATTTAAAGCCTTATACTGCATTTGCTTAATCTGTATTTTGAATGTATTCTAGTGCAAAGTGAAAAAACAAACTGATAAAGAGGCTGTATGGGCATATACTTCTTTGCCTTCCCATTGTTGTCATCAATGTCAATGTCAAATCACTCACATTACGTTACGTTTGATTTTTATTAATATAATAATTTTAACATGTTTTTTTCGTTTTCATCAAATAATCAAACTGTAATAGAAAGTAGCCCTGCAGAATTACCTGCTCAAAACGTAATCAAATTGAAACCCAGCAAACAAATAATAAAGCAAACACTCAAATAGCTCTTCCAACAATAAGAAGAGCAGCTGCCACAGCTGGCCGTTGCTTGTTTCCAGAGTGTGATGATCGGGAAATACTTCATGTACCTGAGTCTATACGCAGAAGGGTCCTAGTAGACTTTAAGTAGTACAAGGGAGTGAAGCCATTTTAGGATATTATTGTTATTGTGCTGCTGAAAATCACATAGTTGGGTGGTGTTTCCTGAAGGACTAACGGCTCGCGTGACATAATCATGCAGATTTGCACATATAACTCCTCGTTTTATTGACGAAATTGATTGAAAATGGCGGATAACCGTAAGTATAAAACGTTATCTGACGTACTCGCGGTTTTCATACAAACGTAGCGTTTTGCGTTACTTATTTAGTTTTTTGTCTGTTTATAAAACGCTCAGTTATTATCTCGAAGTATTATTTATTAATTAGCATCCACGTCTGATCAGAAGACGCTGTCCCTAGTATAAATTATTATCCTAGAGGGAGCTACGTGGCGAGCTCGCTTTATTAGTTTCAGGGTCAGACCTTTGATTATCAACTTCATTCATTATACAAGACTGTAGAGGCCGCCAGGCATGTGTTATCAGATGAGTCACTTAAAACATATGAGTTAATAGTTGTGAACAAGTCCCGCAACTTCATATCAAAAACAAATTGGGACATCTGGTAACTGCGGTTTTGATTTTATAAATCATTCCTAACCATTAGAAATATTTTTAAACAGTTGTTAATATTTTTTCTTGTGGTATTTTTATAACTTCAGTTAGCATTCACGGAACCATTAGTCAACTTCGCAAAGGAGTTTTATGAAACACAATAAATGACTTTTTTTTAAAGAACTGCTATCAAATGAAAAATATTTTTCCCAAAAATGTTATAAGACAACTTAAAAAAAAAAAGACTATAACACTAACTGTTTACTCGTAACACTGATTTTATGCAGCTTTGATTCTGATTATAATGACTCTATAACTTCGGGGCAATTGGCAATAGTAACCACATGTTATGATCACAGTGAAAACTGAGATTTATCTTGTAAGAATAGAGAACATTCATTTGATTACCCTCACTGAAAGCTTCACTTAGCATAAAGTCTCGTTACCTGACACAAACTTGTGAACGGAAGTGAGTGGTTAGTTAGAGTTCCGGATTCCGCCGCGTGAGCACTTCGGTCGTTCTTCTGATTGGCCTCTACCCAGGGCCGTATTATACCTGTTTGGGGCTATGGGGACGAGAAAATAAAAAAAAATGCCCCAGACGACACACCACTTATAATGGTCTCGAAGTAGGGATAAACATCCCTGTGTTACGAGGTACCAGACAAGGAGTTAAGCCAGACGTCTCCCAGCACACCGAGACCAGAGTCAATTTAGAAAAGATCGTGTCCTGAATTAACTGATTTTAGTGATTGAAAATCTATGTTGCAAGATGCTTTTTATGAAGCGGCAGAGTGTTGCCGCAACTGATCTCCAAAAAGTACACAACCAGCGCTAAAAAGGTACATTTTTTGAGAAAAAGGGTACATAAGCATTTTTTTTAACTAAAAACACCCATAAAGCTTCTCTCACCAAGAGAAGTGCTATTTTATGGGTTCTAGGCGTGCGAGAACTTGGCCTATTTTATTTATTAGGGCATTTAAAAAAAAAACAGTTCAAAAAAGCTTCAAGTCACTCTTCAACACAGAATTAATTGTATACTTTTATAAATTTTTTGAGAATTTGAAATATTTTTGAGACATTCTGAAATTTTTCAAAAAGTACGTAAAATGGTAAAATTACACATTCGCACGTTAGAGGCTAAAAAGGTACGTAAAATGTACGCTGGTGGCAACGCTGAGCGGCACCTTCCTTGTTTTTGGTATATAGTATCGCTACAAAAGTTATAAGCCTATATTGCCCCACAGCTGAGCAAAGGCCTCCATCATTTTAATCAAGTTATCAGGTCGGTGCGGAATGAAAAATAAATTAGCCACGAGTATTTCGAACGTGCACGCTAGTGCTAAACGGTGTAGTGATGGTCTTATTTGTTTCATAATTTATTTAAAGCAAGTTTTATTCACAATTAGACATTATTGATAATTATTAATTACTAGCTTTCCAACTTCCGGCTTCCGGTTTCTTTCCGGCTTAGCCCTCGTGGACTAATTTATCTTACAAGTTGGGTTACAACTCAAAGTTATCAAGTAACTAACGTTTTTGAAAAATGTGTGCCTAGCGCAATCAGGGATAACGTAGTTTTTCAACAGTGAAAGAATTTTTGAAATCGGTTCCGTAGTTTCGAAGATTACCTACCTCAAACATACAAACTCACAAACGCTTATATAATATTAGTGTAATTTTTTCTCAATTTACATTGTTTTTATGTTCTAAAATCTGAAACAATTTTTTTGGGGCCTTCAGGATCACGGGGCCCTGGGCCCAAAGTGAAAAAGAGGGGCCTGCCTTCAGCTACTCATGTGATCTACCTTCGTTTGGTGTGAAGCACTGTTTACTAGTTGTTGTTTTGGTGTTTGAATTACGGGAAGTTACAGTTGTTTATTGGTTTAGGGCTGTCCGTTTCAGGCTATTTTTCCACCAAAGATGTGCTAAGCTACGTTGCTATGGATGCGTTTGAAATCCACTAATCACATTCATTAGTCCACATAGCATAGCACTGGTTTCAACGGGTTCTACTAAGCTACGATTTTAGTATGACATAATTATGCGTGCTGTGGATCCGTGCTGCACGCACATCACGCATTCCCTTCTGTCGATACATCGCATTGCTCGAGCTGCGCATCTTCGTAGCACATCTTATACACCCCGTTACACAGCTTAACATCAGTGGAAATAGTTTAATAGTTGCGTTGCTTAGCTTGCACATCCTCGCAGCATAGTTGCATAGCACATGTGTGGCGGAAAAGCAGCCTTAGAAACATTTAAGAACACACATTGACGGCACGGGTGGCGTAGTGCGCTGCAGCATGGTTTCTCGCTTTGGCTTATTTCCCTGTCTGGTACTTCGTACACAAGGATATTTATCCTTAATTCGAGACCATGACAAGTGGTTTGTAGTCTGGCGCATATTTATCTTATTTATTTATCTACAGGATAAACTAGAAGAAGGCTTTGGTGGGGTATAAGGGGTATCCTTGATACAATGTAAATCAACATTATTTTCATGGTTGCGGTTGTAGCAATTCCGTGCTTATTTTCATATTAAAATATAGAAAAACTGGACTAATAAAAATCTAGGACCAATTTTTTTATTTTAAAATAAAATATACAATTAATTAAAAAGATTTATGTTCGCTCTATGGCTGATAAAAATAGTAACCGTTATTAACGCACAAGGTTTGCGTATGTGACTGTACGTGTCGACTTGTACCAACAAGACGCAG
The DNA here is from genome assembly GCA_947369235.1 of Udea olivalis. Lineage (NCBI taxonomy): Eukaryota > Metazoa > Arthropoda > Insecta > Lepidoptera > Crambidae > Udea > Udea olivalis. The sequence continues at coordinate 18,909,258 of OX376342.1, forward strand.
TGTGGAGCGAACAAAGAGATTAAATTCACGGCAGTGGGTTCCCAACGGATAATTTAGATTAGATTAGAATATTAAATATATAATTTACTTTGATTTTAGTACTTATACTAGTTACAAAAACATATCCATTTGTGCTTGGCTTTAAATATTTCCACTAGCATGAACATAAAATATGCGTAAATGCACCCACGCAATTTGATAGCAGGATCGCCAATGACCTAGTTTAAAGGGATGTCGTCATTTGGATTATGCTAGAAAATCATTCATATACATCTCTTTTTGAAAATCACCCTAATGTATGACCTGAGAAAAAAAAACTGAAATACCATGTTCCAGTTATTACAGTAATAGTGTGCACACAAAAGCATAAATATATGTAAGTTTCAAAGGCTTCAAAAATATCTGAGCAAAACAATTTAAGTACCACAAATATCTAAACAAGTCAACAAAGAATCTGAACGAACTTTCGTAAAGATATTTGTGGCAAATATTTTTCTCAGATATTTTTGAAGCCAGGAAAACGTTTAGATATTTCTGCTTTTGACTGTACAAAGTTTCATTAAAATCCATTCAGTAGTTTTCACCTGATGCTGGACCAATCGAGTGACGTACACAAATTCCAACAATGTTTTTTAATTCATTTATCGGTTTCCCACATTGAAAAAATGAACTGTAGGCATCAGTTACTGTTTTTCATTATACTTACTTAAATAATACAATGTGACCTGTATTTTTGATGCTAATTTTTTTTTTAAATAAATAGAATAAGTAATTTGTTTTGCTTAAGGAGTCGTTAGTAGCTACTTTTTTAATCACATTGATTCAGCTATTTGAAAAAAAAACATATCTCTAGAACTTATAATCAAAAACTTGCAAGTAATGAAACAAATTTAAGGAAGAATAAAAAAAAATACGAACGAACGAATAACGAGTTCTTATATTATGTTTTATACTGATGAAAATCCTAGTTTATAGCATTTAAGTTTGATCCATCACGGGTGGATCATTGTACATAGAGATATTCATTACAAATAACTACACATTCTTGTAGGATGACCGTGCAAAATTCTAGCGTAGTGCAATGTTAAGTAACTCAAGGAGTATGTGAATTTAATCTCTTTGTTCGCTCCACACTGCGTCTTGTTGGTACAAGTCGACACGTACAGTCACATACGCAAACCTTGTACGTTATTATCGGCTACTGTTTTTAACAACAGCAAAAGGGATTTACTTTGGTCGTATAGTATTTTGAATACACTGCAAATCATACCTACACATCTGAGACCCTGACTCTTTTTAAGATACTTACTACTTTCAACAAGAGTATCTTTCTTGATTGACGTAGTAAAATATGAATGTAATAATTAAAGTAAAATAATAACAAAATATTTTGTCATACTTAGCCTGTTTCCCACTGGGCAAAGGTCTCCCGCAAATCTCTCCAATCATTCCTAACTCTAACCAGAATCTGCAATCTCTAGGAAAATTGGTCCAGATTATCCCGCCATCCTGTGTTTTAAAAATAAATAATGCTATTTTTGGATTTAAGAACAAGATATTACATAAAAATAACACGATAATGTACAATTGGGCGATTTTGTTGCTTAAACCAGTTATCTTCCTGGCAAACCAAAAGTTTAGTTATTTAGATATTATGTAAGTATAGCATAATTAGGCAATTTTTTTGAATAGTAGTAACTTAACATGCATTATGTTTCTGGCGGTAAGTTTAGGTACTGGTGGTGTGCATACCGCGTCAAGTCGTATTGCACTCACCCGAGGGCTCGTGACGACGGCTTCACTCTTGAGTGCATTAGGGATGTATTGTGTAATGTGATGTCGATAAATTAAATACGCTAAGATAGAGGAAATGTAAGCTATTTTAATCATAGGGCAATTTAAATTAAACCTCTTTTGTTGGTTTTAGGAAACAATTTTTTTTAAAGTAATCTATTTCTTAAAGTCTGAAAGTATGTAACTAATAATAGATCACAACTTATTGATATTGCCTTGATAACAACTGCCGTGCCTCTAGCGTCCGGCTGCGAATCGGTAAAACAATAGCTTCAATAAATCTACAACCAGTGAACTCTGGGCGATATAATAAAATAAACTATGCATGTTCTATGGGAAATTTGTGTCACATATATGCGACACGGTCGGATTAGCAGCTCCTAACTAACGTGGAACGATAGAAAAAAATGTAATGCTTAATGTAGCTTAAAGATTTTTGAAAAGCAGCCGCTACCAAAATTTAAATATATCGATAGTGGGATAATAAAAACAATCCCAACACTAATGGCATTTGCTTACTGAATTCAATTTACTCGGACAGGGTTGATGGCGTATTAGACATTAAAGTGAAGAGTCGATTGGGTGAAAATGATTGACACAGTGCGTGTAAACTGACGTCTATTTTGTCTGAGTCTTTGGTAAAATGGGTAGACGTACTGCCTATAGTGCTAAAGTGTGTAAGTTCGATGCCCAGTTCAGCACAAACATTCGTACATTCGTTTTTGTCTTATAATATTATTAACAGGCTATTTAATCCGTCAGTTAGATTATCAAAAAATTCTTGACACTTTTTTTTTCTCGTAAACGAAAAATGACGACGATACAGTGCGTTGAAGTTTCGCGTCACGTCACGCCTAGGTACAATTTCTACTTAGAAGTGAAGTTACAAGCCCCCACTCCGGAACTTAAATGCTCTTTAACTTTGTGTTTTATTATTAATTTAATAAAGTGAAAAATATATGTTCAGTATTTTTGGACGGTCTAACGAACGGACTATACAGAATGCCATTTTTTAATAGGTTTGAAGAATTTATTCACATAAAAACATAACAGTTTACATAGAATGCGAATACATTTCTACTTTAAAATAAGTAAGTGTTAGTGGCTCCCATGGTATACATGGAATATAGGTCTTAGTACATCTCATAAAATTAATTTTAAATCAAAATTAATTAAATCATTTAAATCACAACAAAACAAAATTAAATCCAATAAATAATCAAATAATATTAAATTCAGAGTTAAAATATATCACTAAATACATTTTTTTAAGATTAGTTTTAAATACGTTTTTTCTATCGCAGTCCTTTATGTCATTAGGTAGGTTGTTGTACAGCTGGACTCCCTCAAACAGAATCGTTTTTTTTCCGTAATTGGTGCGAGCAGAAGACGTTTGGGGTTTAATGTTGTCGACATCCCTAATAAATGGTGTAGTGTCCGCCAAAAACCAATGAAAGCACACATACGAGTATTTTTATTCAAGTCTGTTTAAGAGTCTCTCTAACACACGTAGTCCCAGATATTACTTAATGACTTAGTTTGTGATGAAGTAATCTTGATCTCGAGTTGTCAAAATTATTATCTTTTTTTTTTTCTGGCCACTATAAAATTCCTTACTAAAAACTTGCTAGTGTAAACTACGCAGCGGGTGTATTGGGAGAGTAACATAATGTTTTTTCACTACTGCATATAATAAACGAGCTGTCCGTCAGCGTCTTCGCTTGCGTATACTGTCTTTCCCGTCAAAATATAGCCTAAATTAAAAGAAACATAGGCTATTTATGTCACTTCCTGATAATGTAGCTTCTTAATAGTGAAATAATATTTAAAACCGGTCCAGTAGTTTAAATCTTTACTCTTTATAAAATTAGTATAGACGAAACCAGATTTTTGTGTCTAACTTCTATCGATAATTTTGGCGGCAAAGGGGGGTAAAGGCACCTCTAATACCTCTTGTTTTTGCTGAGGATGGTGCATGATGACCTTTATCTGTTATTTAAGTCATTGCTATTTGTTGATTAATACACGAGCACAAGTCCTATGTATTTAAATTGTGATCTGGGTTGACACATGTCATTAAGGTAGTTACTTAACAAATTTACATAATGACATGCCGGTGTTTAAACAGAAGCATTAATCAGGTATCTCTGGGAACCTATTTGATATTATTGTATGCGTATGTTGACGTGGACTGTGACTGGGATTGTTTTTTTTTTCATATTCAAAGACATGATTTTTGATAGCTTTTACTATCCGTTTTTATTCTTAAAGTCTGGTGAAAATCAATTGTATATATTTGTAAGCTTTTTAAAACTGATATAATTATGAGCGACGTGGCCTAGTGGTTCAGCACCCGAAATCAGATCGTGGATCGTGTGGGCCCAAGTTCAAATCTGGCCAGAGCCAAAATCTTTGGGTTCATTGTTAAATATCCGACTCTCCGGTGATGGAAAACATCGATAAAAAACAAACCAACCCGGATAACGGCGGAAGGCTCACCACCTACCACGTTGGGTTCTAATACTATTGGTGAAAAGTGGGCTCCTGAGTGTTTCGTTCACCATGACGACACAGTCACTTGCCTCTGACTACCCCGTTTGGGATAAAGTCGTAATGGTATGTTATGTTTAAATTATAACTTAGTTTGTTCTCGTGGTTTTGGTTTTCAAAACCACTTTATTGTAAACTTCTAGAAAACTAAAGCTTTTCCAACAGTCTTCAACAAAATATGCAATTTAAAAATACTCACTTTCATAAGCTTCAGAAGATTATGTTCCTTCGGACAATTCAATTCATTAAAAGGTACGGTGCAGTTAAAGCTGCTTAAAAACAATATTCATTCCGTCTAGATTTCTCCATCAGTTTGTCTAGATTTCCCTCCGTCTGTCTAGATTTTCCCAGTCGCTTGCACTGCACATAGATATGTGCTCATCAATCACTAGTGGTTGAAATCCGGTTGGAACCAGTTATATGTTTTCAGGATTAATCTGGTTTATGTACGTTCCACGGCGGGAAAAAGGTGAAAAGTTGAAACTGATGGATCGGTATATGGAGATTAAAGTTTCATTTCTGGTACTACGTTGGAGCTGGAAAAGTTCCGGACATCAGCCTAACGAGAATAGAGCGGTTCTGAAACAGCGTAAAAACAACAAGGCACCAGATGAGGACTGAATAACAACAGAAATACTGAGAGCGGGTGAAAAACCTATACTTGTAGTCCTCCAGCAGAAGTTGTTCAATTCCGTCATCCTTCACGGCACTACACCTGAAGCGTGGCACAGAAGCGCAGTGGTGCTGTTCTTTAGGAAGGGATAGCCCTTTTGAAGATTTATAGATTCATATCGCTCCTGAGTCACGTGTACAAGCTGTTCTCCAGGGTCATAACTAATCGTCTTGCGCGCAGGTTTGATGACTTTCAGCCTCCCGAACAAGCCGGTTTCCGAAAAGGCTTTAGCACTATTGATCATATCCACACGCTACGCCAGATTATACAAAAAACAGAGAAATATAATCGGCCACTCTGTCTAGCGTTTGTGGACTATGAAAAAGCCTTCAATTCGATCGAAACCTGGGTAGTGCAGCAGTCCTTGCAGTGATGTCAGATTGACTATGGGTACATAGAAGTGTTGAAGTGTCTGTATAGTATAGCCACCATGTCAGTCCGCACACAGGACCAGAGTAAGGAACCAATATCATTGCAGCGTGTGTGAGACGGGGGAAATCCTCACTACCATTGAGTAGTTGACAACGTCATCGAATTCTAAAAAATATTAAAAATAATAACAAAATACACTAAAAACGGTCATCATATATTATGTAATGTTTTAGTTCGTTAACTTAGTTATAATTATTTTTCTGGCTGTTCAAACTCTGGTGGGCAAGTCATTTTAAAAGTGTTTAATAAATAAGAATATGTATTCAGATTAAGTGTATGTAGAAAGGTATCGATAATCCACACAATTTATGGTAACTTTTGTCAAGAAACAATATTCATAAACGCAAAATTTAAAAAAGCTGCCGAGCTTAGAATAATAACCTATAGATAGGATAGTTTTCATACAATCGCCCCGTCAGAAATGAAGCACTAATCCGATCCACACATGCGTGACTGTTGCTGGCTTACGTGCGGCGCGCTTTGACACAAAACATTGCGAAGCTGTAATGAACACTGCAAAGCGGTCCGTTTGGAACCAATTATGGCTCCAATTAAGTTGCTTCAAAAAGTGCGCGCAGACTAGGTTTCTTTAGCGTTATTATTCTAAGCTGCCGAGCAAGTGTCTTGCAGAACGCATAGAAATATCGGCGGCCTGTGTCGTCATTGTCTTGCGACTAGGGGGCGTTTTGGGCAAGTCCAAAAATATGATTTTTAAAATTGTCATATCTCGGGGAGTTTTATGTTTTCGAAATATTTCTTATACCAATGTTTCTATTATTGAGAGGTCTTTCGAAAACACCTCAACAAAAAATTACAACTACCCTATTGATGGGTATTGGCTTACTCACTACGCTTGCCAAAATAATGCAAGTTGGTGATCAAAAACTCGGGCTATATTCTGTAACACACCTTGCTCGACCTGGGATTTGAACCCGCACCACCGTAAAAATAATATTCATACAGCGAAAGCCTTACGTTCTGAGGGGTTAGGCGGTCGAACAAAAATCTTTATCAAGCATTTTTTTTATTTATATACACACTAGAACGTTCATCTTGCCGTCATTGTCACGATACGACAAAATTCGTAATTTGAATCTCCGACCCAATTCCGGTGGATGCAGGCCGCCTTCAATTTACCGCTCTGAAAATGTATGGGTGAGGCACATGGTCACCACAGTGGGTGTCATCGGGTTGCGATGAATAATTATTATAGTAATTAGATAATAAGTTAACTGGTATTTATACGTCCCATGTTCCACAGAGCCTGAAGACTAAAGTCTTCGAGAAGTGCGTGTTGTCAGTGATGACCTAGGGCACTGAGACGTGATCCTTGGCAGTTGGCCTCTCGAATAAGCTCCGAGTTGCTCAGCGTGCTATGAAAAGAGCAATGCTTGGTGTTCCTTTGCGAGATAGGGTCCGCAACGAGGAGATCCGCAAAAAAACCAAAGTTACCGATACAGCTCATCGCATAGCCAAGCTGCAGTGACAATAGGCAGGCCACATCTTTCGCAGAGCGTGAAGGCTCTCGAGCGGTGAACACAAACTGCAGGACGCAACCAGGGCTGGCCTGGTGCAGGTTGCGGGAAGCCGTTAGATGCGTACGGCCCAAAGCCGCTCGCTGTGGCGTTCAATGAGTAAGCTTATATCCAGCAATGGTCTTCTAAAGACTGATGAAGACGTTGGTTATATTTTTGTATTCCATATCGCCCACTGAATTGGCCAAATCATTCCCGTTTTGAATAATCTCCCAGTACGTTTGCCATTAAAGACTTCATGTTACTCGAAAGATTAACACACATACGAGTAACATTTGCAATTTCGTGTACAGCTTAGGAAATGAGCCTCAGAAGGTAATCGAATTCTGTCTGAATTTCCCCCGTGTCCCAAGAATCGCTTCGGTTCCAACCTTCTTTTGATGATTTTTGGCATCGGGTTATTCAGTAATAATGTTATTCATTTATGTGTTACGTGAGTTAATGTTTAGTATTTACGACTGTATTTCATTATACACAAATGATAGTTGAAAACCGTTGCACAATTTTAGAAATGGAGAAAGTGATCAGCACTAGAAATCACTCGTAAAAACCTGCTTCCAAATCACTGAATCGGTAGCTCATAAGCTCATCGTTTCCCTACTAGCTATATCTGTGTTTCCCCCCACAGATTACTTCCACGTCAATCGCTCGCCATCCGCTCATCAAGCGAAGGGCTTCTCAATAAGCTCATTAGGGCACTGTTACACGGGCTCATTTAAAGTGTAATTAAACTGCGACCTACGAAATAACACTGGTGACACAAAAGAGATAACACTGGTGTTTTTTGATAATGTGACTACGTGCGTTTCAAGCTAAAAAATATATTAGGTAGATCTAACAAATTATTTATCTTGTGCTTAACAACGTTCATGTTAGTTCATATTATATTCCTACGAGTAACATTCATAATAATAATGTCGCATTAAAAGGAATCTATTTTAGGAGATAATTTTTTTAGCGACTGCTTAGTTGTCAGACGATCTTAGTATATTAGATACTATTTTCGAAATATTTATTACAAATACAGACTATCCAGATTAGACATATTAAGACCCATTACTTATCCTGGTCATTTAAATTTGGCTATTAGGAGAAAATCTGATGGATGTTTGTGTTTTGAACCCTAAGGGTGCGTTTACACCAGATATGTGCGAGGAGGAATGTGTTTGTTGAGAACCAATCGGATGGCGAACCTAGGTGAATGAAACAATTCTATTGGTTCTTAACACACACACATTCCTCGCAACGCATCCTCGCACATACATATACATACCATCACGACTTTTTATCCTAAACGGGGTAGTCAGAGGCAAGTGACTGTGTCGTCATGGTGAACGAAACACTCAGAAGTCCACTTTTCACCAATGGTATTAGAACCCAACGTGGTAGGTTCATCATCGTAGTTTTTTTTCATCCTCGCACATCTCTGTTGGAAAGGCACCCTTGAGGCACTGTCCGTATGTTGGACACCTTATTCTGAACTTTATGTGCTTAACATAAGGTCCAAAACTGTTGAAAAACAGAAACATGCTTTTGATGGTTAAAATCCTTAAATTAGAATTGATTTATGTTATTAATATGTATTTATAGTAACATTAATTGTGTTTAATGTCAATTAATCTATTTGAGTAATAAAAGAAGAAAAACACCCCTAGAATTATTAATTCGATTGTTTCTAAACGACTGGATGAGTTTATCGCAGCATTTTTCTTACGGTAGAACACAACATCCGGTAAATTACATTTCTGTGTTTTTTCTTTTGCAACCACGATCTAATATTGTATAATTTTCGCCTCAATTTTCTGTGGCTTGTTTGTCCTTTTCCGCGTCTAATCCAGGTTAATTTATCGAGGTCCTTGAGACAATTTAGTTTTGCTCAGAACTCGCTTTAATTGTTGGCTCAATTTGCCGAATTGCTTAAGGCTTCGGTTACGTGTAAACACTATAATTATGTTAAATAGTTCATTAATGTTGTAAATTATGTGGCAGTACAGTGCCCTATATTATATTGCTATGTCAAATCCGGACCCATAATTGTGCTCTGTATCTAATTTTAAGACCTTTATTATACTTATGGAGTGCAATAAACTGATTGAATTGAATTGATAATGTTAAACTGGCGATCCAGGTGCTTATTCAATGCAATTTACAGTATTATCGGGAGATTAAGTAATAATTATGATCTACAGAAGTGTTACTACTCAGGGAAAATTAGGTCTCCGATTGTTTCGTAGGTTTCAAATGTCTTTAGGGGCTTGTTGGATCAAAGTTGGACATCTAGTCCATTGTCCACTATCTAGTAGTTTATTGACGTGTTATAATAAATGTGGTCAGTTAAAACTATTTCTAAAGTGATCAAACAACGATGCAAAACATTTACAACCATTGCAGCTCTGTGTTCACGTAATCAGTACGCCCACCACGAGTTGCCTTTTTAAACTTACGTTATCGTTCGCGTAAAAAATTGTATTGGGATTTCACATGACATGACATTGTCAAATCCCAATACAATTAGAATGAAAGAAAGAAAGAAAAAACATGTAATAATTTCAATTAGTACGATAACGTACATTTAAAGTGGCAACTCGTGGTAGGCGTACTGAAATATTAATTACTCGTAGGAGAATGGTGGCGCAAAAGAGGATGTTGCAACCAGAATTAAAATGGTAATAGTTACACGGTCATATGAATTCAGGTGATCAATGACACATTTCTAAAGCGACTAAATGTAACCCTTGGAGGATAAGAGAAACATACCTAAGACATGAAGATGGATGAAACGCAGGATTAAGAAGTGATTTTGAAATAAAAAACAGGCAGCCCTTAATCTTCAAATTTCGTATTCAGAGTTGCCATTTCTCAGTCTACAACAGGGTTTAACTTCCTTGATGCATTACTTTTGACATATGCCGAAATATTAAAATATTGTATCTTTTTTACCCTCATTTTTATCCTTACATCCAGCAATTGTGAAGTTTTATAGATTGCATATAAGTTTAAAGAACTCAAAGGTTACATAGCCAGGGGATTCAGCTTGCGATTTCCCACGAGAAAACAAGTTGAAAGAAAAGTGGACCGAAGTAAGGTACATTTGAGATTTATGAAAAAGATTTTAAAGTGAATTTGTACTTCGGATTTCTACGGGGAGCATAAGTTGGCAATACCACAGACAAACCTGACGTCACGTCTGGCCGAGTTTGTCGTTGGTTCGGAAGTCAAATCGATGTAATAAATGATAAAACTAGTCAAAACTAGCTTACAACTTCGCGGTTACCCCGATTTGAAGCATGAGATCTCGCTTAGTTTCCGAGTTTGGGAAACGGAAAAACGATTAAATGAATAAATAAATATCTGTGACAATTTACACCAAGATCATCTGACCCCAAACTAAGCAAAGCTTGTACTATGTATGTCAGAGACTGATAAACGTACTTAAATATTTCTAAATACATACTCAAATAGATAACAACACCCTTAAACACAACAAACACAAATGTTCGTAACGTAAATGTTAGTCGTGGGTGGGGATCGATCCCACGACCTCCTGTGCTAAAGGCAGGATCGCTGCCATTGCACCAACAGGCTAGTCAATGCTTAAGTGATATTATAGTGTCAAGTGATATTATAGTAAGTAGGCATCTGCCAACATAGGATAAATGATTATTATGTTTATCTTTGAAAGTTTTTTTTTATTAAACATAAGTACATTCATTTGTTACTCACAAAATGTCTCATTTTCTCGGCATCACCGACGTATTATATATCGTAACATGATACGATACGCGATGCTATTCGAGTACAGCATTCTAGATTAATCGACTAATCTAAACAACAAATCCGTTCTATAGATAGGTAGATGAAATTCACCTCTATCGCTGCAATCGACCAACCACTTAGCATATACGAGTATGTCTATGTATGTATTATATGTTCTCATCTCACATTAATATGCGAAGTTAAGTGCTCTTCAGTCGTGAACCTTGGCCTTTGTGCCATGAAAAGGGTTTACGATGCACCGCCCACTTGACTCACGTGTGAATTTCCTGTTTCCGCATCTTAGATCTAAAAAAAAACTTTGTGAATTTTTTGGGTAATGTCAAAAACATTGATAACACTGTAATATTGACGTATTGAGCCTCGCCTTGATTTGTGCGGTGTCTTCGGATTCAAATCAGTAAACGAACTTTTTTAAATTGATTCGGGTCTAGGTGCGCTTGGAGACGCCTCTGGCCTAAATCCCTGTCGGTGCCTCGTAACACAAGGTTATGAGCTCTTATTTCTAGCTAGATCATGACAATAATTGATTTATAAATAGGTACGAGTAGTTATAGTTTGAGAGAGGCAGACGCAGAAATGCTCCAAAATGTGCATTTAGAAACTGATTGATATGTTTTTGACTATAGTATATAAGTTGTTGATGTATACAATTTTCAAATCTTATAGTTTTACTTTTATGAGAAAGATACTTCTAATGGTATCTAAAATTCAGACTCTGGAGTTAAAAATGACATTAAACATTTTGTAGTTTTTTGTACCACTTGTTATTATATTTTTAAGCTGCACTTTATATTTTATTGCTAGTTGATTACCTTGTCAAAGAAATTAATAATAAAAGTAAATTCTGAAACAAATCATCAATGTTGTCGTTTAAATAAAATCTAGGTCATAAGTTTAGGTTAAAAATAGCTTTTCGACTGTGTTAGTTGACTTCAGTGGTATCATTTCAGTAATCTGAAGTTTAATACATTTTTAAATAGCTCAAAAACCTATTTCATATTACACAAAACATGATGCTCCTAAAATATAAGCAGTTAGAAATTATTGTACTTGTAGTCGTACATATATGATCAGATTACAAAAAGTCCAACAAGCGGTTAACGACTGATGTTGTAGACCTTTAAATTAAATAAAACCAAGTAAGTAACACCTTTTTTATTATTTCAGATAGCCATGAAGAACCAGTGATGTCCTCCAACCATGCCTCAAGAGGTGACGTAGCGCCGCCATGGAATGAGTTCGCTGGCTATGACGAACCTCACCTTCCTGTACACGAGCACAGAGGACCTGCATTGCCGCCTGGAGCCTGGGAACAGCTGCTCCAACACCACCAGCCTCGGCCTCGACTGCAGCGAGGAACTCTCCATCCAATTCGCTTGCAACCTCAACCTTGACATACAAAATGAAACAACTTACAGCTGCTATTCGTGTTTCAATGATTCTATGGATTTTAACAACGGTTCTTTATGCAACACTGGATTTCAGCTGAACCTCGTCACTGTGATCTTTGAAAGTGCTCTCAAAACGCTCTGGTTGAGACTGCCTAATGCCGATTTCTGTGAATGGGATTCCTTGTTCTGCTTCAGCAGAGGATTCAATCGGACGTTATACGTGAATGACGGTTCAGTGAATAGTATTGAAAGTTACGAGTGTAGTTGGAATTATAAAAATGGGACTGATCTGGATGGCCCTAAAGGTTATGAGTGGAGTTTCTTATTTGTGATATTATTTATAATAGCCGGTGGGGTGGGGAATATACTAGTGTGTCTCGCGGTGTGTTTGGACAAGCGACTGCAGAACGTGACGAACTATTTCCTCCTGTCTTTGGCAATTGCTGACTTACTTGTCAGTTTGTTCGTGATGCCTATGGGGGCGATTCCCGGATTCTTGGGTAAGAATACGATTCTATTTCTGACGTTGTATCTTGTAAATGTTTACATGCAGGCGCGGCGAGTACGTAAGTTTGGTGATTTATGGGATTTATGATAACTAGTTTACGACTGGCCATGACTTGCTATTTACATTTTATAAAAAATAAAACCATTATCCGAAATAATCATAGTAATCTATTTAAAAAATCATGACTCAATATACTAAATTTGATCTTCTGCACAATGCGTTTTGATTATATTCTGTAATTACAGTTATCGTTGATTAACAATGCACAACAATGAAATATCAAAAGTGTTTCTTGCAAAGGCTATTTCGGTAGACCGGGTTCTGACCAGTGATAGAGTCACATTTTAGTCACATAGTTCACATTTCCGTGAACTATGTGACTAAAATGTGTTCCGGCTTCGATCCCCGGTCCAGTCAATTCAGGAATCGATATTTTCTGAATTAACTCGGGTCTGGGCGTGCTGGGAGACGACCCTGGCATCATTCCTTGTCTGGTACCTCGTAATACAGGGATATTAATCCCAACTTCCAGACCATGACAAGTGGTGTGTTGTCTGGTGCCTATTTATTTATTTATAAATACTTTCCTATCAACATTTTTTTTTAATTGCTTGTAATAAGTGTTTCTTATAACATACTATCAAAATATTAGTTAATTAACCCAATAAATATAAATTATATAAGTAATTAGCTTCCGCAAAAGAAGGTTGGAAAAAAGGGGCATTAGCTGAAAAAATAACTGCCACAATCCGTCAAATCTATGAGGGTCCAAAAAGGTTTGCTTCCATATTTTGTGTGTTGACAATTTTAATGGATCAGGCTTTTTCCGCCCTCGGGGTAGAAACAGATAGCCCGTAAATTTTCTTTTATTGTTTGTTATTGTAACTTTGCTTTAGGTTTGCGATTTTTGCTTTATTCGCGTTATTGAAGGGTGTGTAAAGGGTGTGTAATGGGAAATGAGATTGCCACGTGATTGCTATTGCAAAGACATATCAAAGAATAAAAAAATGACGATTGATATTTCTTGTTTTGGTGGAACCTTCAAATTATTCGGTAAATAACGTGAAATTCTTTGTCATATTTGGTAAAACACAAAGACACACACCTCACAAATTAGTTTCGCAAAAGTAAATTAAAATTACCCCTCCGACCTGTTACAAGAACCAGGTCAGTTGTAACTACGTTAACTAGCTAAAATGTGGCTTTTGATCTGAACATTGGTTTTATTTAATCCAAGGCTGGAAAACTATGTGATAAAAATCACGTGCATTTGTATTCTGCGCAACGAATTTCAGATGACAATGTGTTCCGAAAAACTGCTAGTAACTTTTATTGCAAAACTAAAACCCATTCAGCACTGTTATGAGTTTATGATAGAGTACTTTTTTAAAACAGGAATGTAGGTAGCAAGTGTTGTTTATACTAGTATTGGAAAATTATAAATTATTTCCAATTCATGTACTTTTGTTTTGAGGTTATCACACAAAACCAGACATTCGCATTTTTGTATAAAGCACCTTAAATAAAGTTAGTTCAAAAATTCTAACTTTCACTTAGATATGTAGTTTATACATCACTTAGTGAGTTGGACATATCATTGTCCATAAAGAATACAATCATAAATTAATGTAATTTGATTATAACTTCCTAATTCACTTCAATCTTACATCCTTTTAACACTTGCAAGACATTTATGAATATTAATTTCTAAGAAAACACACTAAAGCTTCCGAATGCATGCTTCATGCACTTGTACAAGTTCACCGGTTTTAGGTTCAAACGTCGTATGTGGCAATCTTATTTTTCAGGATAAATCCTAACATTGGTGTTTGTCTGAGAGTGGGCACACCCATAAAAATGTTGCATTCGCGTCACGCCAGATTATAAAAAAACGATTGCCGGCCCTGCAACTTCGGGTCAAATAAAATACTTTTTTTACTTGCCGATAAATCGATGGTTGTTACGGGCAGGTAAGTACGGTGAACAAGTATAATGCACTTTCCTTACCTCAAGAATACGATGAATCCACCTCCCAGCTGGGGTCAATAGGTTCTGCACATTCGTCCAGGGTTGGTTTGTTGCTTGGAGAACGCACGCGATAACAGTCCGCGCGCTCACGCGTTTTTTTTCTTCCACTCCCGTGTCGCTATCGTAGCTCGCCGATAATCATAGACGCAGGAGGCGCACAAGTTTAGCAACTACCCTTCATATAGTAGGAAATGTTTCGGTAGGAAGGAAGCGCATAACTACCGACATTCGAGGTAGCTCTTGTCACCTGTACAATCACCCATACGGCAATCTCGATTTATTTAATAATAATGCAATAACGAACGATTTACGGTTGCAAATAGAATAAGTACGATGACGGAATATCCCGCCCACCAAAATAGCTATGGTATTTTCTGGTTAAACCTAACTATTATGTATGACTAATGATACAATTACGATATGTATAGAAAAGGAATATAAAACTAAACTAAAACTAGTACCTACTGTAGGCCGATACTACTGCATTACACTGGATTAACTGGATGTGCATCATCAGTAGGTAATGGGCACAGCTTGACCAATGGTCGCTGCACGATATTTTTGGTTGCAGTTTTAACCATGGCAATTCTAACTACCCCGTCAGCCCCAGAAATGAGCTTCTGTACCCTACCAAGGGTCCAATGTAATGGAGCACTATTATCATCTTTAATGATGACCATAGATCCTACAGATAACGGTTTCGAATCTTTGGTCCATTTGGCGCGTTGTGTAAGAGAATTTAAGTATTCGTGTTTCCATCTGGACCAAAAATTCTGTTGAAACGCTTGTAACAGCTGCCATCGATGAAGCCGGTTTATGTTTGTCGAAGATAGATCTTCATTAGGAACCGCTGTCAACGGTTCTAACGTTAAAAAATGGCCTGGTGTCAGCACTGACAAATCGTTAGGATCAGTACCCACAGGACATAAAGGGCGTGAATTTAAAACGGCTTCGATTTGAGCGAAGAGAGTTGTCAACTCTTCGAAGGTTAAAACTTGGTCACCGACGACCCGGTAAAGATGTGTTTTAGCCGCTTTAATCTGAATCTCCCACACACCGCCAAAGTGGGGGGCCGAAGGAGGATTGAATTTGAATTCAATTTTCTCAGCACGAGAAGCATTCTCCATTAGTGAAGAGAGTTGATTTCTAGCACCCACGAAATTTGTCCCGCAATCCGAGTGAATGACGTTACACCGACCGCGACGTGCTACGAAGCGTCGGAGGGCTGCGATAAAACCGTCAGAAGAGAGTGTGGAAACGACTTCCAGGTGCACGGCTTTCGTAGCTAGGCAGACAAACAGGCACAATTATGCTTTGTCTATTTTTGCACCACGATGCAAACCTAGTTTGATTCGGAACGGTCCACCGAGATCTACCCCTACCTCGGAAAACGCCTTCACTTGATTGACACGATAAGCAGGAAGATCGCTCATAAATGGTTGCAACGGTTGAGGATGCAGACGATAACACTTAACGCATTTCGAGAGAACGCGACGAATGGTTCGTTTGGCTGAGACAACCCAAAATTGCTGTAAAAGCAAGAAGTGACTAGTATTTACGCCTGTATGACAGTAACTTCGATGTATATATTCGATAATTAGATAAGTTAGAGGATGATCAGAGGGTAGTATAGCAGGGTGTTTATGTTCATATTCCAGCCCTGAGCGGGATAGCCTTCCGCCCACCCTGAGAACACCACAATCATCGTTAAACGGATTGAGTTTGCGAAATTGTTTTAAAACTGGTTTACCAGTCTTTAAACTTGCTATTTCATCACTAAACGCTATAGATTGCACGTGTTTTACGATTTGCATCAATGCGTTATGACGCTCGACATTGTCCACGATAAGATTTTGTTTCTTATTAATGAGTTTATAAGTTCGAACTGCATTAATAAAACGATAAATGTATGATAAAACGTTTAAAAGCTTTGGTAATGACGAAAATCGATGTATCAACAGTGAGCAACATAAGCACCAAAGCATTTAGCGGTTGCTTGCGTTAGTTACAGCTACTCTTGTTTAAGCAACACCTAACGCGGCTTTTCAATGACAGCGGTTTACCTGCTTCCATTTAGATACAGTAATGAACAAGTGTGTTGTGTAAGTATAGGTACAAGGGACCCACTTGAGTCCCTAGGATCAGGTCAATTTTTTTTAGTTCCTATCTTTGTATAGAAAATAATGCATTGTTAAATGCTATAAATAATATAGACTAGTTTCATCTTAAAATCTAAAGTCAAATATTTGCAAAAAAAATTATATCAGATGTTAAAGGCGCTTGCCTTATAACATTGATGAAACACCGTTGTCTCACAACGTAAATTACATCGATAAGTTCTGCTAACGGCCTCGGTAGCTTGGTTGGAAGAGTAGCCACCCGGATTCTGAAAGGTTTATTTATTATTTATTTAATCTTTATTGCACAAAGAAAAGTACAATTGGCGGACTTAATGCCTAAAGGCATTCTCTACCAGTCAACCACTAGGTGAAGCAGAAATCTTTACGGCGGGGTTTTGTAAAACTAAGTTTCAGTAAGATAAAAGTAAACAATTTACTCATATAATATATATACCTACTTATCTAAATTAAAATATATATATATATGTGTACCTACTTACATATAAAAATAGCAAATATATACATATAAATTCATAAATACAATGATATATAAATACATATTATGTACTCAAATGGAAGACGAAACATTAACTCGGAATGATATGATCGACGATCTGACTAATCTGACCAATGATTAAATAGCACTAATTGAAAGGTTGCGGGTTCGTATCCTGCTTGAGTCCCTAGGATCAGGTCAATTTTTTTTACATTGGTGTCGTGTATTTTGTAGCCGTTTTAATACTGAAAATTGTTGTTTCCAAGGTTACTGGCCGCTGGGCGTGGTGTGGTGCAACGTGTACGTAACGTGCGACGTGCTGGCCTGCTCTGCCAGCATCATGCACATGTGCTTCATCAGCATTGGCAGGTTGGTAATAAGGCGATACCCTAAAATAATTCAAATCACAAGAGGCGTGGCTAAAATGTACCGAATATATATGTATCTATAGTCGTAAATGCACTGCGCTGCGCCCGTGTGCAATCACATCGCGCAGAAATAACGACGAAAGCGAGAAAACACTAATTATTTTATTTAAAAATAACTTTTGAAAAGAAATGGTTCTTTACGATTGTAAATATTAATGATGTCAACTTGGTGAAGTAATTTTGTCTTGAAAATCGAATGTCGTTTATTATTAATCTTAAACTAACTTATTATTTAGAGGTTTACTCGAAATTAAAATGTACTGAGGCAATTGTTGTGAATTGTGTAATGTAAACCAGACTTGCAGATCTCTTGCACAAAATCAGATCTTAAAAGACAATTTTTTCGCAGTATCGTATTAAATTAAAGCACTGAACACACCGAACTAGCCGCCCAGGTATAAGCGTCTATAGACTCGTCATCCTAAACGCAAATATAGACTCGTCTTCGAAAGGCCATCCAAGGCATTTTACGTACGATCATTGACGCGCAGTTTTACAAGCTCGTATAAACCATATAGATACTGACTCACCACTACCAGCTAGAGATGCCGCAACAAGCTCGTGTAGGCGCGTTTGGTTTTGTAGCGTATGCCAAAGCGATCGCCCTTATTTGTAAGAGCTTGCCGCCAAATAACGCCGTCGTCTGTGTTGGGGTTGTGGCTTCTTTGTGTAAAATGCTTAATCTTTGCTGCTCTACGTAAAAGTCATTTCCCAAACCAATGAAGACAGGTTATGAACAGGTTATGAAATAAAAATGTTGTAAAAACGCAACTGACGCAAACAAGCTTCTAGGCATGGCTTAACTTTTCTTTATCTATTAGATCATGAAGGCTTAGTTGAATTATATTTAAAGAGTAGTTAAAAATGTATGTTAAGTATGTTACTATGCTATATCATTATTCCCATACCAATATGGTAGCAAAGTTTTTTGAACATAGTATTCCTTTGTAATTGCAATTGTACACTATAAATTACAAGAGATGTCAAATCAAAATACTCATATTATAACATTGAAATTCCAAAGAAATTGTAAACATCACAGCTACTGACTAGAACAAATAGCGATATCAATGGAAAAAATCTATACCAAGATAATATTTTTCACTATAAAATGGATTATCCTCGTAGCTCGTAATGATTTATTGAGTTTGGCCGAATCCAGAGAGGACACAGCACCGGCGAGAGAATTGTAAACTAGGTATTTCTTAAATCGATTGATGTCTGTTGCTAACGCAAAAGACAAAATAAAGAGTGTACAGAAGGACCGCTCGCGCCTTTTTCCTAAACTGCCCAGGGTTACTACTATATTCGCTCTGAATTTTTGAAATAAAGTAAGTAGGTTATACCTACTTGACAGAACCGGCCAAAACAAAATTCATCATGTGAAAAATTGCATCAAGTTCGACAAAAACAAAAACACTGTGACAGTGCGACTTTTCCACTCACTGAAACTCACTGACTTCGCCTGTAAACTCACGTCTCTGTGTGCATGCGTCAAAAATGGCGTGTTGTTCTAAGCGGGCTATCTGTCAGAGGCGCCGCGCCGCATGCGTAATTTGTGCGCAAAGTGCGATAGAGACAACCCCAACTCGGACCGATATAACCTTTTTTATAGTACACAAAATCGACTCTTCGTAGTACCCTGATCCCTTCTCGAAAACTTGATAGATTGAATTACTTTTTTTTAGTAAAAATTATAAAATGGCTTTGGCCGTGTTCCTGTTTTCCATCTTTTATATCCATTGAAATTAATTTTCTGGATGTTTGAACACAGCGGAAAATCTGACCAATTTTTTAGATTTGCGAAGAGCCTTACTACCTATCTCTTTTGATGATAAAATTAATTTATTTTAAAAGGAAAACATAGGGACATGCTAATAGTGCCTACAGATTTTTTGAAAAAAAAAATATTCCTTCACTAGCATTATTCAGGGAGGAAACAGGGGGATACGTTTGTATGGAAAAACGGCCCTTCTATTTCCACTTAAATATGTGTTTTTTGAAAAAAAGACTAGATTTTTGATGACAAAAACCTTTTTTTCACAAGCATACGTTGAAATAATTCCAAATCTGCAGGCCTTCAAGGTGAGGATGACTGGCCTTGTCAACCTCATATCTGGACCTCACGACCGCTTTCCGTCAGGTGGAGTGAGATCATCTTACTACTCTACTACTTACTCAAAAAATATACTACCTAGCTGTTCGTCAGTGGCTTTCCCCGCGTAAACTATTTCTCCCGTCAAAATATAGTCTGAATAAAAAATGTATATAGCCATTGTCACTCCCTAATAATGTATCTTTATATTGGTTAAACATTTTTTAAAATCGGTCCAGTAGTTTCGGAGCCCATTCAATACAAACAAACAAACAAATCTCTCCTCTTTATAATATTAGTATTTGTAGCTTTTCGCATTGAAAAGTTCGTTACTAATAAATGTTTCTTTTATAAGTGAAACATATTGTTTTTGAGTTAAATGCACCTACCGATCTACCTACCTACCGAGTTATTTACCAGACTGTTGGATGCTTATGCAATGTGCATCAGTCTATCACGCGCCCTGAGAGTGTTAGCTCTGGCGATTTGAGCGATCCGTCAAATTCCATTCTTCTTACGTCAATAGCGATTTACTCCATCTTTGACTCGTTGAAAGATACATACTTACATACATACCATCACGACTTTATCCCAAACGGGATGTCGTCATGGTGAACGAAACACCCAGAAGCCCACTTTTCACCAATGGTATTAGAACTCAACGTGGTAGGTGGTGAGCCTTCCGCCGTTATCCGGGTTGATTTGGTTTTTTATGGATGTTTTCCATCACCGGAGAGTAAGTCGGATATTTAACAATGAACACAAAGATTTTGGTTCTGGCCAGATTTGAACTAGGGACCACACGATCCACTATCTGAATTCGGGTGCTGAACCACTAGGCCACGACGCTCTCGCGACGCTTGAAAGATAATTTTAACAATTCAAGATCAACCATCATGTTCAATTGGATCATTTTATATACATTCATTTTTACTTAAAGGAGCTCTTGTTCCGATTTTGATGATTGACAGTATCAAATCTCTTTAGAAAAACATATAAAATCTTGAGTAACATTCAGAAATATGTGCCTCAAAGTTATTTAGACCAGTTCCTTCAGGAAACAATTAGGTAAACGTCTTGTTTCGATAATAAGTCTCGTAAGTTATCTTGTTTTCCAAAACATAATTTTTCGATTGGAAGAAAGGCTAATTACGTATGTTTTAAGATGAAAAGGTAGGTATAATTGGAGTCACTGACTCCCCATAGTACAAGCTACGAGTATCCTTAGTTTGGAATCAGATGATCTCAGTATTTAAATAACTTGCTGTCCCAGATATTAAATATTGCCCTAAGATACCTTTGATAAAACAAAGGTTTCAAAGTTCTGCTTATCAAACTATATCTCTATTTATGCCTCTCGTCTTACCCAAGGGTCTGGGACAAGTAATTGATTTCGTTATCTCCCTTCTGCAGCTAAACGGACCTTGTATGAGATAGTCTAAAACTCTGTCTGTTTGGCATTCTTACTTGATAACCTGATAAGTTCAATTTGTATCGTATACTAAGAATTCTTGAAGTACAAAAATAATATAATATAATGTATTTGATAATGACATGCCAATTAATGTAACTGGTGAAAGTATGTCCCTACGGATACTACACACATCAAAAGTGTCTAGGGATCAACATATATTTTTGCAATAACTTTTCTCCTGATTGATATTAATCAAAATTTTCTTTAAGGATTCATCAAATGAAGTGTTTTCGTTTGTCTACAGTAACGATAAACCAAGTCACCTTTGCATCAATAAAGAAATTTGCCATTTTCCTAATAAAGGGATTTTTGACATTTGAACCACTAACATTAAAGTTCGAAAAAAAGACTGAAATAACAGTTTTCTTTAAAATTTTATTGGCTTGAACAATTAATAATCCGTGTTTCTACCGCGAACACTAACAACACAAGAACATCGGTTTGGCATACTCAAAATGAGTTCATCCAAATCACGCTGTGGAATGGCCGCCCATGTTCGTTGCAACAACAAAAAAAGGTCTTCTTGCGACTGGATACCCTCCATATTCGGCAGAGCTCTTCTCTGTAGCATATCCCATGCATGCTCAATCGGGTTCAAGTCTGGCGACTGAGCAGGCCAGGGCAGGACATTGATGTTAGCTGCGGCGAGAGTCTGTCTTACAACTCTTGCGGTGTGCGGTCGTGCATTATCATGCATTAACTGAAATAAGGGACCGATTTGCACTTGTAGAGGAACGATGACGTCTGATACAATCGTCTCAGCATAAATTTGAGCGTTGAGGTTGCCTCTGATCCAAATCAACTCAGTTCTTCCGCCGATCCAAATACCCGCCCATACCATGATGGTTCCACCACTATAAGGATGGACTTCCTGGCAGGATTTTAATCGCTGTTGGCGTCCAGGGGTTCTCCAGTGTCGTATACGTCTTGTATCCGGTCTCATACCAAAACGAGACTCATCAGAAAAGCACACGAAACGCCATTGTTCTTCTGCCCAATTTCTGTGTTCAAGAGCCCATTGATATCGAATCCTACGATTGTGCATTGCTATAGGTGGTACCCTTAGCGGTCTTCGGGAATGAAGGTTCACTTCATGCAAGCGGTTTCTGACTGTTTGGTCGCTAATTAAGTTCCCTGAAGAGTGATGAAGCCTCACGGCTAACATCATGGCGGTTATTGTTGGAGCTTTTCGAGTTGTGATTTGAATGTATCGGTCTTGTCTCCGTGTGGTGCAGCGATACCGTCCTCCATGGCGCTCAGCCACGGTACCAGTGCTTCGGTAACGTGTCCAAAGTCGACTGATAACACTCTGACTTGTATTCAGAGCTAAAGCCACAGTACGTTGCCGGGAACCAGCTTCTATCATTCCGACGGCTCTGAGCATTTCTTCCCTGCTTGAATGACGTCGCTGCTCCATAATAACGTTGGTTTTAATCAGTAGTAGGGAAACAGTAGCACTAATAATGTCTTCAATGCGTTGTATGTTTTATAGGGAAAATATTGACAGCTGATTTTCATCTTTTACTCGAATTTGATTGATAGTTCCTGTTTCAAATTATGAAATGCACCAAAAAGGATCCATATAAATTTATAAAATCATAAATTTATTACAAAGCCACATCTCAATCTCAAGAAATCCGCATAAAAATGCTTGATCCCTAGACACTTTTGATGTGTGTATTTTTAAACCAACAAAATAATCAGAAATTCAATAAAATACCCAGCTTACACTGTTCTCAAGTTTTTGACGATACGTTCGGGATAGTGCGCTGTAGCACGGTTACTCGTCTTGACTTACGTGGTGACCCGGGTTCGATTCCTTTACGGGTCAATTCAGGAAACGATCATTTCTGATTTAGCTCGAATTCGAATTCGAATTTCGAATTACTGAAGTAGCTTGCTGTGCTGGGAGTTCAAGTGTTACAACGCCGCTAGCTTAAACAGTGTCTTGTCTGGTACAAAGGCAGTCCGGTCACATTACGCTTTACATATCCACTGCCCCCAATATTATAATCACAGTAAGTCAAAAAAGTCCAATTGCGGGAAAAAAAAAATGAAAAAAAATAAATTTGCTGTATCTTAGTCATTAAAAGAGATAACTCAGATATTCACATGGATTATAAAAGATAAACTTGTGTAGATTAGTAGTAAATATTTATTTTTTGTTTAATAATAATAGTTATTTTTAAATCTAGAATAATCTACATATAATTACTGCATTTGTCAACCCAACTAAGACTTTGCTTATCATTATTCCCCGTAAGTCGGTGATATACTGTAAGTATGCTTAACTTATTATACTATTTATGTAAGTTACTGTGAGTAAGTTTAATGTAACGAGTTTAAATGTAAACAAAAACAGTGTGTACTTCCGCAATGTTTACGTATTTTGTAGTTCTGATATCATTTTCTAGAAATGTTATTGAGTAAAATGAAATATGATGAATATAATAAATCCCATCACCAATCTACTACTGTGAACTCTCCTTCCAACAAAATTTTCTCCTTTGATTTTGTTTACTCTTTCCTGTTTACTCTACTGAATTTTCAACATATAGTTTTCATTGGGATTCTGGAATTTGAACGTAGTGCGTACTAATACTAAATACCTATTTGAGTACCCAATCTTATTTGTCTACAGGGTGGTCCAAACATACACGTCAATAATTGTTTGTTAGCTTCCTCAGACGCAGGGGTATCCAAAATTACCCCATGTATGTTACCCTTTTTTGTAGTTTTTGAGTTATGGATTTTTCACGAATTTTTAAAAAATTCTAGGTTGAGTCACTTTTTCGGTCACTGTAGGTAGCGTGATCTGTTGAGATAAAAGCCTGCTTTTTTTATTTATTAGATGAATAATAGCGAGAGAAGATTCTGAAGAATTCACACCCATAACGCTTATCATAACTCTGAAAATACATTATGAAATTGAAAAGTTAGAAATGCTGTTTTTTACCTGAACTTTGAAGGCCGTTTTAGAAAAAAAGGTACCTAAAAATTTTAATCTAAATCTTTTTTAAAAACTTCACTACCCTCTTAAATAATTACCATGTAAATTTTAATGAGTTACTTCAACGGTATCATACCTAAATTTTCATTCAAGATGTCAAAAGTGTAAAATTCAAGTAATCTGGGTATCAACTAAAACTCGGCTCGGGAGGAAATTTTCTAGAACATATTCAATAATATGGTTACATGTAAATCAACCAAAGAATTTAGTTCTTGAATAAAAATATGCAATGAAGGTTTTTTGTCAGAACTGGACTTAATTAAATAGAGAAACGATTGGCGTTTAGTTAAAAAGAAAGCACTTGCACAGCTTGCACTTGCTAACAAAAAAGACGTGTGGGTTAAATTCAAAAATATTTTTATTCAACATTTTAAGAGTAGGTTATTGAACACAAAATACACGGTATTTTGTACAGTTACTTAATAGTAATGACATAATAATAATAAAAATAATATTCAGTTTTATTAAACTCAAATATTAGAAATATCCTTCTGTAAACTAAATAATTAAAAAATAGTCACAGCTTTTCCGATAATTTTATAGTCAAGTCATAGTGATATATACGTAATTCTAGATACTCTTTTGAAGTTATCTTTTTATTCCTGTAGGCGTCACTTAAATCTTCAAGAATAAAGTCATTTAAGATGTATTTAATTTTTCTATTGCTTAAGCTGTGCCCAGAGTCATAAAACCTAGAAGATCATTTTTATTAATTGGTTATTTCATGCCTTTTAAAATATTATATTTACTAAGTATCATATAAAAAATAGTATCCTAAAAAAAAATTAATTTGAAATCAATGACGAAAGTTACTATTTGTAGTTACGTACGTTGTTTTGCTTCTCGTCGTAATATTTTAAGTCTTCTATTATTGTTTGGAAAAATAATGGTAGGGAAGGTTTTCTTCCTAATTTCCTATTGAATCTCGAATTCCAGGACTCCATCAAATTGGTTGTACGATATGTTTCTCCATGACAACATCAGACTGTTACCATTTCTTCAATCTCTAGCCATTGGTCCACATAATAATCGTTATTTTATTCATAATGGTTACAGTTTTGATATTTTTTTATCATCAAAACTACAAACAATATGTAGTAGATAATTTGTGACAACTTACTTTTCAAATATTTATAAAAATATGGATACAATATAATTCAATTGAGATTGAATTATAAATAAAATATCTTAAAATATTTATTGAATGTTCAAACATTCAGTAAATATTTTAAAACCACAATTTTGTAAGTGAAAAATTCTAAAAATATAATTATACGGGGTGATTTACAAAAGACATACAAAAACCACTGCTCAATATACCGGCTGATTATGTGATTATACCTTATCGTTTTCGTAAGTCTTTTGATAATCACCCGGTATAATAACAAAAAATATGTTTGCTGTCTGCTTGCCCTAAACATGTTAATTGTACGCTTCTACTAGATTTTATATGTAAGTAATATTTTTCAATATAAAGAGGTTTCCCTAGGTAAACATTTCACGCCAAACATTTTACCTGTGGCTCATAATGTGAAACCAACCGTCGCTTATGTCTTCCTCGGGCACATGAGCAAGAGCCTTACACAGTTTCAAGTGATTTTTGGATTCTTGGTGTTCTAATAACCCTAGAGCCTTCGCTTTTCTTAATAATGCTCGAAAAAAGTGTACAAAACATCCCTTGAGGCGTCCATCCCCAGGATACACATCGCAACCACTATAAAAAATAATGTTACGGCGAATCTGGAGATGTAGACATATTTTTGAAATTGTAAAATGTGCTATTTTAATAATAATTAAATAAGTAACTTTTGACGTTGACTATACCATACAAAAGTCCTTATTATAAACAATAGGTGTCCAAACGCCACTAAATATATGAAATTTTAAAGTTAACGAAACTACACTTTTGCATAGGTATTTATTGAGGGTTACGAAACGGGAAGTTGTCCATATGGGAAAGACCGACCGATTTTTCAATCCTCAGATAATGAAATTTATCTGTAGAATAAAGTTTATTCCAAGGTTAACAAGAACTTTTGGTAAATTTGTCAAACATCAACTTTTGTCTTGTTCAATTCTAACATTGCAATGATTGTATAAGTGCATCTCGCTTGTGAATAATCAGTGTAAAGTTAGCGATATAAGTATAAATACAAACGATAGATAGCTATTCTTTGGATAAAAGACGATTGAAAAATTGAAAATATCTCTTCGCTTGATAAGCAGCCAGTTAATTTCATACTTTAGTTAGCTATCTAGGGAATAAACTAAGAATTGAAAAATCGGGCCTAACAATAATTTTAATCTAAAGTAACCTGACCTGGATGTTTTCTGCGTTTCTGAGAAAGCCTTCAAAAGTAATTTGTAGTCTAATATAAGTTAATATTTAAATAGCATCGTAAAAGCATTTTTTTCCTTTTTTGATGTTTAATAACTCTAAATTTTAGTAGGTCACTGTCACTTTATTTTCAAAAGTGTTGTGTATGTTTGTAAAGGCTTGCATGTATGTCCTAGATATTAAGTGGATCTTTATAAATGCTGTACATGTTCAGCTGTAAGCAAACCTAAATAAATAAATAAAATCATGGTTTATTTATTTATTTATTCTTTATTGCACATAATCTATGTTACAAAGGGTGGACTTAATGCCTAGAGGCATTAAGACCAGAGGCTGGTAGAGACCAGTCAACCACACTGTCAGACAGAGATATTACAGGCAGTGCTAAAGATAAAAGTTTTAAATAAGGTGTACAGAAGGTGAAATGGTTTGAATCAAAATAAGAAGATTTCAAAGAGATATAACAGACAGATGACAGGTGGATCCAAGAGAATAACAAAACTACAGTTCTTGGGGCGTCAATCTTTTAAAGTACGCTTTTCTTAAGTAAGCCTTTTTAAATGCATATTTACTGCACGCATTTCTAACCAAGAACGGCAGTTTGTTTTAAAGTCGTATTGCCGAAACAGTGAAGGAACTAGATAAAAAGCCAGAAGAATGAGAATGTAAGGAGAGAGAGAGTACTCACAGAGCGCAATTGACGACTATGCGAATTATGAAGGAAGATAAATTTATTTTTTAAATAAGCAGGAGAATTAGGGTCAAAGAGGATTGAGAAACGGGTGCACAAAATACGAATGCATCTTCGCTGATGGATAGGTAGCCAGTTCAGCTTCATCCGGAAGCTAGAAACATGGTCGTATTTGCGAAGCCCAAAGATGAAGCGAATGCAATTGTTAAGCAGACGTTCAATTTTGTTTAGGAGATCTTGTAAAATTTTGCTATAACAAACATCGCCGTAATCCATGAGAGGCAGGATGAGAGCTTGTACCAGCAGAGCCTTGGTCGATGTGGGAAGAAAGTTCTTGAATCGGTAGAGAGCACGAAGAGTCCCAGTAACTTTTCTACTGAGTTCAGTTACTTCCTTAGTCCAACTAAGCGTGCTGTCCAAGTGGAGACCAGGATTTTTGACACTGGGAGAGTATGGGACCACGACACCGTCCATTAAGACAGGTAGAACAGAACAAGTATCAAGTTTAACCAGTTGTCGTGAGCTACCGATGATAATCGCTTGGCACTTGTCAGGATTAACCTTAATGCCAAATTTAGCAGACCAATCAGCAACGCACTTGACGTCATGGTTGAGATGGTATATAGCACTGTTAACCTCATTGGCCTGGGCCGACGCGTATATCTGCGAATCATCAGCGTACAGATGGTGAGGACAGCCAAGATAACCCACAAGAGTATTTATGAAAACGGAAAAAAGTAACAGGGATAATATGCCGCCCTGTGGCACAAGTTGGCCCAATTGGAGACAACGTCACCCATGCGGACAGCTTGCCTTCGATCACGGAGATACGTTGAGAACCACTCAAGCACTGAGGGGGAAGCTCGAAGATGTGAAAGAACTGCAAGGAGAATGTCGTGATTAACGGCATTGAAGGCATTAGAGAAATCAATCAATACAAGTATCGTTAGACGCGACTCCTCCATGCTAGCTCGGATGTCATCAGTGACTTTAATAAGGGCAGTGGTGGTGCTGTGACCCGGACGAAAGCCAGACTGGTAAGGACTAAGGAGATTATTATTAAATATGAAATCAGAGAATTGCTTATGAGCAGCAGCTCCTAAAACTTTTGATAAAAAAGGCAGTATTGATATAGGCCGAAATTGATTGAGTGAATTGGGACTAGGGACTTTAGGGAGCGGAATGACATAGGCTTTACGCCATGTAGAAGGAGAAAACCCTCTATCTAAGGAAATATTTACTATATAAGTAATCAAAGGAAGAACATAATCTAAAACCTGAATGATCATTGATCTGCTAACGTCGTCACAGCCAGCAACCTTAGACTTGATAGCCATGACGATCTTGCGGACATCCTCCTCGGTAATTGGTGAAAAGGAAAAGTTATCTACAGACAAGGGAGGTAAAGAATCAATGGCAGATATGGTGGAGTTCAAGATAGTGCTATCGAGCGGAGTAGAGGAAGAGAAATGAATGTTAAGATCATCAGGAGAGAAAGTCAAAGGAGGGGAAGCAGATGAAGTTTTCCCGAAGCCGAGGGACTTGAAGAACTTCCATACGTCCGAAAACGAAGAAGACTGCACGTTCTCATGGCTGTGGCGACGTTTCGCTGTCCTCACAATCAAGTTGCAATGATTTCGGAGCTTTTTGAAGAGATCCCATTTCTCTACGCTGCGGTCAGCCTTGAAGCTTCGGAAAGCTTTGTCTCTCTTAGACATAGCCGAACGAACAGCATCCGTTATCCATGGAGCAGGTGGCCGCCTCACCCTAGCAGCTTTGCGTGGCGCATGACTATCAAACAGACTCAGGATAGCCATATTGAGAAAATTGACTTTATCATCAACTGAGTCAGCTTCAATCAATGAGGACCAGTTAATGGCCGACGCATCCAGGCACAGCTCATCCACGTCAATTTTTGAAAAGCAGCTTAAATTGACATACTCTGCTCTGCGTTTGGGAAGGCGAATATTGTAGCACAGATAAATTAAGTCGTGATGGGAGAACCCAGGCGCAAGGAGCTGCCCATGCTTAGAAACAAAGTCTGGATAAGAAGTAAGGATTAAGTCAAGCACGGAGTCGTCAGATTCGATGTTATGATGAGTGGGAAGGGAAGGGAGGATAGATAGATTAACTGATTTGGCAATAGATTGTAACTTACGGGAGCGAGAGATGGTTAGGGTACAAGTATCTATCTATATATACTCTAGTAGTCTAGGCAACTGGTAATCTGTTTGTTAGTTACGCATATTTACTTTGAACCTGAATAAATACTCGTAGCTGCATTCTTGTGAGCATTGGGTCATCGGTTGTAAAAGTTGATGCTATACAAATATTCAATGCATTTCCTCTAACATATAATAGCTCACATGAACATGTTTATTACTTTGTACTTAACCTTTATTTGTAAACGACCTACCTACCTAGGTATGGTTAAGGTTTTGTTTATCTATTAGATCATGAAGGCTTAGGTGAATTATATTTAACATACATACCATCACGCCTTTTTCCCAACGGGGTAGGCAGAGGCCACATCTTTCCCCTTGCTACGGTCCTGACACACCTCTTGCGCTTCTTCCACTCTCATTAATCCTTTCATACATGCTCGTCGATTTGAGCTTTTCT
Source organism: Udea olivalis (assembly GCA_947369235.1). Classification (NCBI taxonomy): domain Eukaryota; kingdom Metazoa; phylum Arthropoda; class Insecta; order Lepidoptera; family Crambidae; genus Udea; species Udea olivalis. The sequence continues at coordinate 18,939,220 of OX376342.1, forward strand.
GAGCACGTCTTGGACTTGTCCTAAGTACGTCCGTCTAGGCCTTCCCCTTTCAACAGCTCCATCCACCCTCGCCTTGTAAATTTGTTTCGTTAATCGCCTTTCATCCATCCTTTCCATATGCCCAAACCATCTTAGCATTCCCATCTCAATTTTTGTGACAACATCCTCTTTCACACCACATCGCTCTCTTATTATGCTATTCCTTACTTCATCACTAATCAAAATTTTCATATACATATTTAAATAGTAGTTTATAATATATGTCATGTACTCGTATGTTCCTATGCTATGTCAGTATTCCCATGCTAATGTGGAAGCGACGTTTTTATAACATAAAGTATTCCTTTGTAATTGCAACTGTACACTATAAATCACAATAGATGTCAAATCAAAATACTCATATTTTAACATAGAAATTGCAAAGAAAGCGAAGTCAAGTTAAAAATGTATAAACATCACAGCTACTGACTAGAACAAAAAACGAGATCAATGGAAAAAATACCATTCCAAAATAATATTTTTCATTATAAAATGGATTATCCCGCCCATGATTAAGCCAGAACACCATCCGAGCACAGACTTAACAATTTGCAACGAACCAACAATTGCAAATAATCACACATGTAACTTCCACGGAATGTAATCAGAAAATAAGTATACCTACTCGCATCACATCGGCCTTCTTTTAATAAATTAAAATGAGACCATGACTTATTTACAAACACTATGAAATAACAATTACTAAAATTCGGCGCATCTTTCAAAATGTATTCTAAGACATACGAGATACCTACGAGTAGGTATTCTTAATTGGTATTCACTTAGTTACAGAGCTATAAAAAATATAAGGCTACGTTTTCCAATGTGCTTATTAGTAGACTATACTGACTAAAAAAATTCTCCCCAATTCTCGACCAAAACCGAAACATGTAAAATGATTTGTGTCAACAAAGGATCCCCGTTGCATTGACTGTTTTAAAATCCATCACCTCCAACATAGGGTATCGCTCTCTTTCTAATTATTATAAGACAAAATATTTAATATTTCACTTCATGTTAACTAAAAAACCAGGGCTTCATATCCGAATATAACGAACACGGTAATACACCTAAGCATATTACGGAATAAAGGCTCCATTACACGTCCGGCTCACGCAGCCTTTGTTCACTTTAAAAGCTCCCTGACGGCGCTTTGAATAAGTGTATCCATTCTGGAATTATGTCTTTTGCGGAAATTTGTTCTAGAATAAAACAAATGAGGCTACATTATAGTAGTTAGGATAATTTAGTGATTTATAGATGCTTTGATATAATATACCGTTGGATGACTAATATAGGTACAAAAACGATATGGCATACTCACTTAGCGTGATGCTGTAACTATGTATTTATGTGAAAATTAGGTATTTCCAATTGACTTTAATCTTAAGATTTTCATACAAACAATACTGACTGTTTGACGGACTGACTAAATCAAGTGGTTTAGTAACTATGAAAGTGTTTTTTTTTCAAATGACTTTAATTTCAAGTTCAGTCAGTCCGTCGAACAGTCAGTATTTTTTGTATGAAAACCTTAAGATTAAAGTCAATTGGAAATAAAAAAGTAAGTACTGACTGACTGATCACCCGGTATATAGATAATTGTCTCCCTCCTTTTTAACTATTTCCTTTACTTGTAGGTTGGCTAGATGAGATTGCCGACATTTTTTAAATTGATATGATTTGATGATGATTTTTGAGATTGAGCTGAAAGGCTTTTTATTACATAGACAATTAAACTGTCTCTGTGTTTCAATCTCGTAGGTGTCCCTCTGCTAGGCTAAGGCATCTGTCATTGAAAACAAGTCATCACTACAATAAGGGTTCTCGATACGGTTTCTGCCACCAGTCGGCGCTGCCGTTGCGTTAGGTCCAAACAGCTGTCAGATCCCATAGATTCGTACCGAAGATTTAATTGTTTTTTGAAAAAAATTGGAGGTGTTACATATTGATTTTATTATGGATAACGGCCAGAAACAAGTCGCCGAACTGAAGATTGAGCTCAAAACAGAGGCGCAAAAGCCGCTAGCACTAAGGAAAAGCTCATTGATAGGTAACTCAAGGCACTAGTATTTGTTTACACAATTTGATTAGGTTTTTACACTTCTAAATTGCAGTTATTTGTGTTTCATTGAGTTGTCGTTGATAAAAGTAGGATATATTAATTAATAAAGCAAAATAAATCATGCTTTATTAACGTACAATAATCAACTACAACTCCCAAAACACAAAAAACTAATATATATTAATCAACGAGGCTACTTTTTTATTGTAGTAAATTAATTACTGCGAATGGCTACAAGCCACTGTTTAATCGGTATTTATCTCTCATAAGAAACTTATGCCCTCCTGATCTATTTGCACACTTAAGCACTGCACAACACTATGGCCTTTAAGAAAAAATATTATTATAGTAATTTTAATAAGAAAAATAATCCAAAAAATATTATCGAAAAATACGAAAAGTGTATGTATGTATATTTGACAGTTAATTGAACCTAACCACGAAATAAAGAGTTTACAGAAGGAGCGCTCTCGCCTTTTTCTATCAGCTTGCCTGATCGCCTAGGGTTGCTACTCACTACTATATTTGCCCGATAAGTGCGTTTTGACAGATACCGCCTAAAATAAAATACATCAAGTGAAAAATTGCCCCTAGTTCGACAAAAACAAAAATATACAAAAGGGGTCCAGTTTCATTAAAAGGAGTTAAGATGGGTGAATACGTATAAAAGTATTATATTATAAGAAGTCACTTACCGGGGTCCAGGTGCAATCTGCTAGCCTAATGGCTTGATCATACAGTCCTACCTACCTACCTAGTAGGCTGTAGATAACACCATGAGCCACCGCTTCGGCGGTCACCTGTCGGCGGCGCGGCGCGGATGCAGCAGCCGCGCGTGCCAATAAAAGAATATACTTACCAAAAATACTGGTGTCTTACCAATGCATGATGAGATAAGTCACGGAAAAAGTAGAACCCCATTTGTACTGGATTTGAATGTGTTACGAAATATAATGGTTTACCTACCTATATCCTTATAATACTCGTACATTAACTAGCAAACGTTATCTAAGTTTAACTTACCTTTCAACATCATTTGGTAACTTAAAATACTTATGTATAATTACAATTTCGTGTGGTGTTCATTCAGCCAAATACACTGCAACAGAAATATCTGCGCGAAACTATTTTTGACCATTGAACTATAATGTAAGTATCTGACGACGTACAAATAATATCTCAATGTTTTTGACAGTGCGTCTGACCGCGGCACTGAAACTCACTGACTTCGCCTGTAAACTCACGTTTCTGTGTGCGTGTGTCAAAAATGGCGTGTTGTGCTAAGCGGGCTATCTGTCAGAGCGCCGCGCATTTCTAATTTGTGACCTAACGCTACAGTGCTGCCATCTCACGCAGGCCATTTCAGAAAACCCTCATTGATATTTATTTATTTATTTATTGCATGCCACATGGTACATAAAAGATCTAACATTAATTTAACAGGAAATTACATATGGCACCCTGTAAGGGTACTGCAATTATACGCACATAGGTATTGGCTTGTTCACCACGCTTGCCAAATACAGGTTTGTGATCACAAATCCGGGTTATGTGTTCCGAAAGAATCCGGAAATGCACTTTGTCCGACTTGAGATTTAAACTGAGGACTTCTGGGTTTTAGGATGAGCTTTGTTACCACTCGGCCACGGACGCGTTGATGGGGATTATGGTGACCTAAATAAACACTAGAATTTGAGTAATTGTATAAGTATCTGGGGTCAAATGAGTAATGTGAGAGTCGACCGACCAAAGAAACAAAGTTCCTCAGTGGAGCACACCACACTCAATTCGATAATTTTAACATTAATACGAATACTAAGTTCGGTTTGTTACGAGATTCAGTATTTATGTTCGTTCATGTAACACTAAAATAATATTATATCACGAACAAAGCCAAGCTATGCGTCCAATATAACCTCAAACGAAACCTCACTTTTCACGTTTATAACAAACCTCAAAATAAAGCAAGAACACAATAGAGGAGCTTGCCGTAACGTACCGTGAAACGTAACGTGCCCGTAAACGTAACGGAACGTAATAAACGTAACGTAGAGCTAGGTTATAACTCTGTTGCTTTGCCACTTTGTTGCGGTGTGACTTTCGGCTTTTTCAGACGTGAAATAGCAGAGGATAAAACTGTTAACAGTTTCAGGCAAATACTCGTACGTTGTGTCGATAGTTTGAGGAGAGAAAAAACTTTTTTTGCAAGAGAAAATCTTTCTGGTACGTCTACCACGAGTTGCCAACTAAAATTTACGCTATCGTTCGCGTAAAGAAATGTATGGGATTTGATATCACATGACATGACAATCTCAAATCCGAATATATTTTTTTACGCGAACGATAAGGGCCCTTACACACGAACAGCAGTTTGCTGTCGACGCATGTAACTGCAGTCGACGTCAGAAGGCGACGGCTAGCTGTCAACATGCCGCCGCCGTGCTGTCGACGCGTTGGCCGCCGGCGACAGCTAGCAGCGCCGACACGGTCGACAGCTTGCTGCGGGCACGTCGACGGCTAGCTGCCGACAAGTGACGGCGTCTGCGGTAGCTTTTGCTGTTGTCAACGTTCTGCTCGTGTGCTGTAAGACCCTTAACGTAAATTTAAATTGGCAATTCATGGTAGACGTACTGAAAACATTACGCACTGTTTGGGCGCCTAATTCCAAAAATCTTGTTATTCCCAACTACTGATATTCCCAAAAAAACCCCATTCTATATTAAAAGTGCAAAGGAACCTAAGCCTTATCTGGAGTTCTCATTAATAGGAAATCATCTGCTCATTACCCCTAAGAAAAAACGAAGAACCTACGCTGACGAGCATTATTAAGTATTCCTTAAAATTTTAAAAGATACTGCATAAATATACTAACCAAATACTGGCTGGCTTGCAGCGTAAAATACACAGCAAGAATGCAACAGGGTCCTTATAACAATCCCCTAAAAAATTGTCAACTTAATTCCTTACCTTCTTCTTCATCGATACACTCTTGACGAAGCGGTCTTGGTCGTCATGTAGTTGTGAAAGTAGAGGGGGCAGATAGAACGCGCCGCACGATGCCTCGCCATCGCTTACGTCCTCCTACTGCACTCGTTAATGGACTCGCCCACAACGGACTTGATCTGATCGGTCCAACGTGTAGGTGACCTCCAGCGTGGTCTGGTGCCTTCCACCTTAACTTGGACGACAAGGCGCTCTATGGACAGGCTATCGCGTCTAGAAACGTGACCAAAGAATGTTAATTCGCGAGTCCATCGCCATTCCTTACCAACACTAAACAATTTTGAATAATATGATCGTCAATTTTCAGTCAGTCAGCGGTTACCTGGCACTAAATTGCTCACTACCCTCAGTTTAATGAATTACTTAACTGGATATATGTGATTGTAATAAGGCCACAGGTCTGCTAGGCTCTCGGTAGCTTAATTGGTTTGAATAGTCACCCGGTTTTCGAAAGGTTGTCAGTTCAATTCTCGCCTGATACCTTGACCAAGTAAATTACTCCTTGACTTCTAGCTCGTTATTTCAATCCATAAATCAAAATGAAGATACAAGTATCATTAAGAATTCATGTTTTTGAAAACCGTAAAGTAAATCATATGGAAGGAATACTCAGGCGAAATTGAAGTTTTATCTGTTTAGTTTTTTTTTAAGAATTTGTTTTGTATTTATTTTCCTTTTTAGATTCAGCCAGTAATAAATGAAAAAATAAACAATTTCTAACTTACAGCTTTCATATTTGCTGACTACATATTCTGTTGAAAGCAAGAAGGCTAGAGACTAAGGAGAGATAACTCCCTGGAAAGGGTTGGACTAAATCCGTATCCCACAGTGACGCATGCGCATTACGCTTCTTTGCCGCGATCCTCGCGAAGTGTCAAAATTGGTCAACACAACCTCGAAAAACAACAACTGTCGCACGTGACACCGTTCAAAACAAAACCATGTGACCATGAAATGACAAATAGCTGCCGCTGCACATGCGCAATACAGCGTTTTGCCCGGCACAGAGTATACGACTTTCGGCCCTCGAAAGCTTACCCCCACTTCGGGAGTTATCTCTCCTTAGTTTCTAGCCTTCTTGGTTGAAAGGGTGTGAAAATCGTCTATGGAAGGCATCAAAGAGGCATCATACCTACTGGTTCCTATAATTATTGCATAAAGGTCGCGTATCCCAGTATTTATGAACGCGTCTAACGAAGGCGACATGTTTTGATCATATAGGAAATGCTTATGAATATTTCTCGATTGATTAAAGTGAGATTAGAAGGCCAAATCATTCCTGTTTATGTTAGGTTCTGGAACAACAAAGAATTTAAATAAGGAATTGATGATGATGGAACTTTCAGCCAGTTTCACGATGGCAAAGTCACGCAAAGTGTGTTGTGGTTTTTACGGTTACAGCTTCGAATTGTGATTAATATTTTTTCACGTCATGTCAAATGGGAGTGGTTTTTTAATTTCCATACACCTCAGGTGTGAGAGTGTAAATTATTTCTGACAAGAGGGAAAATATTAAATAACAAATTATGATTCTGTAATTTTTTTAGACGCACTTTGGCCTTCACCGGGTTTTTTCAAAAACGATATGGAATATTCAGTAAGTGATGTAGTAAAAAAACTATTTTTTCATGTTTTCATACAAAAAAAATGACTGTTTCACTGATTTCGTATGAAAGTTAATCAAATAAATAAAATTTATACTTGGATAGTTTGTATATTTTCCGATTGAATGTCATATTATAATATCAATAATATCATTTATTTTCAGGCATCTAAATTACATTTGAGATGTTAAAAAACATTATTATTGTTAATGTAAGTTTTATGATAATCACCCAGTATATTATATGCTTGTGCAGTACAAACAATATTTTGTTAGCATTTGTATATTTTCTTTGCCTGCGTTTAGTTATCCATTTATGTATGTATTGATTTTAAAGTTTTTCCTACCAGTCGCTCTCTCAAAGCCTGAAACCAAATCCAAAATGTAAGCTGATACTGTCTGAAGCATGATACCTACAGAAATGTTTGCCATTACTCGTTAATTCTATTCATCTCCGAGTGACGTTATAGAATTCGCATGCCAGGCGCCCTTAACACAGGCTACTCTTCTGTTAGATGATTTTATTGTTAATAGTGAGCAAGGCGCCTTAGAAAATAACATTTATTGCACATTAGAAAATAACAATACGTCATACATATTGGTACATTTATACCATCACGATTATATCCCAAACGAAGTAGTCAGAGGCAAGTGACTGTTGTCGTCAGCGTCATGGTGAACGGAACACTTGGTACTCGTAGCCCACTTTTTACCAAATGGTATTAGAACCCAACATGGCAGAGGGTGAGCCTTTGGCCGTTATCCGGGTGGTAATATATATTTTTTTCTCTACGAAGTAACCCACAAAGGTAAAGGAAAAATAAGTAAATTATATTAAAAGTTATGTGAAATTAAAAAAAGAGTTATGCAAAATTGCACATTTTAAGAGGAAAGACATATTCCCATCTCATATTACATAACCACCTAACTTAATTCCTGTTGAAATACACTTTTTGAACCAAAATGCAAAATATAATGTCGGTTCATCTCATACCGCAACGTACGGGTTAAACGCTTACGGGCTTAGACCAACATCTGCGGGGCACATTCAACCCGTAACTGTCTCATGAGCCTTGTTAACCCTCCGTGATGCCACATAAAATTAAAACGTACCTCGGCTTTGTGACCTATCTTGGCTGGTTTAACCCTAGAGACGATTCTGAATGAGCCTGTTTGTGGCAAGGGTTAAGGGACATACAACATAAGGTGGCGAAATGTATATACTTTACCGCAGTACCCGCATTTTTTTAAAAAAATTACTGTTTGGTGTTGTGTTCTTTCTGGCGAGTAATGTAGCTAGAACTTATCAGGAACCTGTGGTTTGGCCAGTTAAGGGACTTGATTTCTCCTTGTTGACCATAAAAAAAAGTATCCAGGGCCGGCAAAACGTGAGTTATACCACAAATTACGCATGTGGCACGGTGCTCCGAACAGATAGTCCGCTTAGAACAAACCGCCATTTTAACCACACACACAGACACAGTGAGTTTACAGGCAATAGCGGTCAGAATCGGTGTAGCGCCAAGTCGTCGCGATTGTTTTTGTTTTTGTCGAACTTGACCAATTTTCATGATGTATTTTGTTTTTGGTGGGTTCTGCCAAATAGGTATAACCTGCTTACTTCATATTAAAAATGTAGAGTGAATAGTAGCAACCCTAGGCGGTCAGGCAAGTGTAGGTAATTATACTGGAAAAGGCGAGAGCGGGCTTGCTGTAAACTGTTTATTTTGTCGCAATACCTCTAGTGTTGCAGTGTCCATGAATTGACATAACCGATAACAATCAGAAGACTTGCTTGCCAATTAGCAAATTCATTGACAGGGTAGACATCGATTTCAAAATCAGGCAATAAATATTTTTTACTAAGTGGTAGCAACTTTAATAAGGATTTTTTAAATAGCTTAACTACTGTGATTGACACTTCAGACTTCAGAGTAGCACTAAAGTAAGCAGTTAAGCTTACTAACGCCCGAATCGTTCAAGAACGAAGAAACGTCAATCAAAGCTGAGCAGTCCTTACAAGTATAGCTGTCCCTTTCATTTCTATTCTTCTTCTTCTTCTTCGTGTCGATTATCCATAAAACTATACGGTAGCAGCCCAATGCTCTGCCACCGCTATTCCGAGAGAGGAGGCCTGATAAAGGTCCTGAAGTGAGCAGCTGACGGGGCACTGAGGGCAGGACAGCAAGTGCTGCATGGACTGTTGTGGCGCGCCACACACTCGCATTGTATCCTGTCTGGGGTTATGTATCCCCGCTTACTCAGGTTACTTCTGTAGCGGGCCACTTGAGTCCGGAGTCGGTTGAGCGATTTCCATGTAGGCCACGGCAGGTCGCAACCCGGAGGTAGGTGCTCAGTAGTTGCTAGATATTCTGGTGGTGGAGCATGAGCATCCTGCCACAGGTTACAACGCCCCTCACCAGGCGAGCACGTTATTGCAGAGGTACGTTTGAGAAAACTATTGCGACTTCTGAGACGGGGATTACAAAGAGTAGAAGCAAAAAGCGGATGCCGGTCGTCTGATTCTTGGCTCTTCTTTTCAACCACGGAGGCGATATGCCTTCTTACTTCTGGTGGAGCTATACCTGCCAAGGGGTAAACCATTGTAAGTGGTGTGGGCTTAAGGCACCCTGTGATAGACCTGCATGTCTCATTCAGAGCCACATCTACCTGCTTGGCATGGGAGGAGCGATGCCACACTGGGCATGGGTACTCACCCACCGAGAAGCAGAGGGCCAGCCCTGATGTACGCAGGATGTTGTGGTAAGGCGAGAGAGAAGGTTGTTCCGTGAACCTACTTTTTGCTAGGTCTTGAGGCAATGGTTTTTATATGTGAGGGATCTATCCAAGGTCGGATGGTCGGAATGTCTGATGTTGGTTTCGCGCCACTTGATATTCAGTTTTTTATGAGCCCTGGTGGTTTCGAAGATGGAAGACGCAGGACAAGGTTTTAGACGGGTTTGGCCTTAAAGCGTTTTTATCGTAGTATGTCCCGAGTTTTTCCAGAGCTTCTGTGAGTACTTTTTCCGCTCATTTTTATTGACATGTGACAGGGCAGCATCAATTTAAGGTGTGTTTGATTTGCGTTTGTGGAAACGGGGACACACATAATAACAATTAATTCTCAAGATTTAATTTTACCATTTTTTGAAAGTGAAAGTTTCACAAAAGTATTCCCATATCGTTCTTATTCACCATTCCAGCGAAATTGAAGCTCCACATTGCAAAATCAGTCTAAGCCCCTGAAATCGGGTTGAGCTAACCTTTATTTGTAAGACAGAATTGAGTGCGGTTCAAGCCATTAGTACGGGCATCGTGTGCTGAATACTAAAGGGGTAGACTAGAGTGTATGTCGCCGTTGAAGGCGTGATCACGAGGTTACACAGCATAAGCAAGGATGTTGAGACCCTGAAGACATGATTAATGAACATAACAATACGCCCTCAATGCTTTATGCATTTCAAAATGTTACATTCTCCGCAGAATAAGTAATAGTATTCCACCACCAGGGCACGTGTTGTGGGTGAAGGCTAGATCATTTAGTCACATATCCTACAATTTCCAACGATGAAAAGAACATCTAATAATCAGAAAACACCCTTGCCCGACCTTGACCTCAAACTTAGACTTAAAAAAAATGGGAACCTACTTTCTGCTTGGTCTTGAGGCAATGGTTTTTATATGTGAGGGATCTATCCAAGGTCGGATGGTCGGATGGTCGGAATATGGTCAGACATTTGTTGCCCCAGTTTGCCGAACTCCGTGAGACATGTCCATACCAACGAAGGCAGCAGCACTCCTGCAGCTTGTCTGCGAGGTCACGACCACGAAGGCTGCCGCGGATGTGGGTGTTCCGTACGAGATCTTTGCGTGAGACTCCACACATCCACCGCAGCATCTTCATTTCTGTGACGCGCAGCTCCTGCTTGTGTCGCTCGTCATTGTGAACGGAATACTCAGAAGCACACTTTTCACCTATGGTATTGGAACCTAAAACGTGGTAAGTGGTGAGCCTTCCGCCCTTATCCGGGTGGATTTGGTTACTGCTAAAAAAACATAGTTAATTATTAAAAAATATATTTACTACATGGCACCTACTGACTTATTATTTTATAACCTAGCCCTCAATATATCCATTGTTTAAAAAGAAAAACTGTTAATTGTGGAGATTTTTTTAAAATCTTGTGACAAAAATTGTATGCAATTTTAGTTTCGAGAATAAATAGCACATACGCGCAAAATATCTCACTTAAGATTCAGTACTTATCTCATGCATAGATGACGTCACATATAAGAGGATGTCAACAAAGTGTGACATTGTGTTTCAAGGAGGAGAAGTCGTAACCTTCGTGACGTCATATGAATAAATCCTAAAACTCGATGAAACTGAATTTGTCACCAAGTCTATTAAAGGTATACCAGAACTTTTTGACGGATGCAAAAGAGGACCAAAAATTCAAAACATTATAATCACCATTAATTTTTTTTATTTATTGTTAAGAAACGTCAAGAATTTCATTTAATTTTAGTTTAGAGAATGACAGGCACTTACTCACAAATTATCTCATATACGAGTGTAGGATGTTTTCAACCCTGCAGCGCAGCGCTATCTTGTGAGTGCAATGCACAGACATTTCACGCGTTATGTGGCTTCTACTGCCGTTTCGTGACACGTAGCTTCCCGTTTTTGAACGAGTATTACTTCTCTTTCCTTATTATTCTGATTAACCTTCAGCAATTTTCGCTAAAGTGGGTAAGGGACACTTGCAATAATGACGTCACATTTATAGGAAGGTCAACAATGAGGGTGAAGAGTCATAACGTTCGTGACGTCACATGAATAAATTTTAAAACTCTGATGAAACAACAATAGCCTTAACTTCGTCCTTCCTTACAATATTATTATAAAATGTATGACTATATATAATTGATACATATTGTAATTGATCTGTCTGCTTGTATATTCCAGTACAACGTGAAAATTACTGAATTAACTATGGTGGAATTTTGGAATTTTGTACACTTGCACTATGAAAGCTAGTATTGAAGCTAGAATAAAATATCGAGTACTTCAAATTCATATACAGGGCCATTATTTTTAGGGTTTGTTACGCGGATGTGGTTAACAAAAGGTCACTGATATTGTCAGAAACAAACTCTACCATAAGGCATGTCAGCTTAACGTTATCCATTCTTAAAATTATTCGACATTTCATCCATTTTCATTTGTCTTAAGCGGCTTTTTGTCACAGACAGAAAACATTAATTAGGCCAAATGCCAAGTCGAGTCGAGGTGTCGTTAACCGATGGACCATGCCTCGACATTTGAACTGATAAAAAAAAAAACGTAACAGCGTTTGTGATTATTTTGTGGGCTGGATGTAAATGAACGGCGGTAAGAATAGAATGAGTTATCGGCCGAACCATGCTCGGCTGCCAATGGCCGATTTTGGCCGATCAAAACTCGATTTTTGGTGTACGTGTACCGTTCAGTTACATACGTCTGATTTGATCGGTCGATGGCGGCCGTACGCGCGCCTTTACTTCTCATTTACCCAAAACATGGTAAGTGCTTTGTGGCATAATGGCCATAAAACAATTGGCGTTGGCTTGGAACCTGACAGTGAAACTAGCCCAGCGATTACACGTCACTTTGAGAGCTATGGAAAGGTGCATGCTAGGAATCTCGTTAAGGGACAAGGTCCGGAACGAGATAATCCGGCTAAGAACCAGAGTGTCTGACGTAGTCCAGAAGTGTAGCAAACTGAAGTGGCAGTGGGCTGGTCAGATCTGTCGCAGAACCGATGGTCGGTGGAGACGGGTTCTTGAGTGGAGACCACGACTCGGCATGCGTAGTGTTGGATGTCCACCGCCACCCTGGACCGACGACTTAAAGAAAGTGGCTGGTAGTGACTGGATGGCAAAAACGGGAGATCGGGCTTTGTGGCGCGCCCTGGGGGAGGCTTATGTCCAGCAGTGGACTGCTATAGGCTTAAAAGTTTTTGGACCTTGTATGTGAATTTAGAGTACCGATAATATAATACAGATTTTATGACTACTTAATACTCTGTCTGCCTGTCAGTGAAGCTTTCACGCCTAAGCAACTAAAGCGATTTTGATGAAATTCGGTACAGGGATAAACTAGAGCTTGGGATATAGGATATGTTTTGTCGCGAAATATAACTTTTAGGGGTAAAAGTTGCTATTGAAATTCCTCATTGTTGACGATAAAACCATGAAACTTTTTAATTAGGCTCGTGATGAAAAATAAATAAATATTTGTTCAAGCGTTCTTGAAATTTCGACTTGTGTGAGAGGGATTCATTACAAATCCCTATTTTTAAGGGGGATAAAAAATACTTCATAACTAAAATAACTATTCTACGCAGACGAAGTTGCGGGCAAAATCTAGTACTTATATACAGTGTACAAAATATAAATAAAATCTATACATTCGATTTACTGTGTAGCTAAATGACTATTTTTGTGCAGGTACCTCGGCATCAGAAATCCACTCAAAAGCCGGCATCATTCCACGAAGCGGGTGGTGGTGATCAAGATAGCATTAGTATGGCTTCTAAGTATGTTTGTATCCAGTTCCATTACTGTTTTAGGTAAGTAAATATGAGAGTGATATTTATAAAACCAATTCAGGTGTTTTAAGTTTTTGTACAGGCTTAGCTAAATACGTAAAAATAGCTTCAAGCTTTCCACTTGAACAGGACATATTTAACACATTACCTACCATGGGGGTCACCGGTGACCGGCAAACAATAGATTTTCTATAGCGTCTGGTTTGGCAGCAATCAAAGACTTAAAAAAACGGGAAAAGTCTTTATTATTCATAAGTGTAGGTTATTATTTACCGAAGTACATCTAACAGGGTTTGTTATGCCTTGACATTACGAGCATCCTTATAAAAAAATGGTTGTCTTCAATTATAAATAGTTCAACGTTACATGCGGAATGCAATAATTAAAGCAAGAATTTCAATTTACAAATAACCCTTAATATCTGATTGCGATTATGTCAAATAAAAGCCAATAACCCTCTACTCAAGAAGGCTAGAGACTAAGGAGAGATAACTCCCGAAGTGGGGGTAAGCTTTCGAGGGCCGAAAGTCGTATACTCTGTGCCGGGCAAAACGCTGTATTGCGCATGTGCAGCGGCAGCTATTTGTCATTTCATGGTCACATGGTTTTGTTTTGAACGGTGTCACGTGCGACAGTTGTTGTTTTTCGAGGTTGTGTTGACCAATTTTGACACTTCGCGAGGATCGCGGCAAAGAAGCGTAATGCGCATGCGTCACTGTGGGATACGGATTTAGTCCAACCCTTTCCAGGGAGTTATCTCTCCTTAGTCTCTAGCCTTCTTGCCTCTACTTTACAAACGAATCCACAAACGCCAATCGAAGCTGAGCAGTCCACACATGTATAGTTGTCCCTTTCATTTCTATTGACATTGTGACAAAGCAGCATTAATTTGAGGAACTTTTGATTAGCGTTTGTGGATACGGGGGAAAATGACCAAAACTGTCAGAATTTAGCTAGACAATATAAATTATTCTGTCTAAACTTTCATTATTGCAAAGAAATTCCTTTATCCATCTGTCGATGCACCGGCCGACGGTAAATTGTATTGTTGTTCTATTGTGCTTAACACTTAATACGACAGATTAGGGGGATTTGCCGAGCGTCTACAAAACTTAAAAAGGTATTGTAAAAGTATTCTGTTTACAAAAAGTTTTATTTCTTAGTTCTAGTGATGCTAATTGATAGCAACGAATAGTATCGAGATCGAAATATCCTGTTTTAGAAAAATTTAAGGAAATCCACAGAAAAGCAATGATTCTCAACAAGGTTCGCTATTCAAAATATACTTTCAATATTGTAAATATTTATTTATTTCAATATTTTGCAAAATTTCCAGTGTCGCTTTGCCAGCCTTCCTATCTTCTGTCCATAGTTCAGCAAATCTCATAAGGAAAATTTTAAGGGCATCCCCTTCAAACTTTGAGATTGCTGGCTTGGAAGAAGCTAGAAACGCTTTCGTAATTGCATGCCCAAGTCAAAATTGTCCAGTTACTCCAAATTTTCAGAGGAGCTGGGACGACATTTACTGCAAATTGTCTTATGACAATCTTTTGAGCTGTAGTACAGGTTCGGCGCGTGCTAGGCTTTTGGTCTTGGGTGCGCATGAGGCCGGCTACTGGCTTCACGCGTACCCTTCGTCAAATATAGGAACATTTCTTGAGCCTGACACACTCCGAATCGCAACTTGTCTACGGCTTGGGGTTCCGGTCTGCGTTCCTCATAAATGTCTCTGTGGCAGTGATGTCGACAAGCTAGGACATCACGGACTGTCATGCCAAAAAAGTGCAGGCCGCTTCTCAAGACATGCCGCACTTAACGATATCATACGCCGGTCCCTTGCCACCGTCAACGTGCCAAGTCTACTTGAGCGGACTGGTATTGCAAGAGACGATGGCAAGAGACCGGACGGTATGAGTTTGATTCCATGGAAGATGGGCCGGGTGCTGGTATGGGATGCAACCTGTTCAGACACGCTGGCCCCTTCCCATCTACATGGAACCAACAATAGAGCTGGTGCGGCTTGTGAAGCGGCTGAAAAAGGTAAAGCATGCAAATACAGGGGTCTAGGCTCGGAATATGATTTTGTTCCATTCGGTGTCGAGACCCTTGGTGCGTGGGGTCCTAGCGCTATAAGGCTTTTTAAGGAAATAGCAAAAAGGTTAGTCGACATCACAGGAGACCGAAGAGCTGGCAGCTACCTCGGACAAAGAATTAGTCTAGCTATTCAAAGAGGGAACGCTGCCAGTATCTTCGGAACCTTGCCTAAAGGGACTTCTTTTAATAATATATTTTAGTTATTAAATTATATTTTTTAAGGTTTTTAGTTTTAGGTTCATTTTAATAACTTCAGATGTGTTAGTATTTGTTTTAGTATTTTTACTGTATTATTTGCATATTCATACCTGCGATAGTTCCCTACATGATTGCTACACGACGTCAGTTGTAGTTTCACATAATTTCTCGATCAATACGATTCAGAATTCCATTGAATTATTCTTTTTGTAATCAACTTGTGAATTTCTTATTAATTCACATTTAATCACAATGTTATTATTAAGTACTATATTTTCAGGATTATACCTAAAATGCTAAAAATACAATGTTTTCTTGTATTTCTTTAAGTGGCAATATGAAATAGAAAAACTTTTATTCAATATGAGGACATCGTTACATTATACAAAAACACGTAGGTGGTAGGCATAAATAACAAAACAAAATAACAACAAGACAAACAAATACCATCGGACAGCGGTGACCTGATGACTAAAAAATAAATGAACCAGCATTTAACCTGGGCTTTAAGGGCCTAGGCGATGATTTTCAGTGGCCCAAACTGAGTAAACGCACGGACACCTGTGGTGGACACATTTATATGTGCCTTAAATATGACTTTCGGTAATGTCGAAAGTAATATTTATCGTTTTGGAACTACCAATACCCAGGTCCTAAATATTTGCTTCCAATAACTGTCGGCAGAAATTACGCATGCGGCGCCTCTGATAGATGGTCCGCTGAAAACAAACCCGCCATTTTGATCATGCACACAGACACAGTCAGTTTACAGGCGATACCAGTGAGCTTCAGTGAGTCGGCCAGTCGCACTGTCGCGAGTGTTATTGTTTTTGCCGAACTTGGTGCAATTTTTCACATAGAGAATTTTGTTTTTGGCCGATTTTGTCAAATAGGTTTAACCTATCTACTTCATTCTCAAATTTCAGTACGTCTACCACGAGCTGCCACATTAAATTTACATTATCGTTCTCGTAAGAAAATGTATTGGGATTTGACATTGTCATGTTAAATCCCAATACAAATTAAAGTGGCAACTCGTGGTAGACGTACAGACCGAATATAGTAGTAACCCTAGGCGGCCACGCAAGTTTAGGAAAAAGGCGATAACGGTCTTTCTAAAATCTTTATTTGGTGCTTTCAGTGTGATTTGACATCGCTCTTAAGTTACTCTTAGTTTGAAAGTAACCTATGGTACTGATGTGATAACTACATTGAGATACGAAAGATTGGCGTAGCTATATTATTTTGTCACGAAGTGGGCACGATAATTTTTGAATTCTTTACTCCATAATAATACCACATAGTATTTTCATAGGCTGTGGTAGTTCTAGACGTATGAGACTATCGATACTACTACTTATTGCAATTTTATCGGTATCCTAATTGAATGAGTTTACCTACAAAGGGCGAAATTTCATCGACAGACCCCTTACCCGGTATAGCAAGTTTCCCGTTTAAATCAAACCAAAAATGTAAAAATGTATTCATTGTTTGCTTTTGATTTGTTTTTTAAGTGTTTTTCTTCAAAGATGTCCCGCTGCTGAAGCGCTGGCACAGATTTGATAAGCGATATCGCATGAGATTTTATTTTTTGACGACACGGTTGGCGTAGTGCGCTGTAGCACGTTTTCTCGCCTCGATTTCCGTAGTATCCCGGGTTCGATTCCCGGTCGGGTCAATTCAAGAAACGATCTTTTCTGAATTGACTCGGGTCTGGGTGTGCTGGGAGACGCCCCTGGCTGATTTCCTTGTGTGGTACCTCGTAACACAGGGATATTAATCCCTACTTCGAGACCATTACAAGAGGTGTGTTGTCAGGCGTATATATTGATATTTTATATATTTATTTGGTGTTTGTGTTCGTTGGATTTCAAATATCTTTTATTTTTATACTTGACAGTCATTTGATAAAAGTCGTACCTGGGGGTAAGTGACGAAGTAATCTATGATGGAAGCTTAGTAAATGCCTATGCACCCTTGTCTTAAAGAGACCCACATTGTATTGGTTTGGAAACACATGCGCAGGCAGCGAGTTAAAATATCCACAATGCGTGAATGGTTAGGCTAATGTGCGCCTGGTGAAAAGGTGCCGGTGAAACCACATCAAGAAGTTCGATCGCACACTCTACGAACCAAAGCCTGTAGAACACTAATAAATAGGCTAGCAACTTTGCAAAAAAATGTATGTAATGAATTAATTATTACAAATTTAAATGAAATTACGAGTACTATGCTAGTGTGAGTGTTTTTTTTTTTTTTTTGAACAAAATCACAAATAGTATACTCTACAATTCTCCACGCAGCGTACCATCGATATGGTATGCTGTCGATGCAGTAATTCAGCGATGTAAGCTTCGGTACTACACATAAAAAAAGTTGAAATTAAAATTCATTCATTTCAACCCTCTTAGGATCAAAGAAAGTTATCCATTCAATACTTATTCATTTGAAAGATTTAAAATAGGAAAAAAACGAAAAAATAATAACAATTTGACGACCGACTTGGTGTAATGGTTAAGAAGTTGGCTACTACACCAGAGGTCGCGGGTTCGATCCCCGCACAGTACAAACATTTGTGTGCATGAACATGTCTGTTTGTACTGGTCTGGGTGTCTCCTATGTATAATAAGTATGTATTTACAAAAGAAAATGTATTTAAGTATGTTTATCCGTTGTCGAGTATCCCATAACACAAGCTTTAATTGGCTTACTTTGGGGCTAGATGGCGCTGTGTGGAATAATGTCCAGGGATATTTATTTATTATTATTTAATATCATACACAAAAATCAAACTACAAAAATAAAACAAAATAATACAATTTAAATTCATTCGGCGGCTGTGTTAACTTGACGTCAGCATATGAATCATCGCTACCTGATTCATATACCGACAGTCAAATCTATTTGATAACACCTCAAGGATAATATTTTCATGAATTTTGTTTTTGACCGGTTCTCGCAAGTAGGTAAAACCTACCTACTTCATTTCAAAAATTCAGAGCGAATATAGTATGTGGTAACCCTGGGCAGTCCCGCAAGTTTAGGATAAAGGTGCGAGTAGTCCCTCTGTAAACTCTTTATTTTGTGACTTAACAATATACCATATGCGTAAGAATCAACTCCTCCTACGCGGTGGGTAGAGTCGCATTATGTGTGTAGTATTTATGTCTATTATTTAGTATTTTTTGACTATTTAAAAGTGTCTACTGATTAAATATATTTAAATAAAGATATTTGAGTTTGAGTTTGACTTAACTTACGTAGTTGCTTGGCATTAACTGAAAATACGAGGAAAAGATGGAGAAGATTTCCAATGGTGTTTGTTTAACACATTCATAATCAAACATTAAGTTTACAGTGCGCTCAGTTACGAAATGACGTAATTTTCTTTCGTGGAGACAAAATTATGTTGCCAAATCATACTTGCTTTATGCCAATTTAGTTTTAAGTTATTTAAAGTTAGCTTGTTTTCTCCACTCAAATGTCTTGAGAAACAATTTTGTAAAAATGGTTTTCATTTGTAATTTTTTTTACGACCCTGTCCTTTGTTATGAAATTCATTAAATAGTACTGTTGAAAATAGGTTTCTTCTAAGAAAAAGGGTAATTTTCTCTTTATTAAGTCATCATGCCACTCAAACGATGTTGTCCACTTCAAAATTGTTTTAGGCAGGCTGTCACCTCGTTTTTAATAAACAAAGTTAATAACCACTAGGGACGCCACCAAATGGACTAGCCAAGGAGGAAATTTCACTAAAGTGGCGTTGAAAATTATTCTGAAATGTAATAAGCCTGAGGCAGTTCATTAAAAATCACTTATTCGGGGCAGCCCTGAACTCTGGGGGTTCTGAAGATTGGCTATCCGTCTCCTTCTTACTAGAAGAGGTCAGAAATTAGAACGTAATAGTGTTTACAACCTCTTTTATTGTTTGGACTAGAGGGATTATAAAGATGAATAACAAATGATTATTTTAATTTGGACTCTTTCAAAAAACTTGTTAAATGCAAGTTCAACCTTGCAATTTTTTGATATTCTTTTATTTTGACTATTGTAATATTTGTAATAGTACATTATGATATAAGGTGAGGATGGCCAGCCCAGTGATTCGTTTGAATGACTGGGCTTGTCAACCTCATATCTGGACCTCAAGACCGTTTTCCATCAGGTGGAGTGAGGCCATCTTGACGGGCAATATAAAAAAAAAAGGTGCGGTAAGTTGAAAATTACAGCCGAGGCGATATTGCTATAAGAAAGCAGAGGCTGTAATTATTAAAGCGCACGTATGTCATACGACGTTTTATAACATATTTGCGAGGAAATAAATAAAACTCGGGCTTTCTTAAAACGAATAATTTTTTAATCACTTGTAGGACTAGGTTATAAAAATGTTTACTTGTTCACAAATTAGTGATGCGCTTTTTTTAGGCAAAGGCATAATAAAAAAAAGCTAGTATTACTAATATAGTAAATTAATATTTTTGTGTTTTCGTTACAGATAAATGATTGTCATTTATTTTCAAAATTAATTCAATTAAAGAATTAAATGTTTATTTATTATATTTTATCTCTCAAAGTTAATTTTATTCATAAAATGTTGCACTCTTTTCTGACAAAAACTCTTTGCTAACATTTTAAAAAGTACCGTTCGTTTTAGACGGAGCATCTTGATAAACCGTGCTTTTTACAAGGGCGTAATGAGATACAATACGATATTGAAATTGGTGAAATAAGAGACCCATAACGAGCAAATATGTTATAAAAATATTTACTGGGCTTACAAAGAAAAAAAACTAACAAAATAAAAAAAAACACCATGGGTTTTTATTATTTCTGTCGATATAGATATTCTCACCCAGAAACAGACTTAATAAAAAATAAATCATTGTAAGTATAGCAGTTAATAAGTTCAAGACTTCCGGCGCGACGACATACTCGTAGGTACGATCCCAAACCGTCGCTAGTCAATAGGTTTTTTTAACAGTTACTGGGTTCTCATAATTATTATATACAAGTCAAACAAATTGTTCCTTTTTTACTGGGCTCTTTTAATGCAAGAAATATGTAAGTAGCTTACAATCTTGTTTATTTTGCTGTAAGAAAATACTCAAGAAATAACTTTTTCAATTCTTTCTGTTTCGAAGTATTCCCTCAATTAATTTCCAGTTTTCCAGTTTCCGCAGCGTGTCAACAACATAAATTACTGAGAGTTATGTTAGAATCGTTTTACTTATTGTTAGAAAAAATGAGCAATTGTTTATCAAAGTCAAATTATTTACTTTCAGCAAATAAACCAAAGCAGCGGTCATAATGATTAAATATAAATTGTGAAAAAACCTATTTGTTGGAAACCATAACTTTTCACAAGACGACCCGCAGCGTTAACAACTACTAGTAGTGTATCTATTTGGTAAAATACCAAAAACACCTTAATAATTATGATGTCCATTTATCTAATACCATTGGTGAAAAGTGAGCTACTAAGTGTTCCGTTCACCATGACGGCAACAGTCACTTGCCTCTGACTTCCCCGTTTGGGATATAGTCGTGATGGTATTTTATGTAATGTTTACGATTTCTAAATTGAAAAACATTTCTTAACTAGTTATGGGGCTTTTTGGAAAGAATGGCAAGCAATGACTAACCTCAGATCCACGAGCTGACCACGACGCAGGGCCCTGATTAGCTCTGACTACTTTATTGAGCAAAAACACTGCCTAATCAGTGTTTTTAGCTGTAGATTCCCCGTAATGCTTAACTCTTTTTGAAATATATTTTTATATTTGTTATTCAAGAGACTTAAAAAAAAAAGAATTAAAGTTTTTAAAACAATTTCATTTATACCTATATATCTACAACCCTACAATATTTTTGGAGTACTGGTCCAGTAGATATAAAATATAAAGAATTTGGAGGCAAATAGGCCCTTCAAACAAATAATTTCAATTCCCTACTTTCTTCAACAGGCCTAATAAACAGGAGCAACATAATGCCAACCCCAGACCTCTGCGTGATAAACAACCGTCTCTTCTGGATCTTTGGGTCCCTGGTAGCGTTCTACATCCCAATGCTGATGATGGTGGTGTCTTTCGCGCTGACAGTGCAACTGCTGAAGAAGCAGGCGCTGCTGGCAGCCACGCCGGTGCCTGGAGGCATTCAGAGAAGGTAAGAGCAGTGAGGTAGCAGGAATGGTGGAAGAACAGCGGATGTGAAAGTTTTATGGCCTCTTGGTGCAATGGTAGCGATCCTGTCTTAAGCGCCAGAGGTCGTGGGTAAAATCCCCACCCATGACAAACATTTATGTGACTAACATTTTGAATGTTTTGTGTGTGTGGGTGTTATTATGTATTTACAAATATTTAAGTATGTTTAACAGCTTCTGATACCCATAGTACAAGCTCTGCTTAGTTTGGAATCAAATGATCGTAGTGTGATTTGTCCCAGATATTTATTAATTTATTTATGGTCCTAGTTCACGTAGGAATGGCATTCTCTACTTGGTTCCTTGAGAAGTGTAGTGGAATATACTCTCCAGGCAACCTACTCGCCAATTTTCAGCTTTCTACGCCTATGTCCGCCTTCAACCGTTCCAATAAAAATTTCGGGATCCCTAATGCCAAATTTTAACTTTCTCCGTAGTATCGGCTCTGCGTTCACTGTCGGTCACTCAGTCACACGGATGTGTGACGTCGTACAAACATATACAGGTTGTCCCAAAAAGCAGTATCAAGCGGGAGCTTAGAGGTGAAGCATCACTAGGGCTTCTTGAATTCCCCCACTAATTGCGGGATATAGTCACGCATTTTTTGGTAGATTTAGAAATGCCCATTCAGGGTTTTTGAAAATTACTGGGTACACTTTTTTAGCCACTCTGTGCGGACAGTTGATATTCACTCCTGTTTTTTTATTTATTGGATGAATACTTGGACGACCGACTTGGTGTAATGGTTAAGAAGTTGGCTACTACACCAGAGGTCGCGGGTTCGATCCCCGCACAGTACAAACATTTGTGTGCATGAACATGTCTGTTTGTACTGGTCTGGGTGTCTCCTATGTATAATAAGTATGTATTTACAAAAGAAAATGTATTTAAGTATGTTTATCCGTTGTCTAGTATCCCATAACACAAGTTTTAATTAGCTTACTTTGGGGCTAGATGGCGCTGTGTGGAATAATGTCCAGGGATATTTATACTAGGCCCAGCTGATTCAAAAGCATTTACAATTTATAGCACTTATCAATAATCATGTAGGTTTCAAAGAGATAGTTACCTAAGTTTCCATTCAAAGTATCGTGTTTACAAGTACAATTCAACATATTAGGCAGGCATAGCGGAAAAGTTTAAAAACTTAATGTAAGTGTCTACTTATAATTAAATAAATTTATTAAGTAAACCACTGAATTTCTATCAAATTGTCTTTTTTTTGTTCACCACTACTATTTTAAGTGTACTTACCAATGCCTGGTAGCAACCGCATACGATAACGTAGAGTGGAGCACGAGAGGTGAAACAAAACACCTTTTTAATTGTATTAATACAACAGTTTGACCTAAAACAAAGATATGAGATCTCTCCGCTTAGTAGGCAATGTGCTTCCATGATCATTCCCTTCATAACCAGTACGTCTACCACGAGTTGCCACTTTAAATTTACGTTAACGTTCGCGTAAAAAAAATGTATTGGGATTTGACATTGTCATGTCATTTCATTTCATGTCTTATCCCAATACCATTTTAACAACCCTATTATACTCGTATATAGAAAACCCCGCTTCGCTATGTACCGAAAAGTCAAAAGAATTTAACCCTCAGGATATCTTTTTTTTTATTTCACTAGCACCAGACTTAAGTGCAAGAGTAAACTATGAATTATATCATACTTTTACCCATAAAATGTAATCTAAAATGATGTAGATGGTTTCAAATGAACCTATATTTAGTAAGGAAATTTGATTACCATTGTAGTTCGTAAATACAATGTATGCGTGAACCAGCGCCTCTCAAACTGTTTTTAGTTTTATTGTCGTGATTGCATTATATCAAATAGCTCTAGGTATTACTTAACTACCTATTGCCCGTGACTTCCTACGTATAAACGTAGAATCTCGTTTTCCCGGCGTTCCCATATGATTTTCAAGACATCTTCTTAATGGCCTTATTACAATCACTTATATCCAGCCAATTTAATTCCCAAAACTGAGGGTAGCGAGCAACTCCGTGGTCGAAGACGTGTTAGTGCCGGTTAACCGCTGCCTGGCTGGTAATTAGAGATTATATTACGAAATTGCTCGCTACGCTCAGGTTAGTTAGGGAATGAACTTGATAAGTTTTAAGTGATTGTAATAAGGCCTCTGTACTACCAAAATAATTTACATGCCAAATTCCAGATTTTGCGCCCTGAAGTTTAACTGCGCGTTTGTCTTTCAGTCACTCAGTGAGTAACGGAATATTTTTAAATACCGGGTGATGTAGATATTATTTTGTTAAACACCAATTGCTCACCCTTACTTCTATTTATATTCTGGAATCCTGCAAGTTCGTTAGAAATCATTCTGACTTATACTCCCCAATCGAAACTGTTCCGAAAAGAAATAATAGAAATCAAAATAAATTAAACAAGCCAATCACCAACATCAAAATTGTCTCAGGTAGCCTTCATTACATGGCAATAAAAATCTATATTTATATTCCAACCCATCTTAAAAAAATATATATAAAAAAGGCGTCCTTGTTTAATAGTCACCTCAAAGATTTCTTAATAGAATATAAAAGTGTTATTATAATATTTCAGAATTTTTTGGTGACAGAATAATCGTTTAGTTTATTAAAAAAATTATATTGTTGAGTTTCATTTAGTGAAATAGTATCTGCTATCTAAAAGTTTCTAGTTAGGAGAGTGTTACTATAATTTTTATTCTATTTTTTTCAATGAAAGACTTATAAATTACTATTATATAATGTTGAATTGAAATTAATAATATTTGTTATGTAACAATGCCATATTAAATATAATTGTATTTGAATTGTCTATTTAAATATTATTATATTTTAAGTAAATTGCCTTTCATCTAAATGTTTGCTGTGCCCTTGCAGGGCGTCACTGTACCATATACCCTGTAACATCCTATCTAACCCTATGTTAGTGTAAAATTATGATTTTTCAATTTTGAGGTTTTGATACTGACTGTTCGACTGATTGGTATGGTGACATACAAATAGTATGCCATATCGTTTTTGTAAATCTTTTGATAATAAAAAAAGTATTTTTTACTCCAACATGCAAATTTTTTAATAATTTAGTGTCATAAATGTACGGCAAATCACTAAAATGTCAGAATACAGTAAGTTACATATTTTTTTCAGACGATTTGGTGTGATCTGATAATGCAACATATCTACCTATAAAATGTACACTTGTCATTTATCTAATTTTTTTCTTGTTAGATAATTACAAAAAAAAACATTTTCATTAAGCAAGTAATAAGTATAATAAATGGGTTGTGAATGCATATTCATGTAATGTTGAAAGTGAACTCAATAAATTGCACAGATCTCAATGTTTTAGAACCAGTGTCCCAACCCATTTTGGCACTGTGCCAAACTGCCAAACGCCAGTCTGAACATCAATCAGAGGGTCTGCTGGAGCACGACTATAAAGTAGTTTTGTTTTTCAATTACCGAAGTACAGAATAAGCTCCACGGGTAATATTTTAAACCTATGTCGTACTGAATAATGTTTTAAAACTGTAGAATAAAACTATATTGTGACTAGCTGCCCGCCAGCGGCTTCGCCCGCGTGGACTGTCTTTGCCTGAATATAGCCTAAATAAAAAAAAAGTCTATGTTACTCCCTGATAATGTAGCTTTATATTGGTGAAATATTTTTTTAAATCGGTCGAGCAGTTTCGGAGCCTATTCAGCACAAACAGGAATCAAATTACGATGGCTAGTAGAGGATCCGAATTAAAACGACCTTCACCGAGCTGGTTAATGGATGAAAAGTATTTTGTAATAAATTTAATATGTTAGATAATATATCGGGAGTAGGTTGGCTGAAAAATTTCAATCCAGGATATGATTAATTATTATTATTATTATTTTTTAAACATTGCACTGGTTTGGTTAATAAACAAATAACATACCAATCGAGAGTATCAAGCCTATAGAATATGCAAACGTTAGGTTGGCTGTTTTTTTCCTGTTTCAACTATAGGGTAGGCAGGTATAAACAGGTGAGTCAATAATAGTAATTTGCACCGGTCTTCACTTCATGTTCAGTGCGCATGCTATTTGTTTGTGAAATTGAAAAGGATAGCAATACACTCTTAAATGCTGCGCATCATTTTGGAGCAGCTTGCCTCATTATTTAGAATTGAAAAAACGTGCTACTACTACTATACTGATTGTTGTTATTTACAAACATTACATTGTGTTAAAAAAATGGCTAAAAAGTGTTTTTATGTGTGTTTCAAGTGTTTTTTCACTCGCAACAATATTTTGATTTTTAAAACTCGACAACCGGAATTCGAGACTGATTTTTTGCTGCCAACCCTATATCAAAATCACCTGAATCCATAAATAATTATTAAAAACATTTTTTTGCCAAAAGATTAGCAGGTATTTGGTCTTGCTTTGACTAGTTATTTCATTGAGCTAGAAATCCCATGTCAATATAAAAACTTAAAATATTGCAAGAAAAAATCTTAATCAAAAAAATTACTTCATGTTCAAGTAGATGTCGAGAAAAACAATGTACTACTGGAAGTGTATTTCAAAAAGTAGCCCATTTAATACAGATTCTATAGAGGTATAAATTGTGTAATTATTCTCATAATTTCCAAAGTTGTGAGTATTTTGAACAAGAAAGTCGTCTTCTTTGGAGTTTGTCATTTTAACCTTGTAACTTTTTTTGCAAGAAAGTCCATTTAATGATTTTGATGAGTCCCTTAATGGCCAACTTAATAGTCTATCTAGACTTACTGCGAGAAGTGGCGAAATGTAAATCCATCTTAAAGGAAAGCATACAAAAGCCGAAGGTTACAGAGCATGGCCTTATATACAATGGTTTTTTGAATTTTTCGGATCCATAGCCCTGAGGCCCGATTCTGTTAATTAAAATCCGATGGAATCGTAATTGAATGACACGATTTTGACATTAAGACCAAACTCTGTCAAAATTACGCCATTCAATTACGATTCCATTGGCTTTTAAATAGCAGAATCGGGCCCCTGGTTTGTAATCACACTGCATTCTGCAAGCGTGGTGATCAACCTTATACCTATCATTTAAGCGACAGTCTTATTTAATCAAGCAAATAACTAATTGCATGATTCCCTCATTCACATGTATAGCACATGTTCTGTGTTTCTGTCTCATTGTGTATGATTAGGCAGTAAAGTCAGCCATCAATCTGATGCTTTCATTAACTTGCTACGTCGCGCGACGTTCAATAGAAAGATCGCTACGTCAGGCCAAAAGAAGACGCGTTTTGCCTGATGTAAAATCCCTTTGAATTAACTCAACTGTTCTATTTTATCTTTAACCTCGTAAATAACTCATTCCTTCTCCTTTCGATTGAATTTTCTTTTATTCTTCGTTCAAGTTTACATTCCAGGAGTGTCCCAAAACGAATATTTATTAGGCAATCCGATAGCACGGACCCTGCCGTTTATTTTTTCCCTCCGATTAAGCTCAAATGGCCACCTTCCCTTGGGCTTATTTTAATATTTGGGCTCAGTATTTATGTGCAGTAATTTACTATTGTCTACTGAGTACATCTACTACGAGTTGCCACTTTGAATTTACGTTATCGTTCGCGTAAAAAAATGTATTGGGATTTGACATTGTCATGTCAAAACACCAACCGTTTTGGAAGCTTTGATATGAAAGATGATAGAGAAATGACTGCAACAACTAACACAAAATTAGATATCCCAAACTTAGGAATGTTTGTGGTGTAGGTGACATCCATATTGATATGCTGACCGACACTGACAAAGAATTTTAAACATTTATAAATGCAAAGGTGGAAACAGAAACAAACACTAAACAAAAGAACCTAGAAACAGTCCAAGTTCAAAGGTTTTCACAAAACGCCGCCAACACGATTTCTTCTTCGCTCAGTGGTTGACTGGTAGAGAATGTCATTAGGCATAAAGTCCGCCAATTGTACTTTTCTTTGTGCAATACTTAAATGATAGATAAGTAAATAAATAGGTGAAAAATGTTCGTTCCATCAATGATTGTTTATTTTTGCAGAAATGTCAAATTGACAAATTCTGGCATAAGTCCTGCTCCGACGATGCCCGGCGGGTGACTAAAGCAGAGCGCGCGCGTCTTACTGTTGTATAATATAATGAACTTTTGAAAAAATTAAAAGCCTAATGAAGGAAACTAGCCGTAAAATAATGTAGACAGTGTCATTTCCAATTTTTCTGTATTTTTTTTTTATTTCTATTGTTAATAATCATGAAGAAAAACTTGATAAATAGTCATAAATTTACCTATCTTTGCATTTTTTTGTTGATCGAGAGAAGTAATAACTGTCGTGTTTTGAGCCGTTAAATAATCTAGAACAGCTCATAAACAACAACATATATTTTTCTGAATCAAAACAGGGACTAGTAGATGCCTTAAAACTCAACCAAAAACAGGTTAATTTAGAAGATCTTGGTTTTAGGTGGTACTTATTTGAACTCACGACTAGAATCTATACTCATTGTACTAAAAAGCCAATCACTAATTTCCAATTGTTTTCTATACTATTATATCAAGAGAAAAGATTTGTATTTTCGAAACGAATAAACACTATTATAAAAAAAGTTAAATTTTGAAAGGATAATTAGTCCACGCGGGGGAAAACGGTGGCGAAAAGCTAGTATTCTGATAAATCGATTAATCATGACAGTGTTGATTTGGTGCCAAAAAGGTCTCAAAAAATCATTTTCAGACGAAAGACGAAAGATTGGTTGGCATCAAATTTTCAGAAATCTTTTGTGGATTAAAGTCTGAAAGCTTTTTCAGGGATCATACATTAGTTAAATGACCTATTGTGGAGTAACTTAAGTTTATCTCAAAGAAAATGCTTTAGCATTCATTACGGAGACCATAGTGGTATTACTCATTACCAGCTGAAAATCTCTTATTTTCAAAATGTACACAACAGTAGGTACCAGTGTGCTTATGATGGCCATTGCTAAATTAGCAGCTAAAATATCTCCTTCATTTTATAAGCCGGTTTTAATAATAGACTCCATCGTCACAGTCAGTTGCCGACACGAGACGCAAGAACGCTGAACAGAGACCATATAGATTTCGAAAACGACTTGTTGCAGGCGCTCTTAATGCGACTTATAAAGCCTGCATTTGCTGATTAACGGGTTCGTTTTTCATTTAATGTTGTTACAACGTACTTTGATCTCGTAACAACCGAAGCCTAGTTTTGTTACCATGCCTAGACGAGATCCTTGCATTGATCCTTTCTTTGGCAAATCTGCAGTCAATATTAAGCCCTAATAATTACATACCTATCTCTCAGACTTTAACAATACTTACCTACTGTTTAGCTAATCTACGGTCCCATTAGTATCTATAAATCATCACAGCGCTGTTCTGGAGGCCTACTCCCGTTCGTCGAACATATTGTAACGTGAATTTTTAGTCATTAAAAAAACTTACTTAGCGTTCAAAATTGATGTTGATTTTTTGGGATTCTTTTAACCGTATTTTATTGTATGAAATGTATCAAACCTTTTCACAGTAATAAGTTTTGCGTCCTTTTTACCCTTCTAAAGTTTCACGATACTTCGTAAAGTACTGAAGTAGGCCCCCTGGCTACATCGACTGCGCAGACAGTTAGAGATGTAATAAAATAACCGTTACGACGCTCGTTAAACGATTAATTGTTGAGCTAATTTCGTTATTGTAATGTGGTTTTTGGAGTAATCAGTCGTTAAATTGGTATGGTATTAAATGTGGCTGGTGGCTGGTAAGAGCAGTCGGTCCAACTTCTAAAAGTCTTGGGAAATAATATCAAAGACGTCTGAGTGGAAACTGAAACCGCTTTTCTGAACCTCCAGAGGTCTAGCTGTTCGGTGTGTTGGATTATAGACCAGAGTGCCTGGTGCGAGTTCAGTGAGCTATGCGAATGACTTCACTATCGCCTTTATGAGCACGTTCATTTTAAACAGTATGAATGGCCCTTATCTTGCCGTTGATTGATTATGGTGATGTTTGTCTCAGTAACGTTTCACAGGAGCTTTTGAGCAAAATGGATCTACTTCTAAGTAACTGTATACGTTTCATTTTCGGACTGCGCAAATATGACCACGTCTCCATTTTCCGCTCTAAACTTAACTGGATGCCTATCCGGCAGCGTAGGTCCATTCGAATTTTATGGTTTTTTTGTTCTATTCTTTTTGATCCCAATTCTCCATCTTATTTAAAAAGTAAATTTCAATTTCTTCATTCTTCACATTATCGTCAGCTGCGTTCTGAAGATACTCTTTCCCTTCTTACGCCCTCTCATTCTTCCGATTTCATGTCTAGTTCTTTCGCTGTATCTGCGAATCGTCTTTGGAACAAACTTCCTATTCCAATAAGAGAATCTATTAGTAAATACAGGTTTAAAGTGGCTGTTCGAAAGTATTGCGGGTCTGTGGTCACGTATTAGGTATGGGTCCTTGAGTCACTGTGAGCTGAGTGTGGTTCATAGTTAATACGAGGTTTTTCTGAGGGGTTTATATGGCTATTATTAAGTTTTTTTTTGTGGCAAGCAATTGTTGGTTTGGTTGGTTCTATTTATTTGTGTATGTTTATTTTTATAGATTTATGTTGAAGTTTATATTGTTGTTTTGGTATTTTATTACAACTAGCATCTGTTGTTGTTTTTAAAAGTAATTTATATAGTTTAATCTCGTGCACCGTGTTTAATCATATATTATATCATATCATTTTGATCGTGTGGTTTACTGGTAGAGAATGCCCTTTGGCATTAAGTCCGCCAGTTGAATCATTAATTTTGTGCAATGAAGAGTAAATAAATAAACCGAGTCAGCGCCACCTAGCGGTAAATTCGGGCAACATTAAGGCCGCTTTGCTTTGAAATAGAAATCGAAAACAATTATTAAAATTTTGGACTTACATTTGAGGAAAAAAAAAACACGAAGGTCGTAGGCATAAAACGACAGATCAAAATAACAACAAGACAAAACAATACCATCAGACAGCGACATCCCGATGCCCAAAAAATAAAAGGACCTCACTCAGCATTCAGCCTGGGTTTTGAGGGCCCAGGCGCTGATTTTCAATGGGCCCCAAATGAGTAGACTCACGGTCACTTGCGGTGGACACACGTAATGTGCCTTATAAATAAGTATAATAAATGTTTAATAAAGGTAAGAGGATGGTGAGTAATTAAATTTATTGTGTAGTGTAAATAAGTACCTCATATAAAGTACATTTCAGCCAGTAAAAGCACTGCTCGGTGTTTCGTCGATAACAAGCTAAATTATCAGTTTTAAACCATTTTATAAACATTTTGGCGCGTATTCAAAATAAATACTATTCAGCAGTATTCAGTCAGGTTATTCAGTGGAAATTAAAAAGATGAGTAGTTATTAAAAATTAATGTAGTTTACGAAATCTCATTAAAGTTGTGTGTTGTTGATTGTGTAGTTCTAAAAGTTAGTTGTTCAGTTATTATTCCAGGTCTGGTTATTCAGTTATTATTCCATTATAATTGGTTTCAGTATCATTCTGTTAAGTTACTTATTGTTCTAAGTTTTCCTAGTTTCAGTTCAAAGACATTGTGCAGTGCTAGCTCGTCTGTGAGAACTTTACCTGGCGGTTTGGCTTTCAAAGTTAAATTAATAATTTCCTTACAAACGGCCATCTGACCGCTAAATAAACAGCTTGAATTACAAGGTTACCAATAACTTTTAGGGGTATGAATAAGTAAATAACTTATTAGCCTTTATAACTGTATCACTGCTGAGCAAAGGCCTCCATCATTTAAATCAAGTCATCGCTACAATTGATGGGCTTAATCACGCTTACCAAGTGCGGGTTGGTGATCTGATTTATTAGGGATATATTGACTGAAAAAGAATTTATAAAGCAATTAAAAGTACTTATCAGATACATTGCACATGTCCTCCCCCCTTTTATTTAGGGTTCGATCCCCGCACAGTACAAACATTTGTGTGCATGAACATGTCTGTTTGTACTGGTCTGGGTGTCTCCTATGTATAATAAGTATGTATTTACAAAAGAAAATGTATTTAAGTATGTTTATCCGTTGTCTATTATCCCATAACACAAGCTTTAATTAGCTTACTTTGGGGCTAGATGGCGCTGTGGGGAATAATGTCCAGGGATATTTATTTATTATTTATTTGCTGATCCCGACGGGGTCCATGATGATCAAGATACGCGTATCATACTTTGTTTATCACCTAAATTGTTACATTGTGGAATAGCGATCTTATTTATTAATTAAGTTGCTTTTTAAAATTTCAATAACTATGTTTTCTTTTCCTACTTAAAATGTGAAATGTGAGCGTGTGTGGTAGTGGCAGTATCAAAAACTATTGTTATTGTTGCACATGTTCACATTAAATGTCTTCTGTGTATACATGTTTATAAGTTACAGGCTAGCACTATAGTTAATTACAATAATATTTGGACTATTTACAATTGTAACATGTTATGTATACCTAATGAAAAAAAACAATTGCTGTTCGTTTGCCTCGCTAAAACTCAAGAATAGTAAATGGTTAAACGGTAAGAAACATGAAAAATAGATAAAGTAAAGTACTGAAAACGACAATTTATTTTCCAATACAAAATGCACGAGATATGTACTTAAATATAAAAATATGTGGGATACCTTACACCAAAACCTTCTGGGCCCAAACTAACCTACTACGGATGTCAGAGACTGATCATCATCATCCGTGCGGTCTATCCCGGTTGTGAACCCTTATTTTCTTGGCCCACTTCGCGCGGTCTTGTGCATCCTCAGTGATGAGTCTGTTGGAACGCATGTCACCCTTGACGACCACAAGCCATCGCTTCTTGGTTCGACCTCTTCTACCGGTCTCCGGCGGAGGCGGCATGGCCAGACATTTGTTACTCACGTAGTTTGCCGATCTCCGTGAGACATGACCATACCAACGAAGGCAGCACTCCTGCAGCTTGTCTGCGATGACACAAACACGAATGCTGCCGCGGATGCAGGTGTCTGCACGTAATTTTTGCGTGAGACTCCACACATCCACCGCAGCATCTTCATTTCCGTGACGCGCAGCTCCTGCTCGCGGATGTCAGAGACTGATAAACAAACATAAATATTTCTAAAATCAAAATAACAATTACTTATTGTCTGGCTTGTTGGCGCAATGGCAGCGATCCTGCCTGTAGCGCCGGAGTTCGTGGGTTCGATCCCCACCCATGACAAATATTTGTGTGACGAACATTTGTATTTGTTGTGTGTCTGGGTGTTATTATCTATTTCAGTATGTATTTAGAAATATTTAAGTATATTTATCAGTCTCTGACGCCCATATTACAAGCTCTGCTTAGTTTGGGGTCAGATGATCTTGGTGTGAATTGTCCCAGGTATTTATTTATTTATTTTCAAAAAATAATTACAAATTTAGAAAAACAACGGTGACTGCACTGAGCTTCAAGGCTAACATACACTCTTAAATAGATCATGTCACGCAACACACAACGAAGATGATTCGGGGATCGAACCCACTACATCCGGTGCTAAAGGCGGGATCGCTGCTATTGCACAAACAAACGTGGTAAACGTACTGAATGCTTATTTTGAATGGCAAGCTCGAGCATGAATAATACATAATATCTAAAAAGATCTATGGCTGACTTCAAACAAGTTTGTTAGAACAACTAGAACAACATACTATTGAACTGGACAATTTAAGAGCAATAAACTGTATCAAAGCAGTTAGCAGTTACCATCTTGCAGTAAACACAGAACAGTAACTTATTTATTGATAGTGGATAGTAAAGTGACCGTTAAGCTTTACTGGCAGTGCTGCCGGACAAACAATAGGGATTGTGACTAATTTTTGGATAGTACAATCACTTTACGAGCGCGCGTGCCGACGCTCTCAATGCCGAATAGTAAAATTCGTTTTTAGAATTCCCGCCAAAACGCTCGAAACTGTCAATTTGAGTGACTATAATTACGCCACAGACCGATAAAGAATCTCGCGCTCTATCAAAGTTAACCTGATTTAAACTTGGGTATGACAGTTATGTCAGTTTGTATGCTGGTCAGTGACGTCATCGCGCTTTGATGCGCGTTCGCAGTCACTTGATAATGGGTGTTAAAAACGGAATATCTTTTAGTTTTTTTAAAATAACATAACTTTACATGAGTTGGTGACATATGTAAACATCCCTTTACTAGACTTTATAGCGGTAAGCCGCGGGCGCTTTGCGTCAGGCGGAGCGGCAGCACTCATACAACGCCTTAGAGCCCAGTTCAGATGAACGCGCGATCGATGCGCGTTTCGTTATACATCGATTGTTATAATGCATAATTAACCTTGACGACCGACTTGGTGTAATGGTTAAAAAGTTGGCTACTACACCAGAGGTCGCGGGTTCGATCCCCGCACAGTACAAACATTTGTGTGCATGAACATGTCTGTTTGTACTGGTCTGGGTGTCTCCTATGTATAATAAGTATGTATATCCTATATATATTTACAAAAGAAAATGTATTTAAGTATGTTTATCCGTTGTCTAGTATCCCATAACACAAGCTTTAATTAGCTTACTTTGGGGCTAGATGGCGCTGTGTGGAATAATGTCCAGGGATATTTATTATTATAATCAACAAGCTAACTTACTTCTCAGCAATCGATGTGTACCGAACCGCGCGCGACGCGTACATCTGAACAGGTCCATTTGGCGTTGTATGAGTGCTACCGCGCCGCCCAACGCAACGCGCCCCGCGTCTCCGTAAATGAGGCCTAAGACGCCTACAGCCGAAAAATGTCCAGTAGATTTCCAAAGTAGGTAAACTTTTTTACTCAACGGCCTACCCTTACAAATCGTAATAGAACGCTGAAACCCCACAAAAGAGTATTAATTTACACAAGCAACCATTAAAAGTCGGAAAAATAGGTGAAATAAATAGCTTGTCCGAAAAGTATTGTTTATCGGAATATCTTTTGGCTGAACACAGGATCAGGGCAAGTCTTAAGGGATTTTGATCCAATGATCCACTTTTAAGTTTATTACGATAGGATCTTCTGAGAGGGCTACTAGGCATTTTAAGGCTGTTTGTTACGAACGAATAAACTAAATAAGTAGACCTCTACAAACAAAGTTGAATTTGATGCGACGGCACGATTGGCGTAGTGCGCTGTAGCACGGTTTCTCGCCTTTAATTCCGTAGTGTCCCGGGTTCGATCCCCGGTCTGGTCAATTCAGGAAATGATTTTTTCTAAATTGGCTTGTGTCTGGGTGTGCTGGGAGACGCCCCTGGCTTAATTCCTTGTCTGGTACGTCGTTTTACAGGGATATTTATCCCTACTTCGATACCATGACAAGAGGTGGTGTGTTGTCTGGTGCATATTTATTTATTAATTAATTTGTTTGAAACGACAATTGAAGTTCATTCATTCAATGCATTCAAACTATAGATGTATGTATGGGTATCAAACAACGTTGACATTATCCCTTTCCCTGTCCTTTGTATTGTTATATTTGGACATGAACCTGTTAATTTGTATAAGCATTATTCTTCATTCAAATGTTTTTTAATAAGGTTGTTTTTAATACTGTAAAGGTGTTCTCAACCTCGCAGATAAACATAAAATATAACGATGCGACTATAGCCGAAAGTTAGAATGTACTGATACTTTTTCATTATAACAAAGAATTCTGAAAAAAAAACAAAACATAACAAAAATTAAATATGCTTGTTTAACCAATCATGAGTTGAACTCATCTCTCTAGAGCCAAATAAATGGGTTTAGGAAAGGTTTTCTGAGTTTTAATTGAACCCCTTTAATTTTTTTTTCTAAGGCAATGCGGTGGCTTCGACAACGGTCCCATGCAAGGCGCTCGGCGGCTAGGGGCCAGGAGTTCTCCTGACCTGTCTCCAGGCACATCAGTCTCCAGACAGCTGACCTGGAGAGTCACTAGTAGTACAAGGTTGGTATTTTGGTCAGTGATGAGTTGCCTGCTTATAAAGTGTCATTGTTGTTTCCGATTTACATAACACTATATATAAAAGACTAAAACAATCAATGTGTTTATGTTTTTTTTGCCGTTGAACAGAATACATAATATGTATTTGTTTGTACTGAAGTACACACATCAACATAGCCAATTTAATCTGATAAATAAACTTTTAGATAAAGTTAAATTTAAAAAAACTTAGAAGCAGAGGAAAAACTTAGACAAAATTTCAATCTTAACTTTATTATTGAAACATCAAAACCTAAACAAAACAACTATTTTTACTATAAAAATTGTTGAAAACTTAAAATTAATAATCCGTGGATCCACCTCTCACTCTCCTGACACATCTGCAGCGGTGCTGCATACTTAAAACAAGGGTGTCAATATCCTGTTGTGGAATACTGTCCCAAGTCCTGCTAAGATGCAAGAAAAGCTGGTTTTCATGCACAATATCTTCATTGAAATTCCTAAGAGCTCCTCTCTGAAGCATATCCCAGGTTTGCTCAATAGGATTTAAGTCAGGGGATTGTGCAGGCCAGTCTAAAGCTTGGATATAATGCTGTTGTAACCAACTTGTAACGATACGCGCCGTATGTGGACGGGCATTGTCGTGCATTAGCTGGAAATTTTGTCCCATTTGCTATCTGTGGGGCAAGATTACAGGCTCTAGCACCTCATATTGGTATTTTAGAGCAGTCATATTGCCTTGTATCCAAACGAGGTCTGTTCTACCGCCGAGACGAATTCCTGCCCAAACCATAATCGTGCCACCTTGATATGCATGACTTGTTGTGGGTGCTGCAGTCGATTCCAAGGTCCAGGTTCTCTCCAAACGCGTACTCTTCGCGAATCAGGATGAAATCCAAACCTGGATTCATCAGTGAAAAGCACAAGTGACCATTGAGAATGGTTCCAGTTTTCGTGTGCAATAGCTCATTGTAATCATCTTCCTCGATTGCCTCTCCTTAGCGCTGGTACCCGAAGTGGCCTACGAGCACGTTGGTTGACTTTATGCAGTCGTCTTCTCAAAGTTTGACCGCTTACCAGCAAACCATACTCTCTCTGTAGCCTTTGAACCAATTTCATCGCCGTTACATTTGGTTGACTTCGTGCAGCATTTAATATGAATCGGTCTTGTACATGTGTTGTAATGCGTTGAGGTCCTCGGTGCCGTTCCACCACTTCTCCTATGACACGATAACGTGACCAAAGCCTGGATATAACGCTCTGACTGATCCTCATGGCTTCAGTAACCGCAATTTGGGTAGCGCCAGCTTGAATCATGCCCACTGCTCTTACGAAATGTTAAGTGTTCCTGGTCAAGTGTCTACGTGGCATGATTAAATGAACACTGGAGATGCGTTTGACAAAGATGTAAAGAAATTTATGGTGTTTTAATCAAGTTAGAAGTTCGTGAAGATTTACTTCTTTGGAAGAAATTCAATGAATGCGAATTTCATCTTAAAACAAAACCTTTTATATACAATTTTGAATCTAAAAAAGGAACATAATAATGTTTTTATAATCTGTAATTAATAGTTTTTTTGTAAGGCCAGTACTTTTAAGTTATTTAAAAAAGTTTTATATATCCCTAGACCATGTTGTTGTGTGTATATTTGCATGAACATGTGTATGTGAAGAAATAATATAATGTTATAAAAACAATAACACTTATATACACACTGTGTGCATACATTACAGCTCGACTTTGTCATTTAGGATATCTTTTAGAAATAAGTGTTGTTTTCTTCCTTAAAATATTTCTCAGTGTTTTTTGTTTCCATTTACTAGTTTTCCATCCAAAACAGTTATTAAAATATTGCAAAATCACTATCACAAATTGAACTAGACAAAATATATAAAAAACACAGTTCTCCGATGAAGTTCTATACATTACCAACGGCCCTCGATGGTAAATGACCCTTATACAAAATTGAAACACAACAAGATCTAACAAGAATGCAACACGGGCTCATAAGGAGCTTGCACACTCGACCTTTTGTAGAGTCCTGTGTTGTAGAGTAAATCGAAAACTTCAAGTGGAAGATCGCTTCCACGAGCGTACTAGAAGGCCATTGTGTGTGATGCAATCTCAATAACAAAGTATATTTATTTGGCACGAGAAAGTATTGGAATAACATTTCCATATTATTGAACTTTCGCTGTAAATTACTCGTATTACCGATTGCGATTTTGCATGCAAAATGCACTATAATTTGCAAATAAATACTTACTATTGAGAATGATTTGGGTCACAGTATCAGCCGGGGATTAAACCCTTAGTGAATCCTAATATGTTCTCATGGCGGTTAAGTGTCTCAGAGTTTGTATTTGACTGAGATGTGAATTTTAGCTTTCTGGGGCCTAATTACAATCGCTTATATCCAGTGGACTTAATTTCCTAAACTAAGGGGAAGCTAGCAATCTTGTCGGAAAATATCCAGCCTAGAAATGCGATAGTGAGGTAACCGCTGACTGGCTGCAAATGAAAGATCATATATCGAATTTAGTTTCAAAAACAATAACTGATGACCTTGTTTCCTCCACCAGAGCACAACGCAACAAAATCGGCGTCAGCGTCTCCCATCCCCAACTCAGCTACATGAACGGCTGCGGAGCTAGCATGAGCTCTCGAAGGGGGAAGGATGTTGCAACGCAGACTCCGCCCAGCATAGCAGCGGAGACAAGGAGAGCGAGGATCAGACCTCTGAAGCTGAACATAGCTGCTCCAAACGCTTTGACCCTCAGGTATGTTACTATAAGAGTGGCCTGAACAGCTGTAGAGCTATCATGAGCTCTCGAAGGCGGAAGAATGTGGCCACGGAGACGCTGCCCATAGCAGTGAAGACGAGGGGGAGGCGCGAGGATCAGGCCCCTGAAGCTGAATATAGCTGCTCCAAACTCTCTGATCATCAGGTATGATTCCTACGCAAAGAAAATGCCCTTTTTTGTGTCTGAACAAAATGATTCCTACGCAAAGAGACTTGGGATTTTTTTCGTCCGGGCCGAATAAGAGTACTTGGTCCAAAACCAACTTCAACCAAGGTCGGGAACAGTGTGTTTACGGATTTTGCGGAATAGCCCGGGTTTGTGATCGCCAACCTCACGCATTTGGAAAGCGTGGTGATGAAGCAGTAACTATAAATGTACTCGTAGTGATGATTTACTGCTCAATAAACGGTTATCTATGTTTCATCTATCATCTTTGAGAATACATGAATATATTCATTCGATGAACTAGCGAATTGTTTTCTTAAAAATGTTTAGCATCTATTTCTTCTAATTTAAATCTGCAACAACATAACAAATATGTGATCTCCTTTTACGTCTGTTTTTCAATTGGCAAAAACTAGCTACGAGTATTTACTGAATTTAGCTCAAATAAGATTAAACTAGCTGACCTACTTTTAGGCGTAAGAGTGCTAAGTACAAATATCAAATGCATTTAGCATCAGCCAGTCTGAGTGCCGTTGTTTCTAGTTTTTGTAAGTTGTTTGAAAACGTTATTTTCGCTGCTAAAAAAATGTTCACCTATGTTTATATTGGTTATGTTGTTTTAATAAATAATATCAGCATGTGCAGCTTAAAAGTGGTCTACTTTTGAACATTGGTATTTCCTATAATATCCGGATGTGGGCGTCTTGAATACTCCGAAATCCGGCGATGCTTATAAGGACAACCGCTTTCGTCATAAACTGTTAATTTACTAAACTATTAGTTAAATAAATTATTAGTAACAATTTGAGGAATTACATAATATTATCGTTGAAAATAATAAATGAGGTTTAATTATTGAATTACTGTGTAATAAATTAGAAATATTATAATTAACTAGTTGAACGTGTAATGTGTGTAATTGTAGGTATAATAATATATTAATCTTGAGTAACATTAAGTTGTTTAAATACATGTAGGTACCTATAGGTAAGTAAGGTAGGCTAATTAAATTATTTGAATTTTTTGTTAATAATTAGATTAGGTTTTGGGGCGCAATAGAGATTCGGTATTGTCATAGTCCAGTGTTTTCAGCCATTCGGTAATGATTCTCTTGCAGCTGGATCTAGGTAAGGAATAAGGACAACTCATTCAGTTTATTATATAGGTAGATGTAGGGGCCAAGGAAACAGAAGAACTGTTGTGCATGGTGAGAGTGTAGTGCTGGAGTATGACACACTTTGCGCCGTCTGCGCTTTCCTATGTTTAGACTCGGGTAATAGCCCATGAGGGAATAGAGGAAAGATTGTATTGAATGGGCTCCGAAACTAGTACCGATTTTAAAAAAAATTTCACCAATATAAAGCTTAATTATCAGAGAGTGACAAAAGCTATATTTTTTTTTGTTAATAAATAAAATATATTATTTTTTCTCTGCAAAGCTATTTAGACGGTATTTAAAATAGGTTTGCAGTGTTATGTTGAAACAGCACAACAACGCATGAAGTTCGCGCGGACACTAACCTGGCCCACACACACTGTATACTCTAGAGGTATTATTACCACCTCGCAGTGGCACCGTGTCAACAGCACTATGCAATTTCGCTACATTTGCGTCTAAAGTGGCTTTCATGGGGAGTGCAGAGTCGGTACGAGTTAAGCTGTAATAATTAGACCGTTCTCTCTATTTGTAATTTTCATGAAGGTGTTTTAAGTTTTCTTAAATAAGTGTAGTACGCTAGTTGCAATGCAATTGTGGTGTATTTCAAATGTTTTATGTCTGGTAAATTATCTATAGAGGTTAAAACTTGTAGAAAAGAAAAGAGCCTCTCGCTTACCCAAGACTCAATGAAGAGCACACTTGTTTTATGCATTTTAGTACAATAAAATACATTTAGAATAAACTTTTTAAGCCTGAGACCATTTAATAAGATAAAATAAAGGCTCATAAAAATAAATACTTATTAAAAATTTATTTTCGGCTTGCTTACCGGATTGTATTAACGTGGTTTAGTAGCCTAAGTATCTATCATTGGTACATTTTAATGATGAAAATTATTTACTTCTATTCATTTCCCATTTTTATCTTCAAAGTTATTCAAACAACATACATTTTAAAACTGTGAATGAAAGTATAATATTGTAGGCCACTCCAAGCGTCAGCAACAGTCGAGTCGTTGCGATAATACTAGTTTCTATGTACTATTAAAGCTTACTACGAATGGTATTACATATTGCTGAGGCCGCACCTGCGTGTATCGTCACAAAGCTTCGCGTCCTGACACGATGCACGCAGATGTGACCGGCTATTATCGGCTGTCGTCGCAAACATTCGCGATGCGTGTTTGTTATCGCTCGGGTGGCGGGCGTCTAAGGGTTTTAGCGCGCTAAAGGCCTGCGTAGAGGACGTACGCAAAGAAAAAAGTCATCATCATCCGTGCGGTCTATCCCGGTTGTGAACTCACACTAGTGTGTGGGGTCCCAGGGTCTGCCTTTCTTATTTTCTTGGCCCGCTTTGCGCGGTCTTGTGCATCCTCAGTGGTGAGTCTGTTGGCACGCATGTCACCCTTGACGACGTCGAGCCACCGCTTCTTGGGTCGACCTCTTCTACCGGTACCTGGCGGGGGCGGCATAGCCAGACATTTGTTGCCCACGTAGTTTGCCGATCTCCGTGAGACATGACCATACCAACGAAGGCGGCACTCCTGCAGCTTTTCTGCGATGTCACGAACACGAAGGCTGCCGCGGATGTGGGTGTTACGCACGCGATCTTTGCGTGAGACTCCACACATCCACCGCAGCATCTACATTTCCGTGACGCGCAGCTCCTGCTTGTGTCGCTCTAGCAACGGCCATGTTTCACTGCCATATAAAAGGACAGGCCTAATGATGGTTTTATAGACCTGCCCCTTCAGCTTGATCGGCATTTTGGGGTCACAAAGG
This sequence comes from Udea olivalis, assembly GCA_947369235.1. Classification (NCBI taxonomy): domain Eukaryota; kingdom Metazoa; phylum Arthropoda; class Insecta; order Lepidoptera; family Crambidae; genus Udea; species Udea olivalis. The sequence goes on from OX376342.1 coordinate 18,980,916, forward strand.
ACACCAGTCACCTCACGCCATTTGGCCCAAGCCGCGGAAATTCGGGCTCTGACGTCGCGGGCGATGTCCCCGGACGCGCTTAACACAGATCCCAGGTATTTAACACGGTCCGTGCGCTCGACCACGTCAACGCCTATGCGGACGGACTGGGTATTTGTGGTGTTGCAGGCCATGTACTCCGTCTTCGCCACATTAAGTTTCAGACCGCCGTTTTCAAGTCATTTTTTCCACTTATTCACCCGTTGTACCAGCCGTCCCCTGTCCGAATCTGCTAGCGCTATATCATCAGCATACATAAGCAACCAGGGTGGCTGGTCATGGTGGTCTAGGATGCTGTTTGACAGAACGTCTAATATTACGCTGAACAGAAACGGGCTAAGCACGGAGCCTTGGTGTACTCCAACGGTAATAGGGAAGGGAAGCGTGTCACCAACCGCAGTCCTAACTATGGAACTGGAATCGTGGTACATGTCCCGGATAATGTCAATAAAGACTTCGGGAACAACCCTGGACCGCAGCGCCCAGCCGATCATCTCACGAGGGACACATTCGAAGGCCTTCTGCATGTCTACGCAAAGAAAAAAGTACGCTCCACGAATACAAAAGTACGCTCCGCGAATACAAAAGTACGCTCCGCGAATACAAAATCCCCTGCGTATTTACCCGCGTACTGAACGCACACGGTGTGCGATATTTTTTTGTTCGAGAGTATTTAAATATTCTGAGATTCCGTTGTGCTGTAATTTACATGAAGTTGAAGCAAAAGTGAAGACGGTTTAAAAGAGAACACTGGGTCCATCCCTTTATTTCAAATCGATTTTTAACGCGGAGTAAAACCTGCAGTGTGCGTTGACTGCTCATAGTTCGTTCGTTCTATTTTTTTCGCAGATGCCCGCGTACTTTAATCCGCTAGGCTCCGCGGACGTCTCGGGACCACACGATCCACGATCTGAGTTCGGGTGCTGAACCTCTAGGCCACGACGCTAGTCCTACCGCTGACGCGACCTAGTTTTTTATTTAATAGTTTTATTTTGAAAGTGAACACTGAAATTTGAATTTAATTAAAGTGTGACCTCATTTAATCTGACGAAGGGTTTTCAGATTATTCATCTCGTGATTAAACCAAGGGACAGGCGCCAAGGTCCCTATATCTTTACAACAATAGGATTATCAATCCTATCTGATTGGGGTCCCTTGCCAATTTCGTCTCATGAATCAAACATACTTGAACCAGGATTAGGACACCCGTTTCATAATGCTGAGAAATGTAGTTAATCCGAACACTATTCGCTAGATCTGAATTAAGTGGGGCTTTACATTTGTTAACTAAAGTTAGATTTCGTAAAATGATATACATCATTTACCCCCGTATCCACAAACGCTAATCAAAAGTTGAAGACACCTTAAATTGATGCTGCCATGTCACATGTCAATAGAAATGAAAGGGACAGCTATACATGTAAGGACTGCTCAGCTTTGATTGAAGTTTATGGATTCGGGCGTAAGTCTACTCACAATGTTTATATTCGCCCTCAAGAAGGAAATGGTTTTGCTTGTTTATAGTTTAATATCACGGGAAAATATGCTTCCAAAAATGTTTATTATGCATTTTTGGAAGCATATTTCCCAGTTTTTATTCCATCAAAAATATTGAAAAAAACCCCTAAAAAATGTTTTATCAAAATTAGTATTTTTTTTCCATTTTTATACAACGAAGAAGAATCTGTATCTTAGGCCCGATTTTTCAATTCTTAGTTTGTTCCCTAGATAGCTAACTGAAGTATAAAATTAACTGGCTCGTGACCAAGCGAATAGATATTTTCAATTTTTCAATCGTATTTTATCCAAAGAATAGCTATCTATCGTTTGTCTATGTACTTATATCGCTAACTTAATACTGATTATTCACAAGCGAGATGCACTTATACAATCATTGCAATGTTAGAATGAAACAAGACAAAAGTTGATGTTTGCCAAATTGACACTGACGTATAAGAGACGACATTTGAATGCCGCTTACACTTAACCTTGGAGGCACTCTACCTCCAATCGAGAGTAAGACTAAACGGCAAAAGATTGAACTTCCGATGGAATCTCAGGCACCTAAAAGGACACGACGAAATGCCGTAGAGCCTAAAAGTACAAGTAAAACTTCATTACAACCTGAGAAATCGCAAGCGAAGAAAAGAGGACGCGAAACAACAACAGATTTTTTTGCAGTTTAAAGTTGTGGTAAAAAGTTTGTGATTATAATTACACTTCAAAACTCCTTAACAAAATGAAAATAATCTCAAATGACACACCACATAACCTCAAAATGTCGAAGAAAACGCATAGATAAATCTTTTCCAGCCCCTCAAGAAGCAGATAACTTTATTCCTCAGTTAGCGGCTTTATTCCACAGATAACATCTATCTGACCATTGAAAAATCAAAATCTTATTACCCTTCGAATAAACATTATTCTACAGATAAATTTCATTAACTGAGGATTGGAAAATCGGCCCTTTGTCTAGCAGAAATAGGGTTAACAGTCACAAACTTTGCAATAATCACGGAGCAATAATACATAATCTTCACGCGCTAAATCATTTTTTTACCATAACAATAGCTTGCGAAGGATTGCTTCAGGAGAATAAGCTTTTTATTCAGCATTATCGGAAATTCCAACCACAGGTAACGTTTGCGTTTGCTGTAAATAGTATTTGGCAAAGGTAACATACGTTTTGATAATTTAAACACGCGCTCGTATCTGCACATTTGTAATTGTCTCATTAAAATTCTGTTCTCATCGCGCGTTCCGTTTGACGATCTAATGAATAACAAAACTTTGCTCTCGATTAACTAATATGGACTAAAAGTACATTGGAGAGTTGTTTCTATTCTGTCAATTTACATAATTTTAGTCGATGTCAATGCGTACTGTCAGGCAAAGGCACCTTGAAATCGAGTCATCTCCACATTAGATTTTCCTTAATAATTACCGTTTTCCTAAAGCTAGTACTTTATCTCGAAGTAGGTATTCATTTTTTAAGTCTGCATGCATATATCGTAGGATGATAGGAACAGCCAGAATTTCGCAATAATCCTAGGACGATCGTGATACGCCGGATAATAGGAATCTTAAATTTAACATCGCTATTATCCTGGTCATTTTCAGGATGATAACGATCATCCGGCTCGTCCTTTTATATTGCGACAGATAATAATCTAAAAAAAAAAATGTTTTCTCCCACATTACACCAAAACTTTTTAAGAAAACTTAAGACGTATACAAAAGAAAAAAATAAAATTGATTACTACAGTAGGTAGAGATTTAGGATTAAAAATGTGTATTGAGATTTGACATGACATGCCATGAAAGTGTCAAATCCCAATACATTTTTTTACGCGAACTATGACGTAAATTTAAATTGGCAACTCGTGGTAGACGTACAGTTCAGTTATATTCTTAGCGGGACACATGTACCTATTTCAAACTAGGATTCCCTGTACCATGGTAAGCCATAGCACAGAGAATGTGTTTTTGTAAGTGAGTATTTGGTACGTCCACGTTCGTCTCCCCTGGCTCTCCCGGTCCTAGTACCTAACTGTAACGAAGCCTAGGCCGGTGACCAAACCCAAATACTCGGGGCATATCTTGCGGTTTCTCTCTATTAGTTACCCCAGCTCTATGGCCGCCGAGGTGTTTCCGTATGGACAATATGTCAATACACAGAGGCACGAGGCTGTACGAGGACAACCTTGTGTCGGAGGATGTTTTCACCGACGCAAATGGTATCCTGCCGAAGCGCCGTGCGGTGACCGCTGTATTTGACTCCGGCGAGGAGTCAGAAATAGACGACGCACAACCGGGACGTCTGAAACCGTGCCCACTCGGGCGGCGGCTTCCAAGAGGGGCAAAGTGAAGAACCCGGGGCACGCCTCCGTCGCTACCAAAAGGATCTACCGGTGGTGAAAGAGGAGCCGACCAATACGGTTGACCTCACCGAGCGAGACCGAGGGTCTCGATCTCGAAGAGATGCGAGCAGCTGCCGAGAAAGGAGCTGCACGCATCTGTGAGTTGGCGATGAAGTCAGGCCACCTTAAAGGTACCTTCATAAGGGAAGTTAAGGTAAACGCCCGACTTCTCGGGAAACTTGTTAATGTGGCACTAGACCGCTCAACATCGGAGGAGTGCCGTCGACTTCGCGTCGAAAAGAATAACCTGCGGCGCGAAGTCGACGACCTCAAGGTCGAGGTGAAGGCCCTTCGGAGGGACTATTCCACCCGGAGGGAGACCGACCAAGTGGTGGCTCAGCCAGTTTTGCCGCTATGGGGAGTGTGAAGTCGTGTGTTTGCAGTGTGGTGGATTAAATAATATTCAGAAGTCACTTACACGGAAACTTGTTTATTGCAAGCGGTAAGTACACAGTCAGACAACACAGTAGAAATACACAACACCAATAGTACAGATAGAAGGAGTGAGGAAGAAGAAATAGTTCACAGGCACAAGCGATAGACAACAACAATTAGAAAAAAATTGTAAGCGCGTAATAGGTTCAAGCGGTCCGGCCGAGCGACATGGGCTTCGCGTCCATCAATGTCTTAACGCTGACTATCCGAACGGACCAATAATTTGCGCGGGCGCCGTCCGGCCGCGAACAGTAGGGATGAGTTAACAAAATGTTGTTTTCCACTGGGTCGTTAAGCGATGCATGTCGACACAAATATTTTATTGCCTACTGGTTTATGTTTTTAAGTTGTTGTAATTGTTAAGTGTATTTGTTTGTGTTTATGCGTTGTAAATACTTAGTATATAAGGTATATATATTATTTAGTATTAAGATAGGTATTTAAATGTACATATATGATTATATATTAATTGTTGTGGTTTAGGTATGTAAATAAATAATGTGAAAATATATAATGTAATTATGTAATGTATGTATGTATATGTTGGTATGTAGGATTATGAAGAATCCCTACACCGCCATTCGACCCGGAAGTCTTCAAGAAGAACCTCCTGGTGACGCTAGGCAAAATGGTCAGCGCCCGTATCCCTGGGGCGCTGATCCGGGTGTCTGGGATCAGCGCCCCAAGGATACGGGCGCTGACCATTTCCCGCCTTTGGCAGCGGACAGGAAGAGGGCAGCGGCTGCCGCCTCAGGGCAAATGCCGCCGCCAGCTGAAACTGCTCCAGTTGCAGTGACGGCGAAGAATAGAGGGAAGGGCCTAAAAACAGCGGGACCCTCGCCCCAGCGGCGGCCCCACCAGTTGCCGGCACTTCTGCCTCGGCTCATCAGAGACAGAAAGTCGTCGGTGGAGCTGTCAAGGAGGCATGGCAAACTGTGGCAAAAAAAGGGAAGGGGAAGAGGAAGAAATCCACCCCAACCCCAACCACCTCCCGGACGAAACCGGCGCAGCCCACTGCTTACCCGAAAAGGGCGCAGCCCGTTGCTGCCCCGAAAAAGGCGCAACCCGTTGCTGCGCCAAGAAGCGTGCAGCCAGCAGCACCACGAACGCCGAAGCCCAAGCCCAGGGTCAACCTAACCCCCCCTTGCTCCTTGGCAGTTGTTTTTACCCTGCGCCCCGAGGCTATTGAGCGTGGGGTCTCTTACAAGACGGCCCTTTTAAAGGCCAAGGAGGCCATCTCTCTCCCTGAACTAGTGATAGAGGGAGTGACGACCCGGCAGACCACTACTGGAGCGAGAATGCTCCAACTGCCGGGCGTCAAGAGTGCCGATGCTGCCGACCGCCTGGCAGCTAAATTAGCAGAGGCGCTATAGGGAATGGCGGTCGTTACAAGGCCCACCTAGTGTGCGGACCTGCGCATTTCGGGCCTAGACGACTCAGCTACGCGCGAGGAAGTAGTGGCTGCAGTGGTGGCAAAGGGCGGGTGTGACCCTGCCCAAATCATGGCGGGCGAAATGCGTGTTGGGCCCCACGGTACCGGGTTGGTCACCCTGAAGTGCCCAATCTCGGCAGCGCGGATCCTGCTGGACGGGAGCCGACTGCTGGTGGGCTGGAGTTCAGTCCAAGTACGGGCTCTAGAGGCGCTCCCCATGCGCTGTTTTAAGTGCATGTGGATTGGCCACATGCGCCTCCTCTGTACCTCCGAAAATGAAAGGGACGAGCTGTGCTTCCGGTGTGGGCAACCGGGGCACAAGGCTGCGGGCTGCATGGCCGCAGCCCACTGCGTGGTGTGCGCAGAAGCGGGGCGGCCTTCCGGCCACACAATGGGGGGGCGTAACTGTAACCCCCCTCCCACCAAGAGGACAGCCAACAGGACCCAGGCCACCGGAGGTAGGTTCGCGTCTGAGTCAGGTCCTTCATAGCAACTTCCTCCAGACGAACTTGAACCACTGCGCCGCGGCACAGGACTTGCTGATGCCGTCCATGGTGCAGTGGGGAATAGACCTGGCGGTGGCCGCAGAGCCATATTTCGTGTCTCCTCAGCCTCATTGGGCTGGGGCCACCGATGACTCTGTAGCCATCATAGTGGCTACGGGTTCCGACTCGCGGCCACTTAATGTGAGGAAACGGGGGCCCGGTTTTGTGTCCGCCATATGGGCAGACATTGCTGTTGTAGGCGTATAGGTCTCCCCCAACACAGGTTTCTCTAGCTTGGAGGTGTTTCTCCGGGATCTCGGTCCCATAGTTCAAAGGTTGGCACCTCTCCCAGTTTTGGTAATGGGCGACCTCAATTCGTCGACCCTCTGGGGGAGTGTGTCAACGAATGTGAGGGGTTTGGCGGTGTAGGACTGGGCGGTCAGTTCCGGGATGTCCCTACTTAGCTGGGGGACGTCATTTACGTGCGTACGCAGGGCAGGGGGGGTCCGTGGTGGACCTTTCGTTCGCCACCCCTGCCCTTGCACGAAAGATTCGGAACTGGCGGGTGGTGAGTGAAGCGGAAACTATCTCCGACCATAAATATATTAGGTTCAAGATTTCCACCTCCAACGACTCGACACCCCTCAGACGACAAGGCCATTCTGCCTTTCCCCGATGGGCCCTCACCAGGCCGGACCGAGAACTTGCGGAGGAGGCAGCCATAGTGGCTGCCTGGGGCGCGACCCCCACAACATCGGGGGTTGATGAGGCAGCGAGCGAGTTCCGGGACACCGTCTCGCGCATTTGTAATGCTGCCATGCCTAAAGTACGGGGACTACCTCCAAGGCGCCACCAAGTCTATTGGTGGTGCAATGAAGTTGCCCTACCACGAGAGCAATGTTCTCAATCAAGGAGGGCATACACGAGGGCCATACGTCGCCGCAAACGCGACGCGCAGATGGAGAGCCAGTTGTATGCTGTCTACAACGCCGGGAAAAAGGCATTACTGCTGGCCATCAGCCAGGCAAAGAGCAGGGCCCGGGAGGAGATGCTGAAGGATCTTAACCGTGATCCACGGGGGAGACCGTACCGCGCAGCTCGCGATAAGCCACGCCACCAAGGTCCCCCGGTCATAGTGGAGAGGGTAGTGCGGGAACTTTTTCTGGATCCCCCAGCGCACACCCCTCCCTCGATGTCTTCTCCCGTGAGGCAAATTGAGGATGAGCCGATCCCACTGGTCACCGATGAGGAGATGGAGACAATGGGCGATCGGCTCAGGGCGAAAAAGAAGGCCCCAGGGCCAGATGGAGTGCCGGGCAGAGTGCTAGCTCTTGCCCTGAAACACCTGAGGGAACAGCTTCGGGACATTTTCAACGCCGCTTTTTTATCCGCGCGTTTTCCGAAGCTGTGGGAGGAGGGCCGCCTGTGCGTAATCCAGAAGGCGGGTAGACCCCCAGGAGAAGCCGGCGCCTACCGGCCGATCGTGCTGTTGGACGAGGCGGGCAAGCTCTTCGAGCAGATAATCGCGTTCCGTCTCGTCCAGCACTTGAATGAGGTGGGGCCCAATCTGTCGCCGGTGCAGTTTAGGTTTAGGGCGGGGCACTCCACCATCGATGTCCTGGCAATCCTGAAGGAGGAAACTGCAGTGGCATCTTTCCGCGGAGAGAGGTCGTTGGCGATAAGTCTGGATATCGCCAACGCCTTTAACAGCCTGCCGTTCGGCGTGATATGAGAGGCACTCCATTACTTCGGAGTGCCCCCGTATCTCGGCAGGCTGTTGGAGGACTACCTGCGGGGCAGGGAGATGCTCTTTGAGGGCAGAGACGGGGTCCTCATCCGTCATCCCATGAGGTGTGGTGTTCCCCAGGGGTCCGTCCTAGGGCCCCTGTTGTGGAACATAGGCTACGACTGGGTTCTTCGCGGTGCGCTCCTGCCCAGGATGCGCGTCATTTGTAGGTCGGCGCCAGCCTCGTGATTGGACGCATTGAGGCGCTGGGCCTAAAGGTCACCTTACACAAAACCGAGCCCGCCTTATCCGTTCCGCCGGGGCACTGGGCCGTTTGCTTCCGAATAAGCGTGGCCCGGATCAATCATGCCGGCGGCTTTATGCTGGCGTTATCCGCAGTATGGCGCTCTACGGAGCGCCAACTTAGGGCTGATGCTCTCACCGCCCACAACCCACCGCTCTTGCGAGCTCCGCAAAGGGTCATGGCGGTGAGAGCCATCCGAGGGTATCGCACCATCTTGGCGGAGGCAGCCTGCGATCTCGCAGGTATGCCTCCGTGGGAGTTGGATGCGCGAGTTCTCGCTGCTGTCTACCAGCACAGGGCAGCGGCGAGAGTCCAGGGCGAGCGCCCCTTCCAGGACGTGGTGAAGGGGCTCGGAGGAGAGCGCAGGAGGCGCTCATACAGAGGTGGGCGGAGGACCTGGCTGACCCGCTCTATGGCCGGGATACCATAGACGGAATACGGCCGGTCCTCAACCAGTGGTTACCTCAGAAGTGGCCTCTGACGTACCGGCTGACGCAGATACTTTCCGGGCATGGGTGCTTCGGGAAGTATCTGCACAAGATCGCCCGGCGGGAGCCCACCCCGCAGTGCCACGAGTGCGGCGCTGCTGAAGACACGGCCCTGCACATACTGCAAGTGTGCACAGCATAGGCCGAGCAGCGCCGTACCCTCGTGGCCACCATTGGAAGGGACCTCTCACTCCCGGCCGTAGTTCAGGCCATGTTGGGGAGTGAGGAGGCCTGGATGGCAATGGTCTCCTTCTGGATCTGGAGACTGCGGAGAGGGCCCGAGAGGATGATCTTCTGGCGGCCCCTCTCCGACGCAGACGGCGGGGAGCAAGAAGACGGCGGTTCGCCCGTCTTCCTCCTGCTCCCTAAAAGTAGCACCGGGGAGTATGCCGGGGGGCTTACACCCTATTCCAAGGTGCACCCTTCTGAGGGTGTCCCAGTATACCGGGATGCCCCCGTAGCGTGAGGAGGCCCGGCGCATAAGCTGGGCCGACCGCTGGGGCGACGTGGTAATCCTTTAGGCTCCATGTCGCCCTATTTCATAGCGGCGAGGTATACCCTGGTGTTTTTTAGTGGGGAGCTCACATACAAACCGCGGTCGGAGCGTATGTATGAAGACAACCTACTTCTATCCTTTTACTATTTATGCTCTAGTAGCACGTTTACGCAACCCGTTTTTTATGCCAATCCGCGATGCGTGTGGTTGAAGGAACTCGCACTTTACACTCTGGCGTCAATTCTACTACTACTGAATCTTATTGTGTATTTTAACTTTTGCGAAAATACATCGGTTTGTATCAAACGAGTTTATTACCCAAAGGGATGCTCTTTTAATTGAGGTTCAGAATCACACAGTACAATTCCAGTGTAAAATGAAACTACATTACCCGTTATTCGTTGTAGAGATCGGAAGCCGTAAAAATTATTCTGAACTTCGTTCGGATTTTTGCCAGCACCATACAATTAGATATTTTGGCTACTTATGGGTACTTTTTAAGTTTTTCTTAAACAACTTGTAAACGGTGGCTCTTAGCAAAACAAATCTTTTAATCAAATAATTTCCATAAAATTTTGTACCCCTTACCCGTTAGCTCCACCAATTCCTACTATACGTGCCAAAATTCGCTTTTACACGAAATTTTTCTCCTATTTTGGCTTTGTTGATTGGCAAGACAATGCAGGCCCTGTATTGCATGCAAATTCTAATGCATCAATTGAATTTGCCTTTAATTTTACATAATCTGTGTGATTTTAAATGGTAGCTTTCGCCAATATTAACTGTGTTGGAGATCGCGTTAACCTCGCAGCTACTCGTAGATTACGCCTGGACCGTAATTATAAGCAAGTAGGTACTCGTAGTACTGAAATCAGTGCCAGATTAAGACTACTTGATGCCCTGAGCAAATTGGTTCTGGTGCCCCTAGGACGTGATGCTCTGTGCAATTGCTTGTCCTAAGTATGTTTCTGGTGCCCCCTAACACGTGACGTCCTAAGCAATTGCTTGCCTTGAGCATCTGTTTCTGGTACCCTACTAAGACGTGATGCCCTAAGCAATTGTTTAATTTGCTTTAGGGTTTATCCGGCACTGACTGAGATACGTACAAAAATGGTTCGATTACGCATTCTATTATTCGCCATAAGAATATTTCTGGTTATGTTAAAATGTAACACCTATTGATGATCCTTAATGGGGAGTATCGCAAATTTATGATAAAACTTTCAAACTGTTAATGGTATTCCGCCATCGTATACTCGTACCATCACTTATTACGTAATGAGCAAGCACACTAGGTTCGAAAGCCAGAGGTATTTTTGGCTTCTCTAAGGTCAATCAAAGTGTTTATAAGGATAAAGAAAGGAATTGTGATCACCAACCCGCATTTGGCAAGACTGGTGATTAAGCCTTAACAGATCAATAAAATTGTACCAATGATTTGATTAAGGGTCAAAATGATGATGATGATTTAAAAACAAATCAATATGTACTAATATTACCAAAAAATTTTGGCACCCTTTTTCAAAATGACTGTTCTAAACAATATGGCATAATCAGCAACTGATGTTTTCAATTGACTTGGATTTAAAGGTTACATACAAAAAGTACTGACTGTTCGACTGATTTATATGGTGACTGATATTATAATGAAAATTTATTAAATTAACTTAATTTTTACTTAGATAGTTTCCACATCACTTACCCAGTAACGTGAATAATCACCCGGTAAGTATGAATTCTTTAGTTTTAAATTTACCACCAGTTTTTTTTCTGTTACCAGATTTCTGGCCAATCGCAAGAAAGGCCGGTCGATGTCGGCCAACGCGGTGGCGAACGAGCAGAAAGCCACCAAGGTCCTTGGGCTGGTTTTCTTCACCTTCGTGCTGTGCTGGGCGCCGTTCTTCCTGCTCAACATGCTGTTCGCTTCGTGTCCCGCTTGTATAGTTCCGGGTGAGGAATCAAAAAATGTATTACGCACTATCCCGCTGCCTGGGTGGGGCAGCGGGGGAGTATGGGACTCTCCGTAACTGAAGGTGACGGCATACCCACTAAAAAGACCCCCGGTATACCTCATCGCCTTGACGGGATGTTGTGCCTAGTTCGGATTACCATGCCGTCCCTGGCGGACGGCCCAGCCTTCACGCCGGGCCTCCTCACGCAGCAGGGGCATCCCGGTATACAGGGACACCCTCAGACAGGAGCACCGTGCAATGGGGTGAAAGCCCCCCGACCTTCACCCCGGTGCCGCTTTTAGGGAGCGGGGAGAAGGCGTGCAAACCGCCGTCTCCTCACTCCCCGCCGTCTGCGTAGGAGAGGGTCCGCCTGAAGATCTTCCTCCCGGGCCCTCTCCGCTGTGTCCTTCTGCGACATCACCTCTTCGCAGAAGGAGACCATCGCCTCCCATCCACTCTCGCTCGCCAGCATGGCCCGTATCAGGGCCGGGAGCGAGAGGTCGGTGCCGACCACATCCACTGATGTGCGATGCTGCACCGCCCAAGCAGGGCACACCTCAAGGGTTGGGAGCCACCCCTGGCTTAAACTCTTGTCTCTCGTAACTCGTAACTCGTAATCCAAGGATCCTTTTTTCTTCGAGACCTGGGAGCCTACTCCCATTCGTCGAAAACTTAGTAACGTGTATATTTTCAGTCGTTAGAAACACATGTAAATAAATAAATATATAATATTATCAATATCTGAGACAATTTACACCAAGATCATCTGACCCCAAACTAAGCAGAGCTTGTACTATGGGTGTCAGAGACTGATAAACATACTTAAATATTTCTAAATACATAGGTAGGTACTTAAATCGATAAATTGTTATTGTACTTACCATTCGAACTTCATATTGATATTCTCATATAGGTAACAATCATAATTATAAAGGGTGTAAAAAGACCCTTAACGAAGCCGACACCTACGTATTCTGCATATCATCAGGACCATTTTTTATTTCTAGACCATACCTGGGAACTCAATAGTTACCAAGTTACTGAAGGTCATAGTCAAAAAACAAATCTCAAGATTTTAATGAAAACAAACTCAAATCATTATTACTTAATTTTTGTCCGAAGAAACATTATCAAAATTTCAAGTATTTCCTAGAAAAAAATTGCTTCAAAACGTTCAACTCGCAATCTACATCGTGCGTACCCCTTCATTAAACGTAACAGCCCATAGAGCAACACGGACGGAGGCCCGTGCTGCTCTATGTAACAGCCACGCACCGGCACAAAGCGCAGGAGCGGTCTGCTGCACCGCGTTACATTGCGTAGTGCGTTTTTAGGTTTAAAATTGACACCTAAAAAAAATTCGTTTTGCATCAATAATTTATTTTTTGAGTGCGTAGACGCCGGCTTCGTTAAGGGCCTTATTACACCCTATATTTTTGAAAAAATACATGGAACCTATTCATAATATACTACGTTTTGTGTGCATTTTACCGTTCCAAAGTTTCACTAAACTTCGTAAATTTGTACCGGAGTAGGTCCTCAGGACTATTAATGTGTTGTCTGGCGCAAAATTGTATATTTATTTTTGAACATGATTAAGTACTCGTACTAGGTACCTAACTATGTTATCCCTTACTCTAGAATTGTCAAATGTTAATCAAAGCTGAGTAGCCATTGTAATCCAATAGTATCTTTTTGGTCCACTGGCAAAATACTCCCCCAAATAGTGGGTAATGTTTAAAAATTAAAAAAATCCAACATCAGCTTATTTCAACTGGATAAAAAGGACGATAGGTACATTTACAAAACTATTGCAAAATGGGTCTTCTGTCAGCAACACAAGGTGCATGTTAAGCTTAATGTGATTTTACTTTAAGAAAATAAGGTGTTTCATCTAAAACAGGCTCGATATTAGGCTAGCAAGCAATCAAAGAAGATAGCCTAAGCGGAAAACGATATACGAGACTGAAACTTTAATTTATTTTATATTCCATCTAATTTGGACCCATTCCAATCACAACTTACCGTAGGTATGATTATGGCGCTTATTTAAATTGCGTCAGTGAATATCCCAAAGCGTAGAAAAAGTCACAGAAAACCATAGTTGTTCCCATAGCAGCGCCTGATCACTTCTGCCAATCACACCGAGTTCTGTCAGATAAGGCAACCTCAAGGGAAATTTATTCGTTTTGGAAACCCTAACGAATTAAATCTGCGAAAAAATATTCAAGCATGAATATGTTTGATTCTTTCATTTGCATGCGGTGCGATGTTCCCGCATGTAATGGATCGAGACACATGGTTTATTTGGGAAATCTGGTTTACATTTGGCGAAAACCAAAACAGGAAAAGAGTAACTGCTGATTTGCTCGCTGGGTCTTCTTCAATTCGGTGGTAGATTCTGTTTTTATACTGTAAACAATAAAAACAAACTTAAAATCAAATTAAAATCAAATCTAAAGTTAAATTAAATCGAATATATACGTATATAAATTATTTCTTATTGTAATTATGTCTTACTATATAAGAGTAAATTGAGAATATAACATTAGTTGCGAATGATTTTTCTTATGAATATTGAATGTGCGGCTTTTCATTGGTTTTGGACTTTATGTCTGCTGTTAAAAATCTAAGCTATTCTGAGAAGTACTCCCGCGGTTCTGACGCTCACCTATTGTTTATAAACTGTTATGATTCTATTCATAATCATTTTGCATACTAAGTTAATAACAATTGTTCACAGAGCACGTAGTGGACATCTGTTTATGGCTGGGCTACGTCTCATCCACCATCAATCCCATCATCTACACTGTCTTCAACAGAACCTTCAGGGGAGCTTTCCTGAGGCTACTGAGGTGCCATTGTAACAGGTATTTAGTTTTGTAAGATTTTGAACTGTATTTTGTTTGAGGATCCAGCGAACCCGGCTACGATAAAAAACACCACTCCAGAAACCGGAGGTGAACGAAGAATTTCGGTGATTTTGCGTATTTTGTTCAATTTTAATTTAAGGTGTGTGATTTTTTTAGTAAATACCTATATATGGCAGGATCACTTCCTATCGTAATGGTAATACTGTCAGCTGAGTCAGAAAATAAATAAATAAAATAAATAAATATCTGGGACAATTCACACCAAGATCATCTGACCCCAAACTAAGCAGAGCTTGTATTAAGGGCGTCAGAGACTAATAAACATACTTAAATATTTCTAAATACATACTTAAATAGATAATAACACCCAGACTCACAACAAACACAAATGTTCGTCACATAAATTTTTGTCATGGGTGGGGATCGAACCCACGACCTCCGGCGTCAAAGGCAGGATCGCTGCCATTGCGCCAACAGGCCAGTCAATCATCGGATAACTTTATTAATAATGATAGTTTTTAATATTCATAGATTTGAATTATCACTAAGCCTAAAAATATTAAGTTACATACTTTAGTCATTTAGTAGCATAGCCATCAGCAGGGCTAAAAAAACTCTCTGCGACAAAAATATTTGACGCTTTTTTTCGTGCCCTATTCACACAAATTGCAAGAAAAATGCGTTGTTAAATAATCTCGTTGCGCGCATCTTAACTTAACCCTACAAGGCACGTTTTTGCAACAGTTCAGCTGGTTATATTGCTATCAATTTAAAAGAAAATTGATAGCAACAGCTCCTTTTGACCGACGGGCTTACCCTCAAAATTGGCTTTTACGAGGAGCTGACCCAATTCTTTTGCAGCTTTCAAGGCTTGTAGAGAACATTCTTTTATAATATTCCCGTAAATAGTATTTTTTCCCTGCAATCACCGATTTAAATTGACCATTTGCTTTTAAATTGATTGCAATATAACCAGCTAAACTGTTGCAACTGAAGTTCGAAAGGAAATTAATTCTTGATCACAGTTAAATTTACTGAACTAGGATGTGACTGCTGAAAGTTACCCCCCATATTTTCATATTCACTTGACAGACAAAAGAATAACCTTACCATTTGCTATTTACTCGTATATAAATTGAATTACTAGGCGACTTGTTGCCTCAGGGTAGGGTAATGATTAAATGATAGTAACTAGACTTTGAAAACCCACAAATGCTCTGCTTTGCTTGAAAGAGTGACTTATTAAACTTATTTTAAGGAAACGTCTCGGAAGTTTCTCCAAGAGATACTGAGTCTGAGCCAACTAAAAACAATGTTATAATTCACCCTGAAAAGTAGCTTTAAATTAATAGTTCACTGATTTTTGAATTGCTGTTTAGCGGTTTTTCTGTGATTTTCATAAACATACAAACGTTGATCGTAGCAAAATAATCTAAATGTAACCAAAAATCAAAGTTATTTTGAAACAATTTTAAAATAAATACAATTATTATCCCATAATTACAACATAAATAGCATACTAAAACCAAATTAAATAGACCGTTCCTCATGAGTGGACGTCCCATTTTACCGTTCAACTAATATCAACGTATCATCATTATCTTTTTCTAATTTTATCTCCCAGTGCCCTACCAATTTAAAGCAGGTCCTTATTAAATCTCTTAAGAGCAAATTAGGATAATTTAGCGAAGTGTGATCTTGGAAATTAAATAAAGCGACTCTGTACGCGTCCGTTAGATTGTTAATTAACGCTAGCTCTTAACGCTCTTAACGACTGCTGCATTTGAAGAGGAATGTTAATATTGTCTTACAATTCACAAAACATTTTGTTAAAATCTGTGTGGGTTGAGGACGGATTTGAGCCCAATTTCAATTGCAGAGACTACGAGTTGTATTTCCTATTATTAAAAGGAATTATTTGTAAACATTTCGAGCCAAGGTCCATTTTGGGTCACATTCAAATCAAAATCCTTTATGTAGGCACTACATACCAGAATGTCCTGACTGATCAACCAATGCAATTCCTACTTCCCTACTCCCATAATCATAGATAGAGAGAGGGCTATGCTAAGTGCTTGAGCTCAGGATATTGCGTATTTTAATGACTTGCACAATTCATGGTCAACATAGCATCATCGTCAAGTTGGTCGTGGCCTAGGGATTAAGCAGCCCAACTCGGATCATGGATCGTGCGGCCCCGTTTTCAAAGGACACCGTCGAAATCGAACCTAGCATGCACAAACGAATGTCCTTCATTATAATTTTTCTATTTTTATTTTATTAGCAAATATTTACAGCGGACATTCTGCGGTTAGAAACGAAAAATAAAAAGTTCGGTAACTACTACACAATTTGATATGAATGGTGGTGGATATGACTGGTGGACGGTTTGTCAAAAGTGATGACCAATTAGTTTTAAGTAATACCAACAGATGGAGTTATACTCCTTTAGATCGCGCTATAATTGTGTTTGGCCTCAAGCATATAAGAACTCAAATTCGTTACGCTTGCTTTTTGTTATTTCTTTAGTTAATGTATTTCATAGGTGCCATCTGCCACCACACTTATAACAAAATGAATTTGAATTTGTAATAATGATTAAGTGTATGTATTTTATGTTCATTTAATTAATATCACATAAGTTCTAACATAGAGGTAAACAATATATCTATCAGAACATAACAAAAAGTGTACATCGTTTACGATTAAGTATAACCTCAAATTCTAATACATTCTGTAGTAGGCCACGATTCCTCAAGTTGTCCGTGTTTCAGCAAATGCCTGATGAGAATTTGTGAATGATTCCGAACACAACTAGTATTTTCTCATTGTTGTGCGTTCAGGGCATCCAATGTATGGGGAACGAGCGATGTCATTTGGCGCGGATAGCGGCGGAAGGCTCAGCTCTTACCACGTTGGATTCTAATGCCATTGATGAAAAGTAGGTTCTATGTGTTCTGTTCACCATTACGGAAACAGTCACATGCCCCTAACTACCCTGTTTGGGATGTAGTCGTGATGGGATTTTATGTTATGTTATAAACATAATTCGCAGCCTATTCAGCTGAGTCCACTGAAAGCATAGTAAAAGGAGAGAATACTGAAAGTCAGCGCTTAAGCCTATACAGCCAGGATGAGCCCATTACCTGAGTTTCGTTTTTTTCATTTCCATAAAGAGAAAACAGAATTCAATTTGAATGATGAAAGAGGTATTTCCAAGCGCAAGCAAAACTTACAATGCTTTCAAAATATCAAACAACTGAATGAAATACTAAAAGTGGAAAGATTGTGTTTTGTGTTTTTGGGTGCAAAAACAAATCAAATCAAACTGTTTATTAGTACCTAATACTAATAAACAGTTTAATTTGATTAAACTGTTACCGTGCTACTGCGCACTACGCCAATCGTTCGCACTACGGCACGATTGGCGTAGTGCGCTGTAGCACGGTTTCTCGCCTCGATTTCCTTAGTGTCCCGGGTTCGATTCCCGGTCGGGTCAATTCAGGAAACGATCTTTTCTGAATTGACTCGGGTCTGGGTGTGCTGGGAGACGCCCCTGGCTCGTTTCCTTGTGTGGTACCTCGTGACACAGGGATATTAATCCCTACTTCGAGACCATTACAAGAGGTGTGTTGTCTGGCGCATATTTATTTATATATATTTATTTTAACTTAATTTAATTGGACATAGAAAATTTAAGTTATGATGATTTAATATTATTCTACAAGTATGCCCCTGAACACAGCGGCACTTTTCGATACGATATAACTAACTGTGATACACAATAAAGTTTATTTGTATTTGAAAGGTGTTAAAAAAGGTGGTAAAAAGGTGTCCATTTATTACAAATACAAACTCTAGTTCAGCTTCTGTGTCAAACTCCAAGGTTGCTCCAACACGTATCGTTGCTGGATTTGGAGAGACGCCAGCACAAATAATTCACTTACCTAAATCGCTCCATAATGTTCTTTGGGCTAGTGAAACCTCTCCGTCGTGTTGCTGGTATCTTACATACTAACGCCGAATTTCAGTTTTCAGTTTCGATAAATATACCTGTGTGCGATTGTTAAAATTTAAATCATTGTTTATCACTTAATGTTATCTCGAAACAACAAGCAAATTAAATAAATACGTAAACAAAACGAAGAGTTAAGAACTGCTACCTACCTTAAAACCACTACAGAGGTCGTACAATGCCAACATTACAAGAGCACTTATATACGAGCTGCTTGGCCCTTACAAGACTGCACTCGGCCTGAGCTCACTCGCGAAACCCGACTTAAGTGCTAGTTAACCATCTGCATGTTATGGTGCAGTGTTTTAAATTAAATGGTATAAGGAAGTTGGTAATCTGACGTATCAAGAGATCATCTTATTAGTCGTTATATATTTCACAAAAATAAAAATTGTCTTTTCGTGAGATTTGTAGTCCTCTAACATGAGTGTACTCCGACGACAATCTTGCCACGGGCAGTGAATGTTGTAAGTGTTTTCGGTACCAGTGCCTTCAGTGAATAGTTATGAACGACACGATTAGCGTAGTGTGCTGTAGCACGGTTTCTCGCCTCGATTTCCTTAGTGTCCCGGGTTCGCTTCCCGGTCGGGTCAATTCAGGAAACGATCTTTTCTGAATTGACTCTGGTCTGTGTGTGCTGGGAGACGCCCCTGGCTGATTTCCTTGTGTGGTACCTCGCAACACAGGGATATTAATCCCTACTTCGAGACCATTACAAGAGGTGTGTTGTCTGGCGCATAATGTAATGTAACTAGGAAGGAAATACAAGTTTCTGTGGTTTTCTATTCAAAGTATAGATACATTTTCTGATGTCCCAGATTGAACATACTGTTTTTTCTCTGAAAAGTAAATAACTTAAATAAACACGTAACAGAACGAAAAGTTAGGAATTGCTACTTTAAAACCAATCTAGAACACGTACAACAATGCCAACATTACAAGAGCAAAAAATACGAGCTGCTTGGCCGTTACAAGACTGCACTCGGCCTAAGCTCACTTAAGATTTTTGTGCACTAAAGTCAGAAAGGCCTATCTATCTAATGTGCCCAGGGCTCCAAACGGGAAGACTCAGTGTGGGCAGGCCTGCCACTCCACGAAACGAAGACCTGGTACAGGTTGCTGTAAGTTTTTGGCTTTGTGCGGCCCAAAGCCGCTTGCTAGGCGTTCTATGGGGCAGGCCTAACCAGCAGTGCACTTACAAAGGCTGATGTTGATTTGTACCCATACAAAGAGTTTACTCCAGCGATAGTCGCTAGTGAAAGGATTTGTATGTGATTTCGGTACACTGCCATTAGCGAATATTATTAGAACTAGAAATGACATACAACTTGCTACTGATAAGTATCATAGTTTACATGACGTATAGGTACTCATGGATGACGTACTGTACGTCTACCTAAAAATTGTATTGGAGTTTGACATTGTATTGTCATGTCATGTCAAATCCCAATACATTTTTATACGCGAACGATAACGTAGATTTAAAGTGGCAACTCGTGGCAGACAAACAAACAAACAAACAAAAAATATCTTTATTTAAATAGACCTGTAACAAGTACTTTTAAATCGTCATTACAAGGAAAAAAAAAACTTAGTAATAGACCTAAATACTATAATAATATGAATACATAAATACACAGTATACAAACATAAAGTGACTCTACCACCGCATCGGAAGTTGATCTTATACTGAGAAGACCCGGCGAGAAACTCAGTACTTACTCTTTTAAACTTGGTTCGAGAGACGATCCCATTTTAAGCAAAACTAGTACCATAAGTGATTAATGTAAATACTCAATTGGGTATATATTTTGTACACAGTTGGTGGGCCACATGCCGTGAGTTTAATTTACATAAACGTTTAGTGGAAAAAAAAATTTAGAAAGTACTACAGATGTTTTTTCATTTCATTAATTATTAAGAAAAAAGATAAATAATAAGAAAAAAAAAGAAAAAAGAATAAAGAAAAATTGCACTCTCATTTTTCAGATTACCAAAAGTGTTAGGTTCGTTTATGGGGCAAGGTGTACTGTAACAAAGTTCCGAAAAAAAATTGCATGTTACCGTTACATAGAATTTTATTAAGAGCCACATTAAGGCCTCTCTATTAAATAAAGGTTATTACACCACAATTGATTTCCTTGTGTATAAAAATCCTTGGGGCTGAGCTTTTTCTTCGCTTGATACTAGTTAACCACTGTAACAGTAAGAATTATATTAGCTGATTACTTCACTAACCTTTGAATTGTGTTTATTTTTACCTACGTAGTAGTTATACTCAATACTAAATCATTTATTGCAAAACCATAATGTAAAATCAGATGTTACAGTAGTATTGGAACAGTATTATGGGGGTCCATGTCAGGCACACAACTTTGGGTTAAGAGAGGAAGCGCTTGGAATTATATTAAAATCTAATTATAATGAAATATAGACCACATATAAATAGCATGACATCGAATTATAAAATTAATATGGAATTAATTCAAAATAAACAAAAAAAATAAACATAAAAAAATATTAGAAATATACAAAAAAAAAATCCAAATCCGAATATAATTATATCCGAATATTGTTTGATTACATTTTTATAAATGGTTGTAAGGTTTAAAGACATTTATTCTCACTTAAGACATAAGTCACTAACATGATAACATCGCTTAAATAAATTATGATTAATGTTCGTCGTCACAAAAACACAAAATTTAAAAAAAAAACTAAAACAAACATAACAAAATAAAACAAAATTTAAATTAACTTAATATAAAGTAGATACACGTACACAATATAATTATAACCCATCCAACGCATTCACTTGCATTATTAGAATGTGTCATTTGAAATTAGGTATTCGGTCAGCTATTTCTTGAATACCTACATTGTAATCATTATGTTTTTCAATGAAGTTATTAGATCTCATAAATATGCTTCATTTACCTACTACAAGCTTTTTTGGCCAGCCAGTAATGTGAAGTCTTTCTTCCACCAGTCGGTAAATGTTGAGTCACAGTTTCCCACTGTATTCGTATTCGTAGGTATTTCAATGTCACCGAGACTTAGCATCCGCTCTGATAGGATCTTGAACTTGGAAGCAGGCCAGCCAAAACAATTTAGCAAATCGATACCTGAGCTACCAGACCTTGGCATGCAGCTGAAACTGAGAGAAAATTAGCACGGTATAGTAGTAGGTGCATAATGTTTTATTTACTTTCAGTATGTAACGGTCATCGGGCGTAAACTGACCCGGTTTGTAAAAATTGTGCACAAAAACTAAAATAGGTTTTAATTATTAATTTATAACCCGGTTTTAATTTCATGTAAGTATGTACTTTTTGTTTTTCTACGGGAGTAAAAATTAACAGGTTAACAAAAAATCTATATTTGTGCGAGATATGCCTATCTTGGGCCAGACTTAAAGAACAAATAGATGCACTGACGGCATTCTAAATGATATAATTGTACCTACAGACATTGCAGAAGTTTATTGTTATTTGAAAAGCATGTTAGACAATACAATTTGAAAGATAATTTTAATTTTTACAGGCACATTAATGCGAACTATACTATCATAAGTGAATATTTTTTTTTAGCATTAAACAATGCTCTGTTTTCTACACAAAGATAGAAATTATAAAATTCCCGCTTGATTCCCAGGACCAGGTCGATTTTTTCTAGTTTCTGTCTTTGTATACTATCGTAAACTAGAGACATTTATCTGTCTAATCCACCCTATTTTAAATCTGTACAGACTATGGTTTCCATAGTATGATGCCCAATGACCTTTGTAGTGTGAAAGAATGAGAAAGCACACAGTTATTTAGTGAGATATTGAGAGGGCTTTGCTCGGATTTACATGATCGAATCAGAAATGAGGAAATCAGTAGAAAAACAAGTGTGACCGACGTAGTCCAGCGGACACAAGTTGAAGTGGCAGTGGACAGGGCACATACGAGTATCATAGCGCGAATAACTGATGGCCGTTGTGACAGAAAAGCGTAGCGTCAATATCCACTGGTGGGCGGACGACCTGGTGAAGGATTCGGGTGAACTTTGGAAATCTAGAGGCCTTTTCTACTCTATTCAGCATTAGACTTACTATGGCTGTGAATGATGATTCATTTAGAATACCGACCCAACTCTGAAATTTTAGTAAATTGGGTAGAGATGGCTGACAGTAAAAAAGTCAGATCATACTGTATGCAGCACTGCAATTTCATCTGAATAGTTGATTGTTTGTTTATAATTTCCTGTCTATTTCTCTTTTAAAAAAATCGCTTTTAATTCCTCTTTTCTCTTTTCTTTGTAAAGCTATTGTATTATTATCAATCTTGAATCTTAAGAGTTTTAATCTCTAGTTTTTGGTCACGATATGAAAGAGCTTACTAGTGTGAAACAGCATTTACTTTAAAAATACTTTTGGTGCTCGCTTCTTTAAGCTTTGTCTTTTAATTACTACAATAATGAGTATATCATACGTACCTACTTACTTATGCATTTTAACGTAGTTTGCAAGACTGTTTGGTCCGCACTGCTAGGGAGTCGAACGCTCTTCCTGGATGCTTACAACCTTGATATCTTCAAGGCCAGAGTGAATAGGCATTTTCTGGGTAAGCTTGTACCACCAATGGCCTCGACATCGATCACCAAGCAAACCCATTTTAATTAATTCTGATTAAAGCTGCACAATTTGAAAGCATTTCCGTTAAATAAATAATTTTCATATGTTTTTAGCATTCTGCAGTTATAAGTATGCCTAAATATGCAAAGACAGAACGAAAAGATGTCGACTCGGTGCATGTAAATTCTCCGCACATTCTTCAAGAACAATTGTTACAATGTTCCTACCGGATGCGCTATGCTTAGTAAGTAGAGCATCCTTCCAGTACAATTTTGAACTCCACCGCCACGATTCCATTTCAAGGTTATTCAAAAGAAAAAAACTGTCCACTCGACGAGCAATCGTCCGTGCGCTTGGAGAATTTGTGGTAAATATTTTATGCTCCTAGTTTAGAAGTATAATGTACTTACTTGGCGTGTTTAAGTCCTCTAATTGACAATCGTTCTAACTAGCTGAGATATTGACGCACGCATTTGAGTTGAGATGATAACATTTCAAGGTTTTATCTTTGATAAGGACGAACTCGACTGCAAACTTTAATCCCTTATTCATTCGTTCTTCATGCTCTTTTTACAACAAGGTAGCTTATGCACTTTTCTAAGGTCTAGAAGAGTCTATTTTGTAACGAATGCACTTAAATCCACCGTCTACCGATATCGTTAATTTAAAGCGGCAACTCATGGTAGACGAACAGTACTTTATTGATTGATGTTTTTTTAAATACGGCCGTGTATACATATTAATGAACCAAAACCCAATCACAAATACAACAAAGTGAAAAGAGTTTCATCGTTAACTATAAAAAAGTTCTAAGGCACATGTTCACAGGCTGCGTTAACCGCTACCATCAGGTGGTTCGCAGGCATGTTTGCCGACATCTCATTAAGACCGGGTCACCAAGTGACTACCAACCAAGACAATGAGACCGTCAACATTTTAGTATTTGTTAAGTTTTAGTTCCTAGGCATTTTTCATTGCTCGGCAGTGTAATATTTTCTTTTCAGTTCAATCTTCATAATACCAGACGAGTTGAGCGCACATCTTGTAAGATATTGAATAAAATATCTCTGTTGAAGACACTTTCAATCGCGCCGGGCGTCCAGTTCTCTTGCAGAAACCTGTTTGCTAGAAACGTTATTCTTTTGTGTAAGCGAGAAGAAATGAAAATCACTTCGGAGAGTTCGACATTAGACAGTAGGCCTGGAAGTTGGAGATTATTTATTTCGGGCTAGGTTGGATTTTATTGTGGCCCAGTAAAAGTTTTTAGGAAACAAATATACTATTTCAATAATAACTAATAGTAAAGTTTAGTCGTATTAGCTGCTGAACTGTTCACAGTGGAGTGGTGACTCAGGTTACTTACTAAGTAGAACTTAAGTAAAAAGTGAGGTAAAAGATATAAGAAATAGTTCTGAAAGCTATTAAAATTTGATGTGACTATATGTCTGTGACTGTATGTGTGAATATATTCAAATGTACTTACCATCTTTATGTAACACATAAAACAATAGGTAATGTTGTAACACTTATACTGTTTTATAAAATACATTTACAATAAGATATTATGTTCATACGTCCCACTGCTGGGCACAGGCCTCACCTCAACTATGAGGTGGTACGAGCCATACTCTAACACGCAGGCTCAGCGCGGATTGTTGGAGAGGTGAATGTAAGGCCAGTGATAAACCTTACCGTCAGATGTTATCAAGCCGCCTTTTTGAGCCTCTGACTAGGCTTTACGACTGATATCTTGCGAAGTTGCGACGACAGCCGTCTAAATCTAAACTAAACTCGGGTCGGTTTTGTAGAGTCGGGTTTTTAGCAACGGCGCGTGTGTTACAGGATGATGGCGTTTTTTTTAGTTGGTTATAAAAACCAACGAACAAAATATTTGTTTTAGTAATCCTCAAAATTGAACTTATTTAACAAAATTTAATTCTCACTTAGATTGTGTTTACATCAGTATCCAATTTTATTCGAAGCAGTCAGTTGTTTTCAATTTTTTTTTGATCGATCTACAAAATAAAATTGGAAGCAACTGACCTCTATTTATCTGGAAAGCTAGATCAGATAGGATTGTACGAGTTCAAGGTATCCTGAAAGTTACAAGAGAAAATGAAGCCTAAGTATCTTATTAAAATTTGCATGTTTTCTTACGTTAGGAAACTATCCAGAGTTTTTCCCTGAAATCAATATTATCTGCCCCACTTTCTACATTTCCATTCAATCCTCTTATAAAATTATTCAGTCTTACCTGTAGGTACTGGGTGTTTTCAAGTCTCAAGGAGGATGATGTGGCATACTGATGTAAACACAATAAATAAAATAAATAAATAAATAAATATCTCTGGACATTATTCCACACAGCGCCATCTAGCCCCAAAGTAAGCTAATTAAAGCTTGTGTTATGGGATACTAGACAACGGATAAACATACTTAAATACATTTTCTTTTGTAAATACATACTTATTATACATAGGAGACACCCAGACCAGTACAAACAGACATCTCAAGCACACAAATGTTTGTACTGTGCGGGGATCGAACCCGCGACCTCTGGTGTAGGAGCCAACTTCTTAACCATTACACCAAGTCGGTCGTCAAATCTAAGTGAGAATTAAATTTTGTTAAATAAGTTCAATTTTGAGGATTACTAAAACAAATATTGTGTTCGTTGGTTTTTATAGCCAACTAAAAAAAACGCCAGCATCCTGTAACACACGCGCCGTCGCTAAAAACCCGACTGTGTGCCACTCGAGCCATCAATACCTACGGTGAGCGGACATCGAGTTACCTTATGCCGCGACTCATTAATGGCCTACCACCTGATCTGCGTAATAATGTTTCACCAAATATCATTAAAGTAAAACTTAAGAGTTATTTTCTGAAACAAGGGAACGCTGACACTTAGAAGTGCATTCACCTGGGTTCTCTTTACCTACTAAGAAAATATTAATAAATACCTACTAAGTACATACTTCAATTTTTTTATAGTAGGTATCTTTCTTAGTCTTGTGTTTTTTTCTTTTCTTTATTGTTGCCACGGTTCTTCGCGGACCGCCATTGCTTTTCAATAGGCAATCCCGCACCTCCAAAAACACCCTTATTTACTAATGTGGCAAGAAGCTTCGTTTTCATAAAAAAGCGTGATACTTTGCTGACGTCAGAATAGCGTTTAAGTTCATCATTATTATCATTCGCAGCCACAAGATGTCCACTGCTGAACATAGCCCCCCCCCGATTCCTAAAGCGACCGATGAAAGGCGGTCTGCATCCACCGGAATCCCGCCACTTTTATCAGGTCGTCTGTCCACCTTGCAGGCGGGCGTCTGCCCTGAAACGGTCTCCATTCTAGAACTTTCCTGGCCCAACGGCCATCAGTTCTGCGCGCTATGAGCCCTGCCCACTGCCACTTCAGCTTACTTACCCGCTGGGCTACGTCTGTCACTTTCGTTCTTCTACGGAATTCCTCATTTCTGATTCGCGCGTTTAAGTTATAGCGTTTATAATCCGCCATTTTTCAATTTATTTAATAGAAAGCGTATTTTTTTTCTTCCTTTCTCTAACTTTCATTTCTTTCACAGGCGCGGCCGCTGCACAAGATACCGATCTGTAGGGTCCAACCGCGGAGCCTCTCAGCTCTGCGCACGCTCAGCTCTCCCCCTGGCCATCTCGCTCCGCCCCTCCGCAATGCCGTCTCCGGCCACCCAGGACTCCACCGAGACCGTGCTGATGGAGACGCCTATGGGGGACTATAATGTGCGGTATTGAGAAGGTCTGGATGATGGTGAATACTAATCACTGATCAGTAATGTAGTGATTCTTTTGTCCATTGTACTTTCTGTCCTAAAATTTTTCGGCGAGACTTCATTCTCGCACTTCGTCCCTTCGCCATGTCTGACCACGCAAGACTTCATTTGTAGAAAAGCTACTTATTATAAAGGCCTGGTTACACTTTACTTATTGTCAACGTGATTAGTGCAGGGGCTCAGTGTCAGGATAAAACACGCGTGGACAGCGATTGATTAGTGCGATTGCATAGTAACCTGCGCCGTGAAGTATTTAGGAGCGTATTCTATTCAATCGCACTAATCAATCGCTGTCCACACGTGTTTTCTCCTAACACTAAGCACATGCACTAATCACCTGCACTAACTACTAAGCAAAGTATACACAAGCCTTAAGACTCTTATAAGTGCAGTATTTATATCCAGGTTACCCTAATGCAATATTACCGAAGTTCCGATAAACTTTAAAAGGAAAAAGCCGAGTGTAAAGTTAATAGAATTAGATGTCCAGAATAACAAATCCAAGAGGAACTCCTAACTATGTTTTAAAGCCTTTATTAACAATAGGTACTAGTGTTTGTACTAACGAGAAAAGCCTCCTAAGCAATGTTGAGAGAAGAAAAAAACAGAGAAGAAAAACCTTAAGAAAGTGTCTTTAAATAAGTTGTCAACAGCTGCTGGTGTTAATTTGATAACCGAAAACAGGTTTGCAAAATTTCATGATGTTTTTATTGGATACCAAATATTGAATGAAAATGCTGATAGCCGTAATCGCTTAGATTACTGTTTTCAGCATTTTGCAATTTGCAATACTAGGAAAATCCTAGGAAATAGGCTTGATACATTCGCATAAAGAAGAAAATAGTTTCACTACTTTTCAATGTATTCAAAACAGGTTGTATGTTTAAACAGTCGAAAACATAAAAGCGATTGTTTTCTCGATTTTTGATCTAATATTTGAAAACCCGAGAATTTTGATATTAATGCAATAATAATGTAATGGAAATATATTTTGGTTAATTTTTTTTTTTAAATATCCCTGGACATTATTCCACACAGCGCCATCTAGCCCCAAAGTAAGCTAGTTAAAGCTTGTGTTATGGGATACTAGACAACGGATAAACATACTTAAATACATTTTCTTTTGTAAATACATACTTATTATACATAGGAGACACCCAGCCCAGTACAAACAGACATGTTCATGCACACAAATGTTTGTACTGTGCGGGGATCGAACCCGCGACCTCTGGTGTAGTAGCCAACTTCTTAACCATTACACCAAGTCGGTCGTCAAAAAATTCGTCGTAAATTCACACTTATGGGCGAGAATGAATACTCAGTGTTTTTTATCAGGTAAAATGTTGACCAGGAAGTAAGAATCATGGTAAGATGGAACCAAAGCATTAAAAAACAAATATGAATGACTTAAGGAGTCTGCCCATCATACCATACCATACTATGACCGTGCTACAAACGTGTCAGGCAAAAAATATACTTTTCATTGATAAATAAATAAATAAATAAATATCTGGGACAATTCACACCAAGATCATCTGACCCCAAACTAAGCAGAGCTTATAATATGGGCGTCAGAGACTGATAAACATACTTAAATATTTCTAAATACATACTTAAATAGATAATAACACCCAGACACACAACAAATACAAATGTTCGTCACACAAATATTTGTCATGGGTGGGGATCGAACGACCTCCGGCGCTAAAGGCAGGATCGCTGCCATTGCGCCAACAGGCCAGTCGTTGGAATGTATGAGTCTAACACCGTCGCGTACCGTAGAGCGTATCGCGTTGCATAGCACGCTTTGGTATGGTACGGATAGTGGGCAGACACCTTTAAGCGTGTGTAAATTATGTAAGTACTGTACTAAGTTAGCTCATACTTTAGGAATCACCCTGAATTTAATTAGATGCCAAATGAAAAAGAAACCTTATCACTGTGTGATAAATATTGTCAAATATTAGGTCTTATATTATTATTACTTTTAAGCGAATATGCATGTTTTATATGTACTTACCATGTTTAGTTTCGCATTGTGGTACGCACGCGTGTCTATATCAAAAAATAATATGCAACCCGTCTCACGCGCCATAGTGCGCGTCTCATACTATTTTTCGCTACAGACACGCGTGCGTGCTCACTTGTGAGTTTTAGCGCGGGTACGTCCCTAAGTTATTTTCATTAAATAATTGTTATTTTTGAGAATATTTCGAAAAAAAAACTCTGTAACTCAGCATTCTGACTCATTGTTCACAGGTGTTTTGTTGCATGGAAATAAATTGTTCCGAAATTCTTTCACATCAGAAAATTGTTTAATTTTTTGTTAGAATTTATTTTTATCCTTCATGTTAATGTATGAAACTAGAATAAACCTTATTTTCAAATAACGACTTTGTTTTAATTAACCCCGTGGATGTGCACAACATTATATTACTATTTAGTGTTCCGTTACTCAGAAGGAAAAAAGTCTTATTTGTCCATATCTGTCTATCAAGAAGTACTAAGCAAATAAAAAGCAGACAAAAAATATTCAATGTTTTCAGAATTCTTAAATATTAAAAAGGACACAGTGCAGCCAATATTTTCTACTAGTGAACTCATATTTCTTTCATTTCATATTTATAAAAGAAAAATTCCGAAATGCTTCCTCACTTTAAGGATTGAATGTAAATTATTCATGGAATGTGTTAGAGTGTATGTTGGAGAGACGAACTCTTTCGAGAATTGAGTAAACTTCGAGAGGTTGATTGGACCTTAAATATATTCAATGTAAGTTAAAAAGGTTTTTCAATCTTTGTTCCGTAGCTATCTGCGTGGTGGAAAGAACTTGATTTCCATATGTTATGTTTTGTTTGAATTGTCTTTTAATGCTCTTTCAACGAAGTACGTGATACTGCGAGTGTAAGTTTTCTTTTTAAAATTGTTTCAACCGAACATTCTGACGGGTAATGTTGAAATAACTTTATGTTAGCAATTGGTCTAATTTGTATTCAATGTTGCAACACACTTTTCTGAATGAATATTGCTCTTCTAGAAGAAATAAATATATAAAAATCTGGCATTACTCACACCAAACTATTCTAAGCAGGGTTAATGCGGGCGTCACAGACTGTCAATTTTATATTTTATATTTTAATTTTTTTATTTTATATCAAGGGACTAAACGAAGTCATAATATACCAGAGGTGCTTTGACTCCCGAGCGTACGAGGGAGTCAATGAAACCGAGGGTATAGTTAGTTGGCGTTTAGTCTCGAGGTGCAAACTGTTCTTTTCACTTTGAGTGAGAGAAAAATAGTCAATTTGGTACAAAAACATTTAATAAACATTAAACTTTATTATATGAAAAACACAAATGTTTCTTATTCCTACAGTCCGTACAACTTTCGTAAGTTTTTAGGTAAATCTTCCGCGATTTTGGCGGCAAAAGATAATCTATTATGTCTTTTTCTCTTTGCTCGACATCAACTCTTCACTGTCACGGGACATTCTTATTGAATTTATTTAAAACCGAACAAATTTACACTCGACAAAAATACTGAAATTTACGCGGTCAGTTTTTTCTTCTAAACCAGTCACAGATTATTTATTAAAAACACATGGCGCCACCTTTTTTGCGGACAAACCATGGAACTAAAACTCTCAACCTTTTCGCAATGAAGATCGTGATTTAATTTATGTTTAATGATTTTATTAAGATTTAATCAATGTCCACACTCCACAGATAATAGTATATTTACTGGCTGGAGTTTGCCTGTGTCACATGAAGGAAATTAAAAAATTATAGCCAATGTAGGTTTGTAACTACCTACATACATACGTAAACGTGATATGTAAGAAATAGGTATATTGCTAGGTATATTGTAGTGTTTTCTTGGCTGACACCGACTCCAACAATAACAATAACTGTACCTACATTATATTATAGTATAAGTTTTAGAAGAATACGCAATTATTTCTTTACTTTTTAGTGCTTTGTTTTCGAATAGTTTTTTTTGAAGTTGGTTTTTTTTTTGTTAAAATTTTTGTTTTTCACTTTTCATCTTCATTGCGAAAATGTTGAGAGTTTTAAAGTAAAGTAAAGTAAAGTAAAAAAAACATTTATTCATTTAAGCTTGTACAAAGCACTTATGACATGTCAAAAAAAGTATATAGAAATAATAATAATAACGTAAATAAATTTAAAACAATGTTAGTACATATCGTGAATATACATAATGTGAATTACCACCGGTTCGGACGTTGCTTCTTATCGAGATGACTCCGGCAAGAAACTCGATAGTTACTCTTTTGAACTTTGTTTGTTTTACAAAAAATAAATTTAGAATACAGTCAATGAGAGTAGAAAAAAGAACACAACATTGAGCAGGGGAGCAGATTATTCCTACTATGACCACAAACTTTTGTCGTTCAAGTAATCCTCTACATTATAATAACCTTGTTTCATTAACTTTGCTTTACTTGTAGACTTAAACTTGTGAAGAGGTAGATCAACAAGACTTTGAGGTATTTTGTTATAGTATTTTACAGATTGACCCACAAATGAGTTTCCCACCTTGTGTAGCCTAAGACTGGGAGTTTTCAATTTGTTTTTATTTCTTGTATTATGTTTATGAGTATCACTGTTTTTTTTGAACAGATGCAAGTTTTTGCGCACATACATTATGTTATCTAAAATATACTGAGCATGCACAGTTGAAATATCGATCTTCTTAAATACTTCCTTATGCGAGTCGCGTGGTCTGAGTTTGTAAATGGAGCGGATGGCTCTTTTTTGAAGTACAAAAATGGTGTTCAAGTCTCCAGCTGAACCCCACAACAGACCATACGACATAACACTATGAAAGTAGCTAAAATATACTGATCTTGCTATTTCAATATCAGTCAAGAGTCTTATTTTTCTAACAGCACAAGCAGCGGAACTGAGTCTCCCTGCCAGGGCCGTTATATGTGGACCCCATTGTAACTTAGAATCTAAAGTTATTCCTAAAAATACAGTAGAATTTGTTAATTCTAATGGCTCGTCATTCATAGTTACAATAGTATAAACCTGTCTCACCTGTGGCATAGAGAATTTGATGCACTTTGTTTTGTTTGCATTAAGTAATAAATTATTACTAGTGAACCAACATAGTACTTTTGAGAGAGTATTATTTATATCGTCAAATGCTTGCTTACCTCTGTCGACTTTAAAAATCAACGAGGTATCATCAGCAAATAATACTATCTCACAAATATCTTTGACATAGGTAGGAAGATCATTTATATTAAAAAGAAAAAGCAAAGGTCATAATATAGATCCCTGGGGCACTCCCATACGTATGGTGAAGATGCAGTTCCGTTGATACTAACTTTTTGAGTTCTATCTGTAAGATAGGATTGTATTAATTGAGATGAGATACCTGAAACACCGTAATGTCTTAGCTTAATCAGTAATATTTCATGATCCACGCAATCAAATGCTTTTGAAAGATCACAAAATATTCCTACTGCATCTTGTTTGTTTTCCCAAGCATCAAATATGTGTTTGAAGTGCTACACCTGCATCAGTTGTGCTCTTGTGTTTAGTAAAACCAAATTGTTTCTCATGTAGTAAGTTATTTAAATCAAAGTGTGAAAGCAGCTATAATTTTTTCAAAGATTTTACTGAGAGCTGGTAGTGTAGAAATGGGTCTATAATAAGATTTATTTCAGTTCCATGGTTTGTTCGCAAAGAAGGTTGTTAATCTGTGACTGGTTTAGAAGAAAAAAAAACTGACCGCGTAAGTTTCAGAATTTTTGTCGAGTGTAAATTTGTTCGGTTTTAAATGAATTTAGTAAGAATATCCTGTTACAGTGAAGAGTCTGACGTCGAGCAAAGAGCAAAGGTCAAAA
Source organism: Udea olivalis (assembly GCA_947369235.1). Lineage (NCBI taxonomy): Eukaryota > Metazoa > Arthropoda > Insecta > Lepidoptera > Crambidae > Udea > Udea olivalis. Next base: position 19,013,384 of record OX376342.1, read on the forward strand.
TAGATAATCTTTTGCCGCCAAAATCGCAGAAGATTTACCTAAAAACTTACGAAAGTTGTATGGACTGGAGGAGTAAGAAACATTTGTGATTTTTATTTTATTATGTAATATTTATTAAATGTTTTTGTACTAAATTGACTATTTTTCTCGCACTCAAAGTGAAAAGTACAGTTTGCACCTCGAGACTAAACGCCAACTTAATATACCTTTGGTTTCATTGAGTCCCAGGCAGGCTCGGGAGTCAAACCACCTCTGGTATATTATGGCTTCGTTTAGTCCCTCGATATAAAATATACTATTAAACACTATATCGCCTACCGATTTTGGTAATTGTTTTTTTATTTAAAAGCTAGTGCTTCCCGTGTGGTCTTAAAATAATTTGGTCCAGTTCTGACAGTGGCATCCATGAGAAAACCATATAAGTCTTGAATCTAAATAAACTATCTGTGCGACAAATGGACGAATAACTCAATAACACGCCAACCGATTTCGATGTTTATTTTTTATTGGAAAGGATAATTCCGAGACACTTTTTAAGCGTGGGGTATTTGGGGTATTTATGATTGCAGGCAACATACGAAAAAAGATTGTTGCATAATATACATTTCTGGGAGGGTATCAAACCCACTATCTCTGGCGCTATAATCAGAATCTCATAACATTCCGCCAACGAACCGGTCAACTTGCAATAATCTTACAACTCTGACTTAGGAACCAAGAAGTAGACTATAAATAAAAAGACTACGACATGAAAGAATGTCATGTTACATAAACTACTCGCACTTTCCTAAATTATGTAAAAATATCAGAAGTTATTGACATAAATAAAAGATACTGGTAACTCCTCGATGTAAGTGACTGTGAATATTTTAGTTTTGATTTATAAGCGGAAGCGTTTATGTAAATGCTTTAAATAGCCCACTTGACGAAGGAAAAATAGGGGAACTAATTCGTGTAAAAGCGATTTTTGGCACAAATGTAGGGAATGGTGTATGAAGCAACATACTCAAAGTAATGATGGATGGGGGTGGAGCTAACGGGTTGAAGGCGGGGTGTGAAGGGACTTTTTTAAAGTTTTTCTTATACAACTCGTAAACGATGGCTCATAGCAAAACAAATTTTTTACCCAAGTACCTAATCTACCTAAAATTTTCTACAGATAAGGTTCTATTCACTTTTAATCTAGGATCAATATTTAATGAGATATGAAGGAATGAAGATGGACAATAATAGGATAAACTTATGTATTAAAACAATTATAACTATCTGCTAAATCTAAAATATCGTCATGATTGTCGATGGTGTTTTCGATAGGGGCTCCGTTAGTGCATGAGCTGGAACATACTACACAAACACTGGAGCAGGCGATGCTGGCTTTCCGGCAGCCGCGTTGCACCCCACACTCCAAATGTCTGAGATTTTTTGGGTCAGTTTTCGTTTAGCCGTGAACAGCGTAGCAATTGCCACTATGCTTTTTCCGTAGATCGCAGCTGTGGTGTCACATCCGGAAAAGTTGTGGAGGAGGAGAATGGTCTTGGCAAATGGAAGCTGTTGAAGTTGTCGCTCTGAAAGGTGGAGACCAAATGATTTCATTTGGTCTCCACCTTTCCACGACCTGGTTTCATAGAGAACACGTTGATATTTGGTGAAGACAATGACATATGAAGGACTATCAAGTCGACAGCCTCTCCAACTTTTATGCTTCAATATGTCGTTAGATTAGGTTGGGGAAGAAGTCTTTTTGCATAAAGTATGTCTGAACATGTAATAAAATCTCTTTGGCTATACTATTTGTGTCTGGCTGGTTTGGGTATCATCAAAAGTTTAAATTTTAAAGAAGATAAACCCAAAGTCAAATTTGTTCCTCTCAATTTGTTTTTCTTACTGTCTAGATGAGTAAATCAAATGAAGAAATTCGATACATTTTAAAATTTTACCACAAAAAAGGTAAATATGCAACGCTGAAGAACTGGGAATTGGCCACGAAACAGTTTTGGCGCATTTGAAAAAAACTGGGTACACAAAAAAGCTCGTTAATTGGGTACCTCACCAGCTCACTGAAAGATACCTAATTAACCGTGTACTCATTTGTGATTCTTTATTACGACGTAATGAAACCGAACCATTTTTGCAGAAGCTGATAACTGGTGATGAAAAGTGGATCACGAACGACAAGAACGTGCGAAAAAGGTCGTGGTCAAAGGTCGGTCAGGCTTCACAGACTGTGGCGAAACCCGGGTTAACTCACAACAAGGTGATGCTGTGTGTGTGGTGGGAATGGAACGGCATTATTTATTATGAGCTGATACCACCAGGCAGGACCATCGATTCTAAACTCTACTGCGAACAACTGATGAGATTAAAGCAAGAAGTTGAGAGAAAGCGGCCGGAATTAATCAACAGAAAGGGTGTGGTTTTTCATCATGATAACGAGACCTCACACATCTATAGGCACTCAGCAAAAATTAAGAGAGTTTGGCTGGGAGGTGTTGATGCATTTACCGTATTGTCCTGACCTTGCACCTTCAGATTTCCACCTGTTTCAGTCTCTTCAGAATTCTTTAGGCAGTGTCAGGTTAACATCACGAGAGGACTGCCAAAATACCGCGACTAGCGCGGTATTTTGATCGGAAGCCTCAAAATTCCTATAGCAATGGGATCATGTCCCTACCTACAAGATAACAAAAAGTAATCGAAAAAAATGGCACCTACCTACATACTTTGGTTAAATGTAAATAAACTATATTAAAAAATGTTTTAAAATTTCCTAAAAAATGCGAAGAAACTTTACTAGAGGTGTGTTGTCTGGCGCATATTTATATTTATTTATTTATATTTAAGTAACAGCATGACGCTTCGGCGGCGGCAACCGAGTGTGCCCCGACAAAAGAATATACCTTAAATAATGGTGTTTTGTTTAACTAATGCATGACAAGATAAGTTACGGGAATGTTTTACCTACCTATCTACTTATACTACCTATCCTTACTTGTAAAAGTTAATTGAGTTTTACTTACCTTTCTTCATCATTTGGTAACGAAAAAACGTGTAATTACAGTTTTGTGTAGTGTTCAAACAGACAAAAACACTGCAACACAAATATTATTTTTGCAAAGCCATTTTTGACCATTAAACTATAAATCTGTCGTACAAATAATATCTTAATTTTTTTTGACAGTGCGACTGACTGCGACACTGAAACTCACTGACTTCGCCTGTAAACTCACGTCTCTCTGTGAGTGTGTCAAAAATGGCGCGTTGTTCTAAGCGGGCTTTTTGTCAGAGCGCCGCGCATGTCTAATTTGTGCTTAGAAGTAGTGTCAAAATGCAAGTTCAGTGCATTTTGTAAGAGTAAACGGCACAGTTTTACACTGTACAGTGGCATTCACATCAACCTTTACTTAAGGGCAAAGATTTTCCTTTAGATAGTTATTCCTTCACCTACTGAGTAGTCCATATATTATTCCATATCACTCATGGTGGGGGTACTGTTTAGAAAGCCGCCCGATTTCATAGGCGGAGCGGATTTGCAGGGGAAAGTTCAAAATACTACCTACTGGTGATACTGGTTTCTCCATACCGTCCTCAAAAGTGGTTGAGGGCGGAACATCAGGTTTTTAGTCGGTAGGCCGACATAGCCACGATGTTCCCCCGAACAGCGTGGTATCCATGAGGATTTTCCTGACTGAAAAAAGAAAAAAGAAAATAATGGTTTTTAGTCGGTAGGAGTCCAACATAGCCACGATGTTCTCCCGGACAGCGTAGTATCCATGAGGATTTTCCTAACTGAAAAAAGAAAAATGAAAATAATGGTTTTTAGTCGGTAGGAGTCCAACATAGCCACGATGTTCTCCCGGACAGCGTAGTATCCATGAGGATTTTCCTGACTGAAAAAAAAGGGTAAGTTGAAAACACAAAACGCGCAAAGGTATGAGCTTGTCTGTCTGTTTGTGTGCTGTCGCAGCTACATGTATCCAAACTACCTGAGCTATGGACTTGTTGAATAGTTTTGAATGAGGCTTTTAGCGTTTGGGGTAGGTCGTAAACGTCGCATTTTTTTAAGGTTTTCGTGATTATTTAGCTGAATTCAAATTAAGTTTATATTATCTCTCTATTATTGAATTCACCTTTCAATTTCATAATAATAACTTTAACTGTGTACAGTACATTTTTAAGTGTCTTATCAATTAAAAAAACGATTTTTCATTTAATTTAACAAATCATTGCTACTACCTAATTTTAGACAATTCAATGTGTTTTTAAATAGTATTATGCACACAATATTCGAGCAAAAATTTAAGATTTATTTAAATTCAATGAAATAATCATGAAAATCTTACAAAAATGCAACGGTTTTGAACCACCCCCAGTTAATGCTCATAAGTGAAATTAATTGGTTGAGAATACTATTTTTCTGGTCCTTCCAAAACAGACCTCAGAAAATAATCTGAATTCTGTCATTCCACTCAGAAAATTGTTCTTGGATTACATCAAAACAATCTGCGAATCAAAAAGCCCCGATCGTGTATCCAGGCTTTGTATTGATAGAACCATCACTGCACTAGATAACAAGCTGACTGCAACACGTCATAGACAAACAGTGTCTGTTGCAGGTCCTAGTTTCCTCTTCCGGGTAGTTTTGTTGGAACTGCACCTCGGATATTCTATTGAAGTGGATTTATCTTTATCCGTGGCACGAATAACTACCTCCATTTTGCTAATGGTACACTTTAGAAAGCTGTGGAGACTGTTAACATACCTATGGTAAAGGGTAAGGAATAGCCCTGAGTTTGGTTTACGGAAATGCAAGCACTAATAATAAGTGCATGGACAAGTGATCTATGGTCTAAAAGGCCCATTTTACTTAACTTGAATCAAATTTAGACAAGTCGGAAACAAAAACACAGAACCTTTGCATCTAAATTGGCAATGAGTGATTTGTTTTGTTTTAGTTTTATTTGAGTTCTCTCATCACTTAGTTTTACCGTAAGTTCTTAAACCTTCCCAGTAACCTAACAAAGTCATTTTAAATGACGTTTGAGAATTCAGAGGTAAATGGCGTATCCCTTCGCAGGCGTACCCTTTGCGGAACGGCCAATCTACTTGTTCGTCGCTTTGTTAACATTGGAATTCTTTATTCACGAAAATTGCGTAACGCGGAATGTTCTGATTAGTTTTTTTATGCGTCAGCAAAAGCCGTGCTTAACTTTGAACCTTTACTGAGAGAGCTGTGGCGGTTTATTCGATAAGTTCAACCGGTACCCATATTGAATTCAGCTTGCCGAGATTACAGAAGTTTTATTTTTTATTGCGTGTGTGTTGTAACAATATGCAATGTGCAGCGAAATCAATTGAAGTTCTTTTAGAAGCAGCGAAAACGATGAAACCTTCGTGTCCGGTTTTTAAAATAGCAATTTTGTGGCGATGGCGGGCGTCACGTATTATAAGTCAAATTACTGAATTGATAGCGGACGGAACTATGGCTAGTTTTGGGCGGAACTCGAGTTCCTTAAATTCTAAATTATAACTCTGTTTTTTGAGAAAGGTTGTAGAAAAAATATATATGAGAACTCAAGCCTTTCTGTCACTGCCTAGGCTCACGAGTCCTCACAAAATGATTTGAGAGCTCTAGTCTTTTTTCAGTGAGTACTTAAATTTTCCTTCCTATTGGAACGTCCATAACCTACTGACTCTTTTTTTAGGAACCTAAGTTCCATAAAAAACTCCACAAATTGACTCAAGATTCAGAACTCAGGACTCATCTTAGTCGCAAGTCTTGCGAGATCTGTCAAAAGGAGTCCCTAAATTACCTAAATGACCCTACTTTTGGTCTATTTTCATTCTAACATTGCAATGATTGTATAAGTGCATCTCGCTTGTGGATAATCAGTGTGAAGTCAGCGATATAAGTACATAGACAAACGATAGATAGCTATTCTTTGAATAAAAGACGATTGAAAAATTTAAAATATCTATTCGCTTGATAAACAGCCAGTTAATTTTATACTTCAGTTAGCTATTTAGGGAATAAAGTAAGAATTGAAATCATATAATTAATTATATCTTTCTACGTATTGTATCGAGCTAAAAACAACGGTGTATTGTGGTTCTCTCTTTTCAAATAATACCATACCTGCTACCTCGCACTCTGAGCTTTATAAGAGAGACAATAGTGACCAAAACGAAACAACGGTTTGGTTACTGGTGATACTGGTTTCTCCATACCGTCCTCAAAAGTGGTTGAGGGCGGAACATCAGGTTTTTAGTCGGTAGGCCGACATAGCCACGATGTTCCCCCGAACAGCGTGGTATCCATGAGGATTTTCCTGACTGAAAAAAGAAAAAAGAAAATAATGGTTTTTAGTCGGTAGGAGTCCAACATAGCCACGATGTTCTCCCGGACAGCGTAGTATCCATGAGGATTTTCCTAACTGAAAAAAGAAAAATGAAAATAATGGTTTTTAGTCGGTAGGAGTCCAACATAGCCACGATGTTCTCCCGGACAGCGTAGTATCCATGAGGATTTTCCTGACTGAAAAAAAAGGGTAAGTTGAAAACACAAAACGCGCAAAGGTATGAGCTTGTCTGTCTGTTTGTGTGCTGTCGCAGCTACATGTATCCAAACTACCTGAGCTATGGACTTGTTGAATAGTTTTGAATGAGGCTTTTAACTTAAGAAGGTTTGCTTTTAGCGTTTGGGGTAGGTCGTAAACGTCGCATTTTTTTAAGGTTTTCGTGATTATTTAGCTGAATTCAAATTAAGTTTATATTATCTCTCTATTATTGAATTCACCTTTCAATTTCATAATAATAACTTTAACTGTGTACAGTACATTTTTAAGTGTCTTATCAATTAAAAAAACGATTTTTCATTTAATTTAACAAATCATTGCTACTACCTAATTTTAGACAATTCAATGTGTTTTTAAATAGTATTATGCACACAATATTCGAGCAAAAATTTAAGATTTATTTAAATTCAATGAAATAATCATGAAAATCTTACAAAAATGCAACGGTTTTGAACCACCCCCAGTTAATGCTCATAAGTGAAATTAATTGGTTGAGAATACTATTTTTCTGGTCCTTCCAAAACAGACCTCAGAAAATAATCTGAATTCTGTCATTCCACTCAGAAAATTGTTCTTGGATTACATCAAAACAATCTGCGAATCAAAAAGCCCCGATCGTGTATCCAGGCTTTGTATTGATAGAACCATCACTGCACTAGATAACAAGCTGACTGCAACACGTCATAGACAAACAGTGTCTGTTGCAGGTCCTAGTTTCCTCTTCCGGGTAGTTTTGTTGGAACTGCACCTCGGATATTCTATTGAAGTGGATTTATCTTTATCCGTGGCACGAATAACTACCTCTATTTTGCTAATGGTACACTTTAGAAAGCTGTGGAGACTGTTAACATACCTATGGTAAAGGGTAAGGAATAGCCCTGAGTTTGGTTTACGGAAATGCAAGCACTAATAATAAGTGCATGGACAAGTGATCTATGGTCTAAAAGGCCCATTTTACTTAACTTGAATCAAATTTAGACAAGTCGGAAACAAAAACACAGAACCTTTGCATCTAAATTGGCAATGAGTGATTTGTTTTGTTTTAGTTTTATTTGAGTTCTCTCATCACTTAGTTTTACCGTAAGTTCTTAAACCTTCCCAGTAACCTAACAAAGTCATTTTAAATGACGTTTGAGAATTCAGAGGTAAATGGCGTATCCCTTCGCAGGCGTACCCTTTGCGGAACGGCCAATCTACTTGTTCGTCGCTTTGTTAACATTGGAATTCTTTATTCACGAAAATTGCGTAACGCGGAATGTTCTGATTAGTTTTTTTATGCGTCAGCAAAAGCCGTGCTTAACTTTGAACCTTTACTGAGAGAGCTGTGGCGGTTTATTCGATAAGTTCAACCGGTACCCATATTGAATTCAGCTTGCCGAGATTACAGAAGTTTTATTTTTTATTGCGTGTGTGTTGTAACAATATGCAATGTGCAGCGAAATCAATTGAAGTTCTTTTAGAAGCAGCGAAAACGATGAAACCTTCGTGTCCGGTTTTTAAAATAGCAATTTTGTGGCGATGGCGGGCGTCACGTATTATAAGTCAAATTACTGAATTGATAGCGGACGGAACTATGGCTAGTTTTGGGCGGAACTCGAGTTCCTTAAATTCTAAATTATAACTCTGTTTTTTGAGAAAGGTTGTAGAAAAAATATATATGAGAACTCAAGCCTTTCTGTCACTGCCTAGGCTCACGAGTCCTCACAAAATGATTTGAGAGCTCTAGTCTTTTTTCAGTGAGTACTTAAATTTTCCGTCCTATTGGAACGTCCATAACCTACTGACTCTTTTTTTAGGAACCTAAGTTCCATAAAAAACTCCACAAATTGACTCAAGATTCAGAACTCAGGACTCATCTTAGTCGCAAGTCTTGCGAGATCTGTCAAAAGGAGTCCCTAAATTACCTAAATGACCCTACTTTTGGTCTATTTTCATTCTAACATTGCAATGATTGTATAAGTGCATCTCGCTTGTGGATAATCAGTGTGAAGTCAGCGATATAAGTACATAGACAAACGATAGATAGCTATTCTTTGAATAAAAGACGATTGAAAAATTTAAAATATCTATTCGCTTGATAAACAGCCAGTTAATTTTATACTTCAGTTAGCTATTTAGGGAATAAAGTAAGAATTGAAATCATATAATTAATTATATCTTTCTACGTATTGTATCGAGCTAAAAACAACGGTGTATTGTGGTTCTCTCTTTTCAAATAATACCATACCTGCTACCTCGCACTCTGAGCTTTATAAGAGAGACAATAGTGACCAAAACGAAACAACGGTTTGGTTACTGGTGATACTGGTTTCTCCATACCGTCCTCAAAAGTGGTTGAGGGCGGAACATCAGGTTTTTAGTCGGTAGGCCGACATAGCCACGATGTTCCCCCGAACAGCGTGGTATCCATGAGGATTTTCCTGACTGAAAAAAGAAAAAAGAAAATAATGGTTTTTAGTCGGTAGGAGTCCAACATAGCCACGATGTTCTCCCGGACAGCGTAGTATCCATGAGGATTTTCCTAACTGAAAAAAGAAAAATGAAAATAATGGTTTTTAGTCGGTAGGAGTCCAACATAGCCACGATGTTCTCCCGGACAGCGTAGTATCCATGAGGATTTTCCTGACTGAAAAAAAAGGGTAAGTTGAAAACACAAAACGCGCAAAGGTATGAGCTTGTCTGTCTGTTTGTGTGCTGTCGCAGCTACATGTATCCAAACTACCTGAGCTATGGACTTGTTGAATAGTTTTGAATGAGGCTTTTAACTTAAGAAGGTTTGCTTTTAGCGTTTGGGGTAGGTCGTAAACGTCGCATTTTTTTAAGGTTTTCGTGATTATTTAGCTGAATTCAAATTAAGTTTATATTATCTCTCTATTATTGAATTCACCTTTCAATTTCATAATAATAACTTTAACTGTGTACAGTACATTTTTAAGTGTCTTATCAATTAAAAAAACGATTTTTCATTTAATTTAACAAATCATTGCTACTACCTAATTTTAGACAATTCAATGTGTTTTTAAATAGTATTATGCACACAATATTCGAGCAAAAATTTAAGATTTATTTAAATTCAATGAAATAATCATGAAAATCTTACAAAAATGCAACGGTTTTGAACCACCCCCAGTTAATGCTCATAAGTGAAATTAATTGGTTGAGAATACTATTTTTTTGGTCCTTCCAAAACAGACCTCAGAAAATAATCTGAATTCTGTCATTCCACTCAGAAAATTGTTCTTGGATTACATCAAAACAATCTGCGAATCAAAAAGCCCCGATCGTGTATCCAGGCTTTGTATTGATAGAACCATCACTGCACTAGATAACAAGCTGACTGCAACACGTCATAGACAAACAGTGTCTGTTGCAGGTCCTAGTTTCCTCTTCCGGGTAGTTTTGTTGGAACTGCACCTCGGATATTCTATTGAAGTGGATTTATCTTTATCCGTGGCACGAATAACTACCTCTATTTTGCTAATGGTACACTTTAGAAAGCTGTGGAGACTGTTAACATACCTATGGTAAAGGGTAAGGAATAGCCCTGAGTTTGGTTTACGGAAATGCAAGCACTAATAATAAGTGCATGGACAAGTGATCTATGGTCTAAAAGGCCCATTTTACTTAACTTGAATCAAATTTAGACAAGTCGGAAACAAAAACACAGAACCTTTGCATCTAAATTGGCAATGAGTGATTTGTTTTGTTTTAGTTTTATTTGAGTTCTCTCATCACTTAGTTTTACCGTAAGTTCTTAAACCTTCCCAGTAACCTAACAAAGTCATTTTAAATGACGTTTGAGAATTCAGAGGTAAATGGCGTATCCCTTCGCAGGCGTACCCTTTGCGGAACGGCCAATCTACTTGTTCGTCGCTTTGTTAACATTGGAATTCTTTATTCACGAAAATTGCGTAACGCGGAATGTTCTGATTAGTTTTTTTATGCGTCAGCAAAAGCCGTGCTTAACTTTGAACCTTTACTGAGAGAGCTGTGGCGGTTTATTCGATAAGTTCAACCGGTACCCATATTGAATTCAGCTTGCCGAGATTACAGAAGTTTTATTTTTTATTGCGTGTGTGTTGTAACAATATGCAATGTGCAGCGAAATCAATTGAAGTTCTTTTAGAAGCAGCGAAAACGATGAAACCTTCGTGTCCGGTTTTTAAAATAGCAATTTTGTGGCGATGGCGGGCGTCACGTATTATAAGTCAAATTACTGAATTGATAGCGGACGGAACTATGGCTAGTTTTGGGCGGAACTCGAGTTCCTTAAATTCTAAATTATAACTCTGTTTTTTGAGAAAGGTTGTAGAAAAAATATATATGAGAACTCAAGCCTTTCTGTCACTGCCTAGGCTCACGAGTCCTCACAAAATGATTTGAGAGCTCTAGTCTTTTTTCAGTGAGTACTTAAATTTTCCGTCCTATTGGAACGTCCATAACCTACTGACTCTTTTTTTAGGAACCTAAGTTCCATAAAAAACTCCACAAATTGACTCAAGATTCAGAACTCAGGACTCATCTTAGTCGCAAGTCTTGCGAGATCTGTCAAAAGGAGTCCCTAAATTACCTAAATGACCCTACTTTTGGTCTATTTTCATTCTAACATTGCAATGATTGTATAAGTGCATCTCGCTTGTGGATAATCAGTGTGAAGTCAGCGATATAAGTACATAGACAAACGATAGATAGCTATTCTTTGAATAAAAGACAATTGAAAAATTTAAAATATCTATTCGCTTGATAAACAGCCAGTTAATTTTATACTTCAGTTAGCTATTTAGGGAATAAAGTAAGAATTGAAATCATATAATTAATTATATCTTTCTACGTATTGTATCGAGCTAAAAACAACGGTGTATTGTGGTTCTCTCTTTTCAAATAATACCATACCTGCTACCTCGCACTCTGAGCTTTATAAGAGAGACAATAGTGACCAAAACGAAACAGCATGTTGGGGTTTTTAGGTATTTCTTGGATGTTTTTCGGATTAAGAGCGTTTGCTGGGGCTGGATCGAAAACGTTTCTTTATGTAAGGTTTTTGTGTTTTTTTTTTTATTTGAAATAAAACTATAATTTATCTCTCTATCACCTGCCTAATACAAAAAATAAAAACACTTTGAATCGTTTAAATTTAGGTAGTCACCAATTATTTGCTAAATTAAATAAGAACCGTTTTTTTTTAATAATTGTTAAGAAACGTAAAAATTCACTGTACACAGTTGTAATTATAAAATTAAAAGGTGCAGACGATAAAAGAGTGATAAATTATACTTAAATTTGAATTCAGCTATAAAATCACGGAAACCTTCCTAAAATGCGACGATAACGATCTACCCCCAGCAAACGCTCTTAAACTTTTTATATTATTCTGTGCTTAATAATTAAAGAGTATTGACACTATTGTGCCGAGGGTTCTCAATAAGCTGTAGTAGCATGAAGCTCTTCTAGAAGTTGAAAAAGTGGCTGACCTTCTTGCTTGTCACTTGCTATAAAAAATGGTAAAAATGTTTTTTTCTTATTTTTAAGACAAAGTGCGATGTCAACATCCTGAAAACCCATAGAACGCCAAAACCCTAGCAAAACACCATCACATTATCTAACCATTGTTAAATAATCTAAGCTTAGAGCCTTTAATAGTTTGAAATAGTTGGAAAATCAGGTTACCGTTTGGCTTGAGTAATGCTAGATGAATGCCGTAGTCAGAGGACTGGCTGAACCACAGGCATAAAGCCAAAGAGATTACGCAAGATCCGTTTGGATGAAAACCAAGCGAATTGTTTTTTGTCGCTCATTGTGACGTCCCGTACGTCTACCACGAGTTGCCACTTTAAGTTTACATTATCGTTCGCGTAAAAAATGTATTAGGATTTGACATTGTCATGCCATGTCATGTGTCATCCCAATACAATTTTTTTACGCGAACGAAGACGTAAATTCAAAGTGGCACCTCGTGTTAGACGTAGGTACCGAAAGCGTTTTGCAATAGGAATTCGTCGTTTTTAAACAATTTTAATTTTGTTCATTGAAAGAGGAATGATATGTGTTAAGCCAGTTTTTTTCATTATAACTTATTATGTAAACTAATATCACTCCGTAAGAAAATTACGAATTGATCACACATTATTAGGTCAGATATTATGAACGTTTTGAGTTTTACAAAAACATACAGAATTTTAAATTCACCTAAAACTGTGAAGAAATAAGCTGCCCTATATAGTATTTTTTAACAAAACGAAATAATTAAATAATTTAACAAACTTTGCCAGGAATTCGTCAGCTTCTCCTCTTAAAAAAACAGGATGTCTTTGGACTTAAGTGATGGGAAAGGTAAATTAAGGATTTATTGATTCATTCTTATTTTCTCATTACGCATATTCTTCTTATTGCTAAATTATATTATAAATCTATTTTGATTTTGGTAAGGGGTTATGTCTGTGGTCTGGGCTAAAGTAGTCTAGATAGTGGTCTGACTTAATTGGCACATTTAGCTTCACGTAGGTTAGGACTTGAGTATTCTAATCATTACTTTACAAGCATATTTCAGAGGGGTAACCAATACGCATAGTTAGGTAATAAATTAGGTCACTGCAGTCCTATTTAAATACGGGTAAGTTCCGTAGGAGGAAATTTTACAATTGTTACAAACCCTTGAAAACCACACCATGAATTAATATAGTAAAAAGTTATAGTATAATACATATTTGAGAAAATATATCACAGTCGCCTGTTTTATAAAGTTTTTTCCATCTTTAGTTTTATTTGATTATAGTATCCCTTTATTCTGGTTACTTTATACATTTTTATATAACTTACGTATTATATCTGTCTACACCATTCAAGCCGATTTTGTCTTGTTTAGTCATTCATAGACAACTTCATAATACAGGTACCTACCTTTAAAGTACAAAGTGGAATAAACACCGTATACCTATACCACAGAACTGCGACAATTGCTCTCAAATACACAAATAAGTGCTAAAGTTAGTAAAATTGTGCGCAAAACTCGCTACCCGACCCAAACTGTCTTTTGAAGCTGAACAAAAGTTACGCATCTCATTTTATATGTGAATTGCTTAAATGGCGCATATCTCGCCCTTTTGTGGAGGTTGTCCAAGTCAGGGAACAGGCGGAACAAAGTTACATAAGTACACAACCTGATACCACCCTCTACATTCTACCACCGGACCACTAGACGCCGGGAGGGCTTCCACCCCCAAGTGGTTGACTTTCCAGCAATCCGCACTCAACGGTTTGCCTCCTCTTTTCTGGTCCGCACCGCTAGGGAGTGGAAAGTTCTCCCTGCGTCTGTATTTCCGGATACTTACAACCTTAGTATCTTCAAGGTCAGAGTGAATAGGCATTTTCTGGCGTGTACCACCATTGGCCTCATCATCGCTTATCACCAGGTGCTTAGACTGAAGCCAACCCATTTTAAATAAGAAAAATATAGTGTTTAACCACAACAAAAAAACAGGAGTGCAGGTTGTTCATTATTGGTTGGTGAGTAAAATTTGTTCGAAACAAATTATACGAGGTATTTTTGACGCAACTTAAGATGAAGAAGCATATCCACGACACATCATGAACACATCATGACTATAACCTTAACGGGGTAGTCAGAGGATACTGATTGTTGCTGTCATGGTGAAAGGACACTCAGAAGCCCACTTTTACCCAACAAGTACTTATTAAGTAGATTCAACGTTCGTTCAATTTATATGTAGAACCAAGTGAAAAAAGAAAACAATCACTATTACGTCACTAAAACTTTTATTAAAAACAATTACTCTAAAGACAGATAACTCAACAATTTAAAATTATCAAAAAAAAATCTGTGGTGTTATTTATTTCTAAACTTCTTAATACTCCGTAAAAACAATATCAAATCTTTAAAATGTGGAAGCCCACTTTTCAACAATGATATTAGAACTCAACGTGACCTTCGTCGTCGTGGTGAGCGTCGTGGCCTATAGGTTCAGCACCCGAACTCAGATCGTGGATCGTATGGTCCCGAGTTCAAATCTGACCAGAACCAGAATCTTTGTGTTCATTGTTAAATATCAGACTAACTCTCCGGTGATGGAAATTATCCATTCAATAACCAAATCAACCCGGATAACGGCGGAAGGCTCACCACCTACCACGTTTGGTTCTAATACCACTGGTGAAAAGTGGGCTTCGAGTGTTTCGTTCACCATGACCACACAGTCACTTGCCTTTGACTGCCCCGTTTGGGATGAAGTCGTGATGGTATGTTTGTATGTATGTGGCCTTTCGCCGTTATCCGGGTTGATTTGTTTTTTTATCTTTTTTTCCATCACCGGAGGGAGGGTAAGTAAGTCAGGAATTTAAGAACGAACACAAAGTTGGTTCGAGTTGGGGTGCTTAACCCCTACGTTCCCGCCAAGAGCGCGAAGATGACTAATTTCCGATAAGGCAGAATTATTCTGAAAGTAATACGTTCGGACAGAGAGCAAAATCAACTATTACTAAAAATAAGTTTCTCAGAATGTTTCGAACGTTGACTACGCCACGCGGCCGTAAAGTAACAATTATGAATTTATAAGCCCAAACAGGCTCACCTTAGCTTTTATGAATCGCTTCAATTTGTACCTTGGGCCGCGGCATGAAATTATAAATGTGGGGTATGCATAGCAATTAACTCTCTGCAACTTGTGATATTAGATATTATAGCAGGATGGCAGATTGATGACAAATATTAAATGTCAACCCATATTATTGTATGGTACCTACAATACACCTTTTTAATTTACCTTAGAAAAGGTATTCGCAGGTCTCGCATAGTACGTACATAATTGAGATGAAATTCATATTTGATACACACAACAACCACAACACATAAACTTGACGGATATACACGATTGATTTAGTAGGACAGGTTTTTTTATGTCCCAATTTATTCACTGAAAGCCTCGTAGCCTAGTGGTTATGTACCCCAACTCAACGCTCTCTCAAAGAGATAGATAACGCAGTAGATAAAGTTGTATACACTCAACTTATAATAATTTTCGCACAGCTAAAGCCACGAAGTAGAAAGAATTTAAACAGAGGCTTTTAATTACGAGTTTTTATTACCTATGGGGGTGAGATGGGTTTCACGAGCCTACGCAGTGGTGAAAACCAGCTCTTTTTAAATAATTATGGAGGTTGGTTAGGGTATTAGCACTTTTTAACTACCTACGAGTATGTACTAGATTTACTCTATCAACAGGTATATTCTAAGGGCGTTATTAAAACACCTACTAGTTATTTATTAACAGGTATTATGATATTATTATTATCGCTGCAGCCCCGCAAAGATGATTGAAAGAATATGTTTAAAAGGACTTTTGATGTTTTGTTAAATTGAATGTGCTTACATTCATTATTTATTTAATCAGCATAATTGACGTTTTGCTTTTTTGAGTCCTATTTAATTTAGACTTAGGCTCATGTAGGTTTGCAACGAAATACGCATAGCCAGACGATGTTAATTAAACATTCACTAACAATGATTATTCATAAGTCATCCATCATAGTCTGATGTTTCAGTTAATTAAACGCAATGGTTTGTAACCTAATTAACTAGGTATGTCGTATTCGTACAAATACTGACTATAGCGAATGTTATAGGCCGGTGATTTGGATTACAATAAGTATTGTATATCACTAATTACTAACATGACACAAAATTCAAAAATCTTTATTCATAACACAAAATCACTATTACAATGCTCAATAATATAGGTCTCATCCTTTTACGTTTGGAAACCTGTATTAGGATGAGACCGCTCTTCAAATTAACATTAACAAATTAGTCATTAATAAGACTTGTTTATTGTTACATGAGTTTTAAGTTTTATTAGTTCTGTAAGTTTTTATTATTAGTTCTATGAGTTCTTATTAGTACTTCTATAAGTGATATTATTAATAAGGTAAGTTTTATTAATAGATATACAACTTTTATTATTAGTTCTATGAGTAATTAGTAATTTTTATGATTATTTTAAGCGCGTCACGACTGCAGACTGCAGTTTCAGTAATGTTGCTGACTGTAGAACTCTTAGGGTCAGCGAAAACACGTGTAGTGGCGTCCACACCACACGGCACTGAGTGACCGTGAGACGACACCGGTGGCTTTGCAATTTAGCACCGCTCCGGCCTCTTTTTTACCATGGGTCAGACTCGAATTCGGGATCACCACGCTACCCAATTGCATCTATATCGAAATAGCTGTCGCAAGTGTATGTTAGTCGTACTTGGCATGTCAAAGAGGATTGCCAAGTTATTTCTATGACGTTGCTTCATTAAGTCCACCTTTATTTGTTATCGACCTTTATTATTTTCCCATATCGGTAGACCGAAATGGCAATAAATCTCAAAATCCAGTACATTTCTAGCACTCCTTTGTTCATAACCTCGATTAAAATGCAGAAATAGAGAATTTCTACCATAAAAGCACTATTGCGATGTCACAATAAGCTCAAAAAGTGACATAAATAAAAATAAATAAAGATTTGTCATGGTCTCGAAGTAAGAACAAATATCCTTGTGTTATTACGAGGTACCAGACAGGGATTTAAGTCAAGGCGTCTCCCAGCACACCCAGACCCCAGTCAATTTAGAAAATCTTTTATCGTCTAAATTGACTTGACCGAGAATCGAACCGGTTACCAAGCAAGCCACGCCAATCATGTCGTTATGGACTTGCGACCAATGTTGATTATGTCTGTATAAAAACACATACTCGTACAAGAACGAGACCAAAGCCGCTTCGTTCTCGACTTGAATCACGGCGTTAACCGCGACAAAGTTGTTAGGAGGGTGCAAACTTTGCTACCAAGAGTTAGCTCGTTAACTGAATTTATGGCCTTTTTAAATTAAACTACTGTTTAGCTCTGTTTTTTATTGGCTATGGATGTTGCTTTTTTTGTAGTTTGTCAAGTCAGCAGGTCTACGGCGAATTTCCGTTAGGGAAACCGCGATAGTTAAGTTTAAAAATGTGTATGTCATTTTTAGTTTATTTTCTAATCACGTACAAAAACGTCAACGCGGACACTAGCGACGGTCATTGCTGTAAACTCACGGTAGGTAGGTACACAAATTACCTACGCATGCGGCGCGGACAGATCCGCTCAGAACAAACCGCCCTTTCGATCACGCACACAGACAAAGTGTGTTTATAGGCGATACCGGTGAGAATCGGTCACGCGACTAGTCGCACTGTCGCGAGTGTTTTTGTTTTTGTCGAAGTTGGTGCAATTTCTAACACGATGAATTTTATTTTTACCCGGTTTTGTCAAGTAGATATAACCTACCTACTGTATTTAAAAAAAAATTAGCGAATATAGTAGTACCCTAGGCGATCAAGCTAGTTTAGGTAATTAAACTGGGAAAAAGTGAAAAAGGTCCTTCTGTAATATGTTTATTTTGTGGTAGGTGCCCACTGAAGCTCGTAATGAATAAACGAAGAAGAACAATATCCCAGTACCTCCACCGTGGGCTTCCTGATGGATATTCTTTGCTGAGGGTAATCAGTGTTTTTTGTAATTTTAAGATATATTTTTTCTCTCATTCATTTAAAGGTGCCAAAGAAAAAACGGATAAATCGTTTTATTTTATCTGATGTGAATTATTCTGAAACAAGTTCGTTGACAAGTGTGCTCGAATAAACAAATTGTTGTATCGCGTGATTCAATCCCACGTTCGTCATTGTTTTAATTGACTTGTTGTTCTGAAAAATAACATTTGTTTATTTGTATTACAATTTTGTATTCCTTGTTTTAAAACAGACATGCTACTACTTAATGACTGTAGCGAAATCTAAAATTGATCTTTGAAAACGCAACTGGAATAGGTAAAATGCTTTATTTCAATGAAAATTTATGAGAAAATAATAGTTGTTTATGAAAACTACATTTTGTCAGATATTAGTAATCCGATGGGTTAGTAAAAATCGTCATTCACAGTCACAACGCGTTAATTGTTATCAACCATGCCCTAAAAAGATAAAAAAACAATTAAAAGTCATTTTAAATTCAGCAATAAACGCCCTTTAAGCAAACTTAAAGTAGGTGTAATTATTCTAACACAGATTATTTTATTGAGTCAACCTAGTTCCTGAAAAAACTGAACATGCAAATATGAAATTACTAGCTTGTAGTGGTGTAAAATGGAAAAATTGCTTTTTAACATTCCGGACTGGTTTATTGAAAAGAGTGCTACATTGTTTTATGAAGTTGTATTATGAATGAAGGTAACAATGGTATTATTCCACGAACAAGACTTATTCTACCGCAACAGCCTATTCATGATGTGAGTCAGAAACATTTGTTTAACTAAGTACCTACTATAATTTTATGTTCCCATGTGTCGTTCCGAGTTGCAAATCGTTATTACTTTCACAATGAAAAGCTTTAAATATTATTTTCTTAATTTATTTATTTGAACAAGTGAACATTTTCCAAGACAGTATTTTTAGAGTAGTTTGATGACTATTGTCGTTAAATGTTACTTTTAAAGGACTCTTTTTTAAGACTCTTTTTTGGAAATAAAAATGCAAAAATAGCTTAAAGCAGTCATTCCTGTACTTTAAAAAAAAAAGGTGTCGTACAGATCAGTACCTATCTGAAATGTTTCTTTCGTGTACTGGAGAGGCTGACGCAACATGATATGTCACTCTCTCTATAAAGATTTTTCCAATGTGCTAGCATACTTCGAAAGGGACAACCATTTTTGAATATAGGTTGCAAGAAGCCTTCGGTGTTACAAGTACCCCTAGAGGACACCATACCCATATTACTCGTATAATGGTTGATCTCTTTTTTAGTCATATTTCTAGACATCTTCATTTTTCAGGATTTCTTAGAAACGTTAACCAAAATTTTGAAACGGTGTCAGATTATTGGCATAGTAAACAGAGGATCTCGATATGGAATGGCCTGGGGTTTGCTGGTGCTCTTGACCCTGTTGGCTATAGAATGTGGAGCAATATGGAAGGTTATAAAAGCCCTGGCTGGCTGGGCTGTGGATACTGTTGCGCATCGTGAGTGTTTATTTATTTATTAATAAAAAAAAACATAACACTGTCTTCCTTAAATACTTCTCGCCAAACTGCAGGAGCAGTTGGTTGGCAAGTTAACACTCATATATGTGTACATTTTTTAAGTAACATTGAACAAGTATGTAAATGCTTTTTCTTATGCAAATTGTACATTAAGTTTTTCTAGAAGTACAGCTTTAAGTTTGTTTTTTAAAGTAAATTTACACATTTTTTTGTTTTCTCTCAAAAAGTCTACTTTATTAAACCATTTTTGGTTTAAAACCATTAAAATTTCAATTCATAAATTGATCTGAAAAACACTCAGCAGAAAAAAACAAAACACGAGTGGCAACTAAGCTCGGACTTCCAGAGGTCCTGGGATTTGAATCCCAGGAAAATCATGGTGTGTGGTCAGTTTGTGATCACCAACCTAACCCGCATTTGGCAAGCGTGGTGATTAAGCCAATACCCATGAATTGTAGCGATGACTTGGTTTCAATGATGGAGGACTTTGACCAGCGGTGGGACTGCATAATATAGGTTTATTGCTATACTTTTTACTTACGAGTAAGCAACAATGAGGACAAGTTTCAGAATTTCGTTATTTACCCTTTTAAAAAATCATTTGTTGTTTCAGGAAGTGTCACCGCTCGACTATCGGGAACCATGTTCTATTCCAGTGCAATCGCTTCTCAAATATTATGTTCCCGTTTTTCTTTATCTTGGGGCACTTTATCTTCATTTTGGGTATCTGCGGAACGAGCTATGGCCATCAATGTTCCGCCGGATACAAAGTTGAAGAAACGAATGGTTACTGTGCTGGTTGTGATGACGTCATGCGCTGCAAGTAAATTGGACTCATTTTATATAGTGAATTAAGATTGTACTCTTATTTTTGGTATTGCCCTAAGAAATGACGGTCGGGCCACACACTCCTAGATAGAAAATTGTTTAACTTTTTTATTTCTTGCTTTTAGAAATAGAAATAAATTTATTTTGACACTTAAAATATGCACAGGTTACAAAAACAAAAAAACATTACAAAAAGTGTCAAATACTCTACCGCTCAGCATGTGCCGCAGTGAAATAGCACCACGACGCTGGTTTTTAGTGGTCACTTAAGTGAAGAGGGTACGGTACACAATTACAAGGGAGAAGCGGTTCAATTACAGAATTTAAAAAAAATATATAATTTACGATAAAGGTTGTATAAATCAGAACAAATGGAGCTGTGACACATGAAATACGGGCATTATAGTTTATTTATTTATTTATTCTTCATTGCACAAAATTAATGATACAATTGGCGGACTTAATGCCAAAGGGCATTCTCTACCAGTCAACCACACGATTAAACAGATAAATTAAACACGGTGCACGAGATTAAACTAAATAAATTACTTTTGAAAACAACAACAGATGCTAATTATTATAAAATATCAAAACAACAAAATAAATTATATATAAATTCAATATAAAGTTATTTATTTTATTTACTTTTTTGTTTCAGTTGAACACATCATGAGTATTATTTCGCTGATAGGTTTTGACTGTCCTCCAGAAAGATTAATAAGACGATACACGTTGAGATCTCATGGGTTTTTGTTGTTAAGAGGTAAGTATATTTTATTGATTTTCTAGCTACTGCAATAATTATTTTCGCCACATTAGAATTTCAACAACAGGCTACCACCGAATACTCAGCTACCATATGAGGCGCGGGGACGAAAGCATTGAAAAGATATCATTAGAGACCAATCACCAACTAGATGGTCTGATTAAGTTAGTTTAAGATGCAGAAACACCAAAGTTCTACACAGTTTCCAATATTACTACCGACAGAGGCCGGTGGAGACAATTTGTCCGCTCCAAACTTACACCTTACCATAATCACGATCTTCAGACATGAAGAGAGAGAGAGAGACGATTTGTAATATGATGGTATTACTAATCTCACAAGTACACTTGAAGTATTTGAAATAATTATTGTAGATTAAATTATTATCTATAAAAAATGTTCCAATACTTTTTGCATAAAGCCACTGTTTCTGAGATATAATGATTCAAAAAGTAGGAAGAGTTTTAATCGTCTTAAGCACACGTTTTCGCGCCACCTTTGAGATTTTTCCCTGGCCTGTTCCACGGATCTGTTGTAATTATGTTTAATTTGAAACTATTGAATAATAATATGTCATACCGTCGTTGCGACTTCAAGACCTTCCATGTGTAAAGTTCATCTGTGCGAGATAATCAATAAAAACCGCCTACTGAAAAAAATATAAGGAAACTAAATATAACAAAAGATACAAGTGTTAACTAGAGGGTACTATGCTTTTTACTTTGCTTTTGTCCTTATAAATAAAAAAAGGTAATTGTAGTAAAAGAAATAAAAAACAATTCAACGAGACACATAAGGGGTTTTGGTTGCGCGTTTTGTATCACATTAGAGGTTTTGATGTCAAATGTATGTAATACTCAAACCCAAATCACTTTATTCAAATAGACCGTATCAATACCTTCAAATCGTCAAATTTACTAAATAATAGACATAAATACCATAATAATATGGATATATAAATACACAGTAGATATACAGACATAATGCGACTCTACCACCGCGTCGGAGTTGTTTCTTGCTGAGAAGACCCGGTGAGAAACTCAGCAGTTACTCTTTTAAACTTGTTTATGGTTTAAAAGGAATAAAAATAAAAACACATGATCTTCAATAAATCAGTAAAGTTATGGCATTGTAATTTCAATTTATAGTAGGTACGGGGCACTTGCTATTAGCTTTGGCGCAAGCAAAACACTTTTAACATCGACTGTTATAACCACAGTTTTCTCGTTCGCACTATGGCATTCTGTTTGACTTGACGAGCTTCTTCTTTCTTCCCTATGTGCCTATCGTATTCTTCTTGAGAAATATTGCCCGTCTTATAGCTACAACACGTATCACACTGGTGAATGCCAATATTTTCTTCTTAGCACCTTCGAAAATGTCTTTCTCTAGGAGCAACCATGTAACCCTTTTCAGTACACAATTCCTTAAAAACTGGATTCATGTGAACCTCAGAACGAAAAGTCTAATCAACATGATGTTTTTATAACCTGATCGACAATTATGACCTTAGGTAACATTTCAAGCCAAGTTTTAACATATTTTTTGAAATCTGCGTAACTTCCTTTTTTAGCAATAACGGCTGAGCTTGAATCAGTGTTTTCAGGAGTTTCTTCATTGCTATTTTCCTGAGCGATAATAATATCATTCTTTTTTCACCGACGGAAACTGTCTTCCCTAAGGCATATTGTGTTTATAAAAAAATGCTTACACACTCTAGTGCAATTAGTATCCATTTTATTGATATACATATCGAGGCCACTTTGCTTTTTGCCAATAGGATTACGCTGAGATTTGCACCGACGTCTTATACATCTTCTTACTGCTGATCCTTTAACGAAAGTAATCTTCTCCGCCAAAGTCTTCTAAAATTGTTTATTAATTTTTTCACGTTCTTCGTCAGTGACCAAAGCGCATTGAATTTTTTTTTTAGATTTTGGAAAAACACTAGTATGTGAGCAACGTGATTGCAAAACTCTTTTGGGCCTCTCGATGCACGCTGTCCATTTGCTATCCAACTTTTCATAACCAAGATTCGAAGGCTTCTTTATTACGATTAACAGTGCACGGAAAGTATACAGAAGCAGAGGTACTGTTTTCTGGCAGTGAAATCGCACTAGCATCGTTATCACTATTTTGTCACTGTCCAGACAAGGCAAGATTCTGCGTCTTCTTAAAAATAACTGCCTGTTACTTCGCAAATCTTGCACAGACAATGAACTGACATTTTCATCACTACCAGATACAGTCAATTTATCAGAGAAATCTTCATTAGCCAATGGACAAAGAATCCGCCTCCTCAGTGAAGTTTCTGGAGCCCAGTCTGTATCATCATCACTGTCACCACTCAAATTATCAAAGATCGGTAATGGTGATAGAACTTGCTTTGATTCAGATGAAATACTCGGTTCTCCAGTGGCTTGGAGTAAGCTAATGCTCTGATCAGATGATTTCATAAACTCTTCTATTGTGTTCAATTCTGAACATTGTATGCCGAGATCTTCCGGCATAATCAGTGAAGCACTGGAGCCGCGCTCAACTCTTTCTGGTTCCTCAGAATATCGTCAATATTTTGATGAATAATTAACAACTCAATATCACTGGAATCAAGCGGTTTATTCATTTTTGTAGTTTTCACGCACTATTATGACAAACTTTCGTTATGCAACTTCAAAACTCTAAAGTTATTGCAGAGCAAGTACCGACGTGTCGCGTTACGAAAGCAAACGTATTCGAAAAATAGTGACGTGATCTATGCATCCCTCTCATTACAGTGCAATAAATAAAGTAATATATTGGTTAGTTAGTTTAAAAATTTGACCAATAACAATTTTTACACACACACGACTTAACACATAAGATATTTTATCGTATTAATTTCCCTAAACTGTAAGTTAGTCATACGATTAAAAACTCTCATGTGTAGTTTTAGCACATAAGATATTTTAAATGCCAACTTTGAATGGGCGAGCAATTATGATATATTGAATAAGGTGAATAAATAGCAATTGAAAAGACTTACATATTCACATGAGAGTTTTTGCTTTCGATGGAGCAGCAAAATTTGAAATAAACCAGTGTATGAGATCTTGAAGTCGCAACGACGATACGTCCATAGGCTGCGGTAACCGCTCACCATCAGGCGGTCCGCATGCTTGATTGTCACCGACGTGGTATAAAAAAAGATATTGGCAAGGGTTAATAATGATAAAAGTGGTGAAAATTAAAAAAAAAATTGGCAAATTTCTTCGTTATGTCTCCTCGTTAGTATCAAACAAATCCTCAACTGTTGGTGATTCAACATGGAGCACGTCCGGCCTTGAAAATGTGTACATGCTAGAAAAACAAAACAATCTATTTTTTTTGCAACCATATTTATTATATAAGTTAAGTCATAATACGAGTATGTAAAAAAAAATATGACGATTAAACTCTACCAACATTTTGAATCATATCTCAGAAACAGTGGCTCATATAGGAAAAATTGTATTTGAACATTCTTTTTAAATAATACTAAGATCTACAATTTTTGTCTGAACGAATTTTATGATAAAATAAATGAAAAAATAAAATAAATTTATTTCATCATTAACCATGGTTACATCAATAAACAAGGGTCGACTTCTTCTTTTGAGTGCGGTTAGCACCCGTGCCAGAAGTAGCCACTCTTCCTTAACACACTCATACATACAATGATAAAACTTACGTTTTGCAGGAAATCGCTAAAAACTAGTTTTTGTGACCTTCGACCCAGAATACTTTTTTCCAGGTGTCGAATCGATGAGGACTTTTTAGATTCAATTTATGATAGTGTTCTAAACAATCCTATCGAATTTGAGCTGGGTGCGAATTATGGTAACCTCAGATGTCGAAATTGACCGGATTATACTGCTCCCAATCTATCAGTTGAGTAGGTGATTACAAACTTCAGGTGTCTCATAAACCAACTTCTGGCTGACATGCGGTTTTACCATCTAAGCTCTCTGCAGAATATGGGCCAAGTTTTCAAACAACAGACGATATCTTGTCGTAAAATATTTACCAATCTGTAGAACAAATTTCAGTATTTTGAACTGTTTCAAACACTATCTTTAAACTTTTGCACAATTTTATATTGTGGAATAGTTTAAGGAAATAAAAGCAAAGAATAATAAAAAAGGCGTATATTAGGATTATTGTTATCTGAATAAATAAGGGTTTTTAGCGCCTCCGTGGCCGAGTGGTGACAAGGCCTCGGCGCAAAATCCGGAGGTCTCAGGGTAGTTCCAGGGCGGGTTTTTTTATTATTTTCGTGGGGAAATCCTCATGGAGACCTTGCCACCCGGGACGACGACAAGGTTACGTCGGACTTCTACCAACTAAAACCCCACGATACTCGACCCTAACCCTTCAGCCCTCTCGTGCAACCGCCGTGCATTGCGGGCATAAGCACCCCCGTCCTCAAACCCGCTGGCTACCGCCCAACGCGATAGTTAATGAAAATTTTAATTAAGTATTTTCATCAAAAAAGCCTAAACAAGCAAAGCATTCAATGGAGCAAACCGTTTCTGATTACAAATTTGGCTGTGTAAACATAACGACATCAGACTTAACGGGCTTTGAAACATTTTGTTGAGATGCGAGTATCACTAATCAACAACTTAATGATCTGAAGATTTAAAATTGTAACAACAAAAAATACTTTTCATAAATTTTAAATCATAAAATCAGACAATTTCTGTTCAATGATTACTATTTCAAGGTAGTTTAGGTAAAGTATTTCATAAATATTGGCCATTTTGATATAAAAATAAGTAATAAATGATAAGAAGATAAGATAAGATAAGAAATTCTTTATTGCACATCAAACAAAGTATTAACAAAGGTGTAAGGGGGTCCTCCAACACCTCGGGCCCCAAGCCAACCCCGCCTGCAAGCTGGTGCGCCCTGCTGATTAACGAAGGAGGCTCTGGCGACGGCTCCCCTTCATGGGTTGGGAGGTCAGATGGCAGTCGCTCCCGTAAAGCCAACTCAAGCCAAACCAACATGGAAAGTCAGTACAGAGTACCCGACATGGATAGGGCGTCGCCGGAAAACGACGCGCAGGGGGATCGCCCTACTCCTGTGTTAAGTGGGTTAGGGCTACCGGGCCATGGGCGGGCCCAGTTAAAGACATTAGTCCAGAGGAAGGTCCGCTTCGCATCGTGGAACGTTGGCACGCTGACGGGACGCGCTCGCGAGCTGGCCGATGTGCTCGCCAGGCGGAGGGTGGCCGTGGCGTTCCTGCAGGAGACTCGCTGGAGAGGCAACAGGTCCCGGAACATCGGACACGGCTACAAGCTGATCTACGCGGGTTCTCCTGGTGGGGCCAATGGAGTGGGGGTGGCGCTGTCCGAGGAATTCCAGAATAGTGTCTTGGAAGTAAATCGCGTTAGCGACCGCCTTGTGGTAGTGAGGGTGCTTATCGAAAGGGTCACGACCAATTTGATAAGTGCCTACGCACCGCAGGTCGGTTGTAGCGATTCGGATAAGGCACTGTTTTGGGAGCAAATCGACCAGCTCCTATGCACTATTCCACTGTCCCAAGGCGTCGTTCTGGCGATCTGAACGTTCTTGTGGGTGAACAGTGTGAGGAATACGGGCGTGTTCACGGTGGTTTTGGTTTTGGCAGTCGTAACGCTGAAGGCGAAGAGATTCTCCGGAAGTGTATGGCTGCCGACTTGGCCGTCGTGAACACGTTCTTCAAAAAGAGTCCCGAGCATCTGATCACCTACAAGAGCGGTAGGAGCGCAACCCAGATCGACTACTTTCTCACCAGGAGAGCCCAGATCGGCAAGGTAGCTAACTGTAAGGTCATACCCGGAGAGAGTCTTACTGCCCAACACCGTCTACTTGTGATGGACCTGCGAGTGAAGCCTCGAGGCAAATGCCGGAAGCGCTGCCCGCCCCGAACCAGGTGGTGGCTGCTTGAAGGAGCCAGATCCCACGACTTTGCTGCCGCTGTCAGTGACCTGTGCATCGCAGCGGATAGTGAGTCCGGGCAACAGCTCTGGGATAGGTGTCAGGCAGCTATCACCGGGGCGGCGAGGGTGGCGTTGGGTGTGTCTCGGGGTGGACGTGGGCTTGACAAGGAGACCTGGTGGTGGAACGAAGCAGTCCAGAAGGAGATTAGGGTAAAGAAAGCCCTCTTCAAAGCGTGGCAAGCGTCCAAATCTCCTGAAGATCGCGCCGCGTACAGGGATGCCAAACGTGCCTCTAAACGAGCAGTAGCCAGGGCCAGACGTGACCACTTACGTCCTTTGTACGATAAGTTGGAGTCGTCTGAGGGGCAGAAGCTCGTTTACAAGTTGGCACGCTCGAGAGTCAAAGCGGCCCAGGATATTTCCATGTGCCGCTGTGTAAATGACACTCTTGGTAACCTGCTATGCGAGGACCGCGCGGTGAAGGAGAGATGGCGCTCTTACTTCCACGAGCTGCTCAATAAGCAGCACAAAGAGGTGCAGCCACCTGAACTCCCTCCAAATCAGGGACTAGTGCCCCCGGTAACGCCTGATGAAGTCCAGTCGGCTCTTCGCCGCATGAAGAACCGGAAAGCTGTCGGACCCGATGGAGTCCCTATCGAAGCGTGGAAATCGATGGGTTCTCGTGGTGTGGGCATACTTATCCACCTTTTTAACTGCATTCTCCTCACCGGGAAGATACCTGACCAATGGAGACTGAGCATTATCACGCCAGCCTTCAAAGGCAAGGGCTCGGTGCAGGAGTGCAGCAAATATCGCGGCATAAAGGTGATGCCCCACACCATGAAGCTCCTCGAGCGCATTGTAGACTCTCGGATCCGACAGGAGTGTACAATCTCGGGGTGTCAGTATGGGTTTCGACCAGGTTGCGGGACCATGGACCCCATATTTGCCTTGAGAACGCTCATGGAGGGATACAGACTGAAGAATACACCTCTGCATCTACTTTTCTTAGACATGCAGAAGGCCTTCGACTGTGTCCCTCGTGAGATGATCGGCTGGGCGCTGCGGTCCAGGGCCGTTCCCGAAGTCTTTATTGACATTATCCGGGACATGTACCACGATTCCAGTTCCATAGTTAGGACTGCGGTTGGTGACACGCTTCCCTTCCCTATTACCGTTGGAGTACACCAAGGCTCCGTGCTAAGCCCGTTTCTGTTCAGCGTAATATTAGACGTTCTGTCAAACAGCATCCTAGACCACCATGAGCAACCACCCTGGTTGCTTATGTATGCTGATGATATAGCGCTAGCAGATTCGGACAGGGGACGGCTGGTACAACGGGTGAATAAGTGGAAAAATTCACTTGAAAACGGCGGTCTGAAACTTAATGTGGCGAAGACGGAGTACATGGCCTGCAACACCACAGATACCCAGTCCGTCCGCATAGGCGTTGACGTGGTCGAGCGCACGGACCGTGTTAAATACCTGGGATCTGTTTTAAGCGCGTCCGGGGACATCGACCGCGACGTCAGAGCCCGAATTTCCGCGGCTTGGGCTAAATGACGTGAGGTGGCTGGTGTCATTTGTGACCCCAAAATGCCGATCAAGCTGAAAGGGCAGGTCTATAAAACCATCATTAGGCCTGTCCTTTTATATGGCAGTGAAACATGGCCGTTACTAGAGCGACACAAGCAGGAGCTGCGCGTCACGGAAATGAAGATGCTGCGGTGGATGTGTGGAGTATCACGCAAAGATCGTGTGCGTAACACCCACATCCGCGGCAGCCTTCGTGTTCGTGACATCGCAGACAAGCTGCAGGAGTGCCGCCTTCGTTGGTATGGTCATGTCTCACGGAGATCAGCAAACTACGTGGGCAACAAATGTCTGGCTATGCCACCCCCGCCAGGTACCGGTAGAAGAGGTCGACCCAAGAAGCGGTGGCTCGACGTCGTTAAGGGTGACATGCGTGCCAACAGACTCACCACTGAGGATGCACAAGACCGCGCGAAGTGGGCCAAGAAAATAAGAAAGGCGGACCCTGGGACCCCACACACCAGTGTGGGTTCACAACCGGGATAGACCGCACGGTAGATGATGAAACAAAGTATTAACAAAAAGAGTAAGACACGTAAATCTTAATGTACAATTTAGGCAGTCTTATTGCTAGAAGCAATCTCTTCCAGACAACCAACAGCCATAGGAAAGATGATAGAAAGGGTGAGCAAGTGCATAAATACTAAAGAAATGAAAGTGGTCTCTACTAACACATGCATATAAAATACCAATACATATATTTAAATACTAGTACAACAGCATGTATAAATGAATACTTAACAATATATTAATGAATAAATACATTCTATGTTAAGAACAGGATATTATGAATTCAAATAAAAGCCATTATGGATTAACCAAAGCAAATAAGAAGAAAAACACAGCTAGAAAAAACAGATATCGACGGCGAAGTGCCAATACCTCCTATCTAACATTTTTCGAGAAATTGACTTTTTTATGTCATTGAGGTTATGGTCGTTTTCGGCATTTATTAGCGAAATCACCTATCCTTCTTTTTAAAGGCAACTGGAGAAAAAGAAATGTGGAAATACCTTCTAACTTAATTAACGTATTTAATTTATGACAACGAATAGTTTTTTTCACTTTCTGTAAAATTTTGTCTGTGTTAGTTAGAAGGTATTGGCACTTCGCCGTCGATATGGGGCGTTATAGTGTAAGAAAGTGTGCTTCAACCCTCGTTTTGAAGATGGAAATGGATTGGGACTGGCTAATAGAAATGGGTAAGGAGTTCCACAAGCGTATGGATTGCACAGTAAAGGATTTCGTAAAGGTATGTGAGTAATGAGAACGAAGTTTAAGGAGGAGCTTTTTAGTTGAACGCTAACTTTGATCGCGGGTCGGTTGCTGAAATTTGAATCGGTGTACGATGGGGGCAGCGGATTAAATAGAATAGTGTATAAGTGGATAGGAAGCCAACTAAGCTGAGCTCGGAACTCAGAGACATAGTCATGCCTACTTGCGCAGGCCGAATACTATACGAATGCAGACGCTTTGAAGTCACTCCAGCTTATTTAGAAGAATTTCGGATTTTTGGATCCAGGTAACAACAGTCTGCATAATCTAAAATGGTAAGGAGTACCGCCTGAATAAGCGCAATTTTAGTGGGTATTGGTAAGAAATTACGAAGTCTGCTCAAATACCTTGCTTCTGCAAACATTTTTCTGGTTACCTCACCAACTTGTGTTGTCAAACTTAAAGTGCTGTCGATATGGATGCCAAGATTTTTAACTACTTTACTGAAGGTAATCTGCATACTGTCAAATATTACTGAGGGCAAGGCCTTCCAATCAATCCTGGAAACCATCCACGAACCGCCGACGACTTGCTCCATTTTAAAATTCGGCTCAAATCAGCATTCACATCTTGAACGACGGTGGCAAGGTCAGTATTTGGAGATCGTCTGCATATAGGTGTTAAGAAGATGAGAGATTAAGGGTAAAGAAGTTAATAAAGTTAGAAAAGAGAAGTGGAGACAGAACGCCACCCTGCGATACACCGGCATCAATGCTGCACCATTAGCTATAATCATAAGTACTGAATGTTTTTGATACCAAAAGGAAATTGATATGGCATAACAGGGCATGTAGAAACTATGTGAGCGATTTTATTTAACTAAAATAAATTTACTGAAATAATAACAGTAATTTTTTTTACTCGTATCACATGTAGAAAATTCTCCAATCTACATTTTAAAGTTTTCGCTGAACTTTTTGTGTACGTTGAAACATTAAGATAAAGTACTTTTAATGCTAAATTGTACGTGGACACGACGCGAAAATTTGTAAACACAAAATATTTGACTAGCCTTCATAAATTACAGCATCATATTTAAAAGATATGCACTAAGCCCAACGCCGCAGCACTTCTTCATCGTAATATAAAAAGGTACTCCGGAAAATTACGGAACGGTGTCGCAATATAATATCTCTGTTTCCATATTTTTAATGAAAAGCAGGTGATCATTTAAAACTCGCAAAATAACACCAAGTGAATCTGAGTAAAAGCTGAAATAAGGGAACATGATTTGTTTACTGAGGAATTTAAATTATATTCTGAGTACAAGAAGATTGACTTCGTCGCAAAAAAAAATGCTATGAGAGAGCATTCGGTTTCCAACGAAATTGAAGCAAGTTTTTATTTTGCACAAGGCTATTACGAAAGTGAACTTATTTTTTGCTATGTGAAAGTGCTTTGATGCCGAAATAAACCTTACTGAATTTAGAAATCTTCTACATGATGATTTTTTCTGTAACCATTAACTTTTTTTTTGTAACGCATTGTTTCAGGCATTAATTACCATATTACCCAACTGAAACAATCTTAGATTCTTCGCACTACGAAGATATTTTTTAAAATTAAACTTACTTTCATATGTTCATATACCGTTAAAGGGGTTTGAACCTTTGTGGCGTAGCCAGCCAGCGGCCATTTTGTTTTTTTCTCGATGTTTCCGCACGCGATGAAAGTTGTCTATATACAGGGTGTGCTTCGGCTTGACACCTTAAAAGAAACACCTGCTTGAAAAGGAAAGTATGATGCTGTTGAAGTGACTCATTGAAATTAACATAATAGAAAGCTGAGAGAGTAGTGAAGTTTTTAAAATTGATTAGCATGAAAACGTTTATGCTACTTTTTTTTAAACGGCCTTTAAAAGTCGGGGAAAATACGGTACTTATAACTTTTTCAATTAATTTTTTTTTCTAGAATTTTGATAATCGCTATGAATATGAATATAAATGCTTCAGTATCAACTAAAGTAGTATTCATCAAGTGGTATTTATCAAATTCATCATCAAGTAGTATTTATCTACTAGTGAAAATTATTATCTCAACAGATTGCGCCACAGGGACCGAAAAGTGACTAAAAACAGAAATTTTAAAAAATTCGTAAAAAAAATGAAAACTCCAAAACTACAAATAAAAGCCTAACATACATAGGGGTTAAATTGATAAGTAAGGTACTCAGCTATCACCCTGCTACGGCTTGACACCTTAAAATAAGAGCACCCTGTATAGAAAAAGGACACTCTTTTCATACAAATATCTATAATAAAATGTATTGTGTGTGTATGACACACAACACATTTTTTATGACATCTCCTGTTCGTTTATCCTAAGACATTGTTTTTTCGTTAATGTGCCCTCTATCCAATTATACATTTTTTTTAACGCGCGCGGAAACTTCAAAAAAAATGACGGAAGGTCGCTATGCCAGCTTCCATACAAAAATGTTTAAACCCCTTTGACCTGAGAGCTACCCCCATACGATATCCTATACCCATATTAAATGATAGATTATTTTAGTAAATTGAATACTTTATTCTCAGATGAATACTCCGAATTCTTTGCTATTCCCCTGTTGTGCTTCCACAACATTGCCACGGTGTTATGGAACTTCCAGGATACCCTGGTAGTGCTGATCTGTATGGGACTGACTTCAAGGTATTGCAGACTCAACCAGTACGTCGCTAAAATATGCACAGAAGAAAGAAAAATGGCCAAAGGACAAATGGTTAACATTTATGAATTTATTTTGTTAGATGCATTTATTTAATTTCTTCTTCAAAGCGATCTAAACAACCAAATCTTGTTATGAGACGAACAATTTGTATGAAAAACATACAAGTTGTTGACCGTTTATTGCCTTTAGTTGTATGCGCATTACAATTAATTATAACAAAACTTAATAAGTAGTTTTTTTTTTTTTTTTTAAATTTTATTTTCCATTTATCAACACTTATTTATTTTCACAACATCTGCCAAACTGAAAAACAGTTTGTCGGCAGTAGTTCTCGTGGATTTACATCTACCCATCCACCTACCTACACAAACACAACCACACGTACACATACACTTGTACACACACGCACACTATATTGTCGAAGTCTACTTGCATTACTTCTTGTATTTTGTTTCTGTTTCTGTCACTATAGATGAGACATGTGTCGTCCGCATACATATCGACTGCAGCAATTAACATAGTAGGAACTACATTTTGGCGGTTTTTATTTTATTAGAAGTCTTCTAATATGTTTATCTTTCACCTCACAAAGTTTCAAATTTCAAATATTACTCTTTCTCAAGTTTTCACTTAGAAAAAAGTCGGATATTATCAGAGCGCGCGATTAATACTGTAGGTAGGTATGTTGCGACGCTGTCTGCGGGGTGCACGCGCTGCAAGGATATCTGTGCGCTGCGCGGATCTACCAGTTCATACTTAGCGGTAAGTGAGCATGCTCGTTATTTCATTCTTCCAGTTCATAGAATTAATACAATTAATGCTATTTTAAGTATTGTAATTATGTCTCGGTCTAAACTAATGTTAGATTTAGTGCAGCAACATGTTTTAGCGCAAGATATTCCAGTCCAAACAAATTTAGCCCAACACTCGTGTTCAACCACGTTTAGAAAAAACAGAAATTCGAAGGTAAAAGTGTCTTTAAAAATTTACTTTCAGCTTATACACATTATAAAATAAGACATTTTTACTTTCTATGTTTTTGTAAACATTATTCTCACGAAAGTGTTATAAACTATACTAGGACAGTTAACATTGTAGTATGTGTCAGATCCGACATTGTTAATGAGTTTTCAATTTAGTTTTTGTGTCGGATGTTACATATCCTACATTATTACTTGTTTAGGTTTCGTTAAATATTGTCAGATATAGTATAACCGACATAGTTACGTGTTCATCTCAAATTAGCATCTGTCGGATATGGAACTACTGACTTTATTATCTGTTTATCTTTTGGAAGCTTTCGTTGGATGTGGTAGTACCAACATTATTATTTGTATTTCATAAATAGTGCTAAGATGTATGTGGCAATACTATAATTAATAATTGAATACTACAGTTCTGCATAATATGGCATAGTATATGCCATTTATTATGGCAAACAAGGTAATAGGGATTTACGTTTACTCAACTGTACTAGTAAAAGTAAAAGTAAAAAATCATTTATTCATTTAAGCTTGTACAAAGCACTTATGACATGTCAAAAAAAGTATACAGAAATAATAATAATGAACGTAAATAAAATAGTACAATATTAGTACACATCTTCGCTTCTTATCGAGAAGACTCCGGCAAGAAACTCGATAGTTACTCTTTTCAACTTTGTTTGTTTTACAAAAAATAAATTCAGAGTACAGTCAATGCGAGTAGAAAAAAGAACACAATATTGAGCAGAGGAGCAGATTATTCCTACTATGACCACAAACTTTTGTCGTTCAAGTAATCCTCTACATTATAATAACCTTGTTTCATTAACTTTGCTTTAATTGCAGACTTAAACTTGTGAAGAGGTAGATCAACAAGACTTTGAGGTATTTTGTTATAGTATTTTACAGATTGACCCACAAATGAGTTTCCCACCTTGTGTAGCCTAAGACTGGGAGTTTTCAATTTGTTTTTATTTCTTGTATTATGTTTATGAGTATCACTGTTTTTTTTGAACAGATGCAAGTTTTTGCGCACATACATTATGTTATCTAAAATATACTGAGCATGCACAGTTAAATTATCGATCTTCTTAAATACTTCCCTAAGCGAGTCGCGTGGTCTAAGTTTGTAAATGGAGCGGATGGCTCTTTTTTGAAGTACAAAAATGGTGTTCAAGTCTGCAGCTGAACCCCACAACAGTAGACCATACGACATAACACTATGAAAGTAGCTAAAATATACTAGTCTTGCTGTTTCAATATCAGTCAAGAGTCGTATTTTTCTAACAGCACAAGCAGCGGAACTGAGTCTCCCTGCCAGGGCCGTTATATGCGGACCCCATTGCAACTTAGAATCTAAAGTTATTCCTAAAAATACAGTAGAATTTGTTAATTCTAATGGCTCGTCATTCATAGTTACAATAGTATCAACCTGTCTCACATTGGGCATAGAGAATTTGATGCACTTTGTTTTTTTTGCATTAAGTAATAAATTATTACTAGTGAACCAACATAATACTTTTGAGAGAGTATTATTTACATCGTCAAATGCTTGCTTACCTCTGTCGACTTTAAAAATCAACGAGGTATCGTCAGCAAATAATACTATCTCACAAATATCTTTGACATAGGTAGGAAGATCATTTATATAAATAAGAAAAAGCAAAGGTCCTAATATAGATCCCTGGGGCACTCCCATACGTATGGTGGCACCGGAAGATGCAGTTCCGTTGATACTAACTTTTTGAGTTCTATCTGTAAGATAGGATTGAATTAATTGAGATGAGATACCTGAAACACCGTAATGTCTTAGCTTAATCAGTAATATTTCATGATCCACGCAATCAAATGCTTTTGAAAGATCACAAAATATTCCTACTGCATCTTGCTTACTCTAATCTACTCTATTCTACTTACTGTTCTTTAATATACTAAACTCTTATTATATTATATTCTTTTTTGTCTATAATAAGGGTCGAGATTTTTATTTTGCTTTGAATATATGTATCAATAAGTATCATATTGTTTAAAATCTTGAATGTGCACATTGTATTATTTTATCATTCAAAGGAGAAGAATCTCCACTTACTGAAGAGTTTCAAGAGGATCTTATACAGTTACAAAACCTGCTAGGAGATGTATTCAGTAATAACAACAAAGACCTATCAGAAAACAGTTATTACGCCTTAGATCCAGTGACCTCAAACATTACACTGCTTACCCCTAATTCTGATGTACCTACCGTTGACGCTCGTGATAGTTCTAAGGAGATATTAGACACTACACGGATGCCATCACTTGTTTAGTTACACGAGCAAATCTGTGAAAGTCAATTTTGTGCTTCGTGTGTAGATCGCATTACAATACCACAGGTAGATTATGAAAACATAGGAACACCAGATGGTTGTTCTGAGGTTTCTACTGTCTTCTTACTTCAACAGTTAGTTCCAGGACGAAAGCTTTTAAAACTGATAAGGGAAAGAAATGCCCTAGGCATTTCATAAAGATAGATGATTGTCAGTTCAGAGAAAACTAAAGAAGAACACCGGAGAAACATTTTTTTAAAAAGGGGTAAAGTAATAGAAGAGAAACAGTTGAAAGATCCGTGTACTGATAAATGTCGAATAAAATGTAAACAGAAGCTATCTCATGAAGACCATTTACGTATTTAAAATATTTTTGGTTTTTAGGGGAAAAAGAACTGAACTGGGAGTTTGTCATTAAAAATACAAAAAAAAATCCAAAACGTTGTCAAACTACCGAAGTAACAAAGCATAATAGATAAAACACATTTCAGTATTTCCTTCCGGATGCTGATAAAAAAGCAGTAAAGGTTTGCAAGACTATGTTTCTTAACACCATATCACTAGTGAGTGTCTAGTAAGCACAGCATGGAAAAATTACGACGGTAACACTGTGGTTGAAGAACATAGGAGAGGCCGATATGGGCATAACAAAAGGGCCACACTCAAAACGAGAGAGACAGCTTCCACTCTACAATTGAACGGTCTTGCCGCCATAAATCAATTTGGTATGGTATTGTTTACTTCGGTGGGCCAAATCTGAAGGTAACCCTTACATAGTTAAAGAGGTGAAGCAAGAGGTTATCTTCGATTTTAAAGCGTTGCTTGTTAATAGAAACTGGACGAAAAATACGGCAAATCAAAAAGTTATGTGGCCCGCCATAAAGGAGGTTAAAGTTAAGGCTGAACAGTATGATCGTATAGAGTACAAGAATGATTTAGGTGATAATGCAAAAACAATCATTGTAATTAGAGCGAGCGAAACAGACAACGTTTAGCAAATGAATTTGATTTGAAACGGGCTTATGATGGACATTTACCAATCAATAAAGACAAACACAGGGATTTGACAGACCTTTGTAAAACTGGAATTAGACCCGAACGTTTGCACGATTTTTATTTCAGCTTGCCTAAAACTGATAATAATAATTTAATTCATACCCAAGACGATGATTCGGACTAATTATTTAATCTTTAATTATTATAAAATAGATTATGTACCTGTTAATGAAACAAAGTGCCATGATTATTAGGCTGTGATTAAAGTTATTGTAGGTCTATTAAGGAGTTGGAACAAAAGGAAAAATGTTTTTTTTTTGTTTATTAGATATAAAAATTTACTTGGACAAGATTGTTTATTAGTTTAGTCGCATTAACTTGATTGAAGTTTCCAATTCGTGTTGTTTTTTAGTAGTATATTGTTTAAGTTGTTGAAGTTTTGATTTTTAAACAAATCAAGTAACTGTTTAAAATCCTAATAATTAATCTTTTTATATTAAAAATTATTACTTGCCACAATGAAAGTTCCTGAGCTTTTGCGATTAATGATAGAAGATTTTTTTTTATTTTCCTATTTAGTTTATAATAACTTGAGATTTTTCGCAGTGTTTTAAAAAGTTATTTATTTTTTACTTATCACATTAGCTGCCATGGGGGTCACCGGTGACCCGCAAACAATAGATTTTCTACTGTGTCTGCTTTAGCGGCAGTCAAAAACTTATGGAACTAACTGATTACGTTATTTTGTTACTAACTCAAAGTCGTTTTAATTGTGAGCTGATGATGATAGCTAAGTGGTTAACTCATTTGTTTTTTTACGGGATCATTTGATAACTAAACGAAACATTACTTAGATTGCATTTTGCTATTGCAAAATTGCTAAAAATAAATAAAGGCTTTGGTAACTGAATTTAACAAAGATCAGGCATGTGATAACTCTGTGATAGTAGTGAATAGACAGTCCGGTGAACAATGTGCGATGTCCCACTTCCAACATGATCAAGAATTAACATTCCGATAAATATTGTAGAATGTTCCACTTCCGACAATAACGAAGAAAAAAAGTCCCATTGACTACGATGTCAATGGGACTTTTTTTCTTCGTAAATGTATGTCTCATTTCCGACATAGTAAACTGGTTTTCTTACGGTTAATAACGTAGCATGTGCCTTTTTTAACCTTTTCAACGTATTAATATACCTTTTGACCATCTCATTTCTTAGAGAACTCAAAACTATTACACCGTACCAAATTTCGTTTCAATTTATGGTTTTACTGCAATTTTATTCTCGTAAAATCAGAATAGGGAAATTAGAGCGGCCATATTGAAAAGTAACGATTTTTCACTTACGACGTTGTTAATTGCTGCAGTCGATATATGTCCTGCACCCCTTAACAACATTTGGCATACTATTGACATGCATTATATACCCGATAGGTCCATACACAGAGCCAGTTGGTACCCCAAACTTAATTTTTCCTTCCCTGCTGTTCCTTCCACAAACGCACACTCTAAGCTTTCTATCTCTAAGGTATTCTTTGAACCATGAATTGACTGGCCCCCCTATTCCGCACTCCTGCATAGACTGCAACAAGTCATCGTGACCTAACGTATCGAAGGCTTTTTTAAAGTCAATAAAGACAGCAAAAACAATTTTCTGTTCATTTAGAGAATTATTAATGTCATCTGCAAAATTACATAAAACCGTCGCTGTACTTCTTTGTGGACGGAAACCGTGCTGAGTGTCGTTAATAACATTGTGCTTCTCTAAATATACTGAAATTTGGCCTACAATTATTTTTTCGACTATTTTATTGATCACGTTCAGAATGGCTATGGGCCTGTAATTTGTGAACTCATTGTGGCAGCCTTGTTTATATATAGGTCGAATAACTGCTATTTTTAGTTCCTGGGGATAACTTCCTGTTTGTACGCTTAAATTAATGAAATGTGCAATTACGGGAGAAATTTGTTTTTTTTTTCTTTGATATCCCTTATTCTGATACCGTCCGATCCCGGTGCCTTATTGCAGTCCATGCCATTTATAACGGTCATTACATCATTTGGTAATACCTTTCTAAACCTAAAACTTGAGTCAGTTTCGGTCACATATGTTGTACGGTCTAAAAATGGAGTTTGACAGCGATGTTGATTTTTGATATCTTCTATCTCTTCAGTGAATGTGCTACAGAAACCCTCATATACCTCTGACTCAGTTCTCGTCCTAAGCAGTACATGCTTAGGACCACAGAGTTCAACCACAGAGTCTACTGATAGTTTATTACGCCCTAGCCAGCTATTTACTTGACGCCATATCTTACGCATGTCCCCTTCACAGTTGATAAGGTTTTGTTTTCTGTAATCATTCGTAGCACGAGTAATAATCTTATTTGTGTGATTTCTATGCCTAGTATACTCCAGTCTATAGTTGTTGTTATTTGGGTTCGATTTCCATTTTCTAAATAGCTTATCTTTCATGACTACCATTTCCTTTAAATGTTTATTCAGCCACGGTTGTGTGTTTCTACTTTGAGTACAGGGACTTTGAAAGGTACATTTCTCATAAATATCTTGAAAAATCGAAGCTATAAGACAATACAAATCAATGGGTTCTTTAATACTTAATAGTTCTAGCCAGTTCACTTTGCTTAACATTTCGCTAATCAGTTTGTTATTAAAGCATGTTCGAGGCGATAGGCCCTTTTTTTGCGTGTCTAAGTCAGCTGATAAACCTGTTATGTAGTGGTCAGCGACCCTACTTGTCACTGTGTACGCCCGGAGCTCAATAAACAACACTGCAATCCTTGTTCACACAACATATTTAAGTATTTATTTGAAATCAATTTAACTTTGCTATTTACTCGTAATTAAATGATTTAGCTTTAATATTGTGAGCGAACTCCGCTAACGACATATGACAGAAAGATTGAATATTCTAACCTACAATGTTTAACTTTCAAGATATTGTTCTAGAAAGCAGAAGCAGTAAGAGTGTACACTTGGCGTAAAATAAGAGAGGCTTATGTGAAACAAGCATCTCTGGTCCGCAGAGTAGACCGGTCTATCGGCAGCATCATACTGTTGACTTCTTTTGGGAACTTTTACTTTATTTGCCTTCAGCTGTTTTTGGGAATTACGTAAGCTTAATTTCAGAATCTGAAATACATGTTAATAGTTTTATTCGCTGCTTTAGCACGCAGTTCACAGTTCAGTGTTGAACAACAAATATCACTATACCGGCTCAAATTTTCTGTTTATGGACTAGAATATAATCAAGACGAGTTGTTTGTTCTCTTCCATTCAGTATCTTCTTGAAAAAGCTTTGAAAATGTCTCAAACCAAAAGCTTATTTCACTGCTTCTATATCACAATCATCGATTAAGTATCGTAACTTTGTTTTCGGGACCAATTCTTTGTTTTTTCCTCAGTCAAGGACTTTTGCGTACTGAGCTGATCAAACTGCTCTACTACTTGGTTTCCTTGATGTGGCTCGTCATCAGATTCTCTTGGATGGTACTGGCTGCTGCCGAAGTTAACGTTCAATCAAGAAATGCGTTGCAGTACATTCATGCCTGCCATTCCAAGTGTTACAATATCGAGGTAATCAACAAAAACCATAATAAGCCATAGCACAGATTTTGATAGTTACTACGTAACAGATAAATCACATCATAGAAAATTGTAAATGCGTGCTGTCATGAGACAGGCATATATTGCGAGGGCTATCTCTTTCCATATAGATGTCAGTAGTCTACTGACTTACTCTACGTCGTCGTGTCACTTCAACCGCAAGATTCGCGTACAAATGCTCTACGCGGCTTTTAACAACCAACTGCCAAATAGGTCTAAGAAGACCCGGCAGCTGGTAGGTTATAATTGCGCGCATGTACCTGGAGTGACAGAAGCCTGGCCATAGTAAAATCCGCTCGTTCGAAATTGAAATTATTAATCAATGGAAGGTATGCAATTGAAATTAATAATCAATCAGGCATCCAGCTATTGCTCATGGCCCGGGCGTCTTCTCATGGGGGCCACGCCCCCACGGTGTTCATAGAATGTGCACATGAGTGTGAGTGGGCACCACTGCCACATCGGAGGCAAACAGTGGTTCTGTGGGAAGTATACCAAACTACCACTTATCTTCTTGGTCCAGCGATGAACACAACTAACTCCATCACCACGCAAGATGAGGACTCAATATGTAACCTTCGACCATTATTAGTCATTTAAAGTGCTCATGATGAGGCTCATTTTCGTAGCATGGGCATGTAATTCAATTATGTAATTTAAATCTACTGGAGTGGTAGTAAATTGCGATACTTTAATCTGTTTTAATATAAATTATTATTTTGCCATGTTATTTTTCCAGATAGAAAGACTGCAGAATCAATTGAATAAAGATAACATAGTGTTGAGTGGATTGGGGTTTTTCTCAATAGATAGAAATATTCTTTTACAGGTAAAAACATTTTCCATACTTGTAGGTATACTTATTCATTCCTTCAGGATCAACATTGTAAAATTATTGCTTGAGAATAATATCACAATGTTTATCTGAATGATGAATGACAAAACGAGTACCAAAAAAAAGCTTTCAGTTCGTCTACCACGAGTTGCCACTTTAAATTTAATGTAAATTTATAGTGGCAACTCCTGGTAGACGTACTAAACGTGTTTTGTTTAACTGTATGTTTTGCATGTCCAGTTAGAAAGTATCACGTTGAAACTACTCACTCTAAAGTTTCTGTTTTTTGTTCTCGTTCTTTTCTTTTGTTCATGTTCAAAGCTGACATCGTGGTAAATGAATTTAATCTGATAGCAGTGCTTCACCACAATGCAACTTGTTTACAGATGGCGGCAGCTGTGGTAACATACGAGCTGGTACTGATACAATTCGACGATAAAGGCACTGACAACATTCCCACCAACGGAACAAACACTAAGATTTAAAAGCGAGAAAATATCATCTGTTAACTTAAATGTTCGTTACAACAGTAACAATTTGTAGAAGTCTAAATAAAACAAGTTTTGAAAAATTATGTATTGCTTATGAACGATACTGAATATTAAAAAATAAAATTATAAGAATTTGTGGCTATCTGTTCGCATATTCCTGCATCACGTGAAAAGTACCAGATAAAAATCATAGTAAAGCTTTGAACACTAAATACTCGTACTAAGAAAACCCGAAATAATATAAGATAAGATAAGATAAGATAAACTTTATTGCACAAACAAAATATGACAGTTTCATTTAAATAAATTAGGTGTACAATATAGGCGGCCTTATCGCTAGTAGCGATCTCTTCCAGGCACCTCTACCTTCAGGTAGAGAATCAGGAAGAAAATTATGTGGCGGTGCAAGATGATAAATAAGAGATGCAATAACTAATTTACTATAACATAAAAATAACATACATACAATAATAAACATACATACAAAACCGAAACAAAATAATAAACTTACATACTTATCATACATATCAAATAAGGTATGGATTAACTTATAGGTGAAAGTAAACTGGAAAGAAGGCGATTGGGTCAAAGTGACAGAAGGTAAGCTTTAACTCGGGATTTGAAGATGGGATGTGATTTAGATAGCCTTATGGACACGGGCAAAGAATAGATTTAACATAAGCGAATAGATTTAACAGTAAAGGATTTAGAATAAAAAACAGAGGAATAGGAAGGAAATTATATAAGCAGTTCACCTTTGGCCGGTTGCTGAAAACTGAAACGTAGTTAAAGATATGGAGGTGACCGCGGATCAAACAGGATAAAGTATAGCAATGAAAGAACATGGAGGTCACGACGATGACGTAGCGGGAGCCAATTTAGTTAAGCGCGGTATTCAGAAACATGATCAAACTTGCGTAGCCCGAAGATAATACGGATACAGAAATGTTGTAGTCGTTAAAGCTTATCGAGAAAGTGTTCACTGATATTCACATAACAAGTGTCGGCGTAATCAAGGATCGGCGAAAGTAAAGCCTGCACAACCGCAATTTTGGTAGGTATTGGTAAGAAATTTCTGAGCCTACTGAGTGAACTAGCTGACGCAAACATCTTTCTACTCACCTCGCCACTCTGCTTGTCCCAGTTAAGCGAACTGTCCATGTAAATACCGAGATTTTTCACAACCTTACGATACGGGATGTTAACCCCGTCAAACAAAATGGGTGGCATAGACTGC
The DNA here is from genome assembly GCA_947369235.1 of Udea olivalis. NCBI lineage: Eukaryota > Metazoa > Arthropoda > Insecta > Lepidoptera > Crambidae > Udea > Udea olivalis. Next base: position 19,056,576 of record OX376342.1, read on the forward strand.
CAGTCAATCCTGGAGATCAGTTGCGAGCTAACTACCACAATAACCTGCGTTTTATTAGGGTTTTATTTTGAGGCCAAAGGCTTTACTCCATTCAAGATCTGGGTGACTTCCCGAATGTCGTCAAGGCAACCCTGAGAGTAAATTTGTAAATCATCTGCATATAAGTAAAAAAATATTGGGAATTTTATACTATATGCAGTGTAAAAAGTTTTGAAAAGCTGAGTTAGTAACAGCTTACATCTTAAAAGCATCAGGTTATTATGGTCTGTGACGGGTGGCATTATAATGCACACTGGTGATAATGGTCCTTATTTTTCGAATATTTCAAATGATGAAATAGTGCTAGAGGATCAAAGAACGGGGAACTCTGAATGGTATGTGACAGTTTCTGCTCCAACAGTAATATCAGCTTGGTGTGATCCGGTACCTTCTCTGGCACCACGACAATGCGGCGCAGCCCACGCCTGCCAGAACACTTGAATTTTCAAACTAAAAAATGTGTCAATCCTTCCTCACCCTTACCCACACCATATTCCCCTTTTTTTATTAACGTGGGGAAATCCTCATGGATACCTCGCCGCCCGGGGGAACGACGAGGTTATGTCGGACTTCTACCGACTAAAACCCCACGGTACTCGACCTCACGGTGGCGAGGCGGGGTCCCTAAAAAGTTTCGCAACGCCCCGCCGCCAGTGCTTCTTCGTATTGGGGCCCCCTCCAGCCGACCCCCCAATGAAGGGGAGAGGCCACGGAAGTACCTGGAGCACACAGGTACTTCCGCCGTCGCGGTGAAAGCCGTGCATTGCGGGCAAAAGCACCCCCGTACTCAAGCCCGCTGGCTCTCACCGTACGCGGACCCTACTAGGTCCGCAACCACGATCCACCTAAAAGGTGGATCCGCTGCCGCATCTGGCGGTGCGGCCCCGCTGAGCCGCAGTGCACAGGGGGGGCCAGCCGCGGATCACTGACCCCCTCCAAACGGTTGTGCACGGTGGCTCCCACCTCGCGCCCTAAGGCGCTGCGCCCGTGGGCGCCCCTTTAGGCGGTCAGTGGTAGGCACCATACCACCACCACGCCCGGCGGCAGGCAAAAGGTGGATGGGAAGTCCACTGCACTGCCATGCCTGAGCCCTCTTAGCTTCCCGGTGGTTCCACCTGCCACCAGTACTAAGCCCCCCCGCCACGACAAGGCGAAGGCTCATAGGGGGGACACCATATTCCTCTAACCTAGCGCCTTGCGATTTTACCTGTTTCCAAAAATTAAAGAAAAACTAAAGAGGAAAAGGTTTGAAAGCAAAGAAGATGCACTGGCTGCCTATAATTTCAAGATTTCTGAGGTGCTAAAGAAGAGTGGTCACAGGTATTTTCCAATTGGTTCAAACGTATAGAAAAGTGTAAACGTGCTTATGGTGAATACTTCGAAAAGATCGGTACTTGTAATAAAGAATAAATTTTATAATTTTTGAGTATCTAATTTCTTTTGGCATGCCCTACGGATACCTATTATTTTACATCTCTTGTTTAAGTAATATGTATGTAGGTAGTTACAAACCTACATTGGCTGACACTGACTCCAACAATAACAATAATTGTACCTACATTATAATAGGTTGGTAAAAAGTTTTTTCGCATTTTCAGGACTATACGGCGGATGCATTAACACCTCCTAGCCAAACTCTCTTAATTTTTGCTTAGTGGCTATAGATAACCTCACAGGTCTAGCGTCATCATGATGAAAAACCACATCCTTTCTGTTGATTAATTCCGGCCGCCTTCTTTCAACTTCTATGTATATATATATATATATATAACTTCTAGGTATAGTTTTTTTTAACTTGTTTTTTTTTGTTGGAATTTTTGTTTATTTACTGATTTTCAGTTAATCGGTTCTTGTTCATTTTATACATCGAAAAAGTATCGTTAATTTGCTACTAAGAATTGAAGAGTTCCGTTACTTTGTCATGGGTCCCATAATCAGAACCTAAGCAAACTCTCATTAAACTACTCTTGTATACTGCAATAATATCCTTTCCAATAAAAAAAGAAATTATCAAAATCGGTTGGCGTGATATTGAGTTAATCATCCATTTGTCGCGCATATAGTTTATCTAGATTTAAGACTTATATGGTTTTCTCACGGATGCCACTGTCAGTACTGGACCTGATTAAAATGAGACCACGCAGGAAGCCCTAGCTTTCGAATAAAGAAAGAATTATCAAAATCGGTTCACCCAGTCGAGAGTGATGAGGTAACAAACATAAAAAAAACATTTAGTCGAATTGAGAACCTCTCCATTTCTTGAAGTCGTTTAAAAATACAATTGGCAAAGTGCACTGCAGTGCGGTTTCTCGCCTTGTCTCAGGTTCGATTCCCGGTCTGATCCAGACGCCAAATTTTCTAAATTGGCTCGGGTCTAAATTATCCTTATTTCAAAACTATGCCAACTGGGGGTATAGGAACAGTATTTTTTAAGTTTTTTATATTTTTTTAAAATACTACCTTTCACTATTTTAAGCAACTAATTTGAATATTTTGTTGATCTAGCCGGTAGTTATTTTTTTTTATTAATGTCTAAACTTTGCGAACTCATGACGTCACAAATTTGCTTAGTGTTCCGACATGTGTTTTTACACCGATTCGTGGTAAATAAATAATGAGGAGAACATTACTGATTTACAGCACTTACGGCTGAAACAGAGCTCGCCGTTCATCATGTAGCACCTCACGAGAATGTGAGAAGTAGACTTCAGATACATTTTTTTTGGCCAAGTTCTGAAACCAAGCCCTACCTGAAAGGGTTGGGTTTATGCGAATGGCTATTTTAAGTGCTACTTACTCGTCTGGGCAATGTGCGTAAATTTAATGTACGTATTATTAAAAATAATTTTGTGGAAAAATATTTTTCATCTGGGGGAATTTAAAATCTGCTATCTGGAAAATCCATTAATACCATGCAGTAGAATCACCTAGCTAAAAATCTCACGTATGAAACAGATTGCGTCATTTGATTGGTTGATGAATAGATTACCAACCAATCACGTGAAAGGACGACCCAATAGGTTTCAATTGTGGGATTTCAATTTGATTACCGTCAGGAGTCCAATAAGAACCCCAATGTACTCTTTGCGTACGTTGACAATCTGGGGTTAAATGAATGACCCCAGTTTGCTAACGTATTTAATTAAAAATATCCTAGATCCTTTGCCTTTAAAAATTTTAAATATTTAATTAAGGTATAAAATACAATTACCTGGAAATGGTTTTCGATTTAGGACATGCTTGATACTTTTCTCCTATAGCCAATTACTGTGTTATCTGGTGCATATTCATTTATCTAGTTGATATACTCTCGTGAGTGCGCCAATAATAAATATGCTACGATTGTCGATTGGCATTTCTGAAGAGGGCGCATAAGATCTACTCACTATCCACACCTGACGTACATTGTCAGTGCTCGTTAAACGCCACAACATCCGTGCCTCCGGGGAAATCTACTGTATGAACGGTCCGTTACATAGTGCTTGTTACTACCTGGAAGATACGTTATGAACGCAGTTTAAGATTTTGCTCAAAATAATGTGTGTCGATATTCTTTTGAGACAAGGTTTGTATGTGTGTCACAATCCATCCAAGATTTTTTATTTATTTTCGTGATTATTTATTTATTTAATTAACTTTCTAACTTTCAGTTCTGCCGCACACGGCGCCTCTAGTTCCGGCAGAACTAAAAGTTATAAATTGCTGCAGTTGAAATTTTTCATTCAATTAGTATGGCATCGGCGCATACTGAGAGCTCGAGTCGCCGCATTCAAGTCACAAGCTGCGCCTGTGGCCGCGTTTGGTGGCCAGCGCAACCACTAGTAGCCGCGGCAAGTGATTACGGCTAGTCTAGCACTTAGAACTTGAACTTACTGTACAAACAACTTCGAAAAATCGTATGAAAAATAGGCCATTGACATACTTATTTCTCTATTTGAGGAATTTCTTTTGCAGTTTTTTTTTTAATAAATGTATAACTACTATCTGAGCCAACAACACATTTTTCAGAAATCAATTAAATTATGTTGCATGAAACAAATGTTAAAAACTGAACTATATTATTAAACACCGAAAACACGCTATCCACCGACTACAGACACATAACATGAAAACCAATTCTTAATTTACCAAGCAAACCAAATATACAAACTCATTTTCACCCTATAAACCGATAAAATGTATTAGTTGAAATGGGCCGCCAGTGTATTCACAACAGTTATTTCAGTTACCACCACTTTTTCTAGATTGCACTCCGATAATGGACGTTTAGTGGTTCATAATTGGGTAATTTGACACACTTTGTGTACAATGTAAAGTTTTATTTTCTCCTTTTTCAAATAAATGTTGAGTAGTTTTGTGGTGCCTTTGATGTGTGACAGAAAGTAATTTTCTATACAGAAAGTACTTTTATTTCGGGATTTAGAATTAATAAAGATATTTTAGAAGCAAACCAGTGTTGGAGAAAGAAATAATCAGGTAAGTATTAGTCTATAAATTAATTGGTTTTAAAAACTTTACGCTTATTTTGCCTACTTACATCAAATCCCAGCATTGGCCACATATAAAACATAAATAAGCGGAAAACGATTTACATAAAAATGAAATCCCTTCAAATGGGACCGACTACTTACTTGGGCTTGTCAGTTTAGAATATTATGACTCAGATTGACATGTCAATCTGAGTCATCCCGTGATCACGACTGCTGTAAAGGAGTCAAAACGTCGGGTTGGAAAATGTAAAAATATAAATTTCGCGAGTAGAATCCGTAAAGGTGTTTTCATTTCAATGTGTAGTGCTCGCGTAAATATAAGAAAACAATAGCTATAATATTCTAAACTGACAAGCCCAAGTAAGTAGTCAGTCCCATTTGAAGGGATTTCATCTTTATGAAAATCGTTTTCCGCTTATTTATGTTTTATATGTGGCCAATACTGGGATTTGATGTAATTAGGCACAATAAGCGTAAAGTTTTCAAAACCACTTAATTTATAGACTACGTATTGTCGGGTTAGAAAACGTAAAAATATAAATTCCGCGAGTAGAATCCGTAAGGTTGTTGTCATTTAAAAATATTATAGATTTTGTAAAAGCTGTAAATTGAGATAAATTGGTACTTTGTTTATAGTTCGTGCGTTCGTGACTGAATATCGTTTATTACCCATACAAGTGAAACATATTTTTTCCAATGATTGATGTCTTTGTTTTCGATTTATGGTTAATGGTTAATGTTAATGTGTTAATGGTTATGGTGGTGTTATGGTGGATTTACTCTGTTAATTAATGGAAGTGGAATTTGCAGTATTTTGATATCCGATCAACGCATAAAAACTGATAATTGGCTGTGCGTTTTTGCCGCGACAACAAGCCACTGTGTTGTCGCCGTAGATATTTACGAGTACCATTAGAATACTTAGCTTACTAAGTCTTGTACACATTTCTCCTGTTAAAATATTTAACATAAAAATAAAGCCCATTTTACTCGAAGATAATGCTAATGTAGCTTTACATTTTTTGTCTACATTAGAATTAACACAAAAGATTTTTTAAAAACGATGCAGTCGTTTTTGTGTATATATACAATAGAATCAAAACTTTCCATATACGAGTAGGTGTAGATATGCATTTATCCCTATTTTGTAAATTTCTTGTTAAAAACCAACCAACCAGAGAAAGTTAATCAGAATTAGGGTTATTAATGAAATAAATGTACTAACACATATTATTCCATTTCAGATAACGATAAACTGAGTTACGTACTGATTTAAAAAATGGAAGGTCATCAAGAAGGCGTAAGTTTTTGTGTTAATTCTAATGTAGACAAAAAAAATTATTTTTTGTATTATTTACACAAAAACGGAATAACAATATTAGAAGTTTCTCTAACCGCCAGATGCTAAATTTAGGGGATTAAAAATAAAAGATGGACCTTATTACAATCGCCTAAATCCAGTCAAGTTAATTACCTAAACTGAGGGTAGCGAGCAATTTGTGCCTTGCCGAGGTAATCGATGACTGGTTGGAAATGCAAGATCATAGCGCGAAATTACTCGCTACGCTCATTTTAGGGAATGAACTTGGCAAATTATTAAGGGATTATAATAAGGCCCCAGGCTTTTGGTGCCATGCTCTGCGCCTCTCCACCGTTCGACTAAGAAGAAGCCCTTACTAATGAAATACTTTGCACGTTGTTTTAAATACAAATAACATTTCAAATACAGAAACTTGAGGGAGGAGTGAAGTTTTCAGAAACTCAAATAGAAAGATTGTATGTTTACACTTTTTAAGAACTGTTTATTTAAAATAAGGGTAACTAATTAAATATATTCTTGTGATTTGTCATTTTGTTCAGAACGCTAAAATGTAATTGACATTGAAAAATAAAAATCGAATAATAGAAAATACCTTTGCTTTTAGAAGTTTTTGCCCACACTGTCCCATATTTTCTTCGTTGCCAATTGGTTCGGTATTCCTTCATATGGGAACAAGATTTCTACTTTATGGGCAGTCATCGTCCTGATGATGCTGATGGCTATAGAAGGTGTTGCTGTATGGAAGATCATAAGGGTAGTGGCTGGGTTGGCAGTGCTGACGGATGATGGTCGTAAGTGCAATCATCGATATTTTCTAAAAGTCTTTCGTTTCTGACTGAGTGATTGACCACTAAAAGAGGATTTCCCGAATTTCTCAAGGGAACGGGAAAAAACGGGTACGGTAAAGTCACGGGCAATAGCTATTATACATTTTTTTTTCAAAAAGCTTGTTAAATTAAGAAAACGACTGAAAATCAGATCAAACAAGCATCGTACAAACTTTTAAGAGGACAATTTTGTACACAGAACTAGAGACAAGGGACTTTTTGGAACGTATTTTTCCTTATTTCATTTCAACAAGTGCAGTACGAAGTGGTTAAATAGAATGTTACCAAAAGAAGCAAAACATTAACACTCGTCATAATAATTTTGGCGCAGTTTAGAGGAGGTTCCGGAGGTAGAGGAGGTTGGTAGTGACCAACGCCTTAAATTTTTTCAATGTCTGTGGCGATAAATAGCTGTATTTTGATGATTTTGAACCCTGCGCACCAGGGATGTGCACCGTTTCCGCATGGTTGTGTAGAAACAGTCCACCCGTGACTCGGCGAACATCCCCGACGCGCTACAGTGCCGGGGCAGCCCCATCAGCACCCTAAACGCATTATTATATTGTACACGAAGGGCGCTGTACCGTTTCTATACGCCACCCACAGGCTGCACGTGTAGAAGGACGTACAAAATGCCCTAAATAGGGTAATCTTGACGCCCCTCGAATACCGTGCGAACCTGCGGGCTATCATATTAGCCCTTACAGACAGCGCCCTTCGTTCTCTCTCTAAATCTGCACCGTCCCTCAGGTCACAGGTCACCAAGTGCCCAAGATACTTAAATTGTTCTACTATTTTGAGTTCTGTATTATACAACTTGATAGCAGGTATTGTATCTGGGCACTTCCCTCCGGCCCGAAAGACACCACATACAGATATACATTCACTCTTTTTTACGTTATAGAGCAAACCGTGACCCCGTGTATACCGTTCACAAATACCCAGCAGTTTAGATATACCACAGACAGAGGCACTCAGCAGGACCATGTCGTCTGCGTAACTGATATTATTAACACTAATTCCATTAATATGGCAGCCGACACGAGTCCCGCTGAGCTCCTCTATCAGTGCATTTACGTACAAATTAAAGAGCCGCGTAGTTATATCGATGCTGTGGTTTCCATAATTTCATTTCCACGAATGTTTTACATCACAGAATTGTTTTTTTAAAAAGAGTGTATAACGAGATAACTAATTAATCAAAAACCTAATGGTATTGAAAATCCACTCATTTGACTCTGACTCCACGTGGTCCTGTCTGCCCTACCCCTAGAGTTTAATTCAGAGCTGCAAGGCAGATCGCGGGCTGGAAGCGAGCCGTCGTTGCTGAGCCTGGCAGGCGCAGCCAGCCGAAACTGCGGTGTTGAGCGTAAGCCATCTGCGATGATTAGCACCCGTGTAACCGCCAGAGCCCCGCGTCGCCGGAGCCATGACAGAAGTCATTACATGCAATTCTGTTACTTAGATTGTTACTACCAACCACTTAGTGCTTGAGTCGATTAATATGCGTTGTAAACATATTTCGATAAAAAGTGTAATTGATGATATAAATTCATGTGAAATGTGTAATCGATGAATGGTTGTTCGGGTAACAAAAGCAAATAGGAAAGTTTTTTCGATGAAACGTTATTCGTTAGTATAAAATAGCGTTAATTAGTTATTTTGCGATTTGAAAAAATGTTTTATTGATGTTCATGGAATAGAAATTCGATGTTTAAAAAATCTGTATTAAAATAGAGTCCCGTAAAAAGCAAGGAGGAAGTTCCAAAGTGTTTAGATTTTTTATATTTTTTTAAGATTTGCAATTGTTTTGCAGGTGGCCTAACTGCACGGTTGTCAGGAGCAATATTCTATGCTAACGGCGTTTTTTCTTTAATCTTATCATGGAGGTTTGTAGCTTCGTGGAAGAATCTCTCTTTCTATTGGGGACGAGCCGACTCTGCGGATGGCTTGGACACGCCGGTAGACAACAAGTCACACCGTCGTATGATTACGGTGATATGTTTCATAACGATTTGCGCTGTTGGTAAGTTTCATAACTTGATTTGAAATCTAGAAGGCTTCTGTAGGCGAAAATTTATGAACGTGATTCTTCCTTGAGTTTTATTACTGTACCTACTTAAAGTACCTTGAATTATTCCCGTAGAAAGATTCATCAGTGATCCCCTTGTAAGCAATGTCAACTTCAGTTACTTATTCAAAATTAAAGCACATTAAATACAGGGTGTAAAAAGGCAATTAACGAAGCCGGCGTCTACGCACTCAGACCATTAAACCAAGTCACAGAAAAAAATAATTTCATTTTTATTTATTTATTCATTCTTATTAAATTATTGATGTTTATTAATTAGTGATTAAGTAAATTATTGATGGGAACGAAATTTTTTTTAGGTGTCTCAATTTTAAACTTAAAAACGGACTACGCAATGTAACGCGTGCAACAGACCGCCCCTGCGCTTTTGTGCGGCTGTTACGTATAATCAAGGGGTACGCACGATGTACATTGCGAGTTGAACGTTTAGAAGCAATTTTTTGTTAGGAAATACTTGAAATTTTGATAATGTTTCTTAGGACAAAAATTAAGTAATAATGATTGGAGTTTGATTTCATCAAAATCTTAAGATTGTTTATTTGACTTTGACCTTCACTAATTTGGTAGCTATTGAGTCCCATGTATAGTTTAGAAAGAAAAAAATGGTCCTGATGATGTGCAAAATACGTAGGCGTCCGCTTCGTTAAGGATCTTTTTACACCCTTTAAAGCAAATTGTACTTCGACGTTGCATCCTCGAGATTTATATATTCACTTTGTAGTTCACTCTTACATGTACTAGGCATTGAACACTTTTTAATTTGACATCTGTATACAATACACTCATGTTCCTTGCAAATAAATGATTTGGAACTTAGAACACTTTCAGAGATTTAGTTTAAAATATAACAAAAAATCTAAAACAACAAGTTTGTTGACATTGACGTCTAGCTCCCGCTGACTGACAGGTACGCCGCCCGCGCCAACATCATTCGGTTTTCGTGTTTCGGCATCGGTACTCGTTCCAATCTTATTTCTGTGAAATTCAGTGATAAGTTGATGAAATCATGGGAAAACATAGACACCGTAGGCTTATTAGGGATTCAGAGTATCACATTCGCAAAAAAATTAGGAAACTTTAGCGAAAATTGGATTATAAACATAGTTCGTCGAGTGAGTCAAGTCAGTAGATTTGTTATATTTTGAGGATTTTAACCTTCAGGTACACTATTTTCCATGTTAAAGTGTTCAGACTATAATTTATTGAACAAATAGTCGGATTTATCGAGTTGGTTCTTTATTTCCTCTCATGTGTGAAATCAATTTCTAAGTCCACTACATTTAACCGAATGAAACTTGTTTTCGTCTGTAACCAGTTACCAACATCCTCGTAGTTTATAAACTACTGTTTAGGAAGTTACAAAATAATGAACTGACCTTTTATGAAGCTTTAATTTGCAATGGCATTTACGAAGACAGTTATATATTTTTAAAATAAAAATATAATATTCCACACTCATATAATACCGTGACGCGATTACGGTCGTGCTATAGAATAGAACAGAAAATCATTTATTTCAAGCAACAAATTACTTTACCAAAACTAGTATCGCGAGGAGATTACGATCCATATCATACACGTATATACAATTAAGTGCTGTGACGCGACTACAGCGTAATCAAACGCTAAGGTTATTCTACAAGATGATGAGTCAAGGGATGTATCGCCTAACCCAGCGCTTAGTAAAGTGAAAAAAAAAACATTTATTCATTTAAGCTTGTACAAAGCACATGTCAAAAAAAAGAAAAAATATATAGAAATGATGTGCCGCCAGTTGAGACAATTAACTTATATGAATCCGATTCAAGACACAGTTGATATTATAGACACGGCCAGTACACCATTAGATAAACCAGTAAAGCCTCCATTTGATTACCCTCAGAATTTCTTCAGTTTATTAAGTTAAAGATATACCAGCTGGGCCAAAGATACCTGAAGAGGTAAACGTTGGGGAAGAATATTGCTAGAGGTTTTGAACAAAGATCAATAAAAGGAGCTCTTGGCAACCACTCTTAAACCACAGAATTTTCAACTGTTAAAGGCCCCTTTGCTAAACCAAGGAATTGCATCAGTAATGACCGAGTCTGCTAAGAATAGAGATAAACGCTTAGAGGGAACTCAAAACCATCGTGAGGGCGGGGACCGCAGGTGTAACTACATGACAAAAATACAACTAATCGAAGAATGCTCATAGTTCCAACTCTTGATAAGAAGTTTTTAGCTATGACACGAGATGTGAAAAGATACTCTTACTTCTTCGGAGAGAATTTGGGTGAAAAAACCAAGGCGACCAAAGTAGCTGAGAAATCGGGAATACAAATAAGAAACCCTACCAACGGCACAACCATCCACGAGGGAAGTCTCATGCATGTTTCACTAGTTCCTGGCTTTCAATCACAGACGATCCAATGGTCTTGCAGTATATCACTGGTTATAAAATACCATTTACTGGCCCTGTTCAGCAGAAAGTTTGACCCACAAAGCCAAACTTTTCGGAGGAGGAAGTTAACAAGCTACTTTTTAGTATTACCGACTTAAGTCGATCTGGGTCGGTCATTAAATGCGATGAAGACGAAGACCAGTTCATCCCACCTCTTTTTTCTTATAAGATAAGATAAATAATCTTTATTGCACATTGCACAAACAAACAAATACAGCAAGTTAAACAGTAAGTAGACATAAAATGTACAATTTAGGCGGTCTTATCGCTTTAAAGCGATCTTTCCAGACTACCTTCTGAAGAGAGACTTGTATAATATAACGAGTAAGGCTGTGCAAAAATAAAGGATAAGTAAGAGATATTTAAATAATAAACTAAATGAGTTGTGTTACAAAAAATACATATAGGTATTGCAATAGGATCTCCAGTTTCCATTTTTAAGGACTTAAAAATAAAGGATGAGACACAATAAAATACTAGGTTACAGAGAGAGGAAGTATGATTTGACTTGGGATTTAAAGACATGTAAGGACTGAGATTTGCGGATGGGTAAAGGTTAGGAATTCCACAGACGAATGGAGCGAACAACAAATGATTTGGAATAATAGGAAGTGGAATGTGAGGGGACTGTTAGATGCAGTTTCCGACAAGACCGCATGTCTTCACTTTTGGCAGATTGCAGAAAGTGAAATAGTTCCTTGAGGTACGGAGGTGAAAGGGGATTAAACAAGACAGTGTAGAGAAGGGACAGAATATGAAGACTTCGGCGAAAACGTATTGGAAGCCATTTACGCAAACCGTAAATAATGCGTATGCAGAAATTTTGGAGGCGCTCGAGTCTATTGAGGAAATTTTCACTAATATCTAAATAACAACAATCGGCATAGTCTAGGATTGGTAATAGCAGAGCCTGCACGAGAGCAATTTTGGTGGGTATGGGTAAAAAGTTGCGGAGTCTACTGAGGGAGCTTGCCGATGCAAACATTTTCCGGCTTACCTCGCCAATCTGTTTTTCCCAATTTAATGTACCATCATATATCTTATACCTAAAAGTGGCGGCTCGTCTAGATTTATTCTTTATTCTAAATCTTAAAAGTTGAAACAAGTCTGTTAGCACTCACCATTTCAAAATGAAAGACATACGAACGGCAAACAAACCAATACCCGAGATGCTTCATGGCTAATATTGATCTCAAGGACGCATAGTTTTTCGTTCCTATTCACGATGATTATAAGAAGTTTTAAGGTTTATTTTTCTTTACAAGATACTTATTTCAATGGTAAGCAGTTCTGATCAAGTTCTGCACCATATCTCTTGCTGCTGAAACTGGTCGCAAGAGATATAGGTTACTTAGTTGTTATATATCTTGACGATATTTTGTGTATCGGCAGAAATTACGATATCTGAAAAGACTGACCTACCTAGGTTTTATAATAAATTTAAAGAAAAAATCGAATTTAGAACCCAACAATATACAGAAGTTCCTAGAATTTGAATTAAATTCTCGCAATGTGTGCAGAAAAACTAAAACATTCTTGAGAAAATAAAATCTTTTCATAACAAAAAGATCGTAAAAATACGGGATTTTGCTAAAAAATAGTTTTTTAGGTACAATAACTTCAGTTTGTCCATCAGTATGTTTTGTTTGGCTGAGGCTGATGAAGAATCTTGGCGCATTATTATCGATACAGAGTGGGACTTATCACCATCTGTCTTTAAAAGTATAGTAAATTCCTTCGGTGAATTTGACATAGATCTTTTTGCCACACATCTAATTGCCAAATGCCCTCGATACGTTTCTTGGAAAAGAGATCCTGATGCCTATGGTATAGATGCATTTACTTTAGATTGGAGCCGCTTTTACTCTTTTTTCCGCCTTTCTCACTCATTCTAAAATGGTTGAGAGGTATAATTGACGATTAAGCCAATAAGTGCTCGATAAGTGCTCGTGTGCCATACTGGCCAAGCTTGGTGGTACCCTCTTTTAAGGGACCTCTAAATTTTACCTCCAATTTATTCCGGCTCATGTAAAGATATGGTTTTATCTCCTTTCAGGACTCAACATCCCCTTTGCAAGAAGCTTACCTTGGTTGTACAAATTATAAGGAAGGCATTTCAAAAACAATCATCAAGTGATGATTCAATTAGCATCATGACCTCATCATTATCGGCATCCTCGCTAAAGCTATCTAAAAAATGGTGGAGTTATTGTCATAGCAAAAAAGTTTTTTTTTTGTAGCCCCGTTTAACATTTTACTTCAGTTTCTGTTTCGGAACAATTAAATAAATACGCTGCTGGTTTTTCTACCTTAAACACATACGAGTACCATTCAGCCCTGGCAATAGTTTATGGTTAACAGTTTAACAAAAAATATTCGTTTCAAGATTTTTTAAAGGCGTTTTCAGGACGAATCCATGTCTTCTAAAATAGGCTACAACTTGGGATCCAAACATTGTTCTGGATCACTTAAGAAATTTATACCCTAATGAACAACTTGACTTGGAATTGATTATCTACTCATAAATTAGAGACTCGCATTGTCAACAGCACAACGAGTTCAGACGTTATCCATAATGCGGCTTAGAGATTTTATCTCTTCAAATATTGAAATTCTTAATGATGATGCAACACAAAAAAATTAGGAAACATAGGTCAGATGCTATACAAAGGATTTGCGCAGAGCGTGCCAATATGGAGCGTTCAACATTTTCACGAGCTATCGCAAATCATTTGGAGTTGTAAATTTTGTATCTATTAGTTTTTTGTCAGTTGATCCACAAAGATTTTGAATTATAAATAATCATTGAGAATAAACATTTTGTTATAATTGTGTACAAATAAATTACAACCTGGTAGTTAATATTCATATCCATACTTCCTTGCTAGCTAGTCACGCTTAAACTGCTGAACATAGGATAGTTTAAACAGAAAATCTTCCCATAAGGCGATAAATAGAGTGTGTGGAGCTCGTTAATATAAGCCGGTACTAATGTAATGTTATAATAATAAAATATGTGAGAGTACATACAGTACAGATCTACTGGATTTATCGGTGAAATTCGACAGAATAATTAGTCGGATAAGAAAAGTGTAGTTGAAATTAACATCGATAAGTTGGTTTTCGGTGAATCGTTACATCGGCAATAAGGCATCGATCATTCGAGTAATCGATCAACGGTTTTCGTTGAAATGAAAATCGGTAATTTGAGTTTCGATTTTACGTAGCGAACCCGCATTGTCGTGGTGCAAAAGAAGCTGCCGGATTCCTGACTTCGGTCACTTGTCACACCACGCTGATATTACTGTTGGAGCACGAAATGTCACGTACCATTCAGAGTTCACCGTTCTTTGATCCTCTAGCACTGCAGTAGCAATATGACCCGTTTTGCAGAAAAACGAGGCGACCATTTGCTTCTGTATTCTTCGTGCACGGCGACACATCGTTGGAGTTGGTTCAATTCCCAGTTCTCGCTCCAGCTTTACATACGTATTTTTCGACTGCACGAACGTTTTCTTGTGTGACTGCGGTTGGCGGCCGACCTGTCTTTGCTTCATCTTTGAGACATCCCCGTCCTCTTTTAAATTAAGCAAACCAATTAAATACTGTTGCTCGTGAACAAGCAGACTCACCAGAAGTAGTAACTAAAAGTTCAAAACATTCTTGAGGCTTTAAACCTTTTTTAAAGTCATAATAAATCATAGCGCGAAAATCACGTCAACTGAGCTCCATTGCTGCAAGCGAATTCCCGCCAGATTTTCAAAAAAATTATGCTCATTCAAATGAAAAAAAAAATGTGTGTTCTATTTTCAAATATATCAATAAACAACCAGCCTCTAAGATGGTATCAATCAAATGAGTAAAGAGTATTGAACTTATTTTTGCATACCCCTCGTAGTGTTTATTGCAGACTCTTTACGACGATTCGATATAACCTAATTATAAGAAAAAATTGAAATGTCTACTTAATGAAGATTTTCGCAAAGTTGGTGTTCTAAACATCTACTAATAACATACATAATTAATAATATAAACCTCGAGGATGCAACGTCGAAGTACAATTAATAGTTAAACAAACTTACCTGAAGTGAAGTTTGACTACAATTGTACTCCGAAGAGATTTATATTAAGACCCACCCATCCCTAATTGAATTGAATTATCATGAAATAATTTTCTGACACTTTCTTTGAAAACGAATGACAGGGCGGCGTACATGTCAGCCAGCGGTAGCTAGACGTCAATGTCAACAAACTTCAAGACAAGTAAACTTTCTTGTTGTTTTTTAGGTTTTTTATTTTATTTTAAATTAAATCTCTGAAAGTGTTCGATGCCTAGTACATGAAAGAGTGAACTACATAGTGACTATTTCAATTTCTTTGGATGCAACGTCTCGTACAATAAAATTGTAGTCAAACTTCACTTCAGGTATGTTTGTTTAACTATTAATTAGCTTTTTTTGGCCCAGTTGAATGACTTCTTCAAAAAATCAGAGGCTTCAATAAAAAAACCATAAAAACAAATTAAACTGTTTTATTTTAGTGGAACATTCTCTAAGTATGGTTTCTGCTATTGGTTTGGATAGCCCACCACTGGAGTATTTTAGAAGATACATTTTAGGTTCTCATGGATTTTTATTAAAACTGGGTAAGTGATAATACCGGTTGTGTTTATATTTGAACATTAAAAAACTAACTGAAAATGTCGTGTTTTTATAAAATTTAAATACACATATATTTTACAGAAAATTACAGTTTATGGACAGCTATACCCATTTTCTTTCTGAGTAAGATAGCGACGATTTTGTGGAACTTCCAAGACTTAATAATCATCCTGATAAGCATGGGGCTTACTTCGCGGTACCACAAATTAAATTCTTATGTAAATTTTATCGTGAGATATGAAAAATCTGCGCGAGATAGAAACAAGGTTAGTGGGTACGTCATTTAAAAAAAGTCTGCATGCTCTTGGTGAAATAAAATCACCAAAGGAATGAAATAAAATAAATTATTGCTGAAAATCAGGCACATTTTAATAATTTATTAATTTTATCAATAATATCTTTTATAAGTAGCACTTGAAATTAACGGTGCAGAACGGTAAGGGGGGGGGGACACGTGGGCGTTCGTTAGGTGTTGGGTCATCGTCCAATAAGAATCGTCGAAATAAGAGCCGGTCTACACTCTAAAGGTTTAATCAGTTCTATTCTGTTAACAAATAACTCAAAATAACACTCAGTAGCACTGATGCAAACGGATTGCCTTGGAACGCGGAGAAGTCTGATAGAGGTTGGCCACACAACCACACTGCTCGCTGCCTCCATCGAAAGTCCCCGCCATTTGCCGCAACGCCACGCGCCCGGCGCTGACAGCTGACACTGACATTACACTGACAGCTAACACTGACAAATTACACTGACAAGACAGCTGCCAGATGACAGCCGCCAACCACAACAACCGACGCTGCGAACCCCAATATCCGAATACCCCCAAGTAGATTACAACTCGACGTTCTGTTGAGCAATCACGACATATTATATAACAAGCTAGTTATTATTTGGTTATTTCTGCATGCAAAATGATTTTTATTTAAAATACTAGCTCTCCGCCAGTGGCTTCGCTCGTGTGGTCTATCTCCCTTTAAAACATAGCCTGTCACTCGCTGATAATGTACCTCAAAATTGGTTACATATTTTTAAAAACATTATAGAAAATAGCATCTTTTTGTTTTAGAACGAAAAACACATTCAGAGCCAACTATGGCGGCGTATCCGTGAAGCGTACGTTCGGCAAGCAGCACTCGTGCGCATGGTCGACGCCAACATCGGTGGCCTCATACTCCTGTCTAATGTTAATAATTTCTACTTTATCTGTTTACAGCTGTTCCTTGGTTTGAAGTAAGTATTTTTTTTATTATTGAGCAATTTATTGGTGGCTCCCTGATATTGGAGAATTTAACGTGATATATGCAAAACATAACAGAGGAAAATTGATTTTTTTTATAGTAATAAAATCATCACAAACATCTTATTTGAGAAGATTTCTAGCTTTTAATAGGTCAACTTAAAAATTTATCAATTATTATGACTTATCAAGTACAGCCATAAACATTCACCCACTTAAAACAGCATTTTGTTTCCAGCAAAAGCCAAGGTTCTTTAATGAACAACCTCTACTACTTCATATCGCTCGGCTGGCTGCTCTTCAGAGCATGCAGCGTCGTGATGGCTGCAGCTGACGTGCACATACATTCTAAGCAGGCAATGTCGTGTCTGCAGTCATGTCCTGGGGCTGAGTATAATATTGAGGTAACTTAGTTGTGCAATGTTGAGGCAGGGAATAAGGTTTGTTCCCTGCTGTTAGGGGTGTAGAATACTGCCGAAGTATCCCTGCCTGTCATAAGAGGCGACTAAAATGGCCCTTGGGGTCGTGAAACGCACGCAGGGGGGGCCTGCGTGTTTTTTGATCTGCGATCCCGAGGAACACGTAACGCATGTCTGCTGACACAGTGGTCTGTTTTATCGTGTACTGCAGTTGAGCTTGCTTCTTCCGAAGCTGGGCTGCCAGGCGGCCTTGCGGGCTGAAGGGTCCCGAAAGGAGTCTCTCTCTCTGGGGATCCCGGGTCCCTTCCATTCTGCGCTGAAGACGATCATCGTCAGGTATAAGTAGGTAGGTAGGTCTTTGTTTTCCCAGGAGTTTCGAGTCCCACATATCCCAGGTGTCCCAAATGCAGGGCCCTGGGAAGGCCAAAATGCATTTCCTGACGCGAAAAAAAGGTGTAACAAACACATAAATTTACCGCCAAAAACAAAAATTTTAACAAAAAAAAAAACCAACTTAAAAAAAAACTATTCCAAAACAAAGCACTAAAAAGTAAGGAAATAATTGCTTATTCTTCTAAAACTTATACGATAATATAATGTAGGTACAATTATTGTTATTGTTGACCAATGTAGGTTTGTAACTACCTACATACATACGTAATAAGTACGTAATAGGTATATTGCTAGGTATATTGTAGTGTTTCCTTGGATGACACCGACTCCAACAATAACAATAATTGTACCTACATTATATTATCGTATAAGTTTTAGAAGAATACGCGATTATTTCTTTATATGAACCGTCTGATCGGAGAGCTCAGCGGCACCAATGTTGGATGTCATGTTGATGGTGTTTGTATGAATAACATCAGCTATGCCGATGACATGGTGCTGCTGAGCCCATCGCTTGGTGGTCTTAGGAAGCTCTTAGAGTTATGTGAATCATACGCAATATCACATGGGCTTAGGTATAATGCAGAGAAGAGTGAGCTTATGGTTTTTAAGTCGGGTACTAAGACCTATCTTGACATACCGAACGTCTCACTCTGTGGTACGCCTCTGCGCAGGGTACATAAATTTAAATATCTGGGCCACTGGGTGAAAGATAATTATGACATCGAGAGGGAACGCAGATCGCTGGCTGTTCGCTGCAACATGTTGGCTCGAAGGTTTGCAAAGTGTACAGAACCAGTCAAAATTACGCTTTTTAAAGCATACTGTCAAACTTTTTACACTTGCAGCCTGTGGGCTAACTATACGCGGCGGGCATATGGCGATCTGCGAGTCCAATATAATAACGCATTTAGGGTTTTGTTGGGGCGGCCGTGGCGATGTAGTGCCTCAGGTATGTTTGCGGAGGCGCACACGGATGATTTCTATGCTATCATGCGAAAGCGATGCGCCTCCATGCTACTCCGTCTCCGTGGCGCTGCCAACGGGATGCTAAATGTGTTTGCAGATAGGTGGGACACCCCACTAATGTGCCGTTGGGTGCAGCTTCACACTAGGCTGTTGTAATTATTAAATTGTATCTTACTAACACTACCTCTTAAGATTAAAATTGTTACTAATAACATATGGACAGAGGTCTGAAATAAATGAATATTATTATTATTATTATTATTATTATTTACTTTTTAGTGCTTTGTTTTGGAATAGTTTTTTTTGAAGTTGGTTTTTTTTTTGTTAAACTTTTTGTTTATTTCTTGATTTTCAGTGAATAGTTCTTATTTATTTTATACATCGAAAAAGTATCGTTCAATTGCTCCTAAGAATTCCAGAGTTCCGTTACTTTGTCATGGATCCCATAAGAATCATTCCTTTATGATACACTTTCCTCGTAGATACACTTTTGAGAAATCCCCGCTTTTGTTCCTATAAGATACACTTTTTTTAAACGTTAACAGTCTTTCCTCGTAGATACACATTCAGGTATAGTTGTGCAATAAATTATTAACTAATATATCGGCAATATGGTTGAATGAAGCCTCTAGTCCTACTCGTTATTGTAATGAGCATCGGAAAAACAAGTGAATGCCGTAAAAACAAATGAACGTCGAAAAAACATGTAATGTATGACTTAGTACATAAGGGCAACAATTGCCATAATATAATATAATTATTTTATTTAAATACTTATCTACTTATATGTCATATCTGTCCTCTATGCTGAACTGGCTAGTAAACAGGATCACTGGCTAGGACAGGAGTTATAAAACATCAAAAGATTGACATTTCTATTCAATCATTTCATTTAGGATATAATTTCAGTTATGGATCATAAATTCTAAGATGGATAGTGCAGGGTGTAGTAATTCATCACCAGAAATTGTGTTTGTGTATACTAAAAAAGGCAAGGACGCCATCATATGAGCCGGATTTCGATACATACCTAAAAAGCTGACTAAGACCGGGTCTACATTATGGCGTTGCGAAAATAAACAATGTAACGCAACGCTAACATTAGACGGCGACCAAAAGGCAATAACGCGAGAAAAGCCACATTGTTGTGAACCAGATGTAAATAAAATGGAGATTGAAAAAGCTGTTGACAAATTAAAACAACAAGTATGCCAGGACTTGACTCCCATACCTTCATTGTACGAAGAATGCATGATAAAATTTAAAGAAAAGGAAGAGTTTGTGGACGTCATTCCGGATTTCAAGAAAATAAAAATAGGTTATTTAACGCGAGGCTCAAGTTTTTTAATGCTACAAAATCAGTTTTCAAGAAATTGAAAGACGTTGTCATACCACAAAAGTTAGACGATAACTTTTTACTTTTTCAAGATGGTTCAGAGGACAAAATTATAGTTTTTATGAGTCAGGAATCACGGGCAGTTGTATCGACAATCAAGCAAGTGTTAGTTGACGGTACATTCAAAAGCATCACTAAACCGTTTTACCAACTTTCACAGTCCACGGTGTGTTAAATGAAGTGGAATCTGTAATTGTACCTTTAATATTTGCTTTCTTGCCAAATAAGGAGGAAAAAACATATAAAAGATTATTTTCATTATTAAAGGAACATTTGCCAGATTTTAAACCTGAGGTTATCCAGAGCGACTATGAAGTTGGTATTATGAATGCTGCCAAGACTCTTTTTCCTGCAATTGATTTACGCGGATGCCTTTTTCATTACTCCCAAGCATTATGGAAGAAAGCTAAAAAAATTGCTTCGATGTCTTAATTACCATTAGAATATTTTCCGGAAGCAGCTAAGACAATCAAAGATATTTCAATTAACGACGAACGCGTTACTCAGTTCCACGACTACTTCGTGAAACAGTGGATGAAACCGGACAAAATTTCTTCCATATGCTTTTATGGCCAGAGACATCGCACCACAAATTCAATTGAAGGATGCAGATGATTTTATAATAAAGTACTCTATGGAAGGATGGCATAACCGATTAAATAGAAAGGTGGCAGTAAAACACCCAAATTTATTTTATTTACTCAACATATTAAAAAAAGAAACAATTTGTCAAGAATTTCGGATGATCCAAGCCCAGGTATATTATAGCGATCAGTGCACACGAAAAAAACGTGATATTCAAATAGATTCACGCATTAATAAAATTGTAAAGGATCTCACTGATGACAAAATTGATATTGAACAGTGCCTGAGGCGTCTCTCATTTATTTTACAAAAAATGTTTACAAAAAAAAGTATAAATTGACGTATAACGGTTTAAGCTATTTTCGATTCTATGACATTATTGTGTTTTGCTCATTTCAAGCAATATTTTTGTTTTGTGTTCTTATGTTTCGATTTTTAAGAAAATGACAATTAAGTCCAAAATTGCGTAAATTGTTGTTTTAAGTTTGAATATGCCTGTCCACACTTTTTGTTTTTACGAATGTCATTTTTATTTTGTTTCAACTTGCAAGTATTAATAAATGTGTCCGTTCACATATTCTTTTGTTTTTCGAGTGTCATTTGTTTTATATATTGTTTTTTTTGTTACAATAATCAATATAGCCTATCAATCAATCACATTATCTTTGAATTTTTTTATTTCTAAAACTTGCAGTAATACTTTTCTGGTTTGCTGTACTTGACCAAAGTGTATCTTACAGGAACAAAAGCGGGGATTTTTCAAAAGTGTATCTAGGAGGAAAGTGTATCTTAGAGGAATGATTCCCCATAATCAGAACCTAACACTCATCAAACTACCCTTGAAGTATATCCTTTCCAATAAAAAAAGAAGATCGAAATCGGTTTGCGTAATAATGAGTTATTCGTCCATTTGTCGCGCATATGGTTTATCTAGATTTAAGACTTATATGGATTTCCCATGGATACCACTGTCAAAACTTGACCAAATTAAAATGGGACCACACGGGCTGCATCAGCTTTCAAATAAAAAAAGAATTATCAAAATCGGTTGGCGTAATATTGAGTTACCCGTCCATTTGTCGCGCATTTTGTCTATCTAGATTTAAGACTTATATGGATTTCCCATAGATGCCACTGTCAGAACTGGACCAACTTAAATGGGACTACACGGGCACCATCAGCTTTCAAATAAATAAAGAATTATCAAAATCGGTTGGCGTAATATTAAGTTATTCGTCCATTTGTCATTTGTCGCGCATTTTGCGCTTTTCTAATGGATGCCAAATGGGACCATTCGGGAAGCACCAGCTTTCAAATAAAAAAAGAACGATCAAAATCGGTTCACCCAGTCGAAAGTTATGAGGTAACAAACATTAAAAAAAAAAACACAGTCGAATTGAGAACCTCCTCCTTTTTTTGAAGTCGGTTGAAAAGGCAGAAGCCACGTCTTTTCACTTGTTACACATTTTAAGCTTTTATGTTGTGTTTGGACATAAGTATTTTCTTTTGCATATTTACTCGTAGATATTTAAGATACTTTCCTTAGAACTAATTTTAGGTCTATCGTTGCAGATTTAGTTGCATTTTTATTCACTAGCAGCGCTGTCACGAAATGTAATACAAATATTTAGCCACAGACGCTAGAAACTCCCATCGGTGTCAACACAGGGTAGGGGGGTTACGGGGCATAGTGCCATTTCTGAAAAGCTTGAAAACTGTGCAATCTTTCTTAAGTTTCTTGTAACTTTTCTTGTAACTTCTAACTAAATTAAACTCTTTTATTTTTTTACAGATTAAACGATTACATAACCAGTTGACCTATGATCATGTAGCACTAAGTGGCATGAAATTGTTTTGGTTAAGCCGGGAAACACTTCTACAGGTATGCTGTTGCTCTTTACCAATTTAATAGTTTTCTTCACCACTCTCACTCAACATTCTAATTGCAGTAAAGTGACCTTTGAAAATGCGTAATTGGATATATTTTTGCATTATTTTATTTTTATCGAAAGAGTGTTCCGATAGCTCGCTAAGATACCTATTGCAATTTCAAAAACATATTTTTTGGAGCGTTTTGGACAAGACGGACGCAAGTTAGTAACGTCACATCTCTCTGCTTTAGTTGGATTACTATGCGTTCAGCAAAATATTTTTTCCAACAGGTATATTTTTTTTTTTATATCGCCCGTCAACCTCACTCCACCTGATGGAAAGCGGTTGTGAGGTCCAGATATGAGGTTGGCAAGCCCAGTCATTCAAACGAATCACTGGGCTGGCCATCCTCACCTTGGCCTGCAGAAATGCCTTTTCACGCCCCGCTTGAAGAACCCGGAGGAAGGAAATAGAACTTTATGAGGAAGGAAACACATGTGCTAGAAATGTGCTGTGTGTATTCAATTTTGCGTCTTTAAAGATCGTTTCTTCACAAAAATTCTTATGGTGATGACTTTCGATGGCAGTCTTAATTTTGGGAGTCATGTTGCAAAGTGTGCTAGAAATTGTTTCTTCAGCTAAAAGCTAATTTACAGAATGAGACCCTACCTTAGTGAGGAGATAAGGATCACATTAGGTGAATCTTTAGTCTTATCTAAATTTAACTATTTCGACACAGTGTATGGTCCATGCCGGTCGGTCAGGCTCATACAGGGTGTCCAGAACGCTGGTGCACGATTTTGCTTCAAAATACCTCCTAGACCTCATGTCACACCCTTCCTTAATTCCGCAAGCATGCTAAAGATGGAAGCCCGTAGAAAAAATCATCTTGCCACTTTGAAGTTTGGTGTGGTTAGCACTAGAAAGCCCAAATACTTGTAGGAAAAGCTGGTGTGGGCTCAGGGGAGAGACGGGTGTCCGAGAAGGGCTTGTACTCACATTTATGTGACCCAAAGGCATCGCACTATGGCGTTCCGGGGTCTTTTAGAATCGCCGCTTCTCGGTGCTGGAATGACCTTCCCCCACCAATGCGCGGCCTAAAAACAGTTGCAATTTTTAGGAAAACTTTAAAGAGTCTTTTTATTTTGCTACATAAATCCGACCCACAATACAGCCATCAACTTACTTCAGGTTTTCCCGCAACGCGCAATCACTTGAGGGGGTCTACTTGGCACTAATAAACCTTTTTCCATCTGTTCTGTACGCGGCTGGTTTGGCACAAATGTTGTCATTGTGACACTGACAGTGACAGTCAATAAAATACCACAGATTCACAGAGATTTCCCAGATTTCTCTACTTTTTTTAAATATTTTTTTGTAATTTCTTATAATTTAGATGTAGGCTCACTCCACTTTCACTCACACTTACGTCCACATTCATGCAGACTTTCTCAGTCCACACACATTGGCATTGTCATTTTCTGTGATAATTGTTCCTTTTCTTGTTTTGTACTTAAGCTTTTTTTCTTGCTCGTAACTAAGACGAACACACTACAGGGCCTGCCAGAATACCAGCGTCTCTGCAGTCCTGCACGGCAGCGGCATGTGCTGAGGCAGGGACCTGATTAACCTGCTCGTATTATGTTATTGTTTTTTATTTTATTGTTAAAATTGTCTTTTTTTACTGTCGTATTGTTTCTCTCACATGTGCATTCTGTTGGGTTAGTAAAATATTTTCTATTTCTATCAATTATCCAATGGTAATGTATATTTTATTCACCTTTGAAAAATGGGCTTCCCCATACAAGTTTGAAGGGCCAGTAAATAAACTATACGTAAGTTATCAAACTAAACATTTTCAGATGGCCCATTTTCAATGTATTTTTCCATAATATCGAATAATTATTAGAATCCGAAAATGTTGTTTAATACCCAATTTACTCTTTGAAAACGGAGCCTTCGTTCCTACTGCAGAAGAAGAAGAAGGCTGTATTATTTCATTACTAGAATTCCGGCCGCGGCTTCGCCCGCGTTATCGTTATATATTATGTCCAAATTACATAATATCTTGATAAATTGTAGCCCATGTGTTATATTGATGTTTAAGCTGTAATACTGTAAAGTTTCATCCAAATCCGTTCAATAGTTTTTGCGTGAAAGAGTAACAAACATACATACAAACATCCTCACAAACTTTGCATTTATAATATTAGTAAGATTAAGTTTAAGTAGGATTAGGAAAGTGTAGCCACAGCTGGCGTAGTGCTTATGTATTGGCAGACCTCATTCTTGATAGATAGCAACCTTCATATTTGTGGCATTATTGCCTTAAGATTACTCCAAAATTGTGTTGCGAGTCCGGACTACACTTTCGTTAGTCTACAGTAAATCAAATGCTCCGACGGGCTAAATTTAAACTCTTAGGCTAAGAACTCACCACTTTAGCATAGTGAAAACAGTGTCATACTCATACTTTTGAATAATCACCAGTACGTCTACCACGAGTTGCCACTTTAAATTTACGTTTTTTTTTTTTTCTGGCTCTTTTGTGTGTTCTCCTTTCACACAAATTCTACCAATGTCGAGTAAGGATGAAAGAAGCCTTAAAGAGGATTGGTCAGTGGATCAAATTTTAGGCTTATATTTCTTCCGCCCAGAACATGATCAAAGAGACACGACGAAAAAATTGTACTGGTATGACACATAACATGACAATGTCAAATCTCAATACTTTTTTTTACGCGAACGACAAAGAAAATATAAAGTGGCAACTCGTGGTAGACGTACAGTATAATTTTCATGAATGAAGGGGTATTAATATATAACCTGGCTTAAATAAAGAAAAGTTCAACTACATAATCGTATGCAGGAAAAAACTACTTCAAGCAAAGTCCAAGAAAAAGATGCACTGGCAACGTGTTACTATTAATAGTCCTAAAAGTATATTATATTTAGTACAAACTTCGTCCTGCCTGTTTATTGCACACGTCAAATAATATCTGTTTGGTTACAGGTGGCTGGAAACATAATAAAATACGAACTAGTGTTGATTCAGTACGACAAATGATTTGACGATCGTGATAAAAGTGTACGCCAGAACCACAATCTTCTCATAACATTTGGAGATAAACCCATGGCGATATTACTTTTTGGAGGGCTTTCACGATTCATTTAGTTAACGTTTAAAATAATGTTTTAGCTCGGAAAAACGATTGTAATGATTTGAAATAAACACGTTTCCAATTTTGACATCGTTTTTCTGACCGAATTGCCAAGACCAATTCAGGGTTCAATTTTCTTTTTATCATTAATCCTGGAATGTATCACAACTGCATTTTGTTTAAATGGATTATTTCTGGAATCTGGAATTAGCATTAGTACACTGTTAACAAAGAACTGACGATTAAGTCACAATTTGCGTAGTGCGCTGTAGCACGGTTTGTCGCTTCGATTTCCGTGGAATTTTGGGTTCGATTCCCGGTCGAGTTAATTCAGGAAACGATATTTTCTGTAAGTATTGGCTCGGGTCTGGGGGTGCTGGGAGACGCCCTTCGCTCAATTCCTTGTATAGTTCCTCGTAACACATGGATATTATTTTTTTCTTCGAGATCAAGACAAGACAAGGTGTGTGTTGTCTGGCCATATTTATTATTTTTTCGCGGATTTACTTTAAATATAGATTTCTGACTCACATTTTACGATTATTTATCCCAACCCCAGTTGGATGTATTTTCATTTTTTTTTACAGTTAAAATATTTCGGACTACAGAACTGACGAAGCGAAACCAACTATTATTTACAGGTATTAATTGTATGTGAAAAATATGTAAGTACATTTGTAATTCAATGACCATGAATGTCATTTTATTTGCCTTGGGGAAAAATAAATCACCCGTATATAGATTTATCTTTATCTTACAAATAAATCTATTTTTACTACATGATCTTGATGCCAAAATACATATTGCATTAGCTTCCAAATCTTGACCATTCTCCAGATCAATAATGGGAAAATTCAATCGGACAACCAGACCAAATGAATTATTGGCAAAGTAGCACACTAGATAGGTTTCTCCGCAAGAAAATCGTAATCCTTCGAGAACAAGGTATTATATAGAGAAAACCCGCATGTCGCGACTAGATTAGTCTTATTTGACTGGATTAGTCTTATTGTGGAAATGGTAATACCTAACTAATCTTCATATAGCTACTGTCTCCTTGCGAATATTTCTTGATCATTTATATTTCTTATGCTTTATTTTCTTGGTTTCAACGACGGAGGCTTAGTGATAAGGCTTCTCGAACCGAAACCCCGAGGTATAAAACCTGGAATCATCATCTTCATTCATAATTTTGCAGTCACAAAACGTCCACTGCTGAACAGAGGCCTGCCCCACAGATTTTTGTTATTATATTATTTTATGGTTGGTTTTTTCTCTTTGTTTTATATTCTTTTAGGTTTATTTGTATCAAAATGACACACTGCTTGTACTTTACTAACGCCTGTTGTAAACCCAAAACAAGTTTAAAAGAGTAACTGCTGAGTTTCTCGCCGGGTCTTCTCAGCAAGAAACAACTCCGACGCGGTGGTAAAGTCGCATTATGTCTGTATACTGTTTATTTACATATCCATATTATTATGGTATTTATGTCTATTATTTAAGTATATTTTGCTGTAAATTTGACGATTTGAAAGTACTGATACAGTCTATTTGAATAAAGTTACTTAAGTTTGAGTTTGATTTCCAAAGCGACGTTACGGAATTTCTACCATATACCTTTTTGTTTTCGAGTTTCCGATACCATACCGATAGGTAAGTTGTAGAAATCCCATAACTGATAACTATTCTAATGTTAGTGACCATGAAAGTTTTAAACAGTAGGATGCAGGCGGTCTGCATTCACCGGAATCCTGCCACCTTTACCAGATTGTCCGTCCACCTAGCAGGCGGGCGTCCACGCTGCTCCTACTATGAAACGGATTTCTACATAATTACCCGCTGGGCTGCGTCAGACTCTAATTCTTCTACGGATATCTTGATTTCTGATTCAAGCACGTAGCGAAACCCTTAGCATAGCCCTCTTCATACCTCGTTAAGTGACTTTGATCTTTCTTATGAGGCCCGTAGTCAGAAACCATAATTAACCACGAACCCAGAAATGTTCATAGCAAAATGTAGTTTCAGAACATACCATTCGAGGGTAAAACGAAAACTACCTACGAATATAAATAATAAAAAAAACTTGCTGAATAAAAATAGGTGTTGCCCTATTTGTATGAATAAAAATGTTATTTTCCTGGTTATGTATCATGGGACTACATTGATCCACATACCTACACAAGACACTTTTCGTCAAGCTTTAGGGCCTTATCACACTAGCGGTATGCGAGCGTTTTTAGCCGTGTGTAGAGAACGAAAACTTCACGGACACGCACCGAAGTCGTCAAGGACGCGCAATGAATACGCACAGTTTTTAATGCCTGTGTTCCTTATCCGCGGCGAGTTCGCTGTGCATCCGCTCCGCTTTCAAAAATGTTCTAATACCGGTAGTGTGATATCATTCTTACATGTGGGCACCTTATGCTGCCAACAAAGATCCATTTTGCAACGGTATTGTCAAAGTTGACATGCGTAGTGCGTACATACAATAAAAATACCAAATTTTAAGTAAATAATCGTGTTTTGTTTCTACAATAACTTTCAGCATAAAACATAATTCAGGACATTAAAAATGTGAGAAGATAATCAATCTAAATGGCTAAGATGAGTTGACAAGACCCTCTCCTTTTTTTGTTAACCTCTTCATGAATTGTTGAAGATCAGTGTAATAATAATGTTTAGGAAATTAAATTATTGTATTTTAAGATAACATTACTTTTAATTGGTAGACTTCAGGTCGTTGACGGTGGTGTAGGTATAGTAGGCGTTACACCAGTAACCTGCATCAAAACTAGTTCATAGGTTACAATGGTGCCTGCAATCTGAAAAGGGAATAGTTTTGTAAAAATATAAACTTAAGAGGTTGTTTTTGAAAAGTAAAGTTACGCGTCTACATTATAAAGTTGAATAGAGAACTTGACTTAGCTTGACTTAACATGGGTAATGAAATAGCAGCCTTTCACAATTAAAAAAAAAACTTGGACAATAATTAACTAAAGAGGCAACAAAACCTAATATTGAAGTTTAATTCAAATTTCATTTTGATATTGGTATACACATTCCTAAATAGGTCATTTGAACACAATGAAATCTGTACATGCAAAAATTGGTATAGAATTAAATGTAACCTAAGTTTGTAAATTAAGTTTCACAATTGCCCGTGAAACATTCAGGGTGAAGCGACGGTTACATTTAATTCTATACCAATTTTTTCAGAAACTATTTTCGGGGATTTTTATTACTTAAACAAACAAACTGCTCTCTCAAATGACCACCAGTAAAGTGCCTTTAGGCTTCGAATGGATTGCAAACTTATTTTGTTGTGAAATTCTCCATAAAAGTTTATTATCAATACTATTTTTACCTTAGTTTTCTTATTTATATACCTTCAGAATACTTCTCGTAAATGTGAGTAAATGTATAAAAATTTAATGAAAATCATTCGAATTAACCATTCAACTACAATGCCAAACCCTTTAAAGGTCTAATGATTGTATTACTACCTCGTTTATGTAAAAAAAACAATGTAAAAGTTCTCAAACTGGTTCTAACTAGTTTAAACTGGTGTCCCCGGGGAAGCGAGCAGTGGACGGTTTAATGCAACGTTATCAGTCGTTTATCAACTTTATAGCCCAGAGAAAAGTTTTCGTGTTTCAGAGTAAACCATTTTGAACATTGGACTAAAATTAAAGATGTCCCTTTATAATTGTTAGCATCCACTTAAATAAATAAGGACGCCTCTGTGGCTAAAAGGTTAGAGAGCTGGGCCTGAATCCAGCCCTGGGTTGTAATCCTATCTCGGGGAAAGTTTGTTCTTCGGATTTTTCAGATAGTAACCCGGTTTTGTAATCACGGTCCTAAATTTGGCGAGAGTGATGTTCAAGCCAGTATCCAAAATTGTATCGATGATGATATTTCGAAGATGGAGGCTCTTTTATTTGATTTACCGTCATTTCTTCTGCTTAGAAATTGAGTATAATCTAATTATGTATTCACTTAAGCTAAACGACAACAGTCAAAAACAAAATATTAACATTTTATTCTTTCTCATTGCATGTTTAAAAACTAAGAAAAATTAAATTATATTTTTTGGTTTGTTTTACGAGTAAAAACCTGTCATTGTAACCTAACTATTGTATCGAATAAAAACTGAACTTACTGTTAATACCAAGCCACGTTTGACGTTGAAAAACTGCTTTCCACTCAACGCCACATTATCCGTGTGGATCTGATCTAGGAATCTCTGAACCTGTTAAAAAGTAAAGATTAAAGGTGGGTACAGTTACACTGGAGTTTTTGCTAGTGCATTATATTGTAATGTAACGTTTTAACGAACATGACGCTCGATGTTTTTTACAACTTGTTCCTAAAAACCATGCAAAAACGGAACCATTGCATGGAAAAGATTTTTGAATACTGATAATTTTCCTCTGATCTATACCCACCCTTAAATAATTAAGAGCTTGAAAGAGCTTTTCACAGGAAACATGATACGTCAATATGATTGGCGTTGAACGCCGCGCCATGTCAATTCAGAAACCGACCTTTTTAAATTGGCTGAAGTCTAGGTGAGCTGAGAGACCCCTGGCTTTTTTGCCCGTAACACAAATGTTTATTTATGCGTATTTCGGGACCCTGACTATAGATACGTGCTGTCTGGCTTAAATTCATATTAATACATACATATACATATACATAGCGTCGGTCAGCTGCTTCGTCCACGCAGACTTTTCCTCCTTTGAAATATTGCTTATATCACTTGCTGATAATGTGGCTTTATATTGATGACTGAGTTTCTCAAAACGGTCTTGTAGTTTTGGAGCGTTTCAATACAAATACACAAACCATAATAAGCTAAATTAAAGACCTTCATGTACGCGGCGAATCACTAACTATAAACTAACACATTTAAATAGTGACGTTATTTTGTGATCTGTGGGAAATCAGGTTCATAATAACTGTAAAATAAATATCTAAGAACAGTACCTCAACGCAATAGGCTGACGAAGACACCCGGTACAAAGCATGAGCTGGTAACTGGCTCGCAGTATGGACTCTCGATGCTATCAGCGACACAGCTAAAGACCGAGCCACCAAGAACATGAAGGAGTAAACGAAGTATATCGCTTGCTCATACCCTTGGAAGGGCCTGTGGAAATAAGTTCTAAGGGTTGATTAATTACACAGCAGTTATTTCTTTGTTAGATTTCTTTCATTGTTGACGACACGTGTGTCCCGGGTCTGATTCCCAGTCGGATCATTTCAGGAAACGATCGTTTCTAAATTAGTTTGGGTATGGGTGTTTCTGGAGGTGCCACTGGCTTTAATTCTTCTTTGGTATTTCTTTATATTATTTATACTTACTTAGAGATATAAGTGGCTTTTTGTACCTTCCCGTGAATATGATTATTTGATTGCAACAGATTCTTAGTAAAAATAACGTACTAACAAATATACAAAAACAATGATTAATAATAACATAATAAGTTGAAATAAAATAATTTAAGTACCGGTGATCTGCAGTGCTGTACTGGCATGTTGGTTTGGCATGTAACCCCTCGCTGAAAATAAAAGTATTATAAAAGTGTTTGTAGATTAATGTCTCATGTTTAGTTAAATCGGCCCGAAATCGGATTTCTGAGAAAATAGCCTGAGTTTGTATTCACCAACCCGCGTTTGGCAAGAGTGGTCAATAAGGCCAAATTTACTTAAACCTATTAATTGTTGGTGTGGCGTGTAAATAGCCCACCATGGGAAAAGGGGGTTGCAGAAATTCGTACCTAAAAATATGACACGAAAAACTCAATGCGAGTCACAAGAAGAATATGAAAAAGGGATGACTTCCAAAACGTTACGCCATAAAATAAGCTACAATTATTGGGAATCCACCAACCTGCAAACCGTCCAGGATCGCCTTCAGCATAGCCCAATTAGGCCAATCTCGGAGAAGGTCAGAGGCACTCCTCACTAGAAGTCTTTTTCTTCTTTAAGTGTCCACGCGCGGCACTAAAACTCTTTCACTAGGCCAGGGATCCGAAGGATTACGATCCCTGATCCTTGTAGGAATAACAAGAAAGCTTGTGCTTCTTAAATAATGCGGAGACTGAATCAGCCGGGTCAGAGCGGTGAGACGAAAACTAACTAACTGTCATTTTTTTTCTGTCAGTTCTGCGGTTTGCCAAAACGAAGAGGTTTTACATCGTTTTATTTACTCGGTGCGCCATCTCTGGGTAGCTTGAGCAGATCCCAGAACGGGGCAACAAATCAGCGGGAAACCAAGAATTGCAGCAAAACAATAGAATAGCGTGCATTTTGGAAGTCAATAACCGAAAAACAGATAAGAACAGGGATTCATTAATAAAAGCCAAAAATAACATTATACGGCCAACCAATTGTATTGATGACTTGATTACAATGACGAAGGCCTTTGCCCAGCAGTGGGACAGTAATTATTCTAATTATTTACTGTTTTCTTACAATTATTTTTTTGTACCAGATTTTTGAAGCAAATCCAAAGTTCTAATACAATGACTAGGTAGTATTCTAAGACTTAACGGTCACTTGTTAGTTATAAATGTATTTAGTAGGCAGAAGTACTTACCCAAATTCATTCTGTTCTTTTGTTAAGGTGAAAAGCTTATTTATTTCATGTGTAGCGTTACAAAACATGCCAAATTACCTTACTGAATGAAGTAATTGAAGACAAATAAAGAAGAGATTATTCGCAAAAGAGATGAATATTATTCCGCCAATGACTTCATCGATCTTCCTGACCATTGACGTGGCTCTGCAATAGTCTTCTCTCATGGAACGCCAGAACATCGATGAAACAAACTACAAATAATTAATAAATAAACTTATTTTTTATAGTGCCCGTCAAGATGACCTCACTCCACCTGATAGAAAGCGGTCGTGAGGTTTAGATATGAGGCTGACAAGCACAGTTATGTAAAACAATCACTGAGCTGGTCATACTCATCTTGAAGGACTGCAAAAATGCATTTTCACGCCACGCTTGAAGACCCCGGGTCTATAAGAGGAAGGAAACACATGCGCTGGAAGAGCGTTCCACGTGTGGACCGTTCGACAAAGAAAAGAGTCACCGAACTTTTTAAATCAGGCAACAAACAAGACCCAGGTAACTTTAGGCCTGTTTCAATCCTACCAGCTCTAAGTGAGATCTTTGAAAAAATCATTCAAGAACAACTATTAAGCCATTTTTATGAGAACAATCTCTTACACAGTGAACAATATGGATTCACGAGAGGCCGCTCTACTACTGATGCTGGCATTGCACTTCTAAAACACATCTTTAGGGCTTGGGAGAATTCACAGAACGCTCTTGGCGTCTTCTGTGACTTGTCCAAGGCCTTTGATTGCGTTGATCACGATACACTTATACGCAAGCTTGATTTTTACGGGGTTAGGGATAATGCTTTAGATTTGGTAATTTCGTACCTTAGTTTAAGAACTCAAAAAGTTTATGTTAACAGTGTACTGTCTACAGAATCACAAGTGAAAATGGGGGTCCCTCAAGGATCCATTCTAGGTCCATTACTATTTCTGATATATATAAATGATTTACCTTTTTACTTAAAAGATATTTGTCTGACAGAAATAAAAACCTTTTTGATGATGTTAATGACGCACTTTCAAAGGTTTTACAATGGTTCACAGTAAATAATCTACAGCTTAATGCAAAAAAGACTAAATGTATTATTTTAAGTTGCCTAATGTTAAAGATAACCCCATTAGTCTTAAAATTGATGGTAATACTATGAAGCTTGTAGATACAACAGTTTTTCTTGGAATCACACTAGATTCAAAATTGCAATGGAACCCTCATATAACAGCTCTCTCAGGCAGACTTAGTTCGGCTGCATTTGCAGTGAGAAAAATTAGGTTATTAACAGATGTTGATACTGCTCGTTCAGTTTATTTTAGTTATTTCCATAGTGTAATGTCTTACGGCATTGTACTTTGGGGTCAAGCGGCGGATATGCAAACCATCTTTATCCTCCAGAAGCGAGCTATCAGATCCATCTATACGCTTCGTGCACGGGCTTCACTTAGGGAGATTTTTAAGGAAATTGGTATCCTCACTGTAGCGTCACAATACATTTACAATTGCATTGTTTTGGTCAGAAAAAATATTGGTCTCTATGCTAAACACAGTGACATACATTTCAGAAATACTAGGAATAAGGATAAAATTTCACTTCCACTCTTTAGGTTACAAAAAGTTTTAGGATCCTTTATGGGGCAAGGTATACATTATTACAACAAAATTCCAAAAACAATTTGTGAGTTACCTTTACATAGATTCAAAAATCACATCAAAACAGCTTTATTAAAAAAGGGCTATTATACTACAAAAGCCTACCTTATAGATAAAAATGCCTGGGTATAAGCGCTCTGCTCGATGCGGGATTAAATAGCTCTATTGTAACAGATGTTTTATTGTAAGAGTTAATAGGTACCTAGTATGTATGTACTGACTAACAATTTTTGTTTTTGAATTGTTTAAATGAATTCTTGTTATTATATTCTTTTATGGTTGGTTTTTTCTCTTTGTTTTATATTCTTTTAGGTTTATTTGTATCAAAATGACACACTGCTTGTACTTTACTAACGCCTGTTGTAAACCCAAAACAAGTTTAAAAGAGTAACTGCTGAGTTTCTCGCCGGGTCTTCTCAGCAAGAAACAACTCCGACGCGGTGGTAGAGTCGCATTATGTCTGTATACTGTTTATTTACATATCCATATTATTATGGTATTTATGTCTATTATTTAGTATATTTTGGTGTAAATTTGACGATTTGAAAGTACTGATACAGTCTATTTGAATGAAGTTATTTGAGTTTGAGTTTGAACCTTTTCGTGCGGGGAACAAATGCTGGACTGTGTGTGGATGACGCCGCAATCCAGCACGCGTAGTACGGGAGTGGAAGGGTGAGTATGGAACAAGTTGGAATAACTCTTTAGAGCATTCCCCATTTTAGAAGCGATAGAGAACACTCAACGTGGCAATGTCTCCACGCAATTGGGAAACCTGGTAAAGCTGTCAAGATACCGGTGGATGCAGACTGCCTGCAACCGGTCACTCTGGAAATCTGTGAGGGAGGGCTATGTTCGGCAGTGGACATCTTGTGGCTGCGAATGGTCATGATGATGATGATGAATAAACAAGGATAAACAGTAGGCAAAGGAACGTGCAGCGTGCTTTGTCGCGAAAAGCGAGGCAATAGGTAGGTAGATGAAAAAGTGGCAAATCTGTGCATGAATCTACATCCAAGATTAACACGTATTTGCTATTTAATACTTTTTCATCGTAGAATATGTGTCAAAGACTTTATAACATGAAATAATTTACTATGGTTTTCTTTATCTTATTATTCTTTGTATCAAGGACTCAAGATTTATAGTCTTAACCTTTCTATTTTTATCTTAGTCACCTGGTGATAAAGTTCAAACTTCTAAATATTAAAATAACTTTTTTTTTGACTTCTGTTGGAAAATTAAATATCATTATGGGGTTGTATTGCTTATTTTTTATGCCTTTTTTCAAACCAGCAAAAATGTTATCACTGAGTTAATGCTGAACAACTACAATGTTTCCGAAATTGTCAGAAAATTTCTAGCATACGCGATATGGTTTTGGTTTAGCTTTAAAAAAACTTGTTTTTTGCACACCAAAAAGGGTACTTACTTTTCCTTTAACAGCCACGATTCTTTTGTTGACTTGTTCTAGTCTGGAGCTCAGATACAAACTGATGCAAATCACGAAGACATCCGAAAAATTCCAGTTGAAAGTACATTGTATGTTTATTATCTGTAAATATAGAAGCCTAGCAATTTCGTAAATAGAAATATTTTTTTCTGACACCTATAATATTTACTTACAAATCAACAACGAAAATGAAAACTATTTAATTGTCATATGAGCAATATTATGCCGCAGTAACTACTTGATCAGTGACACCACCATTGTATCTGTATGTTTGTATAAAGAACCATAAAAAATAACTAAAATACATTGTAACAAACAAAACATATTTAATATAAGTTCGATAGTTCAACCAAATAGTTAGTGTTGCGGACCCCGACGTGACATCACGTCGGGGTCCACCACTGTTGCAGTGCTGTCGAGGAGACGCAATAAGGCACAGTTGGACCT
The DNA here is from genome assembly GCA_947369235.1 of Udea olivalis. Lineage (NCBI taxonomy): Eukaryota > Metazoa > Arthropoda > Insecta > Lepidoptera > Crambidae > Udea > Udea olivalis. The sequence continues at coordinate 19,092,659 of OX376342.1, forward strand.
TAAGAGTTACTATATAACCACAGACGGGATGGCAGTAAAATGAGACATCAGTTGGTAATAGTCTGGTATATTATAATTCTACTAAAGCTTATATACGAACTCATACACGTACACTGTGTGTGCCTAATCATAATACGTGACCATTCGGCACAGTTAGTATAGTTCACTACTTTTACTCTTCTACTTTTATAATGAGCACAGACAGCAAAATAAATATTGCCCGTCAAGCTGATCTCACTTAACCTAATGAAAAGGGGTCGTGAAGTCCAAATATGATTCTGACAAGCACAGTCATGCAAAGGCCTGCAAATGCCTTTCCACGCCCCGCTCAAAGACCCCGGGACAATAAAAGAAAGGAAACACATGCGATGGAAGAGCGTTCCAAGTCTGGATACGAGTTCGAGTAGTACGACGAAGAAACGAGGGACCGAAACTTTTTGTGCGGGATGATGACGGAGTCCAGTACGCTATGGTCTGCCTGCGTCATAATTTCCGATCGCTTTCAAGATTCAACCCGTAGGTTTTTAAGAAAAGAGTGACGCTCATTCATACTATAGGCATCTCTTCTCTCGGGATAGATTGCAGTCAAGAGCGAACCCATTGAATATTAAAATAAATATTCCAAATACTCTAAGGGAAATCTTAGGTGCGTGAGGAAGCATGAAGTACCATCTAATGAAGAGTGATACAAGGGCTGGCTGGTATCTTGCTTAACGAACTTGGAGGCTCTAGTGCTACGAATTCTCGCATACAAAAACAAGAGTACTTTATTCAAATGTATGTGTGTATAATACTCACATAGACATTTAAATAAAGAATATGAAAAAAATTATGTCTAGAAAACCAAATAGTCAACACAATTGTTCAACTATTAGTACGAAGTCTAACAGTTAAACAATATACGAGTAACAGAATATCCCTATTACGTCAATCTGCAAATTGAGCACTTTTTCCAAGACGAATACATCCAACGTACCGAGTTCCTAGACCTTAGTACCTATACATCATATTATGCTAAAACTAAACTAACAAGATAAGAAATAAGACCTTGGGAAAATGATCGCTGTACTGTACCACGATGAGTGTTCCTAATTTAGAGCAAATAGAGCTAGAGCTAGCGCAAGAATATTCTTTCGTGATATTTTAGTGTCAACAAAAATTCGTTTTTCATTTACACTAAAAGAATTTCAACAAAAAAATACGAGGAAGCAAGAACGAGCATTCTAGCTCGTGCTCTAGGGTCTCCGCGAACATAGATAGAATAACGAAATAATGCTCTGCCTCTGTTTACACAAAGATAATTAGATAGAGTGGGGATAGAATGACCATTCTCTCGTTTGGTCTAAATACACCTTTAGTTACTCTCTGACGTAAGATTCGTGTAAGTACCTCTTTCTATAGCACTACAAAATGATCTGAACGGTGGATTTTATTAGGAACACAAAGGGCAGGCAACGTCCGTGACTCCTTCAAGTTGTAAATGACTATAGGTGGTGATAAGATAACCCCTTTCTATTAGGTTGATCGTCGATTCGTTGAGCTTTTTTTTCTCAACTTAAAGATTTGCTTACCTGTGTCAATGGTCCAATAAAGTTGTTATACGAGACAAAGTAGAATATCCAGTAGAACCTACTCGTTATGAATGCTTCGTAAAGGCCGCGTTCGTTGTGGCAATCCAGTACCACTGATAGGTTGAATAGTTCAGAAAGTAAGTGTTCCACTGAAACAAGAACTTTATATAAATGTTAGCACTAACACTTTTCTATAGATATACCATTACGACATTATCCCAAACGAGGCAGTCAGATGCAAGTGACTCTTGCCGTTATGGTGAACGGAATACTCAAAAGCCCACTTTTCGCCAATGGCGGTTTTATAGAAAATCTTGAAAACCATTCTTTTGGCCGTTTTTTGGGTCCAATAAAATTGTAGGATGTATGTTAATATTATCAACATTCGTTAAAAATAAACATGTTGGTTTAATATTTCCTTAAATCGATGATCTACCTAACCTTTTGCTGAAAGAATTTTATGAAATCATATTTATGATTCAAAAATGAAAATAAATCATTTTTATCTTCAACTGTGGGTCGAACACTTAAGTTTGAAGATCAGGTTTTACCTAAGCGTGGCATCTAATAGCTGCTAAGCCCTGTTAACATTATCCCAGTAGAAGCATTCCAGTCCAGCGCTGAAATAACACTGGAACAATGTGAACCGGCACTGTCCACATTGATCTAACGCTGTACTGGAATAATGTGAACGGGGCATTAGACTATATCTTTCGTGTTGAACTCGTGCTTAATACAATTTAAATTGACTTACAAACAGCCAGGCTGAGAATGCTGATGCAGGCTGCATTACACCTCCTTGTAAGTGTATCATCAGTGTTAGGATCCGCGGCTTCCATCCTCGCGATTTGCTGAGACAACCGCGGCCATTTTGTGGCGATGCGCAGAAAGAGTATTGTGATCAAGCAGTTCATTGAGTAGAAAACTAAAGATGCTGTAAAAAAATCTATTTCTAATTAGAGATTTTAAAGTGGGCCATATTATTTTCGCAATTCCTACACAAATCACGTTTTTTGTTTTCTGGTATTCATCATTTCGAATACGTGGCTAGAGGGCGTCATAAAAAATGTATTAGTTGCATATGGGTATAATAAATTTGTGTCTTATCATTTTTATTTAACCACAATTATTTTTTTATGTTTTCGACTTATCATTTTGCCTTTTATCACGATCAATTAACACAATAATTTACAATCCTAAATACCAGTGACTAAAAATAAAAAGCTGAATCAAACTCACTGTTGGACTCAATAACGGATCCGTTGTTGATCCTTGACAGTTTCAAGAAACCAAAAAATACGAATGTTCCTTGCCCGATGATAGTTATGATGGTGTATAAGCACCGCCATGAAAAGATTGTGAATCTGTAAATTAAGGGACAATGAGTTTCGGTCTGAGGTGCCCGTGGCTAAGTGACGGCAGCAGATCGGAAACGATCCGATGTCAAGCAATGCCAGTCAGATCGGGTAATGGATGGGTGACCATCCCGACCGATTTTTTTTAATGTGTTTTTCGACCATCTCCGTGCTTCGGAAGGCACGTTAAACAGTTGATCCCGGCTGACGTCGCAAGATATCAGTCATAAAGCCTAGTCAGAGACCTAATAAGGCGGCTTTAAAACATCTGTCGGTAAGGTTTCTCACTGGCCTTACATTCACCCCTCCAACAATCCGCACTGAGCCCGCGTGTTGGAGTATGACTTGTACCACCTCATAGTTGAGGTGAGGCCTGTGCCCAGCAGTGCGACGTATATAAGGCTGTATTTGTTTGTTGTTTGCTGAGTTTCTGTCACTTATACTCGTACTACTCGTACGATAGTGGACTTGACAAATTTGTTTGTCATTTTTGTTACTATTTAACGGTCGCTGTGCCGAAATCCCACATAAGTACGTCAACGCGGCTGTCATTAATGTTAACTATTAAACATACTGGTTAAATCTGTTTACTTAAATCAATATCAGTACGTCTACCACGAGTTGTTACTTTAAATTTACGTTATCGTTCCCGTAAAAAAATGTATTGGGATTCGACATGACATGACATGACAAAGTCAAATCCTAATAAAAAAAATTACGCTAACGATAACGTAAATTTGAATTGGCAACTCGTGGTAGAGGTACAGGTTTACTCCAAAATCATCCAAACTAACCTTCTACTGTGGTTGTCAAACACTAATAAATAAGCTCAAATACTTGTTAATACATACTTAAAAAGATAATAACACAACATCTTCAATCTTGAGAACGTATCGAATCTAAAACTTAAAGCTAGCCACTGCGCCATATTATCCCTTTTAGAATGTTTTTCAAAATAAATTTCATCAGCGAGTATTTTAATTGTATTTTGGTTACTCTGTGGAAAACATTTTACCTACTCGTACAAGTTACCATGAAGTTAACGAGTATTAAATCCATTCTAAAATACGTTCCAAAATCATAAGCTAAATAAAACTCATTTCAGTTTATTACTTCATTATTTACTTACGAGGCTTAATAAACATAAATTGATAGAAGATTTAAAGACGAGTTTATTAAAACTCCAAGAGTTATTTGGGCGAAGATTTTAATTAAACCCAAATACTTGAACAATCTGTAAACTAAATATCGGCTCAAACATTTCTTTGATGGTGATTTGAGGTGGTTATCATTGGGTTTTGAGTATTTACATAAGCAAAAAGTAATTTAACTTACGATTTAATCTGATGGGCTTTCTAAGGTACAAGTTGGGCTAAGAAAAACCAGCTAGCGTGATGGTGACAGTATGTTCGACCACAATGACAATAATTTACCATAGTGGACAGTCTAATGCGCGTTGTCACTTTCTCGATGATAGGATTTTTTTCATAGACAATTCGTTTGTGGACCAAATCAAAATCAGTCCATATCCCACCAGCAAACGATCCCAATCTCTCATCAAATAAAACAAAACAAGCCAGCCAGTTCCTCTGATGCTTAACTACTTTTTCCTTCTACCTTTTTCTAGGATTTTTGCCCATTAGAGTTCCACTCCGTTACCGTTCTCGTCCATAACTTAACTGGTGTGTGGCAGACGTATCACTTCCACCTAAACTGGGAGGTTGATTAAATTGGCTAAGCATCACATCTGGTGAACTAGAACACGTTCCTAAATGCCTCTTTCTGAATTTAAGAAGAATTTAATAACAACATGAGTTCAGATTGACTGGTGACAGAGTGATTGACATCATAACGTTTTCGTTTCTGGGAAGTAAACATCTTGTTTTTACAACACGTTCGAACTCATCCCTGGCCATGATGTAAAACGGATATGAAATAATAAGTAGCTTTTTTCCTGAAAGCTGTGCTGAGTTTCACTACGTGATCGATTAGGAAATGAGAAAAATTCTGGATGAACTATAGAGAGGAAGCTGAAGAAAAAGAAGAAGGCTAGTCGCACATAATCCGATCAACCTAGACTTAAAATTGTGTGCAAATAACGAAAACTCCAACGGAGCGGAATTTTGATGCAGACCTTGGGGGGACTACCCAAGGTCTGCATCAAAATTCCATCAAAGTGAATAACTTTTTTTACACACATGGGATCTATAGGGGCTTTTGGAACTTTGTTTCTACTGGTCCACCCAAGATCTCTGCCAAAATTGAGATCGGTCAGAATTTCGTTAGGTAAAATGTCTACTTGGATCGGATTGAGTGAAAAAAAGGACATCGGGGTAGAGATACTCTTAAAAGGCATTATTTTACGGCAAATGATGATGATGAAATAAATAGTAATGTTATTAAGATTCACCTTAACTTTGAAGTATCAAGCTCTGTGATGCCCAGAACGGGATTCAGGCCAAAACATTGTCCAATGATCAACGACAGTTTCATAGTGCGTTGGAAAGTAGAGCATTTTCCTTTCACGTAACTTCCAGGTGCGATGTTCTCTTGTTGCCAAGCCTTTTGTGGATCTGGAAAAACATGTAAATATGTAAATGTAAACATGCGCCAGACAACACATCCCTTGTCATGGTCTCGGTCTAGTGATAAATATCCCTGTGTTACGAGGTACTAGGTAAGGCATTAAGCCACGGGCTTCTCCCAGCACACCCAGACCCAAGCCAATTTAGAAAAGATCGTTTCCTCAAATTGACCTGACCGGAGATCACCCAAGACACTACGGAATTAAAGGCGATACACCGTGCTACAGTGCACTGAGGCAATCGTGCCGTCATGTGACACACTTAACACTTAATATTATTTATTAATTAACTGCAATGTGATGTCTGTTCTACGTTTGACGACACAACTGTCTTAGTGCGCTGTAGCACGCGATTTTCCGCTTTGACTTCCGTAGTGTTCCGGTTTCGATTCCCAGTCGAGTCATTCAGGAAATATCTTTCTAAATCTGCTTGGGTCTGGGTGTGCTGGAAGACGCCCTGGCTTTGTCTGGTACCTAACACAAGGATATTTATCGCTACTTCGAGACCATCCTGGCTAAGATGCGCAACATAAGGTAATGTCTCGTTTCTCGTCTCTGAGAGTCGACAAAAGAGGTAGACAAGACAAGTTTCCTCGGATGACCAAAGGGGTGTAGACATGTTTAATAGTACATTATTGCAAAGGCAGCGAAATAGGCAATTGCAGGTCGAGTATGAGTTTGAAGGCCGAGCCGCAGGCGAGGACTTCAATGATACGAGACAGGCAATTGCCATTTCGGCCGAGGCATATATAGTGCTTTTCTTAAAAAAATGCAAGGAAATAAAAAGGGCCTTTTACATAATAAATTTAATTAATATTATTAACAAAATAACAACTCCGCTTTACCGCCAATTTGTTTTTTTTTATTTTACATTTGTGCCGAAAGGTAAACGCATCTGTGGCTATACAGCCACGAGAACGCAATGTGTACGATAGATGAAAGAGTTCTAAATTCAAACAGCACACCGTTTCATACAGCATTGCCGGCGCGCTCTTCGTTCGAAATTCAAAGAACGCGCCGGGAAGTGATTTTGGGTTTTCAGTCTACGTAAATATGATACTTCGCGTGTTCTTTATTCAAAAGTAATGACAATATTTCCGAGCATGTTTAAGAAAAACAGATTTATTAATATTATAATCGATATTATCAATAGTACTGATTTGAAGACACGATAGTATCGATATAAATAATCGATACAAATGATCGATTAAACTTATCGATTTAGACAATCGATCTAATCGATGCAGCTCAACGATACAACTAATCGAGTCACCTAATCGATTTACCAAATCGATTGAGCAAATCGATTCAACTAATCGTTTCAACTAAACGATTCGACTAATCTATTCAACTAATCGATTCGACTAATCGATTCGACTAATCGATTCAACTAATCGATTCGAAATAATAATCGTTAAATACATAATTGACAAATATCAATCGATTTATTGAAACGAATATTCAATTAATCGATACAAATAATCGATTTAAAAGAAACTAATAATCGAGATAAATAATTTTATCAATACTATTGATATCCCAAACTATTTATATACCTAACACTTGTTTTTATGGAAATTATACCTAAATAAGTTTTTTGCATAAAGCAAAAAAAAATTAGACCGCTTCATTTGAATTTAATATTTTTATGTAAAATTTACACTCATTAATAGCTGAAATAGCGACGGCTCATAAATGCATCGCTTAATTACTGCACTTAAAAAAAATATCAGCATTTTGACGCACCGCAACGCCTGTTTTCATGCTATTTTAATGCATAAATTGGTTTGTTAAAAAATGACCGACGAGTTCACACACGAGATATCTCTTCTAAACCAAGACAAAAATAAGGCGCCATGTTAGGATCTGTCGACAAAATTGAATTTCCCATACAAAATAGCAAGTCACGACAATTGCTGCCATTTTAGGAACGGTAGACAAAATAGAGACATCGAGAAATGGCGAAATTTGATTGGAGGATTTTTTGTCTACTCTTCTCGTAGGACGCGCATCTTAGCCCCAATGACAAGTGGTGTGTGTTCTGGCGCATATTTATTTAATTGTTACTCTCGTTTGTGAATGAGAGTAATGAATATCTGTTGTGAAAAGTTGTTTAAGAAGGCTTTTTTGTCTGACGTGAAGAATATACCGTAAATATACCAGTTAGACTGTATATGTATGTATTCGACAAATTGATCACTAAAGTCAAGGCATCACTACAATTGTCTTAAACTCCATGTTTGCTAAAATGTGGGCTGGAAATAATTTTAAGTATATATACAAACTTTAGATTGATAATAAGTTTAACCTCAACCCTGTCTTTACTTCCACAGCATCTAGTTTGAGATTGAAATAGTTCTGAACAGTTAGATATGGAGCAGCCTCGTGGCAAACGTTAAGGCTTTGGCGGGGTGAGCTTTCCTCTTATTCGGGAAATTAGTTTATCGTAGTTAAAAGAGAAGGTAGGGACGTCTTATTACTGTCGTATTATTTATCTGCCCATATGATTATGGTATGAGTCTCATATTTACTACATTTTGCCTTAAATTTGACGCTTTGAAAGTACTGATACAGTCTATTTGAATAAAGTTATTTGAGTTTGAGTTCTGAAAGTGTAAAAATATTTCTTCCAGGCTTTAACCCGGCGTCATTGTGGCTACTAAACAGAACTTAGCCGTTGTGGCCACAACGGCTAAGACAACCGGCTGGGACCGGGTATCTACCCGGTCCCAGCCGGGTATACTATACCCATGTACATTATCGTACACTAAATCAAGCGTATGTCAATACTAGCTTTAAAAATAGGAGAAATAGGTAATGTTACTCATTATTTATAAAAATAAACATTCATTTTTATGAAATCAGCACATTACAACAAACATAAAAAAAAAACATTTTCTCCTGAGATCCAGTTATTACAACAAAACTTAAATATATCTTCTACAACAAAAAAATAATAACCATTTGGTAACTAAAACAGATAATTTTTTAACAGGTTAACATAAAATTATGAATTTAAATAAAACAAAGCTTTTTAATTTTACTTACTTACATACAAAGTTATTCGCTATTGTGATCATTACGTGGTCGTTATGGCCGGGTATAACTTACCCGCGCGCTCTTTACAGATATTTACCCTCCGTCGTAGCCGCAGCGACCATAAAACAAGTAGTGAATATGCTCAAAGACCTCAACGACCGCAGCTACTGTAAGTGGCTGTTAACACGCGCGCTTCGTTTTAAAGTTATAACAGTTTTAAAATCCGTCGGGTATGAGATACCCGGCCACAATGACGCCGGGTTAAAAGTACTTGCCCCAAAACATTGACGGAATAACGTTGGTTTGCAAAGTTAACACAAACTAGATACAAAATCGGTCTGCTAGGATTTCGGTGGCTTAGTGGTTAGAGCAGCGGCCCGATTTTGAATCCTGCTGGACAGTGGACGTGCCGACTGAATGGTTTTTTCTAGTAACTATTGAAATAAAAATCTTTACGGATTCCACGCGCAATTTACATTTTTACATTTTTCTAACCCGACGTTTCGACTCCTTTACAGCATTTGTGATCACGGAATGACTTACTCGTAGATGTTAAATGTCAAGAAAGTAATTATTTTCACAGCAAACGTCACCTAACTGCCGTCATTTTCACTATAATCCCCGGGTATGTTCCTATTCACGCAGAAAGAACTAACCGCTTGTTTTTTTTCTGGATGAATAGGAATAAACATTTAACATATTATATTTTAAAGTCTTGCAGTATTGTTCTTTTTAACATACTAGATATTTTGTTAATTTTCTTAATATCATTAGATATTTAAGTTTGAATTAGGAAGTATTTCAATATTTGTGATTTTAGAGTTAGCTTTACCAGATATATCTTTCAATATTAGAAACTAGCGACCCCCACAAACTTCGTTCTGTCAAAAGTTATTGGCAAATGCTTGACAGCTGTGAACATTTATTAAGGAAAAGTGTTTTTTTTACGTCAAATTCCCAATGTTTTTAATACTTATTATCCTATTCCCGATGTAGACAAAAAGAAAATCACAAAAATCATAAAAATCAGTTCACCCGTTCTTGAGTTTTATGTGGTGTAACTAACACGACTTTCTTTTATATATGATATATTATATAGATGTTTGTACAAAATTACAAGTTAAAGACCCTTGCTCATAACAGTGCTAAATGCTATACTTCGCAGTAGAAAGCACAAAGCTCATTATGGTTAAGCATTTAAACTGTATTCAGTAAAAAGCTGTCACATCTCCATATTATCAAACTCACTTGCACCTTCAAGCTGAGTATATTATCTTATTAACTAACAAGTTTGTAGACGCTGCGAACAATGTAGCAGAATTAAACCATTTTCTTTCGTTTACGAGAGGCAGGAACGTTCTCATTCTCATTTTATTTCTTTTCTGCAAGCGTGAACAGAGAGTTTATATTTATAAATGCATGTTGCATCTTCTTATGGTAGAAACTAGCTAGAATAATTCACTCTTCGTTCGAGCGGAATCAATGTTGATTATTTATATTTTCTATATTTTCATGAAAAATAAAGCTATGTAAAAGGCTGGAAATAAAATCAATTCATAAAAAAATGCAAGGAAATAAAAAGGGCCTTTTACATAATAAATTTAATTAATATTATTAACAAAATAACAACTCCGCTTTACCGCCAATTTGTTTTTTTTTTTATTTTACAATTTGTGCCGAAAGGTAAACGCATCTGTGGCTATACAGCCACGAGAACGCAATGTGTACGATAGATGTAAGGGTTCTAAATTCAAACAGCACACCGTTTCATACAACATTGCCGGCGCGCTCTTCGTTCGAAATTCAAAGAACGCGCCGGGAAATGATTTTGGGTTTTCAGTCTACGTAAATATGATACTTTGCGTGTTCTTTATTCAAAAGTAATGACAATATTTCCGAGCATGTTTAAGAAAAATCAATTATGTTGCATCTTGCTAAATTTAGCTAGAAAATATATTAAACTATTACACAATAAACATAGTTTTGAGTTGAAGTCGACTACGACTTCACTCAAACCTAAGGTTGGCCCACTAGGGCAGACTGAGTGGGCGGGAAACTCTTGTACTTTACTTGAGACGTCATTTAAACAGGGTTTTTGATTTTAGGTGTTGCTAAAGCGTGGTTTGTAGTTGTGAACATTTTCATTAGTTTTACCGAAAAGAGTTGATGAATAAATAAATACCGAAGAGGGTCAGTACACAGAAATCATTAGGCCCTAAAAATTAGAAAAGTACTATCACCTATAGTTAACATATTCAATATTTCTACACTAATCATAGAAATGCGAAAGTTTGAGAGGATGTATGTGTGTGTGTGTGTGTATATGTTTGTTACTCTTTCATGCAAAAACTACGGAACGGATTTAGATGAAACTTTACAGTAATATAGCTTATACATCAGAATAACACATAGGCTACAATTTATAAAAAATTGATGAATACATGTTACAAAAATGAGGTTCAAGCGGGCGAAGCCGCGGGCGGAAAGCTAGTATTAATAAAAAAAAGTTTTATTCATATTCATAATAGTGTTAATTTGTTTCTTTGTATTGGTAATTTATAAACTACTGAACCGATTTCTATGATTATTTCACCAATATCAAGCTAAATTATCAAAAAGTAACTTAAGCTAATCAGACTAAATTTGAACATAAGAAAAAAGTTCACGCGTGTGAACCCGCAGGCGGATCAAGCTAGTTCTTAAGACTTCTTTGCTGCCCGGCTCAGGAGAAATCAAAAGGCGAGCTAATATATTAAAATATTATATTAGCTCGCTCATATATTATAATCAAATCAAATCATAGCCAGGTTGGTGGTGTAGGCACCACAGAAAGTAACAAAAGCCAGCCAGTTTAACTTCATGCATTCTCAAATTTCTTCTTACTGAAAATAGGCAGATAAATTGTTTTTTATATATTAACGCGAACACTACACATTGAAATGAAACAACTTTACGGATTCTACTAATTTATATTTTTATATTTTCTAACCCGACGTTTCGACTCCTTTACATGATCACGACTGCTGTAAAGGAGTCAAAACGTCGGGTTGGAAAATGTAAAAATATAAATTCCGCGAGTAGAATCCGTAAAGTTGTTTCATTTCGAGATAAATTGAAGCTGTAACGAAAGATTTAAGCCACATTTGTAGGATAACTACCTCTCTATTTAAACTTTCTTTGCTGTTTTATTTCAATTCGCTGTCCAATTCGAGGACTCCCCGCCAACGTATTTAAAACATTACCCAAAACTTTGAACGTTTCGTCAATCGGAATAATTAATTCAGCTTTCGTTTATAATTAATAAACGTGGGATCCACTATTGTTATTGCTTCAGAAACCTGGGAAAAGGGTTGCTCGAACAAGGGTTGCAAACAGGTGCAAAACATGTTTGTTCAATAAAATCTATACATAGTAAATAAAAGTTAATAGGAGTGGAGCGTCGCGTCGTTAGGAGCCGGCTTCCATTTTGAGCGCATTATCCAACTTTCAAGCGCCTAATTTACGACCATCGTGAAAAAAAATACTGTTCAATACTTGCAAAACATAGTCCAACCTTTCGCATTGACACAAATGAAACAGATTTGTAAATAAATTCTTTTTTCTTTTATAAAATGATCAATCTCGCCACCTCGAAATACGAAAAAACCTAATCGTGTAAACTTCATGTAGCTAAATCTCTGATTAAAGCTTACTATAGTTGCAGAAAAAAAACAAAATCGTCTAACATATAGTTTTGTTGCCACGTAATGAATATGCATAATTTATCACAATAACTGAGAAAAAAGGTATACATTTCTGTTTTTTTGCCGAAAAATAGCCCAAGTTTACGACAGATTTTTGTGTTGGACAAAGGATAATTACTGTTTAAAATTGATGTCAGTACACCTGTGATCTTTATTTAATCGGAATGTAAAGTTTTATTTACAATACAATCAGTTAATTAGACCTAAAAACACAATATGAATACCCCAAAATTTGCAATTAATCACGATGCACACACGCGCGCCAATGCCGCGCGTAATTTTGGTGACGGCCTCTTATGCACTTCAACTCGGAATCCGTGTTGTCCCGAGTTTAAATATGGCCAGCACAATCTTTGTGTTCATTGATACATTTGCGACTAACTCTCCGGTGATGGAAACAACCAAAGCAAATCAGATAACCTGCACCTGCAGGTGGTGAGCCTTCTACCGTTATCTGATTTGCTCCTCGCCGTTGGGACAACTGCCTAACTCTCCAGTGACGGAAAACATCGATAACAAACCAAATCATCCCGGATAACGGCGGAAGACTCACCACCTCCACGTTGGGTTCTAATACGCTTGGTGTAAAGTGGGCTTCTGAGTGTTCCGTTCACCAGTCAACTTGCCCCTGTCTACTTTGTTTGAGATGTAATAGTTCTAGTTTGTATTTGAAGTAGTATCTATAAGACTAAAAGCTTAGCCGCTGCGATACGGGCCTGCCAGTGTTTTGATTTGGTAAAACACCTTCATTGCAATAAAAAAATAGTTTACACGTTCATAAAAGACGAAGGCTTACAATGTACAATTTTTCCTTTTTCGCTTCTGACGTTGTCCAGCACTGAATCCCCCATCGCTTACTCTGAAGCGTTTCAGTGGAATAAACCAGTCCGTTTTTCTAGTCCGCCGGGCACCGATAAAGTTAATTGCTTTATAAATCGCTAACTTTTAATACTTCATCGGATATTACAGGATTGTGGAATGAATAGAAAAGTGAGAAAGTAATAGTCCAAAAGTAATTAGCTTGCTAGAAAAGGCCTTTATCGTTGAAATTAAGTCATTGACAATAATTGATCGGTATTTGCTGTTGCAGGCGACATAAATACAAAAAAGATTGTCTTCCGTTCAATTTCTATTCCGTGCCATCTTGTATAAACTAACTCTTCAGTTTTTTTTACTTTTAAGGAAGAATTGGTGTTATAAATCAGCATTATTTTCATATATGGCTTTATTAAGAAACAGTTTGTTAAACTACAGCCATTGTTTCGCATATTACCACGCCTTTTAAATGCGGTTTGATGAAACTGGCAAGCCCATCTTTCTTACTTGCCCGGGCACTTTGGGCACGTGCCCAGAGCCCCGCGGTCCTAAAGGCCCCCCTAAAATCAGCTGAGTAAAGATTCGACGTTTTAAATCGAGAAGGCCCCATCATCCTAATGCGCCCAGGTCCCTCAACAGTGTGATATTGACTTATTTGCCGATGAACTTACAAAAAATATTTATAAATTAGGACTGACAATAAATGTTTTTGCAAAATTTTAACTTTTTAACAAAATTTTAGCTTCTGCCTTATTTTTATTGTGCATATTTGAATTTAACTAACTTTAATTTCTTTTGACTTATGTTTTCTTTCTATTGTATTATATTCTAATTAAGTTTGTTAAATTTGTTCTTACTTTAATTTAATTTTATTTTGTCTTTAATTTTAGTTAGCTTGTAAGCATGATTGTAAGTGAATAAATAAATAAAAACAGGCTAAAGACGGTCCTGGACGCTGGCTATTGATAAGATAAGAGTTGTTCATCAATGTTGTTTAAATATTTTATTCTCACAGATAAATAAAACAAGACCTCATCAAAATTGGGCAGAAGAAATATGTGTCAAGCCCTGGTGCCATAACTTTCGAGCCAAAAAAAGCACCTCACGTCAATTGTAGACGACCAAAGATCTTGTCCGTGCACTAACTACCAAAATGTTCGTGGCCTACGCTCAATAACTAGTGTATTCTACAATAGTGTAAATCAGGCTAAATCGGATGTGCAAGCTTTGACTGAAACATTTTTGACTAGCTCTGTTTGCGACGGCGAACTCTCTCCCCCCGATTTGTGGTGTATCGTAAAGATCGTGTAGGCGATGCTTGGTGGGGAGGCTTCTGGCGGTACGTGATTGTTATTCCGCCCGTGAAGTTACTGATATTGATAGCCTAACACCTGACAAGGAACTTTTGTTTGCTATAGTTTCCTAAGAAAATATAAAATGTTTGTGTTGTGCTATCTATTTGCCTCCTAGTTATAACGATGAACATCGCAATGTATCGGCATGTAATAGAAAATGCAATTTGTACTTACCTATTGTGTTGATTTTAGGAGATTTCAACTTGAAATCTTGTAGCGCCAATTCCAAAACACATTTCGCTTATTTTTGTGATTTTTGTAATCTTAACCAACACAACAGTATTTAACTGCCATGGTAGTAAATTGGACCTCATGCTAAGTAGTTATAAACCCGGCTAGGTTGTGGTATCCATCGGAATGGATCCGCTGGTAACAATTGACGATAAATAAAAAATATAGGTCGCATGTCAAGTAGCATTAAAATGTTGTGAACGGCTAATTACGGGTAAGACCCGTGTATCTTCATTATATGCATTAAATGTATAAATTAATTAATTATTACCAAAAGTTACATAGCATCTTCAATTTTAGGATACCGATGTAAAATACCGTACCTATATCCTACGTGTATCTACAGACAACACCGACAGTACCGGCAGTCGACACTCATCACCTGCACCGGATCCGTTGAGTTTCCCCTACTCCCCCAGATCGCTTGCCTGGCTTGAACCCAATGGTAATTTTAATTTATAATGATACACTTGCAACTGTTTTTGTGCATCTATTAAAGTCATCCTGATTTTATTTTTAAATGAACCTAATGTTTCCAGACAGCGCAAAGGTGGTGGAAGATCGTTCCAACACTTGGAGGCAGCGAACCTGAAGCTCCCCCGGAACGCAACAGTGCGGTGCGGCGGCAGAATAAGCGAGTGGGCGGACCGGCGAGTCCTGTTCTGCACATCACGCGATCACCTCAGTTTGCTGGCGAGATAAGCTGGGGTGTTCTACGAGAATTCATTTTTAAAATATTGGTGTTATTTAAGTAGGGAGTAACATGAGATCTAGGGGTATATATTTATTTACTAAATAATGAAACATACTAAAGACTTATTAATAGAATATACACAAATAGTCTAAAAGTGTAACATGAGGGAGTCAAAACTACAGCTCTTGACGCGTCATCAATCCTTTTAAATGCGCGCTCGAAGCCTTTTTGAATGCATATTTATTGCACGCCTTCCTTACCGAGACAGGCAGCTTGTTCCAAAGTCATATTGCTGAAACAGTGAAGAAACTAAAGAGAAAGCCAGAAGAATGAGAAGTTATAAGGTGAGAAAGAGTTTTTATAGAACGCAACTGACGACTGTGCAAATCATGGAGAAAAATAAGTTAAATTTGTTTTTCGAATAATCAGCGTCAAACAGGATTAAAAAGGGTGCACAAAATGCGAATACATCTACGCTGACGGATAGGCAGCCAGTTCAGTTTTATCCGGTAGCTAGAAACGTGATCCAATTTAAGCAGCCCAAAGATGAAGTGAATGCAATTGTCAAGCAAACTCTTAACTTTCTTCAAGAGATCTTGAGGAATGTTGCTCAAAATCACCATAATCCATAAAAAGAAGGATGAGAGCTTGTACCATGTGAGTCTCAGTAGAGTTAGGGAGAAAGTTCTTAAACCGATATAGAGCACGAAGAGTCCCAGTCACTTTTCTACTAAACTCAATTACGTGCTTAGTCCAACTAAGCGTGCTGTCCAAGTGAAGACCAATATTTTAAATTTTCCAAAGTTTCGCGCACGATGAAAGTGGTTTATATGGAAAGAGGATAATATTTTTCGCATAAATAGTATGTATGAACTTGTAATAAAATCTCTATTTGTATCTGGCTGGTTTTGGTATCATTAAAAGTTTAAATTTAAAAGAAGATAATTCCAAATCAGGAAATTTAGGAAAATGCGTGATTTTCATTTGTTTTTCATAATGTCAAACCTAATGAAAAAATTCGGATCATTTTAAAATCTTACTAGAAAAAAGGTAAAAAAGCAACGCAAGCCGCGAAAAAAGTTTGCGATGTTTATTTATGGACCTAGTGCAGTGTCTGTAACAGTATCACAAATTTAGTTTAAGCGTTTTCAATCCGGAAATTTTGGTGTCAAAGATGCACGTCGCTCAGGTCGCCCTATAACGGATAAAATGGATGCCATTTTTGAAAAAGTGGAGCAAGATCAGTACTTAGTTACGACGTAGCTGAAGAACTGGGAATTGACCACAAAACAGTTTTGGAGCATTTGAAAAAAACTGGGTACACTAAAAGCTGGATATTTGGGTACCTCACGAGCTCACTGAAAGAAACCTAATGAACCGTGTACTCATTCGTGATTCTTTATTACGACGTAATAAAACAAAACCATTTCTGAAGAAGCTGATAACTGGTGATGAAAAGTGGATCACGTAAGACAGGACTGAACGTACGAAAAAGGTCGTGGCTGTGGCGAAACCCGGGTTAACTCGCAACAAGGCATTACTCATTATGAGCTGTTACCACCAGGCAGGACCATCGATTCTGAACTCTACTGCGAATAGCTGATGAAATTTAAGCAAGAAGTTGAGAGAAAGCGGCCGGCATTGATCAACAGAAAAGGTGTGGTTTTTCATCATGATTAGCCACTCAGCAAAAATTAAGAGAGTTTGGCTAAATGCATCCGCCGTATAGTCCTGACCTTGCCTTCAGATTTACACCTGTTTCGGTCTCTTCAGAATTCTTTAGGCAGTGTCAGGTTAACATCACGAGGGGACTGCCAAAACCACATGTCGTGGTATTTTGATCAGAAGCCTTAAAATTCCTATAGCAATGGGATCATGTCCCTACAAGATGGCAAAAAGTAATCGATCAAAATGGCACCTACATACTTTAGTTAAATGAAAATAAACTATATTTAAAATTGTTTTGAATTTTCTTAAAAAATGCGAAGGAACTTTATCCTTAACCTATTATAAACAGACAGATAACCGTTTTTGGGACATTTGAGCTATTATCTTCTTCCACTATCTCCCCACATCCCAAAGTCACCTAGAAGAAAATGCTCATAGCGAGAAGGTCACTATTCACCTTTCCTATGCTGTCACTTTAAAATTGTATTTCTCCTGCAATAAAATATATTTGATTTTAACTTTTTTAATAGTGATTTTTCAAGAAGATTAGCTCTTAAAGAACTCAATGTTATTCCGATTCCATCCACAATCAACCCGTCCGATGATATGTGGTTTAGTTATAGTCATATAATTTTCTCCTTTTTTAAGTTTCATGACGACAAAGTTCATTAACAGGTAGAATAGGAGGTAGGTACTTTAATTATTTAAATTAACGAGCTGACATCAGCAAAGTTTGGCTTCGATGTTAATTATTAAGTTTAACAAGGCGAATTGCTGTGCTAAACAAACATACCTTTAACCCCCAAGCTGCGACTTTATTATAAACTTATTTTTAGTTAAATAAAAACAAGAGACAAAAGATCTTTTGCACATTTTAGTCGGGTTGTTAGAATACCTACTTTAAAATCTTACCAGGTTTAAAATAATAAAAAAGTCCACTCATTTTAAAATTAATATTGTTTCAGAACCACAGACATTTAGACGCAGAACCAGAAATTGAAAAAAGTTAAAGAGAAGCATAACTTGAAAAAAAGCAAAAAAATACACAAAATATAGTGCTGTGCACGTCTTTAGGTCTACATAATTTATTAATGTAAAAATTCAAGTAAAAGTAAGTTTAGCCACGAACACTGCTGGAAAAAGGCCTCCATCGCTGAAATCGAGTCATCACAACAATTGATGTAAATTACCTTTATGAACGCTGGCCAAATGCGGTTTATGTAAACACTCCGAAAAAATTCAAATGTAAGTTAACGATTTATATACGCTACTGCAGTGCGTCAGGAATGCTAGCCACAGCTGAGGTTGATAGCTTTTCTGCTATCATCAGAAAGCGTAATTTTGTAATAATTTCACGCATCCGGAATTATTTCACATATCCGGCTTCGACTTCCGGACTTCCGGAGTTAATCCGTAATCCTAGATATTAGGGTATTTTAACCTTAACCAAATTGGTCGTTAAGGCCAACAGGGGTATTTTACAGGTTAAACCTAATTTAGGAAGCGGCAAGTGCTGCTAATTATGTCGTACATCTGTTGCTTTATTTCGAACCGCAATTAAACGAATTTTCATCTAAAAGTTCAAGGAAGGTAGGGTTTACCAATTTTGGATGAAGCAGTTCTTCTGAATGATTATGTGAAATAATAACTTCAGTACTTTTAATGTTTTCATTTTATTTTTACAGAGGATGAACATATATATCCTATTTATTAAATGACTGCCACGTCCAGTCATCAGTTAGTGGTCTAAGTTTGACGTGTTTTGACACTACTGCAATGGGTAAAATGAGATAAGCTCATTGACTAGTACTTGCCAATTTTAGTCAAAAATATTAGGTTTAAATTTAACAGAATAAAATTAATGCTTAAAGCTTAAAAAAGCCTTTTGATTCGCATTTGTGATCTTAGCTAAAACAAACATGTCAGTACTGTGAACATACACCAAACAAACAAATTTGCCATTGAAAATGAAAATAAAGGAAATAAAAACGCTTTGCTAGCCCTACACAAAACACACGGATGTGAAACAAATGAGAGTTGAGTACACAATTTGTGTTTACGCAAAATTTTTGCTTCAATACAAAATTAATTGCTTTAGCACATGATAAATGAATAAATAATAAAATAAATATGCGCCAGACAACACACCTCTTGCAATGGTCTCGAAATAGGGATTAATATCCCTGTGTTACGAGGTACCACACAAGGAAATAAGCCACGGGCGTCTCCCAGCACACCCAGACCCGAATCAATTCAGAAAAGATCGTTTCCTGAATTGACCCGACCGGGAATCGAAGCCGGGACACTACGGAAATCGAGGCGAGAAACCGTGCTTCAGCGCACTACGCCAATCGTGTCGTCATCAGTAAGTTTCAGTTTGGCGTTTTCAGAAGATAATTGTGGGAAGAAATATTGGATTATTAAAAAGAAATTGATAACCTAACCGGACAGACGCATATCGATAAACTTATAATGGAATGTTGAGTGGCGAGAATAAGCCTTCACCATTGAAATCAAGTCATCACTACAATTGATGTGTATTGGCCTAATCACTTGCCAAATGCGGGTTGGTGATCACAAACCCAGGCTTGACTCACAATAGACTTGGCTTACACCTAGTATATTAACCCACCCAGGAATTTAAGACCTAAATATTGGCGACTAGTATTCAATTCCCAGGTTGTCTAAATTTATTTCATAGAAGTTTGATACAACTGGAAAAAACATAAATACGAGTAATACGTGTTTGTGAGTAATGGTAGGCTAATTATTTTTGGGGGGTTGGTTGGTTTGTAAATAAACGAGCTGCGTTAGAAGTTAAAAGAACAAGAAAAAATGGAAAATAGCACTTTTTTAACAACAGCGAAAG
This sequence comes from Udea olivalis, assembly GCA_947369235.1. Lineage (NCBI taxonomy): Eukaryota > Metazoa > Arthropoda > Insecta > Lepidoptera > Crambidae > Udea > Udea olivalis. The sequence continues at coordinate 19,112,584 of OX376342.1, forward strand.
GTAAGACGTCAGTTAATTGTTTTAAGGCTACATGCAAACACATTATGAAAAAGCAAAATAATACGTACGCATAGCATAAGCTGGCTTCACTCCCTCTATACGATTCATATCCAACTGTACCAGTGACTGAACATTGGATAACACCTCGTTAAAAGGGTGGTCTGTAGCCTCGGACGTGTTTATGCAACCCGCAACGTTCCACAGTTGTGACTTCGATGGTTGACTTTGCAAAATCAAAACATTAGATATTTCTACCATGAATTTATACCAATGACGCCTCCGCCTGGACGTTTTGGTATCGGATTTGATTTTTTTACTAATGGATTTCAGTGGAGCGCCCCCAGTGATCAGAAATGTAACCAAAAATGGCATACAAACTGAAGTCAACTCTTGTAGTTTCACGTGGCGGAAACTCATGATTAACATACAAAGCTTACACCGTGTCATACTATTTCATATCCGACGCTCAAAATATGCGGACATTATGATTATTTGTTAAAAAAGAAATTGCAAGCTTCAGACCACCAACATAAGGTAGATACAATGCTAATAAAAACTATTGACAAACATCTGATGGCTTATTTTTGTTATTTTTTAAGTTGGTGTTCTTTTGTAATTTTCAGTTTATTTTTCGTACGATGCGATGGTTCCTTTTAATCTATCTTAAATAAATATGCGCCAGACAACACACCTCTTGTAATGGTCTCGAAGTAGGGATTAATATCCTTGTGTTACGAGGTACCACACAAGGAAATCAGCCAGGGGCGTCTCCCAGCACACCGAGACCCAAGTCAATTCAGAAAAGATAGTTTCCTGAATTGACCCGACCGGGAATCGAACCCGGGACACCAAGGAAATCGAGGCGAGAAACCGTGCTACAGCGCACTACGCCAATTGTGTTGTTATTGTGTGTCTGGGTGTCATTATCTATTTAAGTATGTATTTAGAAATATTTAAGTATCTTGATCTGTCCCTCACACCCATGGCCATAATACAAGCTCTGCTTAGTTTGGGTCAGATGTTCTTTGTGTAATTTGTGATATATATCTATTTTATTTATTTGTTTTATGACATATAAATACTGCAGTGAATCTAAAAGTATATAATTTTTAAATTTCATACAGGCTGCCCGCATCTATATCTATTTAAGACACGATTGGCGTAGTGCGCTGTAGCACGGTTTCTCGCCTCGATTTCCGTAGTGCCCCGAGTTCGATTCTTCTCTGAATCCGGTCCGATCTTTTCTAAATTGACTCGGGTCTGAGGCCGAGATCTATAGAGCGTGCTTAGCTTAAACTTAGACTTAGCTTAGACTTTGAACAGCTGTATCTATCTATACCAGTAAATTCTTATCGATATTAAGTCATTTTTCTCTTAGTTAAACATCAATTAAAACATTCTTTAGTAACAATTATAACAATAATCAATAAGTCAGATAATAAATGATGTGATAAGTCTGTGCTTAGCTGAGTAACGACTATAGATCTCGGCCAGAGTGTGCTGGGAGACGCCCCTGGCTTATTTCCTTGTGTGGTATCTTTATGTATCCAACCATCGTACAGCTCAGCCCATAACCAATAAAGTTGTGACAGAAAGCCAGCTAAATGTTTGCTCCCAGAAGGGGCTTGGATGCCACTGGTCTCCATTAATGCTACTACCAATAATCTCAGGATTAGGGAAGCGCTACTGAAAACATACAGGGTCCTATTACAAGCGGCAACGACGCGAGATCTTTTATAAATATGACCAATCACTCGTACTGATGAAATACTCAAAATGAGATAATATTTATTTTAAAGCGACAAAATATTCGTCAAAAACTAAGTTTGGGTGGGCCTATTTCTAGCGGCGATCTTCACCAGAGAACCATCAACTTGTTAGTCTGTTTAAAAAAATATATCGATATTGTTGATTTGTACCTCTTTTGAGATGAAAAGAAAGTGATGTAGGGACTCAAATAATGGTGCTTGTATTCTGAGCACATATAGAGATTGAACAATTTAATCATTCACTCACCGTACGAGTATGTTCTGATTCGTTTTTAACTAAATTATTCATATTTAAACTTTTTAACCAATGACTACTAGTAAAACATTTCATTCTAATCACAAAAGTGATTCAAAATATCGATTCTGAAAATATTTTAAATAAATGCTTGTTTTGAGTTTAATTTGAATCAAGTACTGTATTTGTTGGTGTGATAAGCTTTTCAAGAACAGCGCGACAACGCGCGAGTAATACAGGGGTATTACTAGGGGTGTTGCAAGTGTCCATAGGCTGCGGTAACCGCTTACCATCAGGTGGTCCACATGCTTGATTGTCACAGACGTGGTATAAAAAAATAATCTTGGCCTCTTCTCATCAGGTGTGGTGGTAATAGGTCATCATAATGAACAATAAAAAAAAATGCTGTTTTGTTCAAATTATCTCCAAAAAATAACAGTAATTTAGGCTGCGTTCCAAAACGAGTGGAATTTCACTCTGAGGAGTGAAACTCACTCGAAGCCGATCCAAACTGACCCCGAGTGAAATCGAGGCTGAACAGGCAACTGTCACCAGACAGTTTACTAGTTGTTCCGGAACGGGCTCGGTTGACGTTTATCACCATGGCAAGTGCGAATTTTACCGGTGCCTGGAGCCCGATGTAATTCACCGGACAGCTGTCAGACAAAGATTTCGTTCGTTTTCTATCCGACGAGGGTAAAAAACGATTTAGAACTGGCCCGCAATGCGTGCAAAACACTCCAGCGCGTCGTGTGTCATCGTCAGGCTACGCGACAGCTTTCTGAAGGTAAAACCCGGCCTAATCCACGATTATTGGCGCTGTGGCCAACTTTTAATGAATTTAACGAGAAATCGGCTGCCAATCGTTAGATTATGTTGAAGTTTAGGGATTTCGTTTATTTTTCGTTTTTGTATGTAACATTTGAGTAGGTAACTAAACACTCCCAATCAGTTATACATATTTCCCGCTGCAGTATTACCTCTACACTGACTATTCTTGTTTCTACAAATCATACTACCAATCTAATTAATCAGACTCACTAGGTTTCATTTCAGTCTTACTAAAGTTTTGCAAGTGAATAAAAAAGTAACAATTATCTTGGTTCATTCAGACCGGTGCCAATTAGGCAAATATTTGTTTTTAAATTGAACTGACCAGTATAATGTCTACCATGAGTTCCTATTTTTTGACGACACGATTGGCGTAGTGCGCTGAAGCACGGTTTCTCGCCTCGTTTTCCGTAGTGTCCCGGGTTCGATTCCCGGTCCGGTCAATTCAGGAAATCTTTTCTGAATTGACTCGGGTCTGGGTGTGCTGGGAGACGCCGCTGGCTTATTTCCGTGTGTACCTCGTAACACAGGGATAATAATCCCTACTTCGAGACCATTACAAGAGGTGCGTTGTCTGGCGCATATTTATTTATTTATTTATTTTTAAATTTGAATGCCATGATTGGTTCCATTTATAATCACTAGGGGCACTATACCGAAATCCCATACTAAACGTATGGGATTTCGGTATAAAACTGTCATTGATCTGAACTTATACAAATATTTTATTTGCCAATAAGTAAGGTACAGTACATGAAATATGTGATAAATATAAATGATAAGAAATGCATTAGCCTACCTAACTACAATTGTATAGCTTGCAAATAATACTATTTTTTTTTTTAATTCATTAACTTAATCAGTAACTACAGCGAGGCGTGAGACAAGGAGACGTTATTTCTCCGAAACTGTTCACGGCTTCGTTGGAGGATATTTTCAAGCTTCTGGACTGGAAAGGACGCGGCATCAACATCAATGGCGAGTACCTAACACACCTGCGATTTGCCGATGATGTAGTTCTTATGGCTGAGACCTTGGAAGACCTGAACATAATGCTCGAAGATCTCGGTAATGCTTCTCAAAGAGTGGGTCTTAAGATGAACATGGACAAAACAAAAATCATGTTGAATGCCCATATTGCACCCGCTCCAGTTAACGTTGGGAACATTACACTCGAAGTTGTTGACCACTATGTTTACCTGGGACAGACAGTCCAGCTAGGTAAGTCCAACTTCGAGAAAGAGATCTCTCGTCGAATCCAGCTCGGATGGGCAGCGTTCGGGAAGCTCCGGCATATATTTGAAATAGAAATAGAAAAACATTTATTAACTTTAAGGACATCGTTACATTTATAAAGTAAACACAAAAGAAGTAGGCATTAACAACAAAACATATAGGTAACAGGAAAAAAAAGATCATACCATCAGACAGCGGTGTCCCGATGCCCAAAAAGACAAATGGACCTCACTCAGCATATAGCCTGGGCTTTATGGGCCCAGGCGCTGATTTTCAGTAGGCCCAGACTGAGATGACGCACGGACATTTGTGGCGGACATACGTGTGTGCATATACATATAAGTATCATAAATACTATAGTATAGATAAAAATAAATGGTGAGTGATTCAATATATTGTGTAGTGTAATAATTGTAATACAATACATAGACAATAGATACGGTACCGAATGTGTAGTGTGACTGTGTGTGTGTGTGTTGGTACAGCACAATACAGGTGGTGCTGCAACTGGAAATTAATAACAATAATCTGCCGCAGGTGGGTAGTTTGACTGTGCAGAGCGGCGCTTGGGCCCGCTGATGTAATAACTCAATCTCGACTAACTCACGCTTAAAATTAGTTCCTAAATGATTGCATTGGTGCTTCGTGATCATGCCATAATTGATATAAGTAATAGTCAAAGTAGAAAAATAGGTACAATAATAACAAACAATAACCATTAACAAATTGTATTTGGAAAATACGACGTTGGATTTGCGTCCGAAATACCTCAGTGTCTCAAGACAAAAGTCTTTGACCAGTGTGTGTTGCCAGTAATGACCTATGGGAGTGAGACGTGGTCCCTTACTATGGGTCTCATAAGAAGGCTCAAGATCACCCAGCGAGCAATGGAGAGAGCGATGCTTGGTATTTCCCTGCTCGATCGAATCAGAAATGATGAGATCCGCAGGAGAACAAAAACAACCGACATCGCTCGAAGGATTGCATCGCTGAAGTGGCAGTGGGCGGGACACATAGCGCGGAGAACCGATGGCCGTTGGGGCGGAAAGGTTCTCGAATGGCGACCGCGTACCGGACGACGTTCCGTGGGCAGGCCCTCTACAAGGTGGACCGACGATCTGGTCAAGGTCGCGGGAAGCCGCTGGATGCGGACAGCGCAGGACCGATCGTTGTGGAGATCCTTGGGGGAGGCCTATGCCCAGCAGTGGGCGTCGTTCGGCTGAAATGATGAACTTAATCAGTGCTTAGATAACTAAATCGATACGATTTATTATTTAAATAGTGAAAAAAGTACCTAGTCCAATGTTGAAAAATTTCTATTTTTTTTTCAAATAAGCCGCTAAGGATCTTTGCTTTTCTGCGTTTAAAACGAGGGGCATGAAAAAAAAGGTTAGATACTCTTTACTCATTTGATTGACACTGGCAAGTTAAACACCATCGTATAGGCTGGTTGTTTATTGATATATTTGAAAATAGAACACACATATTATTCGCGTCGCCTTGTTTTTCTGCTAAACGGGTCATATTGCTACTGTAGTGCTAAAGGATCAAAGAACGGTGAACTCTGAATGGTATGTGACAGTTTGTTCTCCAACAGTAATATCAGCTTGGTGTGACAAGCGACCGAAGTCCGGAATTCGGCACCATCTCTGGCACCACGACAATGCGGCGCCGCACACGTCTGCCAGAACTCCGCGGTGGCAGAGCTCACGGAGATATTCTCGTGCCCTCTCAGTAAATTAGCAAGGACGGCATTATTTGTAATAAGCTATAGGATGTAGTTTTAAGAGTACTCTTAATATCTGTAAGGGTTAAAGTTAGTAAAAACAATAAAATAAGTATATTATTAGATAGTTACGCTATCGCATTAGGTTAAATTTGCCTGTAATGATACTTGTAAGAGTTGTTGATAAATAAATGCCTTGTCATTTTACCTGTTTCCAAAAATTAAAGAAAAACTAAAGGGGAAGAGGTTTGAAAGCAAAGAAGATTGACTAGATGCCTATAATTTCGAGATTTTTGAGGTGTCTAAAGAAGAGTGGTCACAGGTATTTTCCAATTGGTTCAAACGTATGGAAAAGTGTTAACGTGCTCAGGGTGAATACTTCGAGAAGCTCAATATTTGTAATAAAGAATTAATTTTATAATTTTTGAGTATATAATTTCATTTGACATGCCCCTCGTACATACATCAGAGGCCTCAATATAAGGAGAAATTTGTTTAATTGATTGATGAAATTGAATTGTGTTGGTTTAATGATAGTTTGGATTGCTCAAAATACTAAAATTGCTACAATAAACTATCTATTAGTCCCAAAGATAGGCAAAATAAACAGGTATTCAAAATATATTTTAATAACTGTTTTTTTTATTAATAATATCACGTATTTTTACACAGTTTCACAGTTTCTAGTGTTTATCAATGTTTGCATAATTATTGCTCGACCTTAGTTGCTATGTATCAATAAAAAGACGAGGACAGATGGACAAAAAGGTAACAATAATATTGTCTTAAAATCAGCAAAGATATTACTTTACTTGAATATTCAAAGAAGTTTTTTGCCGTCTGTACATACCAGCAATAAATCAGAGTATATTTTGTTTGCTTCAAACAAACCAATTGGTAAACATCTCACTTATTTATCGGAAAAACAAATGACTTGCTATAAATGAAACGTCGCAGGGTCGACGATATTATGTTTATCTGTCAAGTTTTGAACAATTGTGTCACAACAGCGACAATAATTATGCTTGAAGTCCTACTGACATTGATATGAAGTGATAATGATAACAGAGAGAAAATGCCCCTTCAAATTGACAACATAGAAACATAAATACATAACAGACACGCTGTTAATTGGAATTGTAATCATCAATTGTATCTCTAATGCTCTTCTTTGTCGGTACGCTATTGCCAGATCGCTCGTGGTCGTCACGAACTTGTCGTGTTCCGAGCAGTTGTGATCGCCTTTACAATTCCTTACCATTTTTGCCTGTTAGCGGTCATCGTGGAACACTCATGCAAAGGGCCACCACAACAACAAGCAGACTTGATTTGGTCGGTCTATCGCATGGGCGATCTACCGCGCGGCCTAGTGCCTTCAACTTTGCCTTCAATTATTAATCATTCAATTTAATTAATTTGCTTTAATCAATTGTACACCATCGTCATTATAGGGATGGCAGGTACGTGCAAACATGGAACAAACATTAAGTTGCTAAACATACTTTTAATATTATAGTCACGTTAGTCATACTTATGTGAATGTGAAGTGGCTGCCACTGTTTTTACGGAAAAACACAAAGATTTTGGTTCTGATTGTAGTTCGGTGATGTAAAACATCGATAAAACCAAATTAATTCCACCACCTACCGTGTTGCGTTCTAATAGCATTGGTGGAAATTGGCCTTTTGAGTGTTCGGTTCACCATGACAAAAACAGTCACTTGCCTCTGACTACCCCGTTTGGGATATTGTAGTCGTGATGGTATGTTATGTTACGTTGATTTATATGCTCAGCCATCGCGAACGTATCACAGCATCAAAAGAAAGTGATAACTGAGGGCTCAGGGATACTTTATTGAATTGAGAACCATAAATAGTTCAAAAAGCGTTAGAACAACAAAAAATAGAGGGATATATTTTTATTAAAACCTACCTGTCATCCACTAGCAGCTAGCAACTTGTTTTGTACGTTTTTTTCCTTGTTTCGGATGTATGGTTGAAAACAATGTCGTGCCAAAAACTTCAATAAACATCCGTCAATTACACATGTCACCATGATTTGTAGAGTGCCGATCGTTCAACGATGCAATCCGAGAAGTTCGATCGCTAAGAATAATTACCAGTCTGGATACACCGCGCGAATCAAAGGTCAGTTAAAATAATCTATTTAAGATTTGACCGACGTTTTTAAAAAGTTCAAGTCTCCAAAAAAATAAAAGAGATTTTGACGAATTGAGAACCTCCTCCCTTTTTAATTCGGTTAAAAAAGGATTGTTTTATTTTTAAGAATACTTTGATCAATTTAGTGCTAAATTATCAGCGCGTAGCACAGGTTATATTATTTTAATGGCGGAAAGCTACTACTTAGTGCAGATCGTTATTATTATTATTACTCGCAGTCATAAGAGCTGCACTATAATACGAAGCTCTCTGCTATTAGGTTCTAGAGTAAATGAATAAAATAAAATAAATATAGCCAGACAACACACCACCTATCATGGTATCGAAGTAGTGATTAATATCCCTATGTTACGAGGTCGTATAATTCTTAAACTACTGGTTCAAATTGAATGAAATTTGAAATATGCCGAGCTTATTCAATGCCTGCTTGATAATTTAATTCAGGGTTCTAGTTTTATCCACAACGAAGTCATAGGGGGTCATGAAAGGCCTGAACTATTTCGAGAAAAGGATAGTACGGCCGTGTTTATTTTTAGCTTGACTTGGCGGAGGCATCTCCGTACCCCCCAGATATACTGACCACCTATTTCGAGTATATTGACGACACGATTGGCATAGTGCGCTGTAGCACGGTTTCTCGCCTTAACTTACCTAGGGTCCCAGATTCGATTCCCGACTGGATAAATTGTCTCTCAGCTGGGAGACGCAAAATAACTCAAGACAGAATGTCCCTTAATAAGTAGGGACTTGGTATTACATAGATCTCACAACTTTTAACGGTAGAAGAACTGAGTTGCATAACTTGTTTTTTTTAACAAGCTATGTTTTTGATGGCTTAAGTTCACCGTCCACCACGCTATGTTTTTTTAGATGCTACAGTTAATGTATGTGCGGCATAATAGGTATTTCATTCAAAAATATTCTTCGTTTTTGTATCTTTAATAGGTATTAACAAAATAAAGAATATATGGCAGCGAATATGTCGAAAAAGGAGCAATAAGATCCATGACATCAAAAAGAGAAGCAAATGTGAGATGCAAGAGTTTCTTCGGCCGACCATGGCGCTGATCAGAGTTACAGGCCTCTTTCCTGTAGAAGGCGTCAATTCTTCGATAAGGAGAATGAGGTACTAAATTCTTTATATATCACGGAATTTCCAGAAGCGCTTTGTCAAAGAAACAGAAAAAAGTGTGCTTAACGGTGTCATAATCACGTTTTTTCTTTATAGCCGTGGTTACTAAGGAAAAAGGGTGCGTAGGACGCCGTTAAGCACACTATTTTCTGAACATCTTTTCTCTTCCTGATATGTATGAGTAAAAGAAGTGGGGATACATGTGGGTATCCCTACTTCTTTTAGGATCGATTCACATCAAACGGCACGCATTGGAATGCATCGGAGCGCATATACGAAGCTGCAGAGGAAACTATTATTTAATATCAATTCATCATCAAGTCGTATTCGCATCCAACTAATACATTTTACAACTCGAACGGATACGCGAGCATACCGCGGCAGCCGGTCGGCTCCTAGCGTATGCCGCGGAACACGATCGACTGCGCGCGGATGCCGTCGTCTACGCTCGGCTGCCGTCGCATGCGTCCACCCAAATTTTTCTCTTATTTTTTATTTTATTAAACTATTGAAGTTATTTTCATCTTCTTCATCGACTCCCATTTCAACATTTTAAAATGAATTATGACACGTCAACACGGTAGGAGTTATTAACAAAACTCACTGCGATGTGAGAGTATACTATGCTGATACCGACGGCTAGGCGGGCATGCGCGTGTATTCCATCACATTTTTTGGCCGAACGGACGTGTTCGATGTGAATCTCTACCAGTCAACCACACGGTCAGGCGGAGATATTACAGGCAGTGCGAAAGATAATATTATTTACGCGTAAACGGTCGCTTTGGCATATAACCCGATTTTAATAACTGTTCACATCGAGTTGTCAAAATCGTTAGGTTAGCAGCATTGAATTTCACGCGCCCATAAACTTCCTCACCACTCCGCTGAGGCGCTGTCTGCTGTGACCATGCTGCCAACCTAACGATTTTGACAACTCGAGGTGCCAATTATTAAAATCGGGATATACGTGGTTATACGCGCGCGAAATTTACGCTTCAAAAAGCAAACTCACGTACACTGGCTTTATTTTTATTTCAGATTCAACTTAAAATCTTGGTACTGCCTATACTATGCCTTAACGTGTTTAAGCCTATTGACATCGACATCGTTGTTAATCACATGGAGTGTCAAACTACACATATTTAGTACAGGTATTATTGGTAAGTACCAATATGTTCTAGTAGCTTTGCGCCTGCCACGCCTAGCTCGCGTGGAATATTTTTTCTCACACGCTAGGTTACATAAACATTTAGATAAAAAAGTTGACATAACTTTTTTTAAATGGCGCTCATTTTACACTTTTACAGTATTTGATTATTTTCATTGTTATTTTTACGTTTTTTCCCTCCTCAAGAACCTTCTTTGTGCTTTTACTAAAATGTGAAAATAAAAAACCAATTAAGCCGAGCCGTTCTTGAGTTTTGGCCACACATTTGGCGATTCATTTTTATATTTCATACAGACTTCAATCATTTCATGTAAAAACTTTTATACATTTTGAATAGGTTTACTTTTCAATCTGACTGTACTTTGGATAATAACAACAACAATAGCAATATCATTTATTAAGGGCAACAATTCACATTTAAAGATCTTAACTAAACATAATTGGAGCATAGATAAATACCTTTATAAACTAACATAATATAGGAGTATGTCACGGGCTACTTGATTAACTGGGCAGTATTAATATGGACCGGCCTTCATGAATAATGACAAAGTGCATTAATCAATTTCATAAATTAACTACTTTGGTGATAATGTGGACCGGCCATATGAATAATAACAGACTAAACGTGCGGGCATTATGAATAATTTTACTCTCAAAATTGTCCTTTGGCATAATATATTCGTATGATTTCTTTATCAAACTATCTTCAATTATATTTTCAAAGTATAAAACGACATAAAGAAAATGAGGCCAGTTCGATTCTGGCACTCATATACAGGGTGTCCCAAAAAGAAGTGACAAGCGGAAGCCCACAGAAAGAGCACCCCTTGGGGTACCCGAATCACCCCCATGTATGTTCCGCGATTGTTCATAGTTTTCGAGTTATGATTTTTTTTCTGAATTTCTGAGAATTTCGGACCTAAAAGTTTAAATTTTTTATTTTTTAAAAAGTAGAAAACTTTTCAAATTTTTACTTTGCCCAACTGAATCATCCTTAATTTTACTTTGATGCATAAAATAATCAGTTTCATAACTTTGACCAAAATGATGAAAATGTTGGTATAAATCCAAAAATGTACGGTTGATGAATAAGGACTTACATTTTCAACTTTAAATTAAAATCTAAGCGGGTGACTGTATGGTTTCTAAGTAAAGCTCAAAAATGCTCCAGAATCTCAGCTTTCTTAATCATTACAAAAAAGAAGTACTTAATGGGCTACTTTGGCTAAAATCAGCCTTCAAAGATAGCAAGGTGGAAAATTCTTGAAATTAGCCATCAGAATAATAACTGTTTTTTGGCCATTTCATCATTCCTGAAGTTCATGAATTTGTTATCTAACCAAAAATTACTGCAGGAAGGCTAAGGAAATAAGTGTGAGAACAATACAACGTCGAACCGGAATTCCGAAATCACTGGCACATCGCATACTCCAACAAGAGGGTTTTCACCCATATCATATTCAAAAAGTTCAGCAGCTTAAGCCCGCAGACTATCCGAGAAGAGTAGCGTTTTGTCAGTAAATGTTGCGGCGTCAAGCTGAAAACGTTTTTTTTTTTATATATTTTATGGACCGATGAGTCACATTTTAAGAGATGTGGAATTTTCTACATACACAACCATCATTCTTGGAACATTGAAAATCCACACTTGACCCGGGAATCTAATTTCCAAGAACAATTCAGTGTCAATCTATGGTCAGGCATATTAAACGGACAGCTGATTGGTCCGTTCGAACTACCTGACCGACTAAACAGAGTGGCCTATTTGCATTTTCTACAACATAATCTCACCGACTTGTTAGGAGATGTTGACGTGTTAACGCTTTATAGGAATATGATTTTTCAAAACGACGGCGCCCCATGCCATTTTGCGAGAATCGTCAGACAATATTTGTCTGAAAGATTTCCAGACAGGTGGATCGGCCGTGGAGGGCCCATTGCGTGGCCGCCACGGTCCCCCGACTTGAACCCAATTGATTTCTTCGTCTGAGGATATTACAAGGAATTGGTTTACGCCAAGGACATCAGCAACGTAGCCGAATTACGAATGAATTTGAGGCAAGCAGAAGAGACGATAAAAAACAACAGAATTGCCTTTATAAAACTAAAAGACAACTTTTTTAGACGATGTAGAATTTGTATCGAGAACGAAGGTAGACATCTTGAACATTTCTTGTAAATAAATAATTAATAACTATTTCTTTTTGTTCTATTAATTAAACTTTCAAATGTTTATTCTTTCTATTATTTCCTTAGCCTTCCTGCAGTAATTTTTGGTTAGATAACAAATTCATGAACTTCAGGAATGATGAAATGGCCAAAAAACAGTTATTAATCTGATGGCTTAATTCAAGAATTTTCCACCTCGCTATCTTTGAAGGCTGATTTTAGCCAAAGTAGCCCATTAAGTAATTCTTTTTGGTTATGATTAAGAAAGCTGAGATTCTGGAGCATTTTTGAGCTTTACTTAGAAACCATACAGTCACCTGCTTAGATTTTTAATTTAAAGTTGAAAATTTAAGTCCTTATTCATCAACCGTACATTTTTGGATTTATACCAACATTTTCATCATTTTGGTCAAAGTTATGAGGTCAAACTGATTATTTTATGCATCAAAGTAAAATTAAGGATGATTCAGTTGGGCAAAGTAAAAATTTGAAAAGTTTTCTACTTTTTAAAAAATAAAAAATTTAAACTTTTAGGTCCGAAATTCTCAGAAATTCAGAAAAAAAATCATAACTCGAAAACTATGAACAATCGCGGAACATACGTGGGGGTGATTCGGGTACCCCAAGGGGTGCTCTTTCTGTCGGAAGCCCACAGAAAGAGCACCCCTTGGGGTTGACACTTCTTTTTGGGACAGCCTGTATAAGCATACTTCAAATCAACCTTAGTTTGGGGTCAGATGATATTTGTGTGATGTGTTCCGAATATTTATTTATTATAAACTTTTGACAGACTTCGTTCTGTCAAAAGTTATTGGCAAATGTTTGACAGCTGGGAAAATTTTAAATGTTTTTTTTGTGGAAAATTAAATTGTCTTTTTTTATTACTTACCGTTACTTATTACTTATATTTCTCACCGTTTAAATTTAAAAAAAAAAACAAGACTAAAAATAGCCAAATCGGTCAGGCCATTCTCGAGTTTGATAGATTTGATATGGTTATAATATTTTTGTTTATTTTAACTTTTGTGTGATGGAGTTATAATTTTGTTTTCAATACTCATATACGGAAAGTACGCTTGAAGTTGCCTGCGCATAGGGTTGAAAGCTTCACTTTCAGCCCTAGGGCTGTAAAGTTTTTTTCATTACTCATACTCTGAAAGTAGGTCTGAGTTTGCCTGAGGAGCGGGATGAAAGTAATACTTTTCATCCTTAAGGAGAATCACTTTCAACTGACAGCTGTCAAATTATTTAAAAAAAAAACTAGTTCTTTTTCACATATCTATTGAACCATGTTCCAACTTTCTATACAGCCACGATGTAAAATTGAAATAACTTAAAGTTAAGTATTGATTAAAGAATATATATTTTTTAAATAACTTTATTATAATTTAGTTTCAACAATTTCTTTAAAATAACTTAGATTTGGGCAAAATATTTACCATTTTTTCAATGATGAAAATAAAAATAATGGCTGAATGGCCGGCCACAGAAAAAAAAACAAACAAAATAGGCGGGAAAGCGGCAATTCGATCTTTATTTATTTTTTCGAAGTCTTCACTTTTGTTTATACGTGTAGCAGAGATTTGCACCTATAAAATGAGTTCATCTGATTTTGATATGAATTTAACGCCTGATTTTATAAGAGAAGAGGCTAAAACGGTAGTGGAAAATAAAATTTACTCATTTTTTCTTTAGCAAATTCATGTTTTTATTTTTACTTACCTTGTATTTGTAATGAAAAGCACAGTGTTTACCTCGGGTTAAAGACTTATTTAGTCCCTCGAACTATTGGCGCCCTCACTTCGTTCCGGGCGCCAAACCCCGTCTCGGGACTAAATAAGTTACTTTCACCCCTAGGGTAACAATGTACTATTCCAGCCCTAGGGTTGAAAGTAAATAACTGTCAAATGTCACCTTCTATTTTGACATTCATTTTGCGGCAAGTCGATGTGTTCTGTTCAGCCACAGCTGTATTTGAAATTTCTTTCTCTTGATTTCAAATGAATATTTAAACAATCGAACCAGGAATATACTCATTAATGTATGTTTCACTTAATTAGTATTTAATTGAATAAATTTGAGCTAAGCATTTAAGATAGAAATAAAATAAAAAATACTTTAAAGAAAATAAGGCGGGGGAATTCCATCATCATTGTCTGAGTATGTTTTTTTACAAATATAAAAAAAATGGTTGAATTCCACAGACAAAAAAAAGGCGGGATTGCAACTATTCGAACTTCATTCGGTTGTTTCGTAAATCCAATGAGAAGTTTATTTTCTGCAAAATGAGTTCATCAGACTTATAGATCTATATGGATTTGACTCCAGATTTCATTAGAGAAGAAGCTCAAACAGTTGTGAAAAACCTTTTATCGCCGAAATCATGAGAAAGATACATAAGAGGTTATGAAGATTTTATGAAATGGCGCACTGAAAAAAAAGTGAAGTCTTTTTCAGAAAACGTGTTAGAGTCTGGCCAGCGAGTCCTGACACAAAAAAACGGCGGCAAATTTAAAAATGTTTCAAATGTTAATATTGAAAGTATACAGAAAACCTAAGTTGATACTTTAATTATAAATACAGAAATAGTAAAATATCGTTTTAAATGCATGCTTTTAGCTTTTTGTCCAGTAAATCTCCCAAATAAACTAAACATCTTCCTCTTGTAAATAGGGATTCTATTGATTTTGCCATCAATCTTGTATTGAAATTGTCTGAATATTCAAAGCATTTGAGCTTTTTTTAGGACATTATAACTTAGGGATAAGAATATTGCAGACTTTAAACAATTACTATAACTAAAATCTCTCATATTTTTGTAACAAATAAAACTACGATTTAGACATGCATACATTTTTTTATTCTGTTTCATAATCAAAATCAGAGTCTAAAATTCAATTCCAGTGTCTGAGTTATCACTGTCACTGTTATCATCGCGAACACTGATTATAAACGGCTCCAGTTCAGTCTCTGTTATTCTGTCTTTGATTTTATAATCATTTTCAACATGAATAACATGGTCTGTGCATTTTTTCCAATCCGTAGCGGTTATGGTGGCAAAACACTCCTTTATAAGGTTTTCCATCTGCGAACCTTGCAATCCCACGTTTTTGCTAGCTACTTTTCTTTTACCCAAGCTCCAAACGAGTTCTATGGCATTCAAGTTCAATTCAAGTCACAGTGGTATGGAGGCAACTTGACGACGTCATGTCCATGTTTGTTTAAGAGTTCTTCAGCCTCGTATAATGGAGTTGGTTGATTCTCTTTAACTAGACACAGAAGCTCCGCTTTGGTGAAACATTCTTCAAATGGAATATTGTTATCGCTGAGCCATTTGGTGGTTTATTAATTTGTGTTACATGATAACTAGCATTGTCCATTACGACAACATCAGGTTGTGTCAAATTGGGTATTAGTTATTCACATAACCACTTCATGAAATTGTTTCTGTTCATATCATCATGATAGGCGGCCATTTTTGATTTTGTGCTAAAAACAAGCAAAGCATTTGGAACAAAACCCTGTTCAGACACAGCATGTACTACGATATGCCTCTTTCTTGAAGAAATTTTGTCAATAACACCACTTGTACCAGGCCCTTGCCAAGATTTCTTGACCTTATAATTTTGATGCACATATGTTTCATCTAAGTAAACTATCAGTTTACCTTGTTGGCGTTTTTCATTTATAGTTCTCAAATACCTATGTCTCCAAGCTGCAATTTCATAATTTTCAATAAGAATGGTTCTCTCGTTATCATTTTTTTTAAAATTCAAATCCATTTTTAAGTACTATCTGCCTTAGAGTTTCACGGCATCCGGTGAATCCAATAGATTCTTTAACTGCAGCATGTAAAGTCCTCAGTGTTGGAACTTGTTTTTTGACTACATAAAATTCATTGATTTTATTACGTATCGCTGATATGTCAAAATCATCTATGTTTGAGACAGTTGACGGGGACGTTTTTTCCCTGGAGTATTCCATTCTCCTTGATTTAATAAACCTTCTTTCTTTA
Source organism: Udea olivalis (assembly GCA_947369235.1). Classification (NCBI taxonomy): domain Eukaryota; kingdom Metazoa; phylum Arthropoda; class Insecta; order Lepidoptera; family Crambidae; genus Udea; species Udea olivalis. Next base: position 19,129,051 of record OX376342.1, read on the forward strand.
TTCTCCATAGTGTTGACATGCTGACTTCTGTAACACAAATTACAAAACTAGTCAGCTCTCTCGTAGTTAAAAGATATTAACAACTTTATTTAGTCTTTGTTTAAATGACAAAAAACAGACTAGGCATTAATTTTTAGGCAAATTGAGAGATCGTCGTTGCATCCGCAAGGGACATCCAGGGGCCGTATTACGATCTCTTATAGCCAGTCAAGTTAATTTCCTAAACTGAGCGTAGCGAGTGATTTCCTAAAATGAGCTTACATATTCAGCCAGTCAGCGGTTATCTGTCAATATCCAGTCTCTCGGCCAGGTGTTTACTCACGAAATTGCTTGCTACCCTCAGTTTAGGAAATTAACTTGACTGGTTATAAGAGATATATACCGCCCCGGTCACTAATGTTATTGAGTACAATAAATAAATAAATTATTAAAAACAAAACAAACCTGTCATATTCGAGACTTTTTTAAAGTATTCTGTTTCGGTATTACATTCCTTTCCTTCAAGCTGTTTAAGCTCCTGAGCCAAGGCCATTATAGTTTGCTTGATATGTTCGTCTTCCAAGTCGCCTACCAAAAGTTTTATTTTATTAATAAGGGAAAAAGTTTTATTTTATTGAAAAGTAGAAATACTTAAACAACGAGGGAATTATATAAATAACGTGTCGCTTGCAGCTGCAACCAAAACAAGTATCAATATAGCTCAAGAACAGTACCTGACACCAAAATTATTTCATCCAAAAGTCGTCGTTTTTCTTCAATCACCTCGTCAGAATTAACTTTTAACTAATTATAGTTATTAATCATGGTAAATAACATACTCCGCACACTGCTTTTAATTGGATTCGGCATCATAAACGCAGAACTTCGGTAAAATCACGGTAAAACGTACACTGGTAAGGTTATGAACAAAACGTGTGACAATTTGGATGACAGAATTGACAGATACAAATAGGGTTGCCATATCAAGAATTTCAATAAAATCTCAGTGTCACGACTCGCTGGCCAAAGTCTATTAACATATTTCAATCAATTATCTAAAAATTAGAAATCTTCAACTCTGTGGAGCGTATATTCAATGTTAAAGACGACTTTAAATACAAAACACGATATACATTTGAAAAATTTCGCCAAACTATCATCTTTCCTAAAAAGGCCGTCGGGTGGATACATAGCGAAAAAATCCAAGAGGTCCAAACCTTAAATCAAGCGCCAGACGACATTTATTTAGCAATAAAGGTAACGATTTCTTATGGATGCGATGTTTTAAATAACATCGCGTCCATAAAAATGTGTTTAAAATTATTTAAATAGAAATATCATTACCTTTGTTGTAGGTAATGTTTCAATAAAATTTTGTTGGTTGAACTTATGTATCTGATTTTTATTTACTTTCCATATATTCGTAATGAAAAGCAGTGTTTACCTCGGAAGAAAGACCTTTTCAATGCCCTCGAACTATTAGCGCTCTCGCTACGCTCGCGCGCCAAACCATCTCGTGCATTGAAAAGGTAACTTTCTCACCTTGTGTAACAATCTACTATATCTTCTGTTTTCAGTAAACCTTTTGCTGAACATAACAGGAGTGATATCAATGATACTTTTATTCAATCTCGCTCAAAACTGGCCGACAATGATAAGACAAGCGGCAATAATCGAAGATGAAATAAAAGATTTGAAAAAAGATAGAAAAAATAATAATTCTGGCAGCATTGTGTTTTACATATTTTTTTCATTATGTTTTGGTGAGTTTAGAAATTAATTAAATACTTTAAGTAACGCGTCTACATTATACTCAAAAAAATATTTGTACAGCGTGTTTATGGAACAGCGCAAAACCTTTCTACACGGAATTTATACGCGATCTCATTCTGCAAGTGAGACGTTGCTACTTTGAGCCTAATCTGTCAGAAGGTTATTGACCTTCAGGTGCTTTAGGTAAGATAGAAATAGAAAATTTGAGAAACCGTTTTCATTATTATATTTTTATAACCAAACACGACCCTTATTTTTTATTGGTGGAATTGATTTGACGTTTGATTTTGAACAAACCAATTCCAGGTATTGCGCTTTTATGCACGTTGTGTGTGGTTAATATATTATTAAGTGATTTTTAAAGGATATTTGAACTGAATATCTATAGGATATCTAAATATTTCGGTACGAAGAAGCACTTTTTCATAGCAACTCGGCTGAGTCAGTTAAATTGGAAGTGAGCAGGTCACAGAGCATAAAGAACTGAAGACCACTGGGGCAAAAGTGACCTGCACCCCTACTGTGAGTCTACACAGATGACAGTCACTGGCATCTCTTCCCAAGTTTTTGATGAACCATGATGTAACAGAATATTGGATACAAGTTTCTTTAGATTGCTTGTGGTAGACTTATGGTGGATTGGAAACCATTTGACGTCAATCACAACGTTGAAAAGAGATCACAAATACTTACTTTAGCTGCTTTCCCACCAGAGATACGTATGCAGCTAAGCTGCGAGGATGTGCAAGCTAAGCTACGAAACTATTAAACCGTTTCCACTGATACTCTATGTAACGAAGCGAGTTAGATGTGCTGAGATCATGGGCCGCTGTAAGGTAGCTCTGCGAGGATGGGCAGCTCAAACTGTGCGATGTATCGACAGTTGGTAACGCACGCGCAGTACAAATCCTAGCACACATCCATAACACGCATCCAAGCCACAAAACTAAGCTTAGTCGAACCCATTCCCACCAGTGTTATGGTATGTGGAGTAACGAATATGATTGGTGGATATACACACACGACGCGGCGACGACACGATTGGAGTAGTGCGCTGTAGCACGGTTTCTCGCCTCGATTTCCGTAGTTCCGGGTTCGATTCCCGGTCTGGTCAATTCAGGAAACGATTTTTTCTGAATTGACTCAGGTCAATTATGCTGGGAGACGCCCCTCGCTTATTTCCTTGTGTGGTACCTCGTTTCACAGGGATATTAATCCCTACTTCGAGACCATTACAAGAGGTGTGTTTTCTGGCGCATATTAAATAATAATAATAATAATTGATTAATTCATAATTGATATACAAAGCTCAAACTCAAATAACTTTATTCAAATAGACTGTATCAGTACTTTCAAGTCGTCAAATTTACAGCAAAATATACTAAATAATAGACATAAATACCATATTAATATGGATATGTAAATAAACAGTATACAGACATAATGCGACTGTACCACCGCGTCGGAGTTGTTTCTTGCTGAGAAGACCCGGCGAGAAACTCACCAGTTACTCTTTTAAACTTGTTTTGGGTTTACAACAGGCGTTAGTAAAGTACAAGCAGTGTGTCATACGATTGGCGTAGTGCGCTGTAGCACGGTTTCTTGCCTTGTCTTATCGTGGTGTCCTGGGTTCGAGTCAATTTAGAAAACGATTTTTTCTAAAATGCCACGACTTTGGGTGTATGGGAGACGCCCCTGGCTTAATTCCTTGTCTAGTGCCTCGTAACACAGGGATATTTATCCTCACTTCGAAGCCATGACAAGTGATGTGTAGTGAATTTATTATTTATAATAAACGCATTCATAGCAACGTGCATACCACATCTCTGTTAGAAAAGCAGCCGAAGGATTGGATATCATTTGAAGTCAATCACAGCGTTTATAAAAGGTCGCAAATACTAATTGTTCCAAATTGAAAAAGAAGCTTGAAAGAAAGACTGGTTTCAGAGGTACTTGAGAAAAATTATTAATTTATTGTTTTTTTACAGCTAAACATATTTTAGAGACGGTTTTCTATTTAAAACTGCTGTGTACTTGGTTTGATTTATGCGAAATGACCAGTGAAAATATGCGTATACTTTTGGAATTTAGCGTGCCTTTTGTTTTTTACTATACCAGTTTCAGTATGTGGAAGTTCATAGTTCATAAGGTATGTATTTGATATAACAAAACTTTCTTACCCATTCACAATCTTCTTGCAACATTTTTTTTACGAGATATTACTCTGTTAAGGTAACTATTAAGTGAGTATTTTAGAAACAACACTATTTCTCTTCTGGCGTGCCAACTTGGTGCCATTTTGCAATTTTTACAAAATTTTAATATTAACGGGCTTTTGCAACGTTAATTGGTTTTACCTATTTAAGCTTGCCGTTTAGCAATAAAATACCTTTGATTGGCAAAACAAAATTCTATTTATTTTGTTACGTTCCAATAACCCATGAGAGTACAAAAAATAGTCGAGAACATTTAAACCTTTTTGTTTGCTGTTCACAAAAAGGTTTAAATGAGCTCGAAATCTTTGTTAACTAATTAGTTAAGATATGTATTTATTTTATTTAATTTCAGTTATAATCAGTATTATTTATTATTTTAGATTGTAGTCTTCAAAACAATCATTCTTGCGGGGATAACCGATGTAATCCCTATGTGTCTCTGCCTTTATTTGACTTCATATATCAAAGATTTAAACAACATTATTGAGTTTACTCACGAGAAGGTGCGTATTGGTATACATATTTACTTTAACGAAGTTGAAACAGATCATCTACAACTGCAAGTAGGTAATGTATCACGGATTTTAATATGATTGTTTTGACACAAGTCGCTATTGATGCATTGGTATTGAAAAATCACTGCTAAAAGCTCTGAGTGTTGAGTGCGAGTTGCAGTGAGAAATGCGAATGACTTCACCATCGCGTTTTGCGAGCACGTAAATGTCAATTTGTATGGAATCGATGCAGCGCCACCTGGCGGCGAATTCGAGCAACATTAAGGCCGCTAGATGGCGTTGACTCTATGCCATACTATTTGACATTTATGTGTTCGTAAAACGCGATGGTAAAGTCATCACAAACAGATCGACCCCTTTCTGGATAACCCGGGTTTGTTTTTACCAACATGCAGTGATTAAGGCTATATCCATCAATTGCGATGACTAGAATTCAATAATGAGTTTCTTTGACCAGCAACGGGACAGTACAGGCTGTCTACTTCGTTTTCTTTTGACAATGTTTGCCCTAACGTAAGAGGCGCACTAAATGAAGCAAAGTCGAAAGAAAGGCGCACTCATTTTGAAACGCCATCATTAACATCTTGAGCCATCTTTTATGCGCCAGGCAACACACCACTAGCCATGGTCTCGAAGTTAGGCTAAATATCCTTGTATTACGAGGTACTAGACAAGGAATTAGGCTAGTAGCGTCTTCCAGCACACCCAGAATGTAGAAAAGATCGTCACCTGAATTGACCTGGGGCGTAAACTGAGCGTAGCGTGCGATTTCCTGAATTGATCTTTTATTTTCAGCCAGTCAGCGGTTACCTGATAATGATGCATTCTTTAGGACAGAAATTGCTGGCTGCCCTCAGTTTAGGAAATTAACTTGACTGGCTATAAGAGGTGTTAATACGGCCCCTGGCCGGGAATCGAACCCGAGACACCACGGGAATCAAGGCGAGAAACCGTGCTAGTGTTAGTGCGAGGAACAGCGCACGATTGGCATGTCAGCATTTCGTTTACTGGTGGCAATTGAATTGAACCGCTGCCCATGCCAAAAACAGTAGATAAATAATAAATATGCGCCAGACAACACACCACTCATAAATAGGGATAAATATCCCTGTGTTACGAAGTAACAGACTAGGTATATATACCAGTGGTGTCTCCCAACACACCCAGACCCGAGACAGTTTATAAAAGATCGTTTTTTGAATTGACTCGACCAGGAATCTAACCCGGGAAGTGTCCCGGAAAGTGAACGCAGTACTCTTATTTAAGACATTCTTGTTGCATTTTAACTAATTCTAATGAAACGGGTTTTTGCAACGACCAAATTGCGGTAAATCGTTTTTTTTACGTGGTCCGCTCGTGACAACGGTGACATGCAAATGTCGCCGAATCGTCGAAAAAAATAGGAAAGCAATTTACTGTGATTTGTTCGTTTAGAATTATTTAGTGTACGTAGTAACGTTAGTCAAGGCGAGAAACTGTGTCGCCCATTGTGTTGTGTTAGTAGATACCTATCAATCAAATAAGCAAATGAGAAAATTATAAATTTAATTTTATTTTTAACTTTCCAGGATGCTCGTTTCTGGAAAAGACAAAGAGAAATGTATACACACTTAGAGGCTTTAGTAAGCCTGGTCAACATTCAAATAAACAAAATTATGCTGCTTTCTTTTTTAACTTACATATGCCTCACTTCTGTTCAATTATTCTCTCTTATAAGGTAAGAATTTCAACAACAGTAATTTATTTGAATTTCAGTTTTCAGTCTTCCATTTATGAAAATAAAAAAAAATGCGGCAGACAACACCCCATTTAACAAGGTCTCGAAATAGGAATAAATATCCTTGTGTTACGAAGTACCAGACAAGGAATTAAGCCAGGGGCGTCTCCCAGCACAACCAGACCCGAGTCAATTTAGAAAAGATCGTTTCCTGAATTGACCCGACCGGGATTCGAACCCGAGGAACCACACAAGTCAAGGCGAGAAACCGTGCTTCAGCGCACTACGCCATTCGTGTCGTCAGATTACTATTAGGTTTCTCAGTTGACTTGTCTTGAATTTAGAAAGCTTTTAATTCTTTATTTACTTTTAAGTTTTACAATAAATACATTTATGTGATTACATTTTATTACTTATTTAAAACTAATTCTTTAGACTTCAAGAGATCAGTCAAACTTACGGTAACTTTGTTTGTCGAGATGAGCATGAACATTCACTAACATTTTATATTTTACTTTTAAGTGTCGAGACGATTAAAATGGGAAATAAAATAGTACAACAGTAAGTATTTTTAACGAGTAACAATGATCATTATTCTCATATATTTTGCATACACATTTAACCACGAGGGACGCTTAAACTCTGTGCATCTTTTACGACGCTATCTTGCGGCGACGCATCTTCATTGCTTCATTGCTCCATTACATAGCGAGACATCAGTGAAAACGGTCTTATAGTTTCATAGCTTAGCTTACACATCCTCGCAGCAGAGCGGCATCTTACATCTCTCGTGGAAAAGCACCCCTATGTTGATATTTCATCTTAAAAATAATGAATTAACATTTATCAAAATTTGCAGAGGCGCATTTGTGTCTACGGGACATATATTTTATTTCTCTTTTGCGTCGATGTTCCATATACTTCGCGCTTTCACTATGTCCGTACTAGCAGCTAATGTACACATAGAAGGAAGGAGACCGCTGCTGGCTCTCTATCAGGTCAAAGATCTGGATGACAACTCTGAAGTAAGTTTGCGCACAATTGATTTTCCTCCCCTGCACATTTTTTTCTTTTAAAGTGGTCCCTCACCTGGAGCATTTTCCTGTAATCTAACGTTTCAAATTCGATTTTGAGCATCACATTACAGAACTGCCTCCCTGAGACGACGAACATTCGCCTGTAATGTACATTAAATTACAATACTCCCTTACAAAACTTCAGGGAAGTTGTACTAAAATAAAAGTTGCGCACTGTGATGCTCGGTGCTTTTCCCTCACCAACGTAAGGCTCGAACTTGTAACATTACAGTTAGCGCACTGTAATGCTTGGTTCTCCTTCCTTACTGATATAATGCTCGACTCTATAACATTAAATTACAGGAAAATGCTCCAGTTGAGGGAGCACCTTAACTGTAAATTCGATGAATGTGAACGACGATATTAAAAAGATTTTCCCGATGGATGCAACCACCAAATCGGTGGTAGAGTAACAAACAAAGGGTGAACTCTTTCCTCTTTATAATATTACTACAGAGAAGTTCAGCAGTTGACTGTTTGTTTGTATTGTATAGGCTCCGAAACTACTGGACCGATTTGAAAAATTATTTCATTAATATGATACTGCATTATTAAGAATTAACATAGGCTGTATTTTTTTATTTATTTTGACGGTAAAATTAGTCTACGCGGGCAAAGCCGCTGACGGACAGCTAGTGCTTGTTACAAGTGGCGCAGCTGATGTGTGGCTGAGCCATAAAGCATACTGTGGAGTTTACAGCTTTATTTCGTGAAAGACTGAAATTATTTTGCATAGCATGAGACCAGATTTATTTTATTTAGACTACGTTCTGATGCTGAGCTCCAAAAGTTGTACGTATTTTTAAAATTTGTGTAAAACCATCCGCTTGTTCCTACAGCCCTTAAGGTGTCACAGGGGCATGAGAAGGTTGTGGTGTTAGTGAGGATATGGACATGGAGCATCAGCATCAGAACAGTAGTCTAAATAAAATAAATCTGGTCTCATGCTATGCAAAATTAAACGCTCTACAACTTTTAAAAAGAACATTTGTCGATAATTTCAGTCTTTTACGAGATAATGTAAAACCGCAAAAATACCGATTTTGGGCTACACTTCTGCGCCCCACAAGTTATGCACAACTCCCACAGTGGGGAAAACCTAGGATAGTCATATTAGGCAACAAATGAAGCTATTAACACAATAAAATCTTTTGTAGCATTTAAATCCGATTCGCATGTTTTGTTGGTATAATTCTACTGGCTTATTAAGGCTTCCCATTGGATTGACAAATTATTTGCCCGCATATAGTGGTACTGTTGAACTGTTCTAAAATTTTTGCAAATATGTTGACAGCGTGTATCTTTAAAGAGATACCAAAACGTTGGTTAAAAAGCCCATAAACCTGAAGAGGGTGAAAGAATAATTACCAGATAGTCAAAGTGTTAAAAGAATAATCGAAACAATAAATAAATAAATATAATAAATCGAATTCAAGCAAGAGAAAGTACAATAAAAGCTTATGTTACAGGTCCGGCGTTTCCGTTGTCAGATGATATATAATCCAATTACTATGTCTACATCATTTTTCACAATAAATCGAAAAATGGTTTTAAAGGTGAGTGTATACGAGAAGGTATACGAGTACTTACCTTTTTTTTTTGCATCAGGAAATGCATTTAGGCATTCCCAAGGCCCTGGGTTCGGGACACCTGGGATATGTGGGACTCGGAACTCCTGGGAAAACAGAGACCCCTACCTAATAAAACCTGACGGTGGTCGTCTTCGGCGCAGAATGGAAGGGACCCGGGATCCCCAACGAGGGAGAGACTCCTCGCAGGACCCTTCGGCGCGCAAGGCCGCTTGGCAGCCAGCCTCGGGAGGAGCAAGCTCAACTCCAGTGCACGATAACACAGACCACTGTGTCCGAAAACACGCGTTACCGTCTTCCTCGGGATCGCAAACCGAAACACACGCAGGCCCCCCCGCGTGCGCTTCGCGACCCCAAGGGCCCTTTTAGTCGCCTCTTACGACAGGCAGGGATACCTCGGTAGTATTCTCGTCCCCTAACCGCAGGGAACAGGTATACTTACCTAACCTAAGCTCTACTGTATGTCTACCTGAGTTTTTGTAACGTAATTTTAGAAATTTGTATGCCATTTTGGTTCCATTTATAATCACTATGGTTGCTGTACCGAAATCCCATTATAAAACTGCTGTCATTGGTGTAAATTCTTGGTAGACATACTAATCACTTTAACAATTTTCTGATCACCTTATCACTTCATACTAGTGATGTTTGGAATTACTCCCAGTGTTCATTATACCATTCCTATTGTTGCAACTCGCGGCGCGCAACCGGAATTATTTCCCTGAACATTTTCGTGGCAATGTCGACCGTATTGCTATTATGTGATGATTTGGCTGCCCAATTGACTGAGTGACCTGTTGTTGCAATGGTAGCGATACTTCCTTTAGCACCGGACGTCGTGGGGTCTTTCCCCACCCATGACAAATATTTATGTGACGAACATTTGTGTTTGTTGTGTGTCTAGGCGTTATTATCTATGTCAGTATTCATTTACGCATATTTGAGTATGTTTATTAGTCTCTGATACTTATATGGAAAGCCCTGCTTAGTTTGGGGTCAGATGATCTTGGTGTAATTTGTCCCAGGTTTTTATTTATTAATTACCATGCCCACTTCCCTCCTCCTTGCGGTGTAAACGTAGCATTATTTTCAATGTTGAGTAGGGTTGATATACCGGTTATACAACCATATCACCGTTCGTACATGACAGTTGGCCACTCGTAAATTTGCCAGCGTTACGGATCGCGTACACCTAATCCGTTGTCGGCCGACCTATGCTCGGCCGTCATCGGCCGAGCTCGTCCGATCAAAACTCTGTAGTAGTTCTGTCCGACGAAATCGGTTTTGGTCTACGCGTACCGTTCATTTACATACGTTTTATTCGATCGGCCAAGTTAGTTCGGCCGATAACGGATTAGGTGTACGCGAGCCGTCAGAGTAGCTCTTATTTCTATAAACTCACAGACAATAGTATGACGAAGTTAACAACGCTGCACGTGCGCTTGGACTGGTGGTGGGTATACTTGCGGTTTCAGACGTTTGTATAAGCTCGTTTTTGAAGCACTCGTGGCTCGTACGGGCGTTCACGCGAGTATGCGCTCGTATAATCCAGATACTGACTTACCACTACTGGTTCTAGCGATCACGCCGCAATAAGCGCGTGTATGCGAGTTTGGTTTTTTGAAGTATGAAATGTAGCGCACGTGTAAGCCGGTTTTGCCAAAACGACCGTATACGAATAAAAAACGCAAGTCTGAAATCACTCTAAGTAATGGTATCACAAGCACTCATTTACAAGTATAAAAAAAAAGTTAACACCCTTAGATTAAATCAAATCAAATAGCGGAAGATACGGCACGTCCTTGAAATTGTCAAATGAAAACGGGGATGATGCACAACTACATCATCGTTGTGCGATGTGAAGGACAGAGACACACCTATTTGTTTTGACTTTAGCGTAAGCGAGACAAGCGTGCGTCAGAGTGAAGTCCTGTCATTCGGACCTATATTGCGACTGAGTGAAATTAGGCGACGGGGGCCTGATTTAAGCGGTCCACGCGCTAGAGGCGAGTCACCTATCTTCCTAATTTGAGTTAATCTAAATTTATACTCGTATGGAAAGGCTCTCCCTGGAAGTGAAATTTTATTGGAGATACTTCCCTATCATCTGGAAGTAGTTAGTCAAAAATATTAGCCAGCAAAATTCAATTATAGTCGATTCTATAAATCCTAATTTATTAAAATAGGTTTTATTTTTACGACGTAAATCAGGCAATCCTGCCTGATTTTTCAAGGTCTGAAATTCGAATTTTTCTCGTTTTTCTATCTTAGATATGAAAAATAAGCATTCTAAAATGCTAAAATAAACAAAGAAAAAATATGTTTATTTATTTATTAATTATTCTTTATTGCACCAGAGGACAATAAAAATTGCGGACTTGTTGCCCACAATTTTTAATACAATTAATTAACCGCATATCTTCGTAATACTCCTAGACCTGCTTGCGATCCTTTAGTTCTCAGTTCTGTAGCAATGGTGATTAAGAAGGTTATCCTCTCCATTTCCTCAAATTGCGGTGGGTGATGACGCCATCTGTCTTAAGATGGTCAAACTAATCCTTGACATCGTTTTACCTATCATTACCCACATCCTAAACTTTTCCATCCCCTCTGATGTCTTTCCTTCAGCCTGGAAGAAAGCTATAGTTATTCCTTTACCTAAAACATGGAATCCTACCACTCCTTCCCATTTCCATTCTGCCTGTTCTTTCCAAAGCCCTAGAAAGCATTATTCATGGCTAACTGACTGTGTTTCTAAACCGAAATAATTTGTTAAGTCCTTTCCAATCTGGGGTTCGTTCTGGACACAGTACTGTTACTGCATTGCTGAAAGTCACTGACGATATTAGATATGCCATGGAGCATAAGCAACTCACTCACCCTTTTAACTCTGTTAGATTTCAGCAGTGAATTTAACTCGGATGATGATGATTCTGACGTGCTTCTAGGCATCCTGTAGTCTAACATATCTCCACAGGCAATAAAATGGTTCGATTCTTATCTAAAGGGTCGCCATCAGTGTTTTCGCGCTGACGATGTTTCATCAAATTGGTGTGAGCTCACTGCTGGTGTTCCTTAGGGTAGCGTCCTTTCTCCTTTACGTTTTTTCCATCTTTATTAATGCTATCACTTCGGAATTATCTGTTAACAACCATCTCAATGCTGATGATCTGTAACTTTACATTCACTTCAAACTAAATAATATTGATTCTGCAATAGTGGAGATGAATGAAAATCTAAAACGTATTTGTAGGTGGGCTGAATAGTACGGTCTGCTCGTCAATCCATTAAAATCTCAAGCAATTATCATTGGTAGTAGAACTATGTACAATAGGGCTTGCGCTTTAACTTTGTCCCGTTGGTATATAATGGAATGAATATCGACTACGCTGTTTCTGTCAAGTATCTACTTTGACTGTTGCCTTGCGTGGGATAACCATGTCAATCAGGTTATCCGAAAAGTTTTTGCAGCCTTCTACTCCCTAAAGCGTCTACAAAATTTCCTCCCTTTTCAAACTAAAATCAATCTAGCTCAGACACTTATGCTTCCAATTATTATAGATTACAATGATAGTTGCTATCTTGACGCTACTGAACAACTCCTTGATAAACTTCAACATCCTCTCCAACCCTTCTTCTCCATGCTATCTCCGTGAGCGTTTTTCTTATCTTTCATCGTCAGGCAGAACTCATCACTCAGCCTAACTTATAGTTGACCGCCCCTACTTGTAGCACGTGCATGTACGGTGACTCTTTTACTGCTCAGGTTGTGAAACTGTGGAACAAGTTGCCTGTTCCACTGTGGGTTCTTTCAAGAGACATTAAAATCAATTATCATAATTATCTATTAGTTAGTTATTTATATATTTCAATTATTTATTGTGTATATTTATTTATGTATATATGTATATTATGTTTATCTATTGATAAGTTAGGCCTGTGTTTTTACAAGAACCACATAATATTGAATTACTTGTGTACAAATTGTCTATCCATAACTTTTTTATAACTTTTTCCTGTAACCATGGTCTGCTCGAAGAAATCTCTCTTAAGAGATAAGCTCACCTGTACTTTTGTATATCTAAATTGTATCAATTGAAACTGTATTTTTGTGCACGAACTAATAAATAAATATCTCTGTTTTAGGTCTTCAGTACCATTGTCACTTACGAGCTTGTTCTACTGCAATTATTCAAGAATCACAAAATAGAAATTGACTACAATAATGTATATGAAAATAATGTAACAATAAACCAATGAAATTAATTTTAAAATGGTTTTTATTTTTCATCTCTTAATACTCTCATGATTATACCTGATTAACTTTGTATGTAACACAATCGTTCCCCTTTTTGTTTTCGAATTGACTAGTTTTTTTAGGCAACCAAATCATATCACGCATGCGGGATTCCATCCACGCACGCGATGTGTACATACTTGTATGGGAGGGGCACTTGCAGTGACACGCAAGCATAGCAAACCCGCGCACAGTAGTTTGTCTCCATACAAAAGGTTGGACATAGGACTATAAGTAATTATTTTACAAAACAAAGTATACCATTATGTTTCTTCATTGAATGATAACGAATCTCATTATGAAGACTATTTATTGGGACTTACAGTTTAGGAGTGAATCGAATAAAAGTGATTGCTTTGTATGTGAGTAAATTAGAAACATGTATATCTCGAAACGATGGCTCGTTTTCATTTCGAGATTTTACAAATACAATTACAAATACAAATAATTTTATTAAACAGTAAGGTGTTACAATTTTGCACTAAATTACATTCATTTTAAAACATAAACAAACACTGTAACAATAGGTAATAGCTATTTATTGTGGGTCCCTGTGTCGTGGGCACCCGATCGATGACTGGTTAAGGCAACGTCAGAACCGTTTACAAGATTAAACAATTGTAGCAGGTGAAACAAAAAAAAACAGAAACAAAAAATTATAAACAAAAGGATGGGGTAAAAAATAAAATAAAATAAAAATAACTTAAACAAAACACTAAATAAATACAATTAATAAATATACATACACTTATAAATATTATACATATATAGTAAATAAACAGCTACGTAAATCAGTTCCTACACATTTTTTTTTCCATGATCATACAAAATAAAAAAATTAAATTGTGGGCTCTGCAAGTCCTTCTGTTTGGTTGTGTGTCAGGGAAAGCAGAGGCCTTAGTCTAAAACATGGTCAAGGGATATATAAAACTTTTTTTAGTGACTTAAAAAGTACTGACCTTACAAAAAAACTATTAAATGACAGATTATAAAAACATTATTAAGTTCGTTTTTTAAAATCAAATTTGTGTATATAAGGTTTTGTTTTATCGCATTCATTGAATTTCTTCCAAAGAATTAAATCTTCACGAACTTCTAACTTGATTAAAACTCCATAAATTTCTATAAATCTTTGTCAAACGCATCTCCGGTGTTCATTTAATCATGCCACGTAGACACTTGACCAGGTACAAAATGTTAAGAGCAGTGGGCATGACTCAAGCTGGCGCCACCCAAATTGCCGTTTTCTGAAGCCATGAGGACCAGCCAGAGCGTTATATCCAGGCTTTGGTCACGTTATCGTGTCACGGGGGAAGTGGTGGAACGGCACCGAGGACCTGAACGCATTACAACACATGAGGACCTCGACGCATTACAACACATGTACAGGACCGATTCATAGTAAATGCTGCACGAAGTCAACCAAATGTAACGGCGATGCAATTGGTTCAAAGGCTACAGAGAGAGTATGGTTTGCAGAGAGAAGACGACTGTATGAAGTCAACCTACGTGCTCGTAGGCCACTTCAGGTACTAGCGATAAGGAGAGGCAATCGAGGAAGAAGATTACAATGGGCTATTGCACACGAAAACTGGAACCATTATCAATGGTCACTTGTGCTTTTCACTGATGAATCCAGGTTTGGATTCCATCCTGATTCGCGAAGAGTTCGCGTTTGGAGAGAACCTGGATGTTAGAATCGACTGCAGCACCCACAACAGGTTCATGCGCATATCAAGGTGGCACGATTATGGTTTGAGCAGGAATTTGTCTCAGCGGTAGAACGGATCTCGTTTGGATACAAGGCAATATGACTGCTCTAAAATACCAATGGGAGGTGAGGACTTGGGACAGTATTCCACAACAGGATATAGACACTCTCAACAATAAAAAAAAAAAGTTTGTTTAGGTTATGATGTTACAAAAATAAAGTTAAGATTGAAATTTTGTCGAGTTTTTCCTCTTCTTCTAAGTTTTTTTAAAAATTAACTTTATCTAAAAGTTGGTTTATCAGATTAGATAAGCTATTAAACAAGGTTTATTTTAATCTGTAGGTATCTTAACATAAAGTTAATAGAATTTGAGTTATTTAGGTTTAATTCATTCATATCCCTAGACCATGTTTATGTGTGCATTAGGCATATTGTCTTCAAACACACCTAACCGCATGTGGTACCAGATTTCGACATATGACTCAAAACTGGGGAAAAAAGTTAAAACTAGTGTTTCTAGTCGTTCTAGACCGCCAAAAATCGCGCGGGTCACACGCACGCGTATCTGTATTAAAATAGCATGATCCGCGCTCAATGGCGCAAGCGCGTGACACTGAACTTTAACTTCAAGAGCTAAATCATTTGTACGCGAATCCTGCGGTTGAACTGGACGCGATGACGTAAAGTAAGTACTGACATCTAATAGCGAAAGGCTTCCCCATCTCGAACTATAAGTAGGTAATGACTCGTTTCGGTTTGCGCTGAAGACACGGATGTCGTGACACAAGGCTTTCCCTATTCGTCTGTAGTACTGCCGATAGCTGTCATCAGCATCATCGAAGGTCTACAGTGCTCCAGCACATGGTTACTGTTAATTCTATGTAGGCAAAGCTTCAACAACGCAGGTGTGTGCATTCACAGCAAAGGCGTCGCCTTTTCCTTCCCATCCCTTCAGAGCACCCCGCTACCGATTAAGGATAGCCTAAACATCCTTGGCATGGATGTTCGTAGCAACCTAAACCAGCGGGACTACATTGAGAGCGTCATTAGAACTGCATCCGTAAACTCGGAGTCCTGAACAGAGTGAGACGATTCTTCACGCCTGAGCAGATCTGCCTCTTGTATAAGACACAAGTTCGCTCGTGTGTGGAATACTGCTCTCATGTCTGGGACGGTTCCGCCAAGTACCTACTCGAAGCTCTTGACAGGTTGCAGCGGCGTGCTATCCGTATTATTGGAAACCCAGAGGCAACTTTGACCCTTGAGCCTCTCCAATTGCGTAGAGACATTGCCAGGCTAAGTGTTCTCTATCGCTTTTACAATGGGGAATGCTCTGACGAGTTATTCCAGCTTATCCCACCCTCACCTTTCCACTCCCGAACCACGCATGCTGAACTACGGCGTCACCCACACACAATTCAACATTTGTTGGCCCGAACTAATAGGTTCGGTGACTCGTTTCTTTGTCGTACCATCCAGACGTGGAACGCTCTTCCAGCACATGTGTTTCCTTCCTCGTATAGTCCCGGGTTCTTCAAGCGGGGCGTGAAAAGGAATTTCTGCAGGCCTTTAAGGTGAGGATGGCCAGCCCAGTAATTCGTTTGAATGACTAAGATACGAGGACCAGATATGAGGTTGTCAACCTCACATCTGGACCTCACGACCGCTTTCCATCAGGTTGGATCGAAGTCATCTTGACGGGCAATATAAAAAAAACACGTGACAGGTGGTACTAGATACTATAAGTGCAAGTGTAGAGGGAACACTGAAGGCCTCGTCACTTAGGTAGTACTGAGAAACCGGCTCAGACAGTGGTTAAACTAGGGTTCAGAAGCCACGAGGAGCATAAACTGGGTATCCTTGGAGAATATTCATCATGGTAATTTAACAGAATGGTGTCCATAATTAAAAATAAATCTGGTTGTAGTTATTATTCGATATCAAACGAAAAAAATCACAACACCACGTTATTGGCATAGAAAAACTTGGAATATTTTTTTGGCAAGATGAGCCTTTTATCTTAGGCGAAGACAATCACATTTTAACTTCTAACTACATCAATGCAACAACAAAAGTTATCGCACCCACCGCTTTTAACATAGTTAGCAAACGCTGTTCAAACAATGAACAACAAATTCTAGAAGCATCAAACACTAGGGATTGACACTCATAAATACTGGCTGTAGCCTGAAGTTAAAATATTTCCAAACTTCAAAGTCAAAGTCAAAGTCAAAATATTTATTGCAATCATGTGGTTACAAAGATGGTAAACATATCAAACCAGTACCAATAACATGAACCCTGTTAGGGCATAGCAACGTTGCCGCGTTGTTTAAGTAAATAAAATTAAATCAAATTAGAATAACATAAAAATCAAATTAAATCAATATTCATACATAATTATAACATACAAAGTAAAAACAAAATTAAATTAAATGTCATTTTAACAAATTTCAAAATTAGAATTGAATTAAAATACGTCATTTGTCTCATTACATACACAAACACAAACCGGCCGAAATACATTTTTTTTTTTTATTGAGAGAAAGTCATTTTCAAAAGCAAATAACATACGAAATTAACAAATCAGACAGAAATCATAAATCTACAACTTATTCTCAAAATATTCCGTCAAGGTATAGAAGGCCTTCTCAACAAAAAATTCCTTCAATAAATTTTTAAATCTCTTGATTGTAGTTACATTTTTTATTCTTTCAGGAAGTTTATTATATACCTTCACAGCCATAGCATACGGGCCGGTGTGAATTAAATGTAATTTTGAAGTTGGGGGGGCTAATTTTATGTTTGGTCTCAATCTTTTGGGTCTCTCTTGCTGGGGGAATAAGTGCGAGTGCTTTCTTATGAAGATGCATAATTCCAATATATAGACGCAGGCTAGTGTTAAAATTTTTTCGCTACGGAAGACAGACCTGCAACTTGTCATATTATCAATATTGAAAATAATCCGGAGACATCGTTTTTGAAGAATAAAAAGTCTTGTTGTATCCACGCTATTTCCCCACAGGACGATGCCATACTGTAGCCAAGCGTGAGCATATGCATAATATGCTTTCATGGCAGTTTGTTTATCGGTGGACTTTTTTAACTCGTAAAGTGCGTAAGTAAATCGTGATAGTTTTGTAGTTATTTTCTTAATGTGATTTTTCCAATTTAAATGAGAATCTATATCAATGCCTAACAGTGAGTAAGTGTCAACGCAAACAAATTTAGTATTTTGGAAGGTGTAATCAATTTGTAATTTTTCCCTTTGGTACGGTCCGAACTGCATTAGTTTAGTTTTTGAATAATTTATTTTCAGGTTGTGATCAGTTAGCCAGTTTTTTATGTTTAGTAGTATTTTTTCCAATTTGGTGTTCAATTCAGTGTTATTTTTACAGGGGACTAGTACGGAAACATCATCTGCGAATAAGGTGCAATGAGCTTCAATTATATTAGGGAGATCGTTTATGTATATCAGAAACAGAACGCAACCCAGCACGCTACCTTGTGGTATCGATTTAGACACATTTGATTTTTGAGATTGGCATCTGCTAATTTCCCCAGTGTCATAATCATGATGTTCGATTTCTACGTATTGAGTTCTGTTTCTGAGATAAGATGCAAACCAATCATATACCAGTCCCCTCACTCCTATTCCATACAGTTTTTTCAGTAAAATATTATACAAAACTCGATCGTAAGCCTTACTCATATCAAGGAGTAGACCAATGGCATGCTTTTTCCCATCTATTATTTTTAAAATATTGTGAACATAGTTGAAAACTGCTAATGATGTTGATTTGTTCCTGCGAAATCCGTTTTGGTTATCATTGAAAATGTTAAATTTTGCACAAAACGAGTACAAACGTGTTGCCATCGCTATTTCGTAGATCTTAGAAAAGGTTGATAGAAGAGCCACTGGGCGATAGTTATTTCGGTCTTTTTTATCACTCGTTTTATGAATTGGCCTTACTACAGCTATCTTGAGCAAATCTGGTACTACTCCCTCTTCAAAAGATTGGTTTATAAGATAGGACAAAGCAGGAGCTATTTTTTCTGCACATTTTTTAATTAAGACTGGCGGGAGTTCATCATACCCAAAACTCATCTTATTTTTCAAATTTTTGATGATTTTCTCAATTTCTTTATCAGTTACATGAATAAGAAGCATTGAATTATTAGACGTATTTAGAACGGGTCTTCCTAATGGTAATTTGGTGTTTGGTGTGATATTTGCGTCTCCTACAGCTATAAAAAATTGATTAAATATATTAGCGATACTAGTCGGCTCCTCTATTAAGACATTATTAACGTTCAACTTTATATTTTTGTAGGCTTTGTTAGAAAGTTTATTTGTATTTTCTTTTATTATATGCCACATCGTTTTTACTAAATTATCTGCCTTGTTAATTCTTTTTATATTATTTAGCCTTTTTGATGTGTTCACTGCCCTTTTTAAGGTTTTTTCATATTTTTTATAGTTATTCATAAGTATAGGATTATTGACTTTTGAATTTAATTGTTTCAAGAGTATTTTATTTATGCATGACGTTTTAATTCCTGTAGTCAACCATGTCTTTTTATTGTTTCTTTTGAGTTTTAGTTTTTTCCTAGGTATTGTGGTGTTTAAAACTGTTTGGACAGCATTTGTAAATGCTTCGAAGTTTTGGTTTGCATTTTTGTCTATAGTAATAATCTTACTAAAATCTATATGGTTTATTTCTGATAAAAATTTGTTCATGTTAGCTTCACTGAAGATTCTTTTGCTTGTGTACCATGTATTTCGCTGCTGGTGGTTATTAGTAGGAATTTTTACGATCACACCTCTATGGTCTGAAAAACCCAATTCTTTAACGGTTACAATATTCTGTCTAGTAGCATAGTTCATGAATACTAAATCTAAACAAGTTTCGCTATGACTAGTCACTCTGGTTGGCTCTTTGACCTGTTGACAAAAGTTGAAACTATACATAAGATCAGTTAGTGACGTGGCTTGAGTGGATGTCGCCATCATGTCTATATTAAAATCACCACCGAGGATAATTTTTCTCTTTTGAAATTTTTTCCGACACAAGTATTTCAAAAGTTTTCTCAACGAGCTTAAAAATATATCTGGACACCTTTTTTTATCTGGATAATAAAGCATTACCAATATCAAATTTAAGCTGGGAATGTCTATTGCACACGTTTCAAAAACTAATTCAATTGAGATTGCTGAAATTTCAAAAAGTTCTTCATACTCAACATCTTCATTAAGAAGAATGCATACACCACCTCCTTCGCAGTTTGGCCGAGTATACGATGCTGCTGTTTTGAATCCGTCAAGACGAAGAAGGTCTCGCTTTGAGGGAGTAATCCACGTTTCGGAGAGGCAGAGTGCTTTTATGCTTTTATCTTCTTCCGTATATGATTCGAGCAAATGTCGTTTTTTGTTGAAACTGCAGATGTTTTGGTAAAGTATGTTGAAGTCGTTATTAGTTTCGAAAAAACTGGTTCCGTGTCTGGGTTCTGTTATGACTATTATTTTTGGGCTTATTTGGTGAAATCTGTATGTCTCGTAAAGTATCAGATGTGTTTCTTCCTTTTTCTAGATATTGGGATCGATGTTCCAAATTAAAGCTTTCATTTTCGGATGGCAGTGAAATTTCTTTGCCTTCAATTATTAATTTGTTGTTGTTGATGTAGGCCCTATAACCACTTTTCCTTGCAGATATTAGGTTTTCAATAAGTTTTTTCCTATATTGAAGTGAATCTCCTTCTAGTAGTTCTGAGACAGCAATACCAGTATTTCTGAAAGCACGACGATTTTTCAGTATATAGTTTGTTCAAACTTAGCACGTTTATAAAATACTCTGTTGACATGACATCCTGATAATTTTAATTGTATGGCATTGCGTGTCGTCGTGCAAGAACGGTTGGTGCATCAGCTTAGATTTTTCTTCTTCTACACAACCTAACCTCAACTTAGGTAGTTCTATTGGGTCAAAAACCGCTGCCAAAAAACTTGACATCCTCTCTTAGGTTTGGCGATACTTCACACTGAAACAACTGCTCTACTTGTATCAAGAACAAGTTCGGTCGTGTACGGTCAGAGTACTGCTGCCACCTGTGGGATGGCTATGCAAAGTACTAACTGCATTGTAGCTGCATAAAGTAGCCTGTCTATCGGTGTTTTATAAGGTGTATTTCGGAAGGTGTGCGCAAGAACTTAATACCACCGTCTACTTTCTACCGACGGACCACTAGGCGGCGGGAGGGCTTACACTCCAATGTGGTTGATTTTCCAGCAATCCGCACTCAATGGTTTGCTGCGTCTTCTCTGGTCCGCACCGCTAGGGAGTGGAACGCTCTCCCTGCATCAGTGTTTCCGGATACTTACAACCTTGGTGTCTTTAGGCCAGAGTGAATAGCCATTTTTTGGGTGAGCGTGTACCACCATCGGCCTCGTCATCGCTTATCACCAGGCGAGAAATAAGGTAAACTTTTAACTGCAGGCTTTTAATAATTCAATAGAAAAAGTTTCACGAGTTCCATTCACTGTAACCGGATTTCGAGGTTTTTTTATTTTTATGTCTAATGGCACTCCTCTATTAGTACAATTTACGTTTTCTGTTGCCTCAGATATGTAACAACTTTTTAAAAGCTTATACGTGTTTTAGACTACTGGCATTTGTAATACGTCTGCATTTCTATCATGGTTATTTTTTATTAATATGGCTTCTACTATTGAGCATATTTCGAAGCCTCCTATTTTTTTTCATTCTCTGTTGCGAAGTCAAACTCCAACAATCCTGCAACAACAGAATATTTCCCAATTATGTTAAGAGCCAGACCTTTCCAAGAATCCCATTAGGAAGTTTGATTGGGAACCCGAAAACATCAAATGAAACACCTTAAATTGCACTTGAAAAGTTTGACTAACTCAACACGATTATTTGGTTTGTGTCTTATTGGAAAAACTAAAAAGACGAGGCGACTGTAGAGCTAGGGCACAAAATGAAGAGATTACAGAAGGACCGCTCTGGCTTTTTCCTAAACTTGCCTGACCGCTTAGGGTTACTAGATACTATCCGTGTCCGTGTACCATCTGTTATACCACTTTTCACGCAAATAAACAATATTCTATTCTATTCTATTCTATTCTATAATCGATCTGAATTTTTAAAATGAAGTACGGGTATACTTACTTGACAGAACCGGCCAAAAACAAAATTCATCATGAGATAAATTGCACCAAGTTCGACAAAAACATTTTTTTCTGGTGTTAAAAAAGCTTGTTATTTCTGATTTCAACGAATTGAAAAATAGTTACCAATGCAACAAGAAGGTACGCAATTAAAAAGTAAAATAAATGGTTTATTCGGACATGATGTACCACATGAGTCATGGCTTGTAATAAACGCGAGAAAAAGCCTGGTTACCGCTAACTTTCTGGAAACAGAAGATCATAATACTCAGATACCGTGACAAACAGACGGTCAAACAGATAATATTTTATTATATCCAAAACAAAAACATGAACACTTCGTTCATTACTATTTTTATGGAATCTTATGAACTACACTATTACACATACATACGATTATATGCCAAACGAGGTAGTCATGGGCAAGTGACTGTTGCCGTCATGGTGAACGGAACACTCAGAAGCCCACTTTCCACCAATGGTATTAGAAGTGGTAGGTGGTGAGCCTTCCGCGTTATTTGGGTTGATTTGGTTTTTCATCACCGGAGAGTTACCTTCGATCAACATTATCAAACAATAAACTAACAGAAATAACTAGATAAAGCCTCAGGAAGAAAATCACAGCTCAAAAATTGCACCGACTGATTGTCCTATCTTTTGAGTCATTCATAGTGTGAATGAGACAAAAGATGAGAAAAAACGTTTTAGGATTTAATGATTTCAACCTAATGTAGGTCTTGTTCGTAAGAAATAAAACGCAGTTTTGATTTTATTTACGATATTAATTTTCAAATTCAACCTCAATCTCTAAGCAGGAAAGAAAAAAATTAGTAACACAAAATGAGACTTAATATCATATCGAATTTCTGACACTGTTGACTTGACTACCCCGAACAGGGTTTGATGGAGTCGCACTTTGTATTTTTTATCACTACAGCTATAAATAATACTAATTACGAGTTAATATTACAAAAAAATACTTAAGAACCTGCGAAGCGACTAAGCGACGAGTAAAACTAAATTTTCATTGCGTGTTTTGAGAAACTGGTTCTACAACTTTACTGTGAAGCAGAGATTGGCAATGTACCTATAGTTTCCACTAAGTTATTTAAATATTTTTTGCAACTATCAAAATTAATTAAAACCTTACTTATTTAACTAAACAAATACAAAAAAGTTAATACCATACCTAAGTTAATCATAAACATACTTATTTTTTCTAGGTCTATACCTATTTATGTGATAATAACCAGATGTTTGTCATGGGGTGGGATCGAACCCACAACCTCTGGCCATAGATAAATGGGTCGCCGGGAAATCTTTGAATAAGAAAAGCAAAGCAAGTCCAAGACGTGCTCAGAAAGGTCAGGTCAGGAGTACCCATAATCGACAAGCATGCATGAAAGGATTAGAAGAGTGGAAGAAGCGCAAGAGGTGTGTCAGGACCGTAGCAAGTGGAAAGATGTGGTCTCTGCCTACCCCGTTAGGAAAAAGGCGTGATGGTATGTATGTATGTATGTAAAAAAGAATAAAGTATTTAGTATCAAAATACTTCATAAAATTCACTGTTCTCAAGCATCCGCCTTTATGTTGGTCAAACATGAGCCAAAATGTTGGCCCATGGGTAGGCTTACTTTAGGCTAGGTTTTTTTGATTTTTAGTTGGGTATTTCATTGTTTATAAAATAAAACATAATTTTCCTATTGAAAGTATGATATTCCATCCGATAATTTATTTTTCCGATGGTTATTTCTACAGTTTTTATAAGCACACGCAGGCATTGTGGCACGTCAGCACGTTGGCGCAGTTAAAAGTGAACTAAATAGGAATAAGTTCCCACTTCTGAAGTGGGACGTTATTTGCTCGGCCGTTTTTGACGCTCTGACCGGTTATCTGGTGTATTGTTGATCGAAGGCGTAAACCTAATCCGTTATCGGGCGAACTATGTTCGGCCGTCATCGGCCGATCAAATGACGACATAGCATAGTTCGGCCGCTAGCCGATTAAGTGTAAGAAGCCGCTAGTCAAAAATTTAACGATTAACACAACGACTTTGGCTCGGCCAGATTTGAACTCGGGATCACCGATCCACGATCCGAGTTGGGGTGCTTAGCCCCTAGGCCACATCGCTCTTTATTTTATCCTAAATAACTTGGATAACCAAAGTTTTGAATTAACAAAATAACAAGCGTGTGTTTGGATAAGCGGCTTTTGATAAAACAAACAGATCAATCTTCCAAACAAGGTCTCCAACTTCGTTTTGAACTTAGGAACAACTAAACTAAACACAAAGAGAATTAGTAATGTACCTGCATGATAATAATACAATTGAAATGTCTCAATTTGTGTGTTTTGGTAGATAGTTGTGACAATATGACAGATAGTATAGATGTTCTTAATAACACGCTGTGTACGTAAAGTCTTGTTATTTTTGAATTAATGAATTCAATATGAGTACAATAAATACTGAATCACTCGTTAACACTGTTTATTTCAGAAGACTACATTACCGCTCGTTTATACAATATTTTGTTGGTCATCATCTTAAGTTAGTGCTTATTTTTAAGATTATTTTGGGTTCATAAGGTGGGTTTAGACCAAATGAACGTGGAGCTAAATCAAGAATATTTTTTCGTGTTTTTTTTAGTGTAAATGATAATTAATATTTCAATCGCACCAAAATAATTCTAACAAACAAGAACGAGCATTCTAGCTCGTGCTATAGGGTCTCTGCAAACAAAGATAGAACAACGAAAGAAGTATGAGAGGATTTTCTGTCTCTGTTTACACAAATAAAATTTGATAGAGTGGGGATAGAATGAGCATTCGGTCGTTTGGTCTAAACGCACCTTTACAGTTTATACGACCCAGGAATGACATAAGAACTCGCCCAATCGGCTATTCAAAACGTAATTTCATTCAATTCTCATTCCTTTGCAAGTGGTCTATTCGTAGTGTCCAGCGGCGCATTGACTTTCACATACAGTTTTTTATTGGATTTGAAAAATAAAGGATATGAATAAATCTTCAGAAATGGCAACACTTACGTTCTATAAATCAACAAGAACTTTGCTTTTAATGAGCAAGTATTTTGGAATACTACCCATTTGTGGTTTGGGACACCAGACTTCACAGTTTTTAAGGTGAGTATCTTTTCCTTAATTAAATAAAGAATACTTATAGCCACTTAAATCGTTGGCGCTGTGGACTTCTGTTGTCTAACATGAGTTTCCGTCACGTAAACGACAAAAGTTGACTTCAGAAAGGACATTGCCAAGGTTTGCAGCAAATGCTGCCTAGGAATGTGAGTTGGTCCAGTGGTACTGTAGCATTAACTGAACTATAAAAAAATATTTAAAAAAAGTTGGTCCAAGGAAAAATTATAAATTCTAGTTTTTGTAATAATGAATAATCTTTTATCAAACAATGTTTTTGAGTTTTTGTTTTTCGGATATTAAAGACCTGTTCTTTTGTATATCTGTCTCGCTCGATCCCTCGCGATCGTATACCTGCGCCTTCGGTGATAAGCGTTCCGTTGTTTTTACAGTTCCATGCATTGATTTATAAATACTAGATTAGTAGTAACCGTGCCAAAGCGTTGCCACTAGACATATGGCCACTGCCATCAGCCATATGAGCAGCTGACGTCAATTCAGTGCTCTGTGAGACGCAAAACGCGCAAAAAAATCTCTGAAATAGGCAAATGCGTGTATGTTTGCATCATTGCGTAAAATCACATGGGTAGGCAACCCCATCCTGCCATCGCAGTCATTGCTTGTTTACATTTGCATGTTTACATATAAAACATAACACACATAATTTCTACATATTATATAATTGCATTACTTACTTACCTGGTTTTGTTAACTGGCTAATTAGTTGTTTTTAGTTATTGGTATTTCATCCTCCATAATAACTGATTGATACATAATGATTATATATACTACAACATCAAAATACAATTAATAGAATTATAATTTGACGAACAGCATTTTTTCCTATAAAAATATTCAAAACAAAAGGCTGTTTTTCTTTTGGCCTCCTGGGATAGATTTATATGCGCTCTGAATTACAGATTAGTGATAGTCTGAGGAACAAAATGCACTTTATGAGCATTCTAGGCAGCCTTGGTCCAACTTTCATACAAAATTAGTCAGTATCCTTTGTATGCCATGTTTGGTTCCATTCATAATTACTGGTGGCGCGCTTTACTGAAATGTTATAAACTTCAACGTTGAGACTTGCGGCTGTCATTTGTTTAAACTCATGGTAGACATACTATTGCTGGTGAATATTCTCTATTCTCTACATTTTATTTTCAGATTTTCATGGAAGTCTCCATATTTTGCTATAGTTTTCTTTCCAAATATTGTAGTCCAAATGTTTAATTTTGTAATGTGCGGTTTTCACACTTTTCACGTAGAAGGGCCAATCACGCTTCGTAAGTATACTTAATTATTTTCAAAAAATTGAATTTTTTAACTTTTTTAATATTGGCGCTAAAAATTTTTGCAGGTGGCCTGTTTCTCTGGAGTTGTGGATTTATTTCACTTCTCTTGTACGTCAGACTGAGCGTAAATTTCAAGATGGTGGTTGACGATATAGAAAAAATAGAGGCGTCATTAGCACCATGTTCTTTTAACAAATCAAAGAGTAAAAGTATTTCTTTGTTAATTTTGGGCTACAGCACAATGGCCATCGGTAAGTTCTTTAAACACTATAGACTGACTTTTTGACGACAGAATAGGATGTTCGACAGTATCATCGGTTTCTTAAAATTATTTAATACCTACCTAATATCACAAAATATAAAAAAGAGCCCTATGAAAACTTTTTGTTTGTTCACTTATGTACAATTAATTTTATGGCCCTTCAAACTTGGGTGAGCAAATCCATTTTTGGAAGTGTTCAATGCTCTACAGCGGTCACCAAATGGCGAACCGCGGTCCGGATCAGGACCGATGATCATGTTTTTTTTTAAAAACGGACCCGTGATGAAAATAATTGAATTACTGGTGCTCTAAGGTGTGTAAAGTTAGTAAGGATAACTATACAATTCGATATTTCACACAATTTATAGCAACTTTTGTTATGAAACATGGTTTCATGAAGGAAAATTTTTAAATAGCTGCCGAACAAATGCAAAGAAATAGGTAGCTTTTAATGTTAATTTGCTAGCGGCAGTGGCAGGGGCAGGGAAGCGCACTAGGCAAGTCCAAAAATATGACTCTTATAATTTCTATATCTCGGGGAGTTTTGGTGATACCAAAATATATTTCTGAGAGTTCTTTCGATACAACCTCAACGAAAAAAATATTCAAATACCCTGTTGGCAAAGTGCGCTGTAGCACGGTTGCTCGCCTTGCCTGGCGTGGTGTCCCAGGTGCTATTTCCCAGTCAGAAAAATCACTTTTTTTTAAATTGGCATAAATCATTGTCTGGTACATCGTAACACAAAGACACCTCGACAGACTTCGTTCTGTCAAAAGAAATTGCACGTCGCGGCGTCGGTAAAGCAGCACATCTCGCCCGCGTTTCTCCGACTTGATTTACAAATACTATTATTTTTCATTGAATGTTGTGTTCAATCATAATAAAATATAGCCTATGTCACTCCCTGATAAGTTAGCTTCATATTGGTGAAGGAAGTTTTAAAATCGGCCCAGTTGTTTCGGAGCCTATTCAATACAAACAAACAAAGAACAAACAAAAAACAAACAAACAATCAAACCTTTCCTCTTTATAATATTAGTTTAATAAATAATACAACCAAGTGGAAAATGATATTTTTTATTATTTTCGCTTGAATTTATAACTTTTTTATTTTTCAGTTGACCACATCTTCTATTTACGTTTTTCAAGCTTGTTGGTTAACATGTGTTATCTATTGAATGACGATTCTGGATTTTATATAAAATCTTACTTCACTAAAATGTTTTCTTATACTTTCACCTATCTGCCTTTTAGTTATACGCTGGGATTCTTGTTACAGGTATCTTGATGTTTTTCTTAGATTTATGATTTATTTATTTCTTTATTGTTTTTCTTATTTTTTATGGTGCATATCCTATGGAGCAGTACTTTTATTAAAAAATGACATGAAAACGCGTTTTTCACTAACTTAATATCTGTGACTTATTTAGTTAACACATACATTTATTTTTGGTTTCTTCGTCTGAGGGAAAATGAATAAAAAAATAAAATATTATATATTTTGAGCTCATGAAAAACGAAAGGGTTTTTTTGTCTTCAATATTTTATAAGAATATGGTATTCTACCATTAATTCTAAAATTTTATCGAATTGGTCGATAACTTTGTTCTTAATCAAGGGTACGGTTCGGTTTTTCAGCGCATAGCCAGGGATTTTGATCTAGGTGATCAAAATCCCAGACTATGTGCCAAAAATTACATTGTAGCTAATAGCTTAATTTCCTTTGATATCTGTTTGAAATGATTATTAAATGAATATTAGTACTATTAAGAGTGTTATACTTTACAGGTTAATAAAGTTCAGGCGTCGTTTGTATGGTATTTCAGCGATGTTATTTTTTTAATAAGTTGCCTTTACTTAGACGAAAAGTTTCAAAACTTCAACAATGAATTATTTGGGAAAGTTAAGGTATGAGAAACTTTATAATTAGTTTCATTTTTCTTTTAATGCATTCACATCTCTTATTATATAAACTTAACTTATTTCACATGCAAGAATTTATAAAGTGGTTAAACCAAAAAACAAAATTTATTTTCTTTTAATTTATTTTATTCTTACTTCAGATAACTTTTTCAGGAAAATATCGGTAGCCTGGATTGGGGCCAAGTACAGTACCAGTATACTCAACTTAGTAAACTGGTCAATATCGTGGACAATAACATCAGCCACTTAATAATCATTCCTCTTGTGGCTCATCTGTTATTTACAGCCCAAAACGTGTATAAAATTATCGGGTACTTATATATATTTGAATTTTAATAGAAACCTTACGACATTATCGATTTCCATTAATTCCTTCAGTTCAAAAAAAATATAAAAAGGTTATCTAACAACTTATAGTCAGGGTTGGTTGGTGATAACAGATTTTTAAGTATTTTTCCTAATTGAATAACTCAAAACTACGACAGCAGACGATCATCAAATTTTAATATCCGATTTTACCAACTGTACAATATTTTCATACGTTCGCGTTGGTATAGCAGCGCCCTTTGTATGTATTTAGTATCGTTCATGGTTTGGCGCTTTAGTTTCACATAGTATGTATTAAAAACCGTTGGGATTTTTCTTGCTTATCATCAAAACTCGTTTGCTTTTAATGATATTGCTATGAATATGTAGTAAAACATAAAAACATTTAAAAAAAAATCTATTTTTTTTTTAATGATTACAGAAAACCAAATCAATTGTTTTTGGATGATGATCTGGCATGTGCAGCAGAACAAGGGTACACCTATGTTGAGTTTTAATGTTTTGCTTTGAATAAATAAATAGTTTTAAAAACAAATCGTTTACTTTCAGCAGATTAGTATTAAAAGTAGTAGCAGTCGTGGTGTCGCTTATTGTGATAATTAGGACCAATCTCTTACTGTGCCTGTTTTCTCGAGTTCATAAAAAAGCACAAGCCCCACTCAAACTACTGGGGGATATACCACAGCCTTTTTACACTGATCAGGTATTTCTTTCCCATTTGAACTGATTTTAAAAATGCATGGTATGTATGTCGCAGACATGTTGTATTACACGCCATATTTCAAAACGGCGAGCCAAATTGAAAAACGCCACCGTTATGTAATGTGGCTACCAGACGTTGCGCCTAACGTGATGGCTATTTATAAAAAGGCCGTATTGTGGATGCGCCACTTTGTAAGTTGTAGTTAGATACAGTTATCGCCACAAGAAGCGCTTATGTAAATGATCTGTAAACTATTATTTAATTTTAAGTATTTTTCTTATTGATTCCAGACACGACGTTTTATGGATCAAGTGCACCATTCCAATGTTGCTCTAAGTGCGTTTGGCACAGTCTATTTTACGAGAGCAACTATTTTGAACGTAAGCAAATATAGGAATTTAAAAAGTTTTGTTTATTTCAGCATTTGCATAAATCTATTAGATTAAAGCCATTTTTATTTATGAAATGAGGCAGTTTCATACCCGTTTTAAAAATCTATCAGTCTTCAGTAAATTTTTAAATGTCAGATAATGTTTAATAAAATTTTTGTATATTTTTAACAGCGGTGTGCATCACCATTTGTACGTGTGTTTGAACTCATGGTAATGATCATGAGTTTACGCAAATGACAGCGTCTATTGTAAAGTTTTGTATTAAGATTCCGGTACATCGCCTATAGCGAATAGTAATGATACTAAAAATTACATACAAGTTGATGTAGTTACTCGTAACTGTCGAAGTTTACTTGAGGTAAACTCATGGTAGGGGATCCGATCAGATGATCTTCATGACTTCTCGTCACGAAAATATAAAAATAAAAATTTACGTTTATTTTTGCTAACCCTTTTTTTAATTTTCAGGTTTTTACCCAGTTGATTATGTACGTGTTGATACTATTTCAAATGTCTTCGTAAAAGTTTCATGTAATTGTGAATTCTCACGGGTTTTCTCACTAATATTAAAAAGTTTAAATACACAATAAAGCGTTTTATTTCAATTAACTATATCCTATTCGAAAATTATGATAAGTATTTCGGAAGTTTATTTTGGGGGTTGATAGTTTGTTTGTATGAAACTTCGTTACTACAGGTGCAGGGTAGAGTCTCGAACTTTGCATAGAGGTTCTTTTTCAGTCAGAAAAAAACCTGTATTCATAAAAATGAAGTTCACGCGGACGAAGCCGCGGGCGGAAAGCTTGTTGTTTATATTTTCAAAATCAAAAGTATATTTTTCTTAGGTGGTCCGGGGAAAAAATACGATTTTGCCTATATGTCCGGGTTTTTTGAGGTCTTTGTCCGGGGCCGGCCAAGTAGTCGATGGCAAGTGTCAATACACAATTGAATGTCGTACCATTTCACGCATCAGGCACTGTAAAGATATATTAATTTAATTTAATTTAATAACATATATAATAAATAATATATAATTCAATTTACAATAATAACAACAATAATATATTTATTTATTTATTTATTTATTTATATTGCATAGTCACATTACAATTGAATAGGTCTTAATAAAAAAGTTAAAGTAATAAATGTAACGCCCTGCAAGGGCATAGCAATTAAGTAGGAGGGCTTTTTATAGCTCATACATTGTATGACACATTCATTTACAGTGCATGGGTACACATTCATATTATTCAATACAATTTTATTTCCAGAAATAAACTCAACATAAAAGCATAACAATCAAGTAGGTATTTAATTCAAGTTAAGAAACTAAGGCTAGATAGATATTGACGACACGATTGGCGTGGTGTGCTGTAGCACGGTTTCTCGCCTCGATTTCCGTAGTGTCCCGTGTTCGATTCCCGGTCGGGTCAATTCAGGAAACGATCTTTTCTGAATTAACTCGGGTCTGGGTGTGCTGGGAGACGCCCCTAGCTTATTTCCTTGTGTGGTACCTCGTAACACAGGGATTTAATAATCCCTACTTCGAGACCATTACAAGAGGTGTGTTGTCTGGCGCATATTTTTTATATATTTATATTCGAGGCACCGATTCACCCAAGTACCTACAGCCAATCATTTGTCATGAAAAAATTCTTGTAGATTATAATAGGATTTTTCAATGAGGAACGTTTTTAATTTTTTGTTAAATAGTGAGGGCGTTTCTAGATTTTTTATGTTGTTTGGTATGTGGTTATAAATTTTTATTACCATGTTTTGAAGACTGTGTGATACTAATTTTAGTTTGGAGAATTTACTTGATAAGATTCGAAAGGACAATAGTTTTTTAGTTTATAACATTTTCTTATGCCAGTTTCTTTTTAATTAGTTTGAACAATGAGACCTATCAGGCATATCATCATATAGTAAAAACAGTAAAATTTAGGCTAAATTTTGACAGCAAAGACAGTCTACGCGGGCGAAGCCGCTGACGAACAGCTAGTATTTGATATTTCAGATTTACATCTTTTGGTGCCTAGTAGTTGAACAATACTAACCCTCGTATCCACAAACGCTAATCAGAAGTTGACCACACCTCAAATTGATGCTGCCCTGTCACATGTCAATAGAAATGAAAAGGACAGCTATACATGGAAGGACTCAACTTTGATTGACGTTTGCGGATTCGGGCGTATTCGTATTCGGTTTATTCTGATAAATTGAACAAAAATGCTTCTAAACAAATATATCGAAAAGTACATAGACGATTGTTACCCTCAAAGTCTATTATTATTCTCTGTAGTAAGATCGAATAAGTCAAGTAGTTATAACCTACCTACTTCATTTGAAAAATTCAGAGTGAATATAGTAGTGAACCTGGACCTTAAGCAAGTTTAGGAAAAGGCGCGAATGGTCCTTCTGAAATCTCTTTATTTTGTGCTTCTGCTATCACGTTACCCCTACTGGCATGCCTTGTATACCCCATAGGTTTCTAAAGCGATCGGTTGCAGGCAGTCTACATGCACATAAATCCTGTGACTTTTAATGGTCGTCTGTCCTCCTGGCGGAAGGCATCCCAAGCCGCAATGGCATTGAAAAGGTGTCCAGGCTACATTTTTTCTGCCATTGGTCTTCGTGATATGTGCATAAGGGTCAATTCACACCACACGCGACGCGACGCTGCGCGCACTTTTTCATCGGAGTGCTCAAAATTTTACTTTATTTACGAGATGCCTCGCGGCGTTGTGCTGCGTCGTGCAACGTATTCTGAATTTTCACAGCGATATGTATCTTTTCGTGTAAATAAGTTTTTTGAGTAGTTCTATTAAAAAGTGCGCGCAGCGTCGCGTCGCGTCTTGGTGTGAAAAGTGCGCGCAGCGTCGCGTCGCGTCTTGGTGTGAATTGACCATTCTCTGCCACTTTAACCGAAGACGAACTAAGAAATAATTTAACCAAGATATTAAATAAACAAGCGGTGAAGGCAGAACTCTTGCGTTTAATTATTTTATTTCATATCAATTTCATTCACATTATAATTACACAAACGAACATATTGTAGAAATTCTAATCTAACCATCTTTATAACTGAAATAACACCAATTCAAACGCGATGAGAGAAGCGAGAACCTGAAAAACAATAAACCTTTAATCTGTTGTTACTCTCCAACGTAAATTAAACTTACAAAATAACCAGCCGATATGTATACCATGACTTAGAGTCTCGTAGGTTACGGCAGTTAACTACATCAACTCGTAGGGATGTCACTTTCAGTTCCATTTATAATCACTAGGAGAGGTGTTGTAACGAAATTTGATACAAATATTTTATTATAACTTATGGTATGGCTCAATCATCAAGGTATATCCATGGGAAAAGTACTCATATAATGGAAATCAGTATCTTTAAAAGTTACCAAATTTTATTAAAGCTTTGGACGGTCCACAATTCAAAAAGACATTAAAAATTGGCTATTGATCAAATGTTTTTGTAATCTGAAAGAATTTTATGATTTCACGTAATTGTTAATAGTATTAATTTGTTATTTTACCGAATGGGCACGTACGTCGGTACGTCCGCAATGGGCAAACTGTTGATTCTGATATCTATGTAACAACAATTCTAACAATCTTATCTCATTGGTACAGCTTTTTACTTTGAAGCGGCTTATACTCGTAGGAGTGCTTCAAAAATTCAAATATAAAAAAGAACATACGAATTTATGAAAGAGTAATAGTAAAAAAGTTTGTATTTAATAGGCTCCAAAGTAAAGTAAGTAGCCTATTAAGGACGGTCCCACTGCTAGGCAAAGGTCTCCATCATTGAAATTAAGACATAACTACAATTTGAATTGTCACAAAGTTTAGTCATCATGGGTAGTTTTGTTACTATTTATATAGATTTGCAGTTACCATTGAACCATACCATGGAATGACAATTGTAGACTTATCAAACTTCAAAACCAGATCTTTGATTTATTTCACAAACTTGCTTATTAGTGCTAAACTTACGCTTAAAACTGTTTCTTTTGTAAAATAGAACATTTGCAATCCAGTTAAACCTACTTTTGAATAATAAACTTGGTCCATGAATCGTTGTACCTGAAAATAATTAAATTTTTCAGAGTAGTTTCAGAATACCGTTTTATACTCGCGTATAAGCTCGCTGGAAGTGCATGTAGGCGCGTACATGCCAAAGCGACCATTTACGCGTGATTAAATTATTTGAATTAACCAACAAGTTAGCTTGGCTAAGAAAATCACATCACGGCTTTATCCCAAACGGGGTAGTCAGAGGCAAGTGACTGTATCGTCATGGTGAAAGACACACTCTGAATCCCACTTTTCATCAATGGTATTAGAACCCAACGTGGTAGGTGGTAAGCCTTCTGCCGTTATCTGGGTTGATTTGATTTTTATCGATGTTTTCTATCACCGGAGAGTAAGTCGGATATTTAACAATGAACACAAAGATTTTGGTTCTGGCCAGATTTGAACACGGGAGCACACGATCCACGGTCTAAGTTCGGGTGCTGAACCACTAGGCCACGACGCTCATAGGCCATGACACGAAAAAAATCACGAAGACTAATATTTTACTAATGAAAATTTGGCTGTCAAAATTTATTCTACTTATAATTATCCAGTCTACAAACTCCTCAACAAACAACCCACCTCATCAATAAAAGCAGTTGTAGATGTCGCAGCAACATTGTATAACACGCCGTATTACAAAAAGGCGCGCCAAATTGAAAAGCGCTCCAAGGCGCAACGTTAGGTAGCCTCAAGGTACCCCCTCACCTTGAGCATTCGCCTGTAATGTAACGTTACAGAGTCGACCATTAAATCATAGAGGGAGAAACACCGAGCATTATAGTGTAAAAACTGTAATGTTACAGATTCAAGCAATACGTTGGTGAGGGAAAATCACCGAGCATAACAGTGCGCAACTTGATGATACAATGTGTAAAATTTTGATACAACTTCCCTGAAGTTTTGTAGGGCAGTATTGTAATGTAATGCTCAAAATCAAATCTGAAATATACATTACAGACAAATGTTCGTAATGTCAGGGAGGCAGTACTGTAATCTTATCCTCGAAATCAAATCTGAAGTGTTACATTACAGGAAAATGCTCCGGCACGTCTATCACGAGTTGTCACTTTAAATTTACGTTATCATCATCATCATCATTTCAGCCGAACGACGCCCACTGCTGGGCATAGGCCTCCCCCAAGGATTTCCACAACGATCGGTCCTGCGCTGTGCGCATCCAGCGGCTTCCCGCGACCTTGACCAGATCGTCGGTCCACCTTGTAGAGGGCCTGCCCACGGAACGTCGTCCGGTACGCGGTCGCCATTCGAGAACCTTTCCGCCCCAACGGCCAAGGGCAAAGATAACGTAAATTTTACGCCCGTATTCTGGAATCGTACTTAATCACTGATCTGTACTTGAGTAGAGATTTCAAAACGTCAGTTTGTACAAAAACGTCTTTAAACAAGTACAGATTTTGTTTTAGAATACGGCCCTTAATGAACACATCGCGTTTTACGAAACGGCTTAATAACGTGACGGCTATTTACTTCAAACACCGCACCACTTTAAATATTGTAGTTCCATTTATCGCCGCAAGTAGCGCTGCATGGTTATAACAACGAAAGTTCGTCAAAAAGGATCTCATGTCTATACTTATTTAATGTGCCTTATTCCAAGACTGAATGTATTATTACAATACTAGCTAACATGTAATCATGACCCAAGTCAATCCAGCAAAGATTGTTCACTACGGAAATCGAGGCGGGAAATCGTGCTCCTGCACACTACGCCAATCGTTCCTTATAAGAAACAACCTACCTCGTCATTATAAGCAGATGTAGGTATCCTTCCGAATACTTTCAAAGGTGCCCGTCCTGCACTATGCAGACGAGCAGAAAACAACAGTATGAAATATATTCTAGATATATTTATCATGCCCGATATCGCCAATGATACATTTCTAAGCATAATATCTCCCCTGAAAAATAAATCTTAATTACTACTTGAAATTGGTAACTAAACCAATATTATTTCTAAGACAACTCATAGAAAAAATCCATTTCGCAATCTGTATGATTATCGTATTTTGTAAGCTGAATTGGTCTTGGGTATTTAATAATTAGGTTTTGAATAGGATTATATCACCATAACAAATTAGTAAGTGAGAATTTATTTTCTTCAAGTGGCTTTAATTACCTATAAAGTTTTCATTCCTTGGCAATGTGGACATAAGCGTTGGTCTGGGATATAATGTGACAGTGCGTGATTTGGAAAATGGGAAAATAGATGCTCTAGAGATGTGGTGCTGGAGGAAGATGCTCGGCATTTCGTGGACAGAGTTCCGCACCAACGTGTCCATACTCCGGGAACTCGGCATCAAGAAGTATCTGTCGACCATAGTACAGACGCGCATACTGCAGTACTTTGGCCATGTCTCCAGACGGGACAATAATTCCATAGAACGGTTAGTTGTGCAAGGGAAAGTAGAGGGCACCAGACCGCGCGGCAGATCACCTATGCGCTGGACTGATCAAATAAAATCAGCAGTGGGAAGCCGTGTGTCAGACTGTGCCAGACAGTCTGCAAACAGAGACAAATGGCGGGAGATCGTTATGAAAGCTGTGTCTGCCTCTAACACTTATGTGGACGCCTCAACGTGACCACGACCGCTCTGCCAAGAGCGAAACGACAGAGAAGAAGAGGGGATATAATAACAAATTGTAGTTAGCCAGACACCTGAAGTGCGGGGTCCCACTCGTATATCCCATAGGATTAGAATTAAAATCATGAATATTAAATAGTACTATACTAGGCCTAAAAATATCTTAGAGGAACATAAGCCATAGATATTCATGTACGAGTTCGTTCAGACTTGGTAACTTGTTTGGCCAATGTTTTGCTCAGATATTTTTGCATCCTTTGAAGCGTACATAATATTTATGCTTTTGTCTGTACAAACATTAATTTTGGTTCCAGGTAAGTCTGTCGACACGCTCTTTGGGCTTTTTATGCCGGATTTCTATATATTTTACCAACGGTATACACAACGCCAGATCCTGCAAATATTGCTAAAAATATTTTTATACTAATATCCTTATAAAAGTATTTAATAATTACCTGTTAGACCAAACATTACATACAGAATAATTCATAAAAAAAATACGCCGGAACAGAGATCTGTAAACAAATTAAATTGGTAGTTATTCTATCATGTCGGTTTACATAACTTTCATCTCCAATTTCACCCTCTTTAAGAAAAAGATAACCTTTGTCTTATCCCTGGCTCCAATATTGTGCTGATAAAAATAATTGATTTAGCGATTCAGGCATAAAAAATTACAAACATGAGTTTGTTTCGCATTCATAATGGTTTGAATCAATTTAACTAAACTGAATAACTGAATGCCGCTGACTGAAATTATAAAATTAGTTACAACTTTACATAATCAATACATATTTCATGTGAAGGCAAGGTACAGGTTTAGCATCAGCGAAGCCAGGATATACCCTGACATGCTTTGCTCATGTTTCAGTCTCCTTCTTTAACCAGAGATATATACATACATACATACCATTACGCCTTTTTCCCAACGGGGTAGGCAGAGACCACATCTTTCCACTTGCTACGGTCCCTTGCGCTTCTAACACTCTAATTAATCCATTCATACATATTCGTCGATTAAGGGTAGGAGTACGTCTTG
The DNA here is from genome assembly GCA_947369235.1 of Udea olivalis. Taxonomy (NCBI): domain Eukaryota; kingdom Metazoa; phylum Arthropoda; class Insecta; order Lepidoptera; family Crambidae; genus Udea; species Udea olivalis. Next base: position 19,166,903 of record OX376342.1, read on the forward strand.
GACTTGTCCTAAGTACGTCCGTAACCAGAGATGAAATGAGGGAAACCACCAGTATTAATATTCACTAGGGATAGATATCCCTGTGTAACGAGGTACCAGACAAGGAATAAAGCCAGGGGCGTCTCCCATAACAGCCATACCCGAGCCAATTTGGGAGGAATCGAACCCAGGACACAACGCAAATCTAGGTGAGAAATACAACTACAGCGAACTTCGCCAATCGTGACGTCAAATTTAAGGTAGTGATAACGACTTACCCAAAGCCAAAAAGGAAATAAAGCTGCGCACCCACGGTGAAGAGGGCAGCTATAAGCGCTAGGAAGCTGATAGAGCCTATGAACTTGTCTATAATCTTGACCAATTTGGTCAGTTGTGTATATTGGCGTTGTATGGCGCTCCAGTCCAGTCTTGCTAGATTTTTCTGAAAGAGATCATCATCGACAATGATCAAAAAAGAAGAGAGTCGAAAGAATTGGAACGAATAAGACATGTACGTTTTTGAATACATTTCAACTCCTTTTTTTCTCCTACTTTCAACAATCCTTGTATTGAATATAATATTATAGTACCTAGTAGATGTTGATACTGCTCGTTCAGTTTATTTTAGTTATTTCCATAGTGTAATGTCTTACGGCATTGTACTTTGGGGTCAAGCGGCGGATATACAAACCATCTTTATCCTCCAGAAGCGAGCTATCAGATCCATCTATAAGCTTCGTGCACGGGCTTCACTTAGGGAGATTTTTAAGGAAATTGGTATCCTCACTGCAGCGCCACAATACATTTACAATTGCATTGTTTTGGTCAGAAAAAATATTGGTCTCTATGCTAAACACAGTGACATACATTGCAGAAATACTAGGAATAACGATAAAATTGCACTTCCACTCTTTAGGTTACAAAAAGTTTTAGGATCCTTTATGGGGCAAGGTATACATTATTACAACAAAATTCCAAAAACAATTTGTGAGTTACCTTTACATAGATTCAAAAATCACATCAAAACAGCTTTATTAAAAAAGGGCTATTATACTACAAAAGACTACCTTATAGATAAAAATGCCTGGTTATAAGCGCTCTGCTCGATGCGGGATTAAATAGCTCTATTGTAACAGATGTTTTATTGTAAGAGTTAATAGGTACCTAGTTTGTATGTACTGACTAACAATTTTTGTTTTTGAATTGTTTAAAATGAATTCTTGTTATTATATTCTTATAAGGTTGGTTTTTTCTCTTTGTTTTATATTCTTTTAGGTTTATTTGTATCAAAATGACACACTGCTTGTACTTTACTAACGCCTGTTGTAAACCCAAAACAAGTTTAAAAGAGTAACTGCTGAGTTTCTCGCCGGGTCTTCTCAGCAAGAAACAACTCCGACGCGGTGGTAGAGTCGCATTATGTCTGTATACTGTTTATTTACATATCCATATTATTATGGTATTTATGTCTATTATTTAGTATATTTTGCTGTAAATTTGACGATTTGAAAGTACTGATACAGTCTATTTGAATAAAGTTATTTGAGTTGAGTTGAGTTGAGTTGAAGGTAGGACCACCTTGAACACCAGGAGCATTTTCCTGTAATGCAAAATTTCCGATTCGATTGTAAGCATTACAATACAGTTCTGCCTCCCTGACATGACGATTGTAGAAAATTTGTTTTTTGAGAGAGAGTTTTCGAATTTCAAATCCGTCACCGATGTAATGATCGACTCTGTAACGGTGCATCACAGGAAAATGCTCTTGGAGAGGGAGCACCTTAAGTCATTTGGTGTTTGTTGTTAAGTAGACATAAAATAAATATTACAGATATTAAGTACATAATTATATTGAACTAGCTTTCCGCCCGCGGCTTCGCCCGCGTGAACTTCATTTTTCTTTCCCGCTTTTCTGTTGAATTTTTCCTGAATTTTCTTTGCTATAAACCTCACGGAGCCCGAGACCTTTCCAACGAATGCAAAACCGTGGAAATCGGTTCGTGCGTTCTGGAGTTATAGCGTCAGGAAGGAAAACCCGACTTATTTTTATATAATAGATTATACTAGCTGTCTGTCAGCTGCTTCTCCTAATTAAACTTCTAAATATTAATCCTATTTCTCTCGTCAAAATATAGCCTAGAAAAAATATAGCAATGTTACTCGTGGACAATGTAGCTTCGTATTTTGCTGAAATAATTTTTAAAATTGGTCCAGTACGAGTAGTTTCGAAACCAATTAAATGGAAACAAACACGCGAATCTTACCTATTTATAATATTAGATCATGCTTTTTTATCAATTTTCTTTGATTTTTATCACTTGATTTTAATTATGAAGGTCTTTACCCAGCGGTGGGAGAGCATATAGGCTACTTACTTACTTAGTTTAACCTTTTCTAATTTATTCATGTTTTTACGCTTTTTCTACGGGAACTTCCTTGTTTTAGAATGTACCATGATGCTGTTGAAGACATCCTAATGTAACTATAAGACAGCCTTTCCCGCAAAACTGTTTCAAAGATATTGTTGTTGAATTTGATAAAAAAACCGTATAAATGTTAACTTAATAGAGTTGTTCAAGCACAAATTACGAGTACATCAACGATAAAGTAAAGCAACTACTCTCTGAAAAGACGAAACTCGTAAAAGCGAAGTTAAAACTTTATGGTATACACCACGCACTAACTTATTCAAATGAGTTTAAAACAAAAATGTCGCAGTAAAAGTTTTAAAGAATGCGCATAAACTTCACAATAAGTTTAATGTTATTTAAAATCGTAAGTACTCGCATTTTAAACGCATTATACTTTGTTGGGATCTAATTTGACGATCATAAAAAAGAAAAAAATATTAATGCTTAAAATGTTAGTGGGTTAATACCTATTATTATGTTGGCAACATCACTCATAGTGTCATAGCGTGTCTAATTAATTTCAAAATGAAAAGCTGGAAACATTAAACGGTTAAGTGCAGAAATACATAAGACAAAAACGTTGTTTTTGGATTGAAAAAGTGCACGTTTATAAGTAAATCTTACTTTCATATTCTTCTTAAACAATACACGGTTGAAGTTCTTGAATTGATCTTCTAAGTATATACTTGAAATAATGAAAAGTATATCGCTGTAGCACCAAACAAATTGAATGAAGAATTTTGTCATCTGAAATTAACAGTTTTTAACATAATGACCGATATGAAGATAAAAGATTAAACCGACCTAAAGAAGAAAGACATTTATCTGCGTAAGACTGTGTACATTATCTGTTAATGGTTCACAAAATTAAGTTTCAACACTATTAAACCTTAAAAGAATAGGCATGCAAATTCTTGAAACAATACGCAGTCAAGTAAACAGCACAATCAAACTAATGTAAAGCAACAAATATTGAATTAATAACACCGTTTTTTTCAATACAACAGGACAAAATGAAAATCAGCATAATAAATAATATATTAAAAATAAATTCACTGATATTCATGTCTTTGATTCTAAATATTCTTTCACTGAGTAAAAGTTTTTGTTTAAAAGCCAATTGAGCAGGACGTTTTTAAATTTGGCCTTGGGAACATTTCTAATATTTGAAGGAAATTGTTGTTCATCTTCACTGCCATTGCATTTACATTATTGCTGACAAGTGTTAAATTACATTTAAGTTCATATAATATCGTTATCTACCATATTTTTGTTGCTTATTTGAATGTTCGATGTAATAATCATCGATGATCACTTTTTGAGAGTTTGAGTTTGGAGTTCGGTTTTTGATCAATTGAAATTCGATACGGAATATAGGCAACTCTCATTTAATAGAGTTTTTGATTTTATTTACCGTAGCGTTTTCGTGATGCTAAGCCATGGGTTCACCCTTTATTGGTATAACAACTTTTGATATAATTTTACTAATTCGAACAACGTTTAAGAAAATAATCACTTTGAATAATATCGATTGCCATAATTTTCATTTCATCGAATATTTATTTGCGATAACAACATTTACGCTAGTGACCGTAAAATAGAATGTTCATTTGATGAAATGTTCAGGTGGTTTAACATGTATTTTATCGAATATTTATTTGGTAGCAAAGAAAACGCTGTAAATATTTGCAACTTTTTATTTCCAAAAAAAAAAACACTTAGGCTAATCTCAAATTAGATGCGATCGCTTTAAGTAAATCTAATTCTGTGTGGGTTTCAAATTTACGTCTCAATATTTTCATCCTTCTTAGTACAAATCTTTTTCTGCTTTATTATTATTATTATTATTATTTCAACTGGGGACACTGGCAGTGAGCCGGGTGATCGGTCCGCTTGTTATGGGCCATTTCACCCATTTCCCCGGGCCCCCCTTGCAGGGGGTCTTTAGGTTATCCCATTTTCACGGCGTCCCGTCGAACCTTCCTGTTGCTTTGCAGAATCTTACTACCTGGTCCACCGTCAGTTCTTTTAGATCTTCTTCATCTAACGAGTCTGACCCCATGAGTTCCCACCGTATGTGTGAGTACATCGGGCATTCGGCGAGTAGGTGTAAACTCCTCGCTGTCCATGCACTCCATGCATGTGGGGTTGTCCTTGATGCCTATTACTGTTAGGTGCCTGTTTAGTCTAGAGTGTCCTGTGGCGATTTCTATGACAATACGTACACTGTTCCTTGACAGCTTCAGTAGATGACCTGTCTTCTTCGTGTTCATTCCGCTGATGAACATTTTAGACTGACGCATGCCTGTTGCAGCCTTCCATCGTGTATTTGTTGCTGCTGTGGTTAACCTTTTCATTACTCCCTTGGTGATGTTGTGTGCTATTGGCAGCCTGGGTTCCGGACCCACTAAGCCTTCAGCGGCACCACCCCTGGCTAGTTCGTCTGCTAACTCGTTGCCGACATTCCCCTCGTGTCCAGGGACCCATGCAATCACTACGTCTTTTCTGCTTTACACTAGGTTCTCCATTCAAAATATACTGTATTTTTCCTTCAACTATATTCATCTCGGCAAGCAGTTGACAGTTCATGAAATCGGGGGCTTCTTTTATTGACTATACTATTTAACCTGTGGCGCCATGCTTCCACATTATTTTGTGTGCGTGGTAATTTGCAATGGTTTAAAACATTACAACTCCATAAGCTAGGTAGAAACTAGGGGGGTTTGCCATTCTTTCCAACGACATAATTTTCCCTAAACCATTTGGCAATAATTGCGCTATTTACACAGCAATTTTCTTCCCAAACTTTGAAGTACCGTGGTATTGTTAAATGCGGTAGGAAAGACAAAGCCATGAGACACCTTATTTCCAAGCTGAACCTATAATCCGTTCCGTACTGTTTTGCAAGGCCACTTGATTGAATCTTCCTATAAATAATTTTTCCAAAATGGAATGAACAGCATTTAACCATAACATTTTCAAAATTTTGTCGCACTCATTGTATTGCCGTAATTTCGAAGTCCATCATACAATATTTCACCTTTAGAACAATATGAGTATTGTAATGAAAACATTACAATACTCATTTATTAGGTCGAATATTTTGTTGTACGTTGTTTTATCCTTATTAGTGCTAAACACAAATACTAATGGCACGGTGGACCTGTGTTCGTTCAAAATCCTCGAATGAATTGTATACAATAAAATTGTAGAAATAAATCTGTTACTGACTTAAATTTACCATCCATATACCACATCATGCTTTGTCCAAGTTGAGTCATCAATTTCTTTGTTGACAAAAGAATAACTCTCTTATTATCATTGAATATTTCATCTTTAATTACCAAATTTCGTTTTTCCAATTTAAGATAGTCATTGTTAATATGAAAATATATGTCTTTTGGTTCAACAAACAGAGGCTTATTTCTACCCTTTTCTCTGTAAATTACTTGCTTTAACGAGTGCGTTCACAGTTGCCAACGACCAGTGGGTCGTTGGCAACTGTGACGCAATATCAGAATCTGTACTTTTTGAGACTGTTTGCAAAATCTGACATGGTTTTAAACGGTTGTTCTTAAGTGCTTCTCCTTTTAATTCACTTAGTACACTTGAATTTGGTAATTTACATGCACTTGGTTCGTGATTATGTTCGCCGTGGTTTAATACTGTATGTTGATCATTGTCTGGGTCGCGTGTAGTTATGGCACGCGAAGAACACTTATACTTGTTTCGTTGTTCACAGGGCCAATAGTATTTATCATTATCCTTATTTTTCTTGAAAGAAAACCCATCTATATTCAACTTCATTCCACCTCTCTTGCTAAGGAAAATGCTGCACATTTTTAAACAGAGTTATTTTACTTTTTAAACACTTTTTACAATGTTTACGTTGTTAAGAGACACAAACCGATTCAGTGCACGACAATGAAAGCCTGTATTTTTTTTAGTAATACCTTCATAGTTACGATATAATAGGAAATCTCAATATTGTTTCATTTCCATCGACTAGATGGCGTTGGAAGTCCGGCGCGCGGTTTGAATAATTAATGAATTCAGTAGGTGAAGGAACAATGTTAGTTAAATAATAATGAAACAACGAATGATTGCTGAACTGAATCTTCGATACGATCTTTCGACTTATCATTATTAGTCTAGTTAAACATTAGTTCAATTAAAATCAGCACATTTGAAAATTCTGTAAAATGATATTATTCCAATGAAATAATTTTACGAAATAAAATTATAACAATCAAATATTCGATCGAATGAATAATTATGTGAAATGACTTTATTGTGACTAAAATTAGCTGAAGCGATTTTCTACGAAACGTTGTTATATCAAACAAGGGTACTTAAGCATGCGCTTATTGGTTAAAATTTAATTTTATGCCATTTTTACTATCACGACACAAATAAATTAAAGGCATTCCAAAAGACACATGTATTTTACAACTTAAGTATGAGGCCTAATGTTTTACACCGCTCTTAGAGGACCAGTAAGTTTCAAATGCCATTTTCTCGAAATATCAAAATCTGCACTTATTCGGTTTTCGCAGTAAGCAGACGATATAAAGCTTATTTTTAAAATTTTATTCTTTAATAAAATAGTATTAAAAAAAAGTGCCATACCTGTACCATTATTCCCAGTGAATAACTAAAAGGCACGTGGTTGAATATGTACGGGCTTGTCTGTATAAAAAATGATTTCATGTACAATCCGAATCCACCGTTCAAAGTGTGGCAGTTTCTTACCAAGAGTAAAGAAGATAAAGTGTACAACAAGTAGGCCACTGGAAAAAAAGAACGGAAACATGTAGGTACAAGCAGGCCTCTGTCAGTCACGCCATGTACTTGTGCGCGATTACCTACCAACCGCCGGGTCTTCCAAGACTCATTTGGCAGTTGTTGTCATGAGCCGCGTAACGCATTCGTAGGCGAATCTTGCGGCTGAACTGACGTAACATGTACTGACCACGACATCTATATCGAAGGAGATAGCCCTGGGAATATGCCTGACACGATGGTGTGATTTATCTGATAGCTGGTCATCTAAAGGTGGGTTTAGTAGACCAAGCAAAATCAAAGCAAGAGTTAGGGCAATAATTTTCTTTCGTGATTTTTATTTCTAAGAATCGATGTAGATAAAAAACAATTTTTCATAGGAATACCTGTTGTAGAAATAATGTGGACGAAAATGATCAAATATATTTTCTTCCTTGTAGCTGAGGGAATTGGACTTCCAGGTAAACCTATTTCCAGTATTTCCATTTTTTGAATAGTATTTTTAAAACTGTAGCTCAGTTTAATGAAGTAAAAATGTAAAATAATGGTGCTGGTTTGAAACGTGAGACCAGCTGCAAAAGTAAAAAGATATTTGAATTAGAGAAGGTCCTTTTTAAATAGTGCCTGAAACTTACTTCTTTTTAGTTTCTTGCCGGGTTCTTCTCGATCAGAAACAACCTTTGAACCGGTGGTAGAGTTACATTAAGTTAATTTGTGTAATATATTTAGAAGCACAGTATTATTTAATCTACGATTATTTTTGCTAGTAATAATTTGATACACTTGTCTTAAGTTCTTATAAAAGTCTTTATGAATAAATATATTTCTGAGTTTGTAAATAAGATCTGTGAATGCTATTAATTACACTTAATTTTGTTTGTGTTTTTTTTTATGGAATATTTATTCGATACTTACGCACTCTTTCCAATTTCATTCCGGAGTCGATGCAGTCAAATGAGAATAAACATAAAATCATTATCTCGAATATTATGACTGGTGCAAATGCTAGAAGACTTTTCCAGGAAAACCTGCAACAACTCATAGGTGGAAAGTATACACAGTACCTACAAGTGGGTCATTTCAGATTTGATTATGATTCAAAACAAAGATTGAAGACAAAAAAAAATGAAAAAATTGAAGCTTTTACATCACTTAACTGGTTTTGGGATACACTGATGCTATTACTTGCAAATAAAATGTAAGGGTCACAACAATTCCACACATATGTCCAATCTATTTAAGTTGGTTCAGTCCGTGAAATGTGTCGTTAGAACACTAGCGAAAAACATAAGCATGCATCCGACACATTTATAGTCCCGACAAATCTGTCTGTCTGACATAATGTGAATACGCAGGGAAGGAGACTGCACATAAAGTAGGTTCAATAGTCGATACTAATTACAGTAGCGTAATAATAATATCCTCTCATATTGTAAACGCGTGTCATAGTATTAGTCTTTTGTTTCGTACAAAATTTGTGGAAATTTTGCGTCAAGATCGCGTTTCATATCAAGGTAACTTATCACGAACACATGCAATCATAAACAAGGAAAGATATTAGGTGAATGACACTGATTCGGAAAAATAAGTCCACAATATAATTTGTGCCATTTCATTTTGTGTGGTTTTCATGCACTATCATCTGAATACATCAAGTACTCACTACATTCATACCTTAAATATTCACTAGTTGAATATTCTAAACCTCTAATTGGCAGAATTCCTACATTGCTTCCAACTCTAAATAGTTTTCTGGTGAAGTCGTAGAAATGTATCCCTTCACCTTGCCGTGATGATGCTTGCATATTTTTGATCTCCGGAAAGTTCCTACAAATGTGACAATTTCATAGTCAACAAAAATTTATAGGTATTAATAGGTAATAGGCATCAAAATATCAATAGTTATTGTAGTAAATATTTTTTGGGGTTTGTGCACCAATTACAGATTAAATGGCAGGAGAAAACACTGATTTCAGCGTTTGTAACATACAGGTATAACAACACGGAAAAAAAACACATCAATTTTAACGATAGCATGAAAGTTGAAAAAAAACCCAAAAATTAAACAAGGAGACACATTATCATCATCATCATCATCATTTTCATTCGCAGCCACAAGACGTCTACTGCTGAACATAGGCCTCCCCCACAAATTCCCAAAGCGACCGGTTGCAGGCGGTGCATTCACCGGAATCCTGCCTAGTTTACCAGGTCGTCCGTCCATCTTGCAAGAAGCATGTCACTTTACAGAACCCACAAAATAGACTTAAATACTTAAATAAATGCGGTACAATGATTCCAATATGCAGTAGAAAAAAAAGTCACAATCAGGAATCATTTTTATAATCTTTTGTCAACCAATTTCTATAGATATTTATATCAAATCACCTATCTGAATAATCCTTTTTCTCAACTTTGCGCACGTCTAGATAATAATCGTATCATCAGATTCCTTTTACAGTAACATCTAATGTCAAATCATACCATGCATCATTAATTTTGTTTGTATTTATTTTGTAGGCGCGTGTTTCTAAACACAATACATCTATGTCAATTCGTTCAGAAGATTGATCTGTTTGTTTTATCAAGTTAACTTTATTTACTCATGTCAGTTAGTTTATTTGATATAAAACCTCTTGTAAAAAGCTTTGACTAAGAATATAACCGTTTTTAGGGTTACATTTTGAATTTTAGGTCATCAATCAATAACTTTTTGTCCTATTTTATTTTGATAAGTGTTTCTCTGCTAACATCAACAAATAGAACATTTTGATAATATCCCTGTACATGCCAGTATCATGGTAGTAATAATTGTGGTCATCACGAAAAAAAAAACGGATGGACGAATAATACTTTGTTCAGTCATCAACGATGGGCTGTATGCGGGTTATTTTTATATTGGACCGGTTTAAAATGCCTTAGAACGTAATGGTTTTGTTTCCGTTCGAACGGGAACGAAATAAAAACGATTTAGAAGAGGAACGAAATGTAAATCGTTCTAGCTCAATTTACCGGTGATAACCATTTTTAACAGATTTTTTGAATTAAATAGGATCAATACGAAACTAAGAATAATTATTCACAGCCACTCAGCTTAGTCGTTGTCGTCGTCATGTCGTTAAGGTTTGAACTAAAGAAGATTGATGAAATAATAAGGATTTTATTTTGTCTGCAACGTTTATATTTTGTCATCAACTTGTATCATCTAACGAATAGATCTATCGTCATGAAATATTTTCATTCTAATTTTTTGCTGTCACGCCACGAGCCTTGCGTTTATTGCGGAATAAGCCGGTTTTTTCCGTTCTCATAAAATGTTCCCATTTTGTTCGCGTTCCGAACAAAATACTCGCAAGAAACCGTTCAGAACTTTTTAAAAACGGTATTTTTTAAACCAAGGTTCCAAGCTCTGGATATATGTATTAAAATAGAGAGTTGTTTAAATACCAGGTAAATGTTTTAAAAGCTCAGTCCATGCTGCTGAAGTCGCTGCAATGGCTATTTAACCGACTTCAAAAAAGGAGGAGGTTCTCAATTCGACTGTATGTTTTTTTTTATGTTTCTTACCTCATAACTTTCGACTGGGTGAACTGATTTTAATTATTCTTTTTTTATTTGAAAGCTGGTGCTGCCCGTGTGGTCTAATTTTAATTTGGTCCAGTTTTGACAGTGGCATCGATGGGAAATCCATATAAGTCTTAAATCTAGATAAACCATATGCGCGACAAATGGACGCATAACTCGCCAACCGATTTCAATGCTTCTTTTTTTTTATATTGCCCGTCAAGATCACCACACTCCACCTGATGGAAAGCGGTCGTGAGGTCCAGATATGAGGTTGACAAGCCCAGTCATTCAAACGAATCACTAGGCTGGCCATCCTCACCTGGAAGGCCTGTAGAAATTCCTGTTCACGCCCCGCTTGAAGAACAAGGGACTATAAGAGGAAAGAAACACATGTGCTGGAAGAGCGTTCCACGTCTGGATGGTACGACAAAGAAACGAGTCACCGAATCTCTTAGTTTGGGCCAACAAATGTTGAATTGTGTGTGGGTGACGCCGTAGTCCAGCACGCGTGGTACGGGAGTGAAAAGGTGAAGGTGGAATAAGCTGGAATAACTCGTCAGAGCATTCCCCATTGTAGAAGCGATAGAGAACACTCAGCCGGGCAATGTCTCTACGCAATTGGAGAGGCTCAAGGGTCAAAGTTACCTCTGGGTTTCCAATAATACGGATAGCACGCCGCTGCAACCTGTCAAGAGCTTCGAGTGGGTACTTGGCGGAACCGTCCCAGAGATGAGAGCAGTATTTCACACACGAGCGAACTTGTGTTTTTTACGAGAGACAGAGCTGCCCAGGCGTGAAGAATCTTCTCACTCTGATCAGGACTCCGAGTTTACGGGATGCAGTTCTAATGACGCTCTCAATGTTGGATTGTTGTATTGGAAAGGATATACTTCAAGGGTAGTTTGATGAGAGTTTGGTTAGGTTCTGATTATGGGATCCATGACAAAGTCCCGGAACTCTTCAATTCTTAGGAGCAATTGGACGATACTTTTTCGATGTATAAAATAAATAAGAACTATTCACTGAAAGTAAAGAAATAATTGCGTATTCTTCTAAAACTTATACAATAATTTATAATGTAGGTACAATTATTGTTATTGTTGGAGTCGGTGTCAGCCAATGTAGGTTTGTAACTACTCGTACCTACATATAACAAGTACAATAAGTAAACGTGATATGTAAGAAATAGGTATATTGTAGTGTTTCCTTGCCTGACACCGACTCCAACAATAACAATAATTGTACCTACATTATATTATCGTATAAGTTTTAGGAGAATACGCAATTATATAAGTATGGATGTTGGCATGATAAGTATATATCATTTATATGGATTTATGTAGTTTATTATGATCTATAATTTATTTAAGTATACAAATTGTATCAGGGAATTGATTAGTTTGAGTATTAGTAGGTTTTTAGGTATTAAAGTAAGAAAGAAAGAAAGAATAAAAAAATATTTGGTAAACATCACACAGAAAAACAAAATTACAAGAATTGGTGGAAAACAACAAACAACATTAATTTAATGTGTGACACAGTACCAAAATTGTTACCACTCAGCTGTATGTCATAACAGCAGAGCCATGACGCTGGTTTTCTGTGGTAACCACCATGCATGTGATGAGAGGATGTCACCGGCCTACTTACATAATATTATAACATTATACATACATATATTAAAACTGACTGGCCTGTTGGCGCAATGGCAGCGATCCTGCCTTTAGCGCCGGAGGTCGTTCGATCCCCACCCATGACAAATATTTGTGTGATGAACATTTGTATTTGTTGTGTGTCTGGGTGTTATTATCTATTTAAGTATGTATTTAGAAATATTAAAGTATCTTTATCAGTCTCTGACGCCCATATTACAAGCTCTGCTTAGTTTGGGGCCAGATGATCTTGGTGTGAATTGTCCCAGATATTTATTTATTTATTCTTAGCGCGAGTATAAAATAGACTTTTGCTCCAAGATCAGAAATGTCTTTAGATGATGTTTAAAAGAAGCAACAGATTTTGAACTTCTGATCGGTGGCGGTAGATTGTTCCAGCACTTCGTGGCAGCATAGCGAAAGCTACCACAAAACGCAGCCGTACTGTGTTGCGGGACCATCAGGCGTGGAGCAATCCTCATTTTAAATTGCGTAAATTTTATTTTTATACAAATTAGGTGGTTCTTTCCCATTTAAGATTTAGAAAGCATAGACGCAAAGTGTAATGTATAAAGTAAAGTAAAGTAAAGTAAAAAATATCTTTATTCATATAGACTTATAAAAAGTACTTATGACATGTCATGTAACAAAAAAAAAATTGTAGCAAAAATATACTGAATAAAAATAAACTTACATAAAATAATACTATGATAGTTCATATCATAATTAAATATAATGTGACTCTACCACCGGTTCGGAGGTTGTTTCCGATCGAGAAGACTCCGGCAAGAAACTCGATGGTTACTCTTTTCAATCTTGTTTTTATACACAAAAATGGAATTGACAGAGTAAAGTCATAACAAAAAAGTGTGCAGAGGAGCAGATTATACCTAAGATGACCACAAATTCTTATCATTTAAGAAATCCTCAACACTATAATAACCCCGCTTCATTAACTTAGCTTTAATTTGTGACTTAAACTTGTGAAGAGGCAGTTCAACAAGAGTTTGCGGAATCTTATTAAAATATTTTACACATTGACCAACAAATGATTTCCCTACCTTATGCAGTCTTAGACTGGGAGTTACGAGCTTATTTTTATTTCTGGTATTGAGTTTATGAACATCACTGTCTTTCTTGAAGAGATGCAAGTTTTTACGGACATATACTACATTATCATAAATAAATTGAGAGTACACAGTTAAAATATCTATCTCTTTGAATACTTCACGAAGCGAGTCGCGTGGTCTAAGGTTGTAAATGGAGTGGATGGCTCTTTTTTAAAGAACAAAGATGGTGTTGAGATCCGCTGCCGATACCGCGAGGACATATTCAGTAGATGGTTCTGGTTCAGGACTGGTGTAATGTGTGAGGGGCGGGGAACGGGGAAGCAGTATCGCGCACATGCGTTTTGAATAACTTTTTTTATAAGTTAAGTGTCATTGTTTGTCTTGTCCTGCACTAATTTCAGCAGATTTTTAAAAGAACATCTTTTAAAAAATGTTTGAATTGTGTTGGATCATAATAATAATAATTATTATTTTATTTATTTTTAAATATGTATAATTATTTTAGTTAGGTACTTATATATTTTATATTTGTAATAATATATGTCTATTTGTAAGTAAGCTGGTCTATTTATAGAAATTTTGATCTTTAAAATTATGTACACAGTTTTGTCTATCCATCACTGTTTGTTTTATGCTTTTCCTTGCATCATGGTCTGCTGGAAGAAATCTCTCTTTAGAGATAAGCTCAAGTCAAGCTCAAAATAAGGATAGCTAAAGTACAGCTTTAGCTATCCTTATTTTTCTATGTAAAAAACTGTAATTTGTGTACAAACTAATAAATAAATAAATAAATAATTTCCATACGTTGCACAGCCCAAAATTCGTATGTTCTCTGTTAAACCTTGCGGTTGACTGGTAGAGAATGCCTCTAGGCATTATGTCCAGTTGTACCATTTTTTTATAAATGTGCAATAAAGAATAAATAAGTGCCCCTACGTAAAGGTTGATGTGATCGCCTCTGTACTAGATGCGGTAAATTGTATTGTTAATCATATTGTGTAGATACTAGATACTATGTCGACTAACGACGTGATATAAGATACTACCGGTCTAACTTAAATCTTGCACAATCTGTGCGCAATTTGAGGTCAGATGTTTTTTATGTAAAATATTCAACCTACCACGTTTTTATCCCCAGCGGGGTAGTCGGAGGCAAGTGACTGTGCCGTCATGGTGAACGAAACACCCAGAAGCCCACTTTTCACTAATGGCATGAGAACCCAACGTGGTAGGCAGTGAGCCTTCCACTGTTATCTGGGTTGATTTGGTTTGTAATCGATGTTTTCCGTCACCGGAGAGTTAGTCCGATATTTAACAATGAACACAAAGATTTTGGTTCTGTCCAGGTTTGAACTCGGGACCACACGATCCACGATTTGAGTTCGGGTGCTGAACCACTAGGCCACCACGCTCTCAATATTCAATAAATAAATAATTATAACTATGCAGAGACAACACACTGTCATGGTTTCTAAGTAAGGATAAATATCCTTGTGTTACGAATAAAGCCAGGGGCTTCTAACAGCATACCTAGACCAGGCCTAATTTAGAAAATATCGTTTCCTGAATTGACCCGACCGGAAATCGAACCCGGGACACTACGCAAGTCAAGGTGAGAAACCGTGTTACAGCGCACTATGCCAATCGTTTCGTCAAACAAATCGATTATTATATTTCACAGTATTTGCTGCCGACGAAACAGGTAACTCCTTAATTTTCAACATCAAAGTAATGACTCAATGACAGTCAATCAAATGACTCAATTATCAACACACTGACAACTACTGGGTCTAACGTGAACTGTTGCACAAGGCGTCCACTTACATTGTTTGTGAGAAGTAATAAGGGATATTTGGAAATTCAGAAGGTACCTAATAGAGTGTATACTTTTGTAAGAAAAATTAAAAATGCTGAAGCTTTAAGGTTTCACGTAGCTAGAAAATCGATCCCAATCATCTAGACAGAGCGCCCCAAATTGTAACGTCTCTTCTACATTTGCATAAACTGCGGCGTTTGATATTGAAATGTAAATGGGGGTCGGACACTGGGCCCTTTACCTTATACCGATGTTAAAACCTGTATAGAAACTAAGGTTTCTTTAAATAAGAAGCTTCAGCATATTGAAATAGAGTAAGTTTTTGAATAAGGAATTTGCAATATCTGAGGGAATAATTCGTGCTGAAATCGTAGCAAGCAGGGTGAATCTTTCGTAGGCTATGATTAGAGCCTAGGTGCAAGGCATGTACTCGTATTATTGGAGTACGAAGTGGATAGTCCTCGTGAGACAGATGCTTAAAGTATTTTTTTTGAAGATACCCTGTCAATTTTAAGGACAAAGGTCTTTCTTAGAAGTGACACAGTAAAAACGAATACCCTCAAATAAATTGCACAGTGTCTTTTTCATATGATCCAAATCAAATGGGCCCAATTTATGAAAGATGAACATTTTCACAAATGCAAAATGCTCATTTTCTTGATAAAGAAAAATAATTTAGGTAAACAAAGAAAAAAACATTCTTTTGACCCAGCATAATTACACCATTAAAAAAAACTAGTGAACAGTTAATACCGCTCTCGAATTCTGCAGGTAACAGTAGAGTTAACAGCTAGTATTAGTAACTATTAGCAGTTAACTACTAGTAGTAGTAACTATTTGAAAGCCACAATCATTGTTGCAAATTGATAACGTTTTGATCTAAAAAAAAATAAAAACAAAATCGATCCTCATGAATATTCATTCATTCATAATCATAAATTACTTGTACACTTACTGAATATGCCGTATATAAAACCAACCGGTATAAGAATTCATTTGTACATACATAGCTTTTCGATTAATAAATCGCACATCGGTTATGCCGATCCGATAATCTGATTCGATTACGCTCGTGTACAATATTGAAACGTCAATCAAAAACGGTTCAGTCGATGAATTTTAAAATTTAAGTTTGATTTAACGAACCGATATGTCGATTGTGTGCTCGATTCTGTTTGATGAATGCTTTTGGGTGAAGTGACTTCGGCGCTTTTCAAAATGAATGTTGCTTTAAGTTTCTCAATAAAGTACCAAATAAAATTAAGAAAGCTCAGAGAAAATAAAAATAATGATGTGGCAAATTCCAACGTTTGTGCAATAAATATCATAACTACTACTATTATATTTTTTTTATTTTAAATATGCAAAACAATAATGCTTTTGTGCACTTAAGCACAAAATACGCATGCGACGCGGCCCGAACAGATAGTCCGCTTAAAAAAAACCGCCATTTTAATCTCGCACACAGACAAAAGGAGTTTACAGGCGCTACCGGTGAGAATCGCTCACACGGCGCACTGTCGCGAGTGTTATTGTTACTGTCGAACTTGGTGCAATTTTTCACATGATGAATTTATGTTTATTGTGGGCTCTCAAGTAGGTATAACCTACCTACTTCATTTAAAGTTTAGAGAGATTAAAGTAGAAACCCTAGGCGGCCAGGCTAGTTTAGGTAATTTTACTGGAAAAATGCGAGAACGGTATTTTTGTAAACTCTCTATTTTGTGCGTATCTAAGGGCGTACGGTATAATGGTATGAGCAACCCAGTGGAAAAAGTCTCTTGTGCTTTAGCAAGCGTGGTGATTGAGCCTACTTAACATTTGTAGAAGCATTGCATGAGAGCTATCAACAAGGCGTGGTTCCTCGATCTGTGCTGACCCTTATTTAAAGCATGTAAAATTCTTCCTCTGCCTCGATATTAAGGACGTCCATGCAAAAATTATTATTATTAATTTTATCAAAGGTTGATATCAAAAATTGATAACATTAATTTTAGTAAAAAAAATAAAAACAAAGTAAAATATAAAAAATATTTTCTAGAAAATAAAATATGATAATTCCACGTAAATTCATTTACGATGTCAGGTTTTTTGCAACTGCAATATTATTTTGAACTTTTTGACTAATTAGAAAATCAGAAGCTAGTATTAGTCAAAAAGTGGAATTATTCATTTCCATTAGTTGGAAAAATATAAATTTTTGCTTGATTTTTCATTTTTTATTTTATTTTATTTACTAACAATATAAATTAACAAACATTTGCGCGTCTGCTTGCAGGCAGAATACTAACGACATACCATACTCTTAAGATCTCACTGTAAAATTGTATTCTCGCAAATAAATGATTGATTGATAGAAAAGACTAGATTTCAATTATGGAGGCCAGGCTCTTATTATTTTAAGTCATGAAATGAATTATTTTTGGCAATTGACAGCCAAACAGACGTCTGTGTATACCTCTACCTTGAGTTCTACCTTAAGTAACGTACGATATTTAACTACAGCAACTGTATGCTAGCGTCTGTTGCGAAGTAATGTATTGGAAGCGCCTCTCGTGAATACTAATGTAACTAAAAACAAGTTGTGTTAGTAACTTGAAGTTTACCTGAGGTACCTCGAGTCACTGTTCCTGCGTCCTTAATGTAAAATTATATTATTCACACATCGCAACGGATAAAAGAAATACACAGCAGTAACGTCGATTTATATTTTATTATTTTATGTCTATATTTATACTTAGCGATATTATTACGAGATAAAGTTTCTAATTTTGTTTGTTTGTTGGGGGTAATTTTTGGAAATACTGATCTGATCATGAAAATAATTTCACTAACAGAAAGCTCTACTAAGTAGTCGGAAGTGACGTAGGGTATATTTTATCATGATTGAACAAAAACATTTAGTGAAAAATAATAGTTAAGTAAATCAAGTCGTAGAAAAGCGGGCTAGATGTGATGATGGACACCAGCTGCTCTATCAAACAACTATCAAGAATGAAGTCTGTCAGGGCAGCTAGTTAAAAAAAAGCCAATGTTATCAAAAGTGAAGATTTGTTTGTTTGTATTGAATAGGCTCTGAAACTACTGGACCGATTTTAAATATCTTTCACCTTTATCAAAGCTACGTTATCAGTGAGTGACATAGGCTTTTTTTAATTGAGGCTTTATTTTGACGGGAAAGACAAGGCTGTCTTTCCCGTTCTTTCGCGTGGACACGGGGGCGAAGCCGCTGGCGGTCAGCTGGTTATACATAAAAAGATACAACAGACTCGCGTTAACAAGGTTACATTTATAAATAATAATGAAAACATGCGTCATACCTAAAATCAGGGAAAGTCGACAGATGGAAATGAGGCTATAATTTACTTGTTAGTTTAAGCGGCTGTGTGACAGGGTAATAAAATATTCATATGATATTTACCAAAACAACAACTATTGCCACGTAGTTTTTTTAGTTAGTAGCCTGTCTTTTCATGAACCACTGTGTTATTGTACCAGAAAACAATGTCTCATACAAAAGATATGCCAGTGCTACATTTTGGTATGTCAATTTAATAATTAAACAGTCCTCATAATGCAAATAGGTTAACCTTACCTTTAGAAGCCAGAGTTTATTTAATAAGACTAGACTTTTAATATAATAGGTTGGGGAAAAAGTTTCTTCGCATTTTTTAAGAGAATTCAGTACGTCGTTTGATATAGTTTATTTACATTTAACTAAAGTATGTAGGTGCCATTTTGTTCAATTACTTTTTGCCATCTTGTAGGTAGGGACATGATCCCATTGCTATAGGAATTTTGAGGGTATTGATCAAAATATCGCGACAAGTGGTTTTGGCAGTCCTCTCGTGATGTTAACCTGACACTGCCTAAAGAATCCTGAAGAGACCGAAACAGGTGGAAATCTGAAGGTGCAAGGTCAGAACAATTCGGCGGATGCATTAACACCTCCCAGCCAAACTCTCTTAATTTCTGCTGAGTGAGGTCTAGCGTTATCATGATGAAAAACCACACCCTTTTTGTTGATTAATTCCGGCCACTTTCTCTCAACTTCTTGCTTTAATTTCATCAGTTGTTTACAGTAGAGTTCAGTATCGACGGTCCTGCCTGGTGGTAACAGCTCATAATGAATAATGCCTTTCCAATCCCACCACACACACAGCATGCACCTTGTTGCGAGTTAACCCGGGTTTCGCCACAGTCTGTGAATCCGGACCGGCCTTTGACCACGACACTTTTCACACGTTCTTGTCGTACGTGATCCACTTTTCATCACCAGTTATCAGCTTCTTTAAAGCTTCTGTCCGCTTCTTCTTCTGTCCGCATGTCTTGCGTACATCAGGGCTGGCACTCTGCTTCTTGGTGGGTGAGTACGCATGCCCAGTGTGGCATCGCTCCTCCCATGTCAAGCAGGTAGATGTGGCTCTGAATGAGACATGCAGGTCTATCACAGGGTGCCTTAAGCTCACGCCACTTAGAATGGTTTCCCTTGGCAGGTATAGCTCCACCAGAAGTAAGAAGGCATATCGCCTTCGCGGTAGAAAAGAGGAAGCAAGAATCAGACGACCGGCATCGGCTTTTTGCTTCGACTCTTTGTAATCCCTGTCTCAGAAGCCGCAATAGTTTTCTCAAACGTACCTACCTCTGCAATAGCGTGCTCGCCTGGTGAGGGGCGTTGTAACCTGCCACAGGTTCTGGTGGTGACCAGAATACCTAGCAAATACTGAGCACCTACCTCCGGGTTGCGACCTGCCGGGGCCTACATGGAAATCGCTCAACCGATTCCGGACTCAAGTGGGCCGCTGCAGAAGTAACCTGAGTAAGTGGGGATACATCACCCCTGACAGGATACAATGCGAGTGTGGTGCGCCAGAACAGTCCAAGCAGCACTTGCTGTCCTGCCCTCAGTGCCCCGTCAGTTGCTCACTTCAGGATCTTTATCAGGCCCCCTCTCTCGGAATTGCGGTGGCAGAGCATTGGGCTGCTACAGTTTAGTTTTATGGATCATCGACACGAATTAGAAGGAGCTTCTTCAAAAATGGTTCGGTTTCATTACGCCGTAATAAAAAATTACAAATGAGTGCACGGTTCATGAGGTTTCTTTCAGTGAGCTCGTGAGGTACCCAAATATCGAGCTTTTAGTGTACCCAGTTTTTTTCAAATGCGCCAAAACTGTTTTGCGGTCTATTTCCAGTTCTTCAGCTACGTCGTAACTACTGATATGCCGATCTTGCTCCACTTTTTCAAAAATGGCATCCATTTAATCCGTAATAGGGCGACCAGAGCGACGTGCATCTTTGACATCAAAATTTCCGGATTGAAAACGCTTCTACCAAATGTGTGCTACTTTCACTGACACTGCATTAGGTCCATAAACATCGCAAACTTTTTGCGGCTTGCGTTGCATTTTCACCTTTATTGTAGATTTTTTTAAAAATGTATCGAATTTCTTCATTAGACTTCATCTTGACAGTAAGAAAAACGAATGAAAATCACACATTTTACTGATTTGAATTTAGAATTATCTTCTTTAAAATTTAAACATTCAATGATACCAAAACCAGCCAGACACAAATAGTATAGCCAAAGAGATTGTATTACAAGTTCATACGTATTATTATATTATTATTAAATTGTATTTACTAACCCCTATTTTATAAGCTATTTGTACTAACCCATGGACTCATGTAGTCTGTAATAAATAATTTTTTTTTTTTTTTTGTAATATGCGGAAGGACTTTTTCCCCAACCTAAAATTATGGAGTTTCAAGTGAAAACAATCTTAAATTAAAAAATGACAGCTACTGCTGTCAGCTTTTAAGGTAGATTGCTGAAGTAAATGACGTCACTCAGTTACTCGTAGTTTCTCAATTGTATTATTTACTATCTCTCCGTCAGCGGCTTCGCCAAAATTAGCTTAAATAAAAAAAAGCCTATGTCACTCCCTGATAATGTAGCCTTATATTAATAAAACATTTTTTTAAATCGGTCCAGTAGTTTCGGAGCCTATTCAAAACAAACAAACAAACAAACAAATCTTTCCTCTTTAAACAAGTAATATCAGTATAGATAGGTTAATAAAAGTAAGGTTGAAAATACCATTGGTATGACTGCGGGCGTGTGCGTCGACGGGTGAACACAGCCGGCGACAAGCTGCTGTGCGTGACTTGGTAATAAAGGGTGTAAAAAGACCCTTAACGAAGCCGACACCTACGTATTCTGCACATCATCAGGACCTTTTTTTCTGTTTAGACCATACCTGGGAACGCAATAGTTACCAAGTTATTGAAGGTCAAAGTCAAAACAAAAATCTCAAGATTTTGATGAAAACAAACTTTAATCATTATTACTTAATTTTTGTCCTAAGAAACATTATCAAAATTTCAAGTATTTCCTAACAAAAAATGGCTTCAAAACGTTCAACTCGCAATGAACATCGTGCGTTCACCTTGATTACGTAACAGCCACGCACAAAAGCGCAGGTGCGGGCTGTTGCACGCGTTACATTGCCTAGTCTGTTTTTAGGTTTAAAATTGACACAAAAAAAAAAACGTTTCTCATCAGTAATTTATTTTTTCTGTGACTTGATTTAATGGTCTGAGTGCGTAGATGCCGGCTTCGGTATGCGTATTTTTACACCCTGCATATACTTTAAACACTGTACACAAGATTTAATTTCGTTTAAAGATTGTGAAATCCGTTCCTATTCGACGCGATGCGAGCCGTTTGGTGGGGCTGGACTCTTGTCCTACGTATAACATATTCATTTAATGATATTTCTAACTCAGTAGGTGATGTTTAACTGTTAAATCACTTATGCCTACGTGAAAAATTAATTTACACAGTCCTCAGAAGTTTACATAATCCTACCAATAAATACATTATTGAAAGCTCTGGTTGATTAGAGGCGAAAAGTTAAGATTTACAGTGACATTATTTTCCAATAATTATAATTTTCCTTGCTTCCTTAGATAGTACGACTTCACAACTTTACAAAGAGTTGGAAGTGGTTAACTTCAAAGAAGTTTCTAAAGGTTCCGAAACAGTGAAGCGGTAAATTAATCAATCTTCCAAGCTGAATTACAATGTATCAGGGTTTATTAATGATTTTATTTGTATTTTGGGATTATTTCAGGGGAAAAAGATCGCTTGTTTCAAAGTTCCGAAGCAAATCAAAAGGTAATAATTACCAAAAAATATTTGTGACTGCTACGTACCTACAACCCCTCACCTCACGACATTTTAAATTGTTAATTTTTACACAAAGATAGAAACTAGAAAAATTCGACCTGATCCCACTTGAGTCCTTAGGATCAGGTCGAATTTTGTCAGAGTGCATTGTTAAATGCTAAAAATTAAAATTCACTTGTTAATTTTTATTTCAAAGCCTGACTGGAAGAACCCCAAGGGCCGTATTACAATTCCGCCTAACTTGTCAAGTTAATTCTCTAATCAGACCAGCGAGCAATTTCGTAATATTATTTTACATTTCCAGCCAGTCAGCGGCTACCTGGCACTTACCTAAATCCTAGGCTGGATATTTACTGACCATGTTGCTCATAATCTGAGTTTTAGGAAATAACTTCACTGGATTTAAGCGATTATAATAAAAAAAAGCTTTAGATTTGTTGTTTGTGTTCTGGATTTCTACTCAATTTCACCCACCACTATTAAAATTACCAAAATTTTGCACTCTTGCAATCCACAGTTAATAAAAAAAAAATCTATTTCAGTTTCACCAATAGCATTTACGAAAAACAAACCACAGGAGCAAATCATATTATTTCAGAAGTCCATGAAAATGCTTCTTATTTGTGGACAATGCATAGGATTGAATCCAGTTATTGGGATTACAAATCTGGATATTTCGAAAATGAGGTAAGTACCTACAAACTATAAATGTATTTCTCATTTTTGTTATTACCTACCTTCGTTTCGTTAGTACCTACGAGTACATTAATGCTGAGCATAGACCTTCCCAAGATATCCAGAGACTCATATGGACTGAACTAAGGATTACAATGGAGTTTGACAAAGATTATTTAATATCTACTTTTTAAACGCATAACTAAATTCGCTCGACTAATAATCTAAATAAGGTATTCAGCAGATGCTGGGCTAAAAGCACCCTTAAACCCATACTTAGTTTAGGTTTTCGATGCCATTTTCTATCGTGGAGAGATAGTCGTATTAACAATGAACCCAATATCGAACGGGACTAGGGTTGGTTATCCACTGGCAACTATTTCTAAAATATCGGTATTTGACGTTCTATTAATGGTATCTACAATATTAAATTGGAATACTATCGATGTATGAATACAACTATTATGTATTTTTTTTAACTATTAAAACCAAAGTTAGTTCAAATTACTTTAGACAGTATTATCTTTTTACAATTATTATAGTATTGCAAATTATTGGCTATCAATAGAACTATTGATATTCTTATCTTCTATTTTAAAATCAATCAAATCTTTTTCAGGTTCAAGTATTTCTCTTTCCGATATGTATACAGCGTTTTTATATTTGGTTGCCAAGCAGGTGCGACAGCTCTGTGTATTCACAGGTTTATACGAAACTCCATTTCTATAACGATTTTGGGTAAGTTTGCATATTTGTCTAAAACAAAGAGCCACTGACTAAATATCACAGATTTTTGATCAGTGGCTCATCTTTTTAGCTTCCTTTTCAGAACCTTTTTCAGCCAAATTTGGAAGCGGTCAAATACCGTTTATAATCACCACTAAAATATGTGCTATGCAACATTGCTATGAATGCGTAAAATAACCACCAATTATATTAATTTAGTCCACATAGCATAACATTGGTGAAAATGGGTTCTACTTAAGTATGTTTTTTTATGAATACATCGTATAAAATAAAATAAACAAAATAATAAATAAAATAATTTCTTTCTAACCACAATCAAGCAAGTAGGTAGTTACAATACTAGTTTAAGTAACAGAAAATAAGTTAACATTTTTTTACATAATATGTAAGAAAATGTTACCTTATTTTCTTGATTGTGGTGAAAAAGAAATGTTAAAAAAATATTTAATATATATTGCTTGTTTGTGGAGACTGCTGATCTATGGTAAGTAAATTAATACTCGTGTTACAGACCACCAGGTCTACACCCTCAGGCATTATTCAGTCTGATATTATAACCTATCTGTTTATAAGACAAAAATCAAAAAATAAAATAAAAATAAACCAATCAATCTTATCAAGAACTTAAAGTAATAGCTTGAGCTGCGCATCTTCCTCGCACGGCTACCTTGAGGAGGCGGCGGTTCAGCATCAGTAGAAAAGGGCAAATATTTTCGTAGCCTTTCACTTCCTCGCAGCATAGCACATCTCTGGTGGAAAAGCACGCATAATGCCATTAATTATTTAAAGTCATTCAAGTATGTATATGTAAGTTTATTTATTGCTATCTTAATAATTTGTATGTCTATTGTTTTAGTCAATATGCTTTTTTTATTATTTTTTTATTGATTAACTGCTCATCTTGCACCACCTCAACTGTTTACTCTTTTTTGTTTCTCTACCCGGAGGTTGCCTGGAAGAGATCGCTTCTAGCCATAAGGCCGCCTAAATTGTACTAATTAATGCCATCTAAGAGCCCAAAAAAATTCATGGTCCTAGGCTAACACCTTAATGGCATGAAGCTTAGGTTTATATTGAGGAATAATTCTAGACTACGGAGGTACTTTTAAAGTGATGAACAATGCGTGAACATTATGGTACACAAGCAGTGAATGCTTATACTCAGCTGTGGCGTTTTGTGTCATAATAACTGATAGATGTATGGTGATGATATAGACACTACTCAAAACTCAAATCTGTTCTATTTTTATTTTTTTACAAGTGGAATATTTAGCTTTTTTATTCATTGCTTGTCTTGATGACCTCACTTCACTTGATGGTTAGCTACAATGAAGTTGACAAGCAGAGTAATGCAACACAACCACTAATTAACCAATATGTTAGTGGCGTGTAGCTCTTGGAAACGGTGATTTATGCAATTCTGTTTTGATGTTTCAAATTATATTTATTGTGGTTTTGTAATAATATTTGTGCCTAAGAACAAAAACCATACATCTATATATATAACTTCTATATAAACCAGTAACCTCTTTGTGACAATTCGGTGCCTCCTAATTAAAGGAAAGTACCCACAACGCGGTTAGAGCGGTTTCATACTGGCGTTTTTTTCGCGCGTATACGGTCGCTTTGGCATACGCGGTCACTCGCACGCTGCATTTCGCGCTTTAAGGCGCGAACTCACGCCAAAATGATAAAATCCGTCGTGGTCCTTTGACCACCTAAACGGCCTACTCCACCTAAACGGATGGGCAAAAAATCTGAAAAAATAATCTAAAAAACGTAGATAGAATTAGAGAATTTTTATTTTTTAGCATTAAACAAATGCTCTGTTTTCTACACAAAGATAGAAACTAGAAAAATTATCCAATAGCTAGATTCATCTTAATCGAAAGTTAAATATTTGCAAAAATATTTCTTTCGGATGTTAAAGGCGCTTGCCTTTAACATTGATGAAACAACGTTGGCTTACAACGTAAAATACGGCCTCGGTAGCTCAGTTGGAAGAGGAGTCACCCGGATTGTGAAAGGTCGCGGGTTCGAATCCCGCCTGAGTCCCAGGACCAGGTCGAATTTTTCTAGTTTCTATCTTTGTGTTAGATATACTTTTTTTACTAAAGAAAATCTTGAAAAAGGGTCTTTGTAAAACTTCAATTTGCTAAGGCTCCTAAACTATAAGTGTAATATAATCGTTTTTACTGGAACATATAGGCCATCAATTCTTCTTTATTCTGAACTCAACGGTTTCCAAAAATACCTCCTGTGCCTCAACAAAATATAGTTTTTTTTTGTCTTTTGGGTGTCTGCGTACGACGGGCGGCAGTACCACTCCGGTATTTTAGAAGGAGATAGAAAATCAACGAACACACGGGCCTTAAAAGACCAGAGTCGTGTACACGGGCTTTTTGCGGCATGTTCGCTCGAACCGATAGTGGTCTCAGTAAGCTCGCGCATAAACGAGCTGATAAGCGTGTTAACGCGCGTTACACGTGCGACAAAAGATGCGCCAATACGCGCCTACACGCGATTTAAAAAACGAACTTATACGCGAGTTCAAGTCGCAAGTCTGAAACCGCACTAAGGTACGAAAGGAAAATAGCTAGGGCAGAAAATATTTCCAGAGGCCACGAATTTCTGTAATCAGAGGATTATCACGTTCACGTATGCGTTACCCTTTTAATAATGAAATAGGGGATGAAATAATGCCGTAGGTATAATAAAAGGGTAAGGTATGTTTTTGCCATATTTTTCGTGAAGTGATTGCTTCAAAAAACAACAAATGTTTAGGCCTATTTTAGCGGTAATTCCGTAGCGTATATTTCTTCGTTAATATTTTCTGTTGAAATCTCTATACGGGATAACAACGTTAGCTTCGTATTAAGTTTATTATAAACCTAGGTAGCAGAAGAAATTGTGTGGTAATTAGAGATAATGTCCAAACTTGTCTGATGTGATGTGATATTCCATTTCATGACTGGCCTGTTGGTGCAATCGCAGCGATCCTGCCTTTAGCACCAGATATCTATTTATTCATTGAGTATGTGAATTTAGGTATGCAATATGGATATACCTATCCATCATTAAAAATAGTTTCATTGCAATGACATTTTTTTTCAATATTTGTATTGTTATATAGGTATATGATAAATAAAATTCAAAACAAAAATAAATTAATAATTATTTATTTTTGTTTTAAATTGTATTCATTGTTAAATTTCATACTTTTTAATTAATTTTGAATATTATTTAATTTTTAAGTAATTTAAGAAGCCCCAGCGGATATGAAGTATTATTATATAATAATTACTGTATCTCATTTTAAATTATGAGAAAATAAAGTTCTTTATACCTAAAAACAAATTCCATTGTGCATTTTTTTTTCTTTGCTAAGTATTAAGCTACTATATTTCTCTGATTGCAGCGTTCATTTCATTTTTCTCTACGACTACTCTGACAACATTTCTTTTTCTGCGAATGGCAGCGAAGTGGCCTGCGCTAATGAAGGAAATTATACATTCTTCTCTAGATAAGTACGTTGATACAAAAGTTCAGGCGAAATGCAACTACTATACAGCAGGACTGCTGGCTTCGGCATTAAGTGAGTTTTAAATTATTGGAATACATAAAAGTAACATTACATAGAACTGTGTGAAACGCTCTTTAAATAATAACTATCATCGCACAACAATGAATCAAGGATAAAGTTTTTTCCTCATGTTCTCTCATTTCCAAACGGCTTATTTTTAACTGTTCCCCAAATTTGGTAACTATCCAAAAAAAAAAATTTGTAACCCAAAATTGGTAAATGTTCACCAAATTTGATTACCCTATTTAATGCTAAAACGTACTCATTTATTTATGTTAACGCTGGCCGAATAAAGCAACTACATCCAAAAAATATATTTTTCACCCAAAATTGGTAAATGATCGCCAAATTTTGTTACTCTATTTAATACTAAAACGTACTCATTTCTTTAGGTCAACGTTGGCCAAATAAAGCAACTGACACATAAATATGTATCTATACACGTGGAAAACAGATTAGTGATAGGATTAGGTTAAACTAGATTAAGGACGTTCTTATTGTTTTAGTAAAAGTGTCTTTTGTTTTATCAAAAAGTGGGTCTCAAAATTTTTTAATTAACTAGTACAGTCAGCCACAGAAGCATTTGCACACTTTAGTAATTTGTCACATTCAATTTGTCCAAGTGGTCACATCCGCGTTTCGGCAAACGTAGCGTAGGATGCCCACCGGCTAGGTGGAGCGATGACTTGCGAAAAGTTAGCTGGCAGTAACCGGACCCGTCAAGCTGAGGAAAAGGCGCGCATTGCGGGTGGCCTATACCCAGAAGTGTACTATGATAGGCTGATGATGATAATAATGATGAAGTTTTAATAGCTATCATAAGGGAAATGACGGTTGGCAGGTAAAATGGTAACAATACCTATGACAAATTCCTGTATTCCGATTATTCCTACGAAAAAATAGGTGTTGCGCATGCGGTGAACAATTTCTGAGGGGATTAAACTTTGACGCGAAGTATACTAAAATGCTAATCGAATTCTCTTGCTGGCTGAACACTAGATTAGATCATTCAATGTTTTTTTTATTATTGCAGTGGAACACTTACTAGCCCAGAGTAGAAAAATAACAATTTCAATGTCACATAAGGAAAACAGTACGACAAAATATGAAGAGTTTATGGAGCTGACGTTCCCATGGTTCACAGAGTTGGGAGTTCCCTTCAACGTTCCTGTTGGGGTTATTCTACAAGTAAGTTTTTCTACAACCTTCAACATTTTTCCACACACACATACGAAAACCCATAAGGCTGGTGTTAGCTAAAAATATGAGCAAATTACTAATTATTATAAAGAAAGTTTTTGTTGAAATGAAATGAAATTTTATTGTGAATATTAATTTGGGTACACAGCATTTAGCAGTTACAGTTGCTTGGAAGAGAATCTCTAAATTTTACCTTATCAAGCGTATTCACTTAATTTAAAAAATAAATAATCCTATTATAACTATCTAACAAATGAAATAACTCAAGCTATATAATACAAAACAACATTATTCTTTGTATTCATAAAATTCTTTTAAACTATAGAAACAATTTTTCAGTAGCCATATATTAGTCAATCTTTTAATTTTACGTAAATTAATATTTTCATCCTTAAACTTATCGGGTAATTTATTAAATATCTTGATGCACATGTTATAGGCATTTTTTGAAACTATTGACAGTTTCACAGGAGGTTTGTGCAGCTTATACAAATATTTGTATCGAAGGTTTCTTACCGTCCTATTACATCTCAGTTAAAAAAATGACTTATATTTATAAACAAACAAACATATTTCATAAATATACAAACATGGTATTGGAAGGATATTATGTTTTTGAAAGTATGGACGACAAGAAACAGTCCTTTTAATTCCAAACATTGTACGTATACATCTCTTTTGCACTATGAATATTTTGTGAATATCTACAGAGTATCCCCACAAGACAATCCCATACCGTAGAACAGAATCAATATATCCATTATAGGCAACAAGCGCGGCTTTGCAACGACCGACTTGGTGTAATGGTTAAGAAGTTGGCTACTACACCAGAGGTCGCGGGTTCGATCCCCGCACAGTACAAACATTTGTGTGCATGAACATGTCTGTTTGTACTGGTCTGGGTGTCTCCTATGTATAATAAGTATGTATTTACAAAAAAAAATGTATTTAAGTATGTTTATCCGTTGTCTAGTATCCCATAACACAAGCTTTAATTAGCTTACTTTGGGGCTAGATGGCGCTGTGTGGAATAATGTCCAGGGATAATGTCCAGGGATAATGTCCAGGGATAATGTCCAGGGATATTTTACTGACACTACTTTACTAACTTTTCTTAGTGCATAAACAAATCTATTTACTTTTGTACACAGCTTATATGTGTGCCCCTTCCAGTTACAATCATATTCAACCCCAGAAAAATTGTTTGTGAAACCTCTTCTATAATATTACCATCGGCTGTAACAGCCAAAGGTTGTGAGTTTCCTCTGACCATTCGAAACTGCATAATTATATTTAGTTTTCTCAGCATTCAATTTTAAGTTATTAGAGGTAAGCCATGAAGTTGCTTGAGATAATATATCATTGATTTCTCATTATATCCTTCTGTGTTTTTTCTTTCAATAATATTTATTTATTTATTTATTTAAATACAGCACATGTAGATCACTTTCACAGCTTATAGATCTTACATAAATGTGATGGACTGAATACATACCCTGTTAGGGTGTGGCTACTTACAATCTAAATATTATAACAATAGAAATCATTAAAATGAGCATTCCGAGGATTGAACTTGATGGATAATAAATATCGATAATTACTTTTTTCACTCAGGTCACTTTTTAATAAGGGTGGTATCATCTGCAAATAGGATACATTTGAGAAATATAGTCTACACAAAGATAGGAACTAGAAAAATTCAACCTGATCCTAGGGACTCGAGTGGAGTCCCTTTTTTTTTTTTTTTTTTTCCGGGTGTGAAAATGCTTTACGCACTATCCCACTGCTTGGGTGGGGCAGTGGGGGAGTGTGGGGCTCTCCGCCAGTAAGACCAGCGGCATACCCTCTAAAAAACACCCGGGTATACCCTCACCGCTATGGAATAGGGCAACATGGCGCCTTACGGTTTACCACGTCGCCCCAGCGGTCGGCCCAGCCTACGCGCCGGGCCTCCTCATGCTACGGGGGCGTCCCGGTATACTGGACACCCCCAGACGGGAGCACCAGGGAAAAGGGTGTAAGCCCCCCGGCTTACACCTCGGTGCTATTTTTAGGGAGCAGGAGGAGGACGGGCGAACCGCTGTCTTCTTGCCCCCGGCCGTCTGCGTCGGAGAGGGGCCGCCAGAGGATCATCCTCCCGGGCCCTCTCCGCGGTCTCCTTCCGCGTCATCACCTCCTCACAGAAGGAGACCGTATTAAGGCCGGGAGCGAGAGGTCCCTACCGACGGTATCCATCAGAGTGCGGCGTTGATCCGCCCACGCAACGCACACCTCAAGCGTGTGCTGGGCGGTATCCTCGTCGGCGCCGCACTCGTGACACCTTGGCGTTGGCTCACGCTGGGCGACTTTGTGCAGGTACCTCCCAAAGCATCCGTGCCCCGAGAGGACCTGCACCAGTCGGTACGTAAGGGGCCGCCTTTCCCTACGCACCCACTGTTGGAGGACTGGCCTTATGGCGTCTATGGTCTGCCTATAAACCGCATCAGCCAGGTCCTCCGCCCACCGCCAAAGTAGCGCATTCAGCGCTCGACGCCTGACGCCCTCTATTTGATCTTGATAGAGGCGCGCGTCCCTTGCTCTCGCTGCTGTATGGTACTGGTAGACAGCAGCGAGAACTTCCGCCTCTAGTTCCCATGGGGGCATACCCGCTAGGACGCAGGCAGCCCCCGCGGATATCGTGCGGTACCCTCTGATGGCTCTCACTGCCATGACCCTCTGCGGAGCCCGCAATAGGGTTCTATTATGAGCAGTGAGAGCCTCTGCCCAGATTGGCGCTCCGTAGAGCGCCATACTTTTTATAATGCCGGCGTAGAGACGCCGGCACGTTTGGTCCGGGCCGCGCTCATTAGGGAGCAGGCGGCCCAAAGCGCCTGCAGCGCGGATTAGGCGGGGGGCGAGGCGGGAAAAATGTCCCTCAAACCGCCACCGCCCATCCAAAGTGAGGCCCAAATATTTCATCTGGGCCTCCACCCTCACAACTGCCCCATTGAGGCGTATCGAAGCGCCGGGGGGTGGTCCCTGCCGAGGTCCATGAAAGAGTAGAGCCTCGGTCTTATTGGTGGCCACCTTCAATCCCAACGCCTCGATGCGGCTGATGACGAGGCTGGCGCCGACTTCCGCCAGTCTCTGCACCTCTGGGAAGTCCTTTCCTCGGGCCACAACAAGGGTGTCATCCGCGTAGCATATTACACGCATCCTCGTAAGGAGCGTGCCGCGGAGCACCCAGTCAAAACCTAGGTTCCACAGCAAGGGTCCTAAAACGGACCCCTGGGGAACCCCGCACCTCATTGGGTGACGAATGAGGATTCCGTCGTTACCCTCGTACAGAACTTCCCGGCCGCGGAGGTAGTCCTCCAACAGCCTGCCTAGGTAAGAGGGCACCCTGAAGTACCGAATTGCCTCTCTTATGACGCCGAATGGCAGGCTGTTGAAGGCGTTGGCGATGTCCAGGCTCACCGCCAACGACCGCTCACCCTGGGCGGACGCCGCCTCCGTCTCCGCTTTTAAAAGCGCCAGCGCATCCAGCGTTGAGCGCCCTGCTCGGAAGCCGAACTGTACTGAGGACAAGTTCGGCCCCACCTCATTAAGGTGCTGGACGAGGCGGAAAGCGATTATCCGCTCGAATAGCTTACCCGCCTCGTCCAACAGCACAATCGGCCGGTAGGTGCCGGCTTCCCCCGGGGGTCTGCCCGCCTTCTGAAGGAGGCATAGGCGGCCCTCCTTCCACAGCTTCGGGAAACGTGCAAATGTAAAAGCAGCGTTAAAAATGTCCCGAAGCTGTCCCCCCAGGTGTTTAAGTGCTAAAGCGAGCACTTTGCCCGGCACCCCATCCGGCCCTGGGGCCTTTTTCTTTGTCTTGAGCCGATCAACCACCGTCTCCATTTCCTCGTCAGTGACGGGTGGGATCGGCTCATCGTCAGGCGGCCTCGAAGGAGGAGACATTGACGGGGGGGTGTGCATTTGGGGCTCAGGGAACAGTTCCCGCACTACCCTCTCCCGAACTTCCGGCTGAAGAACTTCCATTACGGGGGGGCCTTGGTAGCGGAGCTTATCGCGAGCTGCGCGATATGGCCTCCCCCATGGATCCCGGTTTAGGTCGTCCAGCATTTCCTCTCGGGCCCTTGCTTTTGTCTGCCTTATGGCCAGCTGTAATGCTTTCTTACCGGCGTTATAAGTGACATACAGCTGGCCCTCTGTCTGCGCGTCACGATTCCGGCGACGTGTGGCCCTCGTATATGCCCTCCGGGATTGAGAGCTCCCAAAGGAGGGCAATCTCGTCACACCACCAATAAACTTGGTGGCGCCTAGCAGGGGGCCCTCGGATTTTGGGCATGGCAGCATTGCAAATGTTCCTGATGTTGTTACGAAATTCACTTGCTGCCTCATCGACTCCCGATGTTATGGGGGTCGCGCCCCAGGCAGCCATTATGGCTGCCCCTTCCGCAAGCTCCTGGTCCAGCCTGGTGAGGGCCCACCGGGGAAAGGCAGAATGGCCTTGTCGTCTAACGGGGGGTGCTGAGTCATTGGAGGTGGAAATCTCGAACCTTATATATTTATGGTCGGAGATTGTTTCCACCTCACTAAGCACCCGCCAGTTCCGGATATTTCGTGCGAGGGCAGGGGTGGCAAAGGAGAGGTACACCACGGACCCCACTGCCCAGCGTACGCACGTCAATGACGTCCCCTGGTTAAGTAGGGACATCCCGGAGCTGGCCGCCCAGGCCTCCACGGCCCGACCCCTCACGTTCGTTGACACACTCCCCCAGAGGGTCGACCACGAATTGAGGTCACCCATTACCAACACTGGGAGGGGTGCCAACCTTTGGACCACCCGACCAAGATCGCGGAGGATCACCTCCAAGTTGGGAAGGCCTGTGTTGGGGGAGACATATACGCCTACAACAGCGATGTCTCCCCAAATGGCGGACACAATGCCGGGCCCCCTATCCCTCACTTGAAGTGGCCGCGCGTTGGAACCCACGGCCGCTATGATGGCCACAGAGTCATCGGTGGCCCCAGCCCAATGAGGCTGGGGAGACACGAAATATGGCTCTGCGGCCACCGCCAAATTGATTCCCCACTGCGCCATGGACTGCATCAGCAAGTCCTGTGCCCCAGCGCAGTGGTTCAGGTTCGTCTGAAGGAAGTTGCTATGAGAGACCTGACTCATTCCTGCATTGCAACTTCCTCCGGCGCAGTAGGGCGCCTACTTCCAGTGGCCTGGGTCCTATTGGCCATCCTCTTGGTGGGGGGAGTTTCGCCCCCCCATTGTGTGGCCGGAAGGCCGCCCCGCCTCTGCGCATACCACGCAGTGGGCTGCGGCCATGCAGCCCGCAGCCTTGTGCCCCGGTTGCCCACACCGGAAGCATAGCCCGTCCCTCTCCTTTTCAGAGGGACAAAGATGGCGTGTGTGGCCTATCCCCATGCACTTAAAACAGCGCATGGGTAGCGGCTCTAGAGCCCGGACTTGGACGGAACTCCAACCCACCAAGAGCCGGCCTCCGTCCAGCAAGATCCGCGCTGCCGCGATTGGGCATTTCAGCGTGACCGACCCGGTCCCGTAAGGCCCAACGCGGATATCTCCTGCCTTGATTTGGGCAGGGTCACACCCGCTCTTTGCGGCTATTGCAGCCACCACTTCTTCGCGCGTGGCTGAGTCGTCAAGGCCCGAAATGCGCAGGTCCGAGCACTTAGTGGGCTTCGTAACGATCGCCAATCCCTCTAGTGCCTCTGCTAATTTAGCTGCCAGGCGGTCGGCAGAATCGGCACTCTTTACGCCCGGCAGTTGGAGCATTCTCGCTCCAGTCGCGGTCTGCCGGGTCGTCACTCCCTCTATCCCTAGTTCAGGGAGGGAGATGGCCTCCTTCGCTTTTAGAAGGGCCGTCTTGTAAGATACCCCTCTCTCAATTGCCTCGGGTCGCAGGGTAAAAACAACTGCTGAGGAGCGAGGAGGGGTTAGCTTAGCCCTGAGCTTGGGCTTCAACGCCTGAGGCGCGGCTCGCTGCGTGCCTTTCGGTGCAGCAACAGACTGCGCCTTTTTTGGGGCAGCAATGGGCTGTGTCCATTTCGGGGTAGCAGCGGGTTGCGCCAGTTTCGTCTGGGAGGTGGTTGGGGTTAGGGTGGATTTCTTTCCCTTCCCCTTCCCTTTTTTTGACACAGTTAACCATGCCTCCTCGACAGCACCGCCGACGACGTTCTGTCTCGGATGAGCCGAGGCAGAAGTGCCGGCAACAGGTGGAGCCGCCGTTGTAGCACGCGAGGTTCCCGGTGATTTTGGGCCCTTCCTTCTATTTTTCGCCGCAGCGGCAGCTGGGGCAGTTTCGGCTAGGGACGGCATTTGCACTGGAGCGGCAGCCGCTGCCCTCTTTCTGTCTGGTATCAGCGCCCCAGCGATACGAGCGCTGACCATCTCGCCCAGTGTCACCAGGAGGTCCTTCTTAAAGGCCTCTGGGTCGCATGGCGGTGAAACTGGCTGTGCCACCGCATGTTCGCTCTCCTTCCGGGTGGAATAGTCCCTCCGGAGGGCCTTCACCTCAACCTTTAGGTCATCGACTTCGCGCCGAAGGTTATTCTTTTCAACGCGAAGTCGACGGCACTCCTCCGAAGTGGAGCGGTCTAGCGCCACATTACAAACTTTGCCGAGAAGTCGGGCGTTCTCCTTAAATTCCCTTATATAATTTCCTTTAAGGTTACCCGATTTCACGGCCATCTCACAGATGCGAGTAGCGCCTTTCTCGGCAGCTGCTCGCAATTCCTCGAGGTCGAGATCCTCCGGATCTCGCTCGGTGAGGTCGACCGTATTGGTTGCCTCCTCCTCCACCACTGGCAGCTCCTTCCGGTATAACCGGAGGGACAGCTTCTTATTAAAAGCCTCCTCTGCTGCCTCCTCCGCACGCTGGCGGAGGGTTTTCTTCGCCCGGGCCAGGCCTGAGGCGTGCCTTGGGTTCTTCACCTTGCCCCTCTTAGAGGAGGCCGCCCTAGTTGGCACGGTTTCTCTCTCTTGCTGGGCGTCGTCCATTTCTAGCTCCTCACCGGAGTCAAAAACAGCCGTCGCCGCACGTCGCTTCGGCAGGACACCCCTCGCTTCGGTGAAAACCTCCTCCGGCGCAAGGTCGTCCTCGTGCAGAAACGAGCCTCTTCTTATTGACATGTTGTCCATACGAAGAGTCAAAATCCAAATAAAAACGCCAAGTCAAGTGCGCGCAATCAAATCAAGTCAGGTAAAATGCCAAAGTCCAATGTATGCAGTCAACGGAATCCAGGAGAAAAGAAAAGCCGATGAATACCACAGTGAAAAGTCTTCTATTAGGCCCCGCTCAACCTGAAACCGGAGACACCTCGACGGCCAGGGAGCTGGAGTAACTAATAGGGAAGAAAGATCCGCAAGAAATGCCCCGAGTATTTGGGTTTGGTCACCGGCTTAG
The DNA here is from genome assembly GCA_947369235.1 of Udea olivalis. Classification (NCBI taxonomy): domain Eukaryota; kingdom Metazoa; phylum Arthropoda; class Insecta; order Lepidoptera; family Crambidae; genus Udea; species Udea olivalis. Next base: position 19,203,000 of record OX376342.1, read on the forward strand.
GCTTCGTTACAGTTACTAGGACCGGGAGTGCCAGGGGAGACGAACGAGGACGTACCAAATACTCAATCACAAAAAACACATGGGGCCTCCACCTCGAGTGGAGTCCCTAGGATCAGGTTGAATTTTTCTAGTTTCTACAAAAAAAAAAAAAAACTACCTGATCCTAGGGACTCGAGTGGAATACGAACCCGCGACCCCTAGGATCAGGTCGAATTTATCTAGTTTCTATCTTTGTGTAGAAAATAGTGCATTGGTACTAAAAAAAAACACCTAAATATAGTCTAATTTTTTTCAGTTCATCAACTGTGTATCAACCATGAGCTGGAATTATTCAGACGTTTTTATTGTCTGCATGTGTTTTTACTTGGCTTCGATATTGAAACAGATCAATGCAGCGATAAATAATGCTGAAAAAAGAGTAAGTAACAAGTTTAACTTCAATGAATTTTTATTTCTAGCATTTGCATTTTAAATAATATATACACATAAATTTACATTGCACTATTTTCTATACATACTAAGATAGAAACTGGAAAACCGCTTAAGTTCCTATAATCAGGTCGTTTTTTTTTGTGTAGAAAATAATGTATTGTTAATTACTGGAAATAAAAAATCACTTTTCCAACAGTTAGTTTCATCTTAATCGAAAGTCAAATATTTGCAAAAATATGTACTTATTTCTTATGTTAAAGGCGCTTGCCATTAACATTGATGAAACAACGTTGGCTTTCAACGTAAAATACACTAGACAAAATCGCCAGGTCTGTTAACGGCCTTGGTAGCTCAGTTGGAAGAGCTCAGCCACCCGGATTGTGGAAGGTCGCGGGTTCGAATCCCGCTTGAGTCCCTGTGATCAGGTCGAATTTTTCTAGTTTCTATCTAAGATTAACATAGCATACTCTCACGCACGACTATATCCCAAATGGAGTAGTGATGTGCAAGCCAACTGTTGCTGTCATGACGGATAGAACATACCGAGTGGTTTTCAAAACACTTGAAAACGATATGGCAAACTCAGAAGTGATGCATTAACTATGTGAATGAAAATTTCAAAATCCAACTTTAACTTGCATAATTAAAGTTAACTAGAGCTTGTCTAACAGAAACGAGAAATCATCACACTATTTTTTTATTGCGTCCATATATTTTTAGGGTTCCGTACCTCGAAAGTAAAAACGGAACCCTTATACGATCACTTAGTTGTCCGTCCGTCCGTCTGTATGTCTGTCAAGACCCTTTTTCTCAGGAACGCGTAAAGGTATCAAACTGGAATTTGTATCAAATACTCAGGTCTACTGTCCCTTGGAACTGTAAGAAAATCAAACTTCTAAGCCAACGCAATCAAAAGATACAGCCGTTTATACCGCAAATGTTTGACACTCGCAAGGGAATCAAAACCTACAGGGTACTTCCCGTGAACTCAGAATCTTGAAATTGGGTACGAAGCAACGTAAATTTTTAGTTACATCATATTATGAAAATATTTTTAATAAATATACCTTTAGGTTTGTACGGAACCGTCGGTGCGCGAGTCCGACTCGCACATGGCCGGTATTTTCTATGAAGCCAATCATTACTCATCCATTATTGCGATGACGTTATTTCAATGATAGAGACCTTTTCTCAGCATTCAAACAGTTTATGGGCTAATTACTTTATAGGAGGGGCGCGTCATTTCAGAAAAGACAAGCTCTACATCACTTTCTGAGTTTGCCAGATCATTTTTGTAAGTCTTTTGATAATCACCCGGTATAGCAATTAGTTCAAAACTGTTTTTCCCACAAAACTTTCTGAAGCTTTTGTAAATAAATGAGTATCAAAAAACAAGGAACAGTCGAAGCTTCAAACTACGCTTACATTGTTTGTTTAGCGGCGATCAGGTTCCTACTTTCCCTTGTGAAGCAACGATGCATAATAGATGACTGATGGCCATTGTTGTAAAATTATAATGTGGCTGCTCGGTTTAGCCATTTTGTAAATTTAAACATGAATATTCATATCAAAAAAGTTATAGTTATGATAACATACGTGGCGCCATAAAATTGCGTAAAACTTTTCAACCCTTCACTCCGCAACCTTTTGAGGTTTTTTCTATGACATGCTTATATTAAGGTTGTAATACGTGTCCAAAACTATGCAGTGTGCCCCAGCTTATGTGTTAAGGTGCATTTAGACCAAACGAGCGAATGCTCATTTTATCCCCACTCCATCAAATACTCTGTTTGTAAACAGAGGCAGAGCATTCTTTAGTTGTTCCTTCTATGTTCGCGGAGACCCTAGCACGACTAAGAATGCTCGTTATAGATCTCGTACATTTTCGTCAGAGTTATTTTGGTGTACTTAAATGAAAAACTAATTTTCATTGACAATAAAAGATCACAAAATAACATTATCGCTCTAGCTCTGTGTTCGTTTCGTCTGAATGCATCTTTGGGTCACATTATGTGTAGGTGTCGTAATAACATCATGAAGTATTGAAGCACTTGTCAAAACTTTCAAAGTTATTTTTTTTTCCTTTCAATTTATAGCACTAAAATCTATAAATATTCCAAATTTTTAATTTGATTGTTAGCATAAGTGCAGTGCAGTGTATTTGAACCAAAGTCAGTGGCTTATAGACTGCTACTTTTAAATAGCATACAAGGTAAAAGTGAACAGTATGCTAAACCTCTTGTTATTAGGAGTGTCAAAGAGTGACGTCATAGGAGTGTATTTACATAAAATAATTTAAGAGACTTTCGCGACTGATAAAAATAATATTGTAATTAAATTGAGTGTCAATAAAACAGATTCAGGTTTATTTATTTCATCAATGCAACAGAAACCTTACAAAATGGTACGTCAAGTGGAAATCATACTCTTGTCAATTCGTGATAAATTCCACAGTAAGAAATAATTAACAGAAATTTGTTTGCCATTTTTGGGTTCTTTCATCACATGGGCGCTGTTACCACAAATCACGCATAAGGCGCAGCGGTTCGGACAGATCGTCCGCTTAGAACAAACCGCCATTTTGGTCACGCACACAGAAAAAGTGAGTTTACATGTGATACCGGTGAGAATCGGTCACGCGGCGAGTCGCACTGTCGCGCGTGTTTTTGTTTTTGTCGAACTTGGTGCAATTTTTTACGTGATGAATTTTGTTTTTGGCCGGTTCTGTCAAGTTGGTATAACCTACCTACTTCATTTTAAAATTCAGAGCGAATATAGTAGTAATCCTAGGCGGTCAGGAAAGTTTAGGAAAAAGGCGCGAGCTGTCCTTCCGTAAACTCATTATTTTGTGGATGTATCGAAATCCCATACAAAAACGTCAATGAAACTATGCTCATGGTTGACATACTGCTTATAGCATAATTAATTCACTTTTCAGTTCTACCATCCATCTTTCTGGTGCATGATCCGTGAAGACTACACCAGAGCCACTCGCCTCATCACATCCTTTGACGACCTGATCAGTGGAGTGATGCTCATCTCTTTCGCAAGCAACCTCTTTTTCATATGCCTTCAGTTGTTCAACGTGCTGGCGTATGTATTGACTTCATTTGTTCAACTTTTATGATTTGGATTTGCATTGTGAATTGCAACAAGGGTGTGTTTAACAAGGTGCGGGATTTATCACACGCAAGATTGCCCTTCCCCCCGCGAACCCCGGGGAGTGGGAATGTTGCATCATCATCATCATCCGTGCGGTCTATCCCGGTTGTGAACCCACACTGGTGTGTGGGGTCCCAGAGTGGAAATGCTGCGTGCGTGATGAAACCCGCGCGGGTCCTTCACCTTGTTAAAAACCCATAAGACATGGATTTCTTAACAATCTTATAGAAACAAACATTGATAGGCTTTACTGTAAAGGAAGTTCCTCACCTAGAGCATTTTCCTGTAATGAAACATTTCAGATTCGCTTTTAAGCATCACATTTTTTTATGTACTGGTTCCCTGATATGACGAACATTCGCCTGTAATGTACGTTTAAGATTCGATTACAATAATCCCTAACAAAACTTCAGGGTTATGATTTCAAAATATTACACATTGTATCATTATGTTGCGCACTGTAATGCTAGGTATTTTTACTTCATTTAAATTAACACACAAAAAAGTTATTTTGAAAACCTTTTATCTATTTAGATGCTTTTACTGCTGGTATGATTTAAAAACGAAAATATACCTGAAGGAACTATACTCAAACTCAAATAACTTTATTGAAATAGAGTGCATCAGTACTTTTAAATCGTCAAATTTACAGAAAAATAAACTAAATTAATGACATAAATACCATAATAATATGGTAAATGTAAATAAATACACAGTATACAGACATAATGCGACTCTACCACCGCGTCGGAGTTGTTTCTTGCTGAGATGTCCCATCCCAAAACTCCTGTTTCTCGAATATATAATTCGAATCAGCCTTGTTACGAGTCCCCGAAAACGTCAAATGCAATTTAACACGCAAAGAAGAAAAAATAAAATGAAACAGCTTCCGGTAAGCGCGAACAGGCCTTTCAGCAACAAAATCCAGTTTCTACAATTCAATCTGTATTTTCTGTCCACAATAGAGTTTACCGAAATAATATTTAGTTACCATTTTGAAAACACAGTTATTAGTGCTATTTAACTGAAATTTATAAATAGGTGATTAAAGTAGAAAACAAAAATGTTTGATGATGAGTCATATTTGTTTGAACTTTGAATTCATTCCGTGACATAACGTTGTACCCCTTGAGTGTCAGCCGAACACACGGGTGTTCGTAAGAAAACCCTAAGAAAAAAATGCAAACAATGACTCACAATGCAAAAACCTGAACAATAGAAACACGAGACACAAAAAACTGCCTCAACTTTTTTTGTATTTTGAGTAGGACTCGTACCTACAAGGTACAATAATTATCCTGTGTACAAACTCTTGCTTAAGATATATTTGGAACTCTGCTGAAGTGTTTTGCCAACTCGGTGACGGAACCTTAAAAAGATTTAATTAAGACGTGACACTGAAGTGAATTTGATAAAAAATATATTTTCCTCCACCGAATAACGCAAGCACTTGTTTTCTTTCGTTTCAATATGGAATCTAGATAATTTAAAACAATATAATGTTTATTCTTGAAAATACAAGTTATGTATAATGACATTGTCTTTTTTTGTTTTCGTTACAGATATGGACTTCACGAGAAAGGGTAAGTGGGAAGTTCGTGGTTCATAGTTTGTTTTTAACATTTTTTTTCAGGATTATTATAATCTATGGATTATTATATCTATATATGATAGGGTTTGTGATTGCCAAGTAATTGTTGGTCAATCATACCTATAAACTCACTTTTTGTGTGTTTTTATAGCAAAAACCTAATTGTTGCACCACTGAAGTGCTTAGCGCAGCGGGATGCCCCACCTTTTTCTGCTTACGACGCAAAAAAATGCCTTGACGACACGATTGGCGTAGTACGCTGTAGCACGGTTTCACGCCTTGACTATCGTAGTGTCGCGGATTCGATTAACGGTCGAGTCAATTCAGGAAACGATCTTTTTTAAACTGGCTCGGGTCTGGGTATGCTGGATGAAGCCCCTGGCTTAATTCCTTTCTGTTACCTCGTAACACAGGGATATTTATGCCTACTTCGAGACCATGATAAGTGGTGTGTTGTCTGGCGCATATTTATATATAGCTATTAAATTAAACACTTGCACGGATTCTACCCGCAGTAAATCACCATGACTAGAACTCCTAAAGTTGATTTATTTCAATACGTTCAAAAAAGCATCTAGTTCCCTGGTAGTGATTAAATAACTATTCACTGATATCAAAAAAAGGCACTTAATGAAATAGTAGAATGAATGATCACTGATCACGCCAGGCGAAATTGATTGGTATATCTCTCTGACACAAAATGTGCTCTAAGCAGTTAGTTCCAGCTGATGGCGTCGAAAGATGACAGTCGTCGTGTCTGACAGCAAGGTATAGGTAGGTAAGGTATTGTGTAGAACAACCTCTCTACTAATCCCCTCTGAGCTATTGTGTACATATAGTTTGTTAAGGCCAGGCTTTAGGCTTGCAGCGGTTAATGCCATAAGTTGCTGCCACGAGCTGCGGATAAGTATTTTTATACAAATCGTATAGCATCAGCGCTAACTAAGCGTTCAAGTAGCCACGGCCGAGCCTCAAGCGTACTTGTAGCATGAACGTAGAGTTCTGCCTCACGCGCATACAGGGTCAGAGTCGCCGGCGCCGTGCGGTGTCTCGCGTGTAATGTCGGCCTCGTAGCTTGACTTTAGCCACAGACCCGTTTTCTGGCAACTAGTGGCTCTGTCTGTGGCAGCACTTATTTTTTTTTGTTTTATGTATTTTAGGTCTGTCTACGGTAGCGAGAACATGGTCTACTTTATGTTTTCCTTCCTGTTTGTGCTGAGCCGGTTCCTAGCGGTGTCATTCGCGGCTGCCAGTGTGCACGACGCTTCGCTTGCTCCAACGCAGGTTTTATACAACGTTCCGTCAACTGCTTACTGTAGTGAGGTAAGTTTGTGATTGTTGTATTGGTTTTAAACACAGACATATACTGAAGTAGAAGTCGCGATTGCAGAATTTTCACATTTCTCTGCAATTAATGAGTAAAAGCTGTTTTTACTCGAAAGAGTAATACATTCTACTACTTTACTTGACTTTCCAGTGTATTACTCTATCTATAGTAATATGCAAAACATAGCCAAGAAAAGAATTTGTACTTTGAATTTCGCGAGAACCGAATAAATGCACTTTTTCACAAAATCAAGTTATATGCAATTTTTCATGCACTATCTAATCGAACAGATGTTTTTTTCTAGTTTCTTTCTCAAACGTGAAAACAAGTTTTATACAGTAAAAAACTATTAAGAACGTTTATCCATACTAGACATTTTCTAGTTTCAGGCAAAACCTGATAAATGCATTCGCTTTTTGGTTAAAATTTAATTAAATGCCATTTTTACTATCACAACACAAATAAACTAATAGCATTCATAAAGACATATTATATTTTACAACTTTCGTTTGATACATTTATCTGTCTTGATGTTTTATGTAACTTTAAATGCCATTTTCTCGAAATATCAATATCTGGATTTATTAGGCTTTCGCAGTAAGCAGACGATTTGATAAAATAATGCCGAACATATTTCTAAAAGGCAACGTTGCCAATCCGCCTATATAGAGCCAGTATCCGATCTCAAGGAATTCCTAGAAATCACTATTTAATTTGTATTTCTAGGTGCAGAGATTTCTCGAGCAAATTCACGGAAGCACAGTCGCACTCTCGGGACTCAATTTGTTTTATGTGACGAAAGGGCTGGTATTGACAGTGAGTGCTTATTCATGACATTGGTTCTTACATCATATCTTAAACAATAGCAAAAAAAGTCAACTCCAAAAATGGACACGTACACATATACTTTCCTTAGCCATAAATAATATTTTATTACGCAATTTCATTCGCTGGAGTACTCTTTCATTTTCAATGCAAGCACTTGGTGGTTACGACATTAAAATGTTAGATTACGAAATTGTCATAATCTCATCATTAAGTGTTGGAGTGCTAAGTTTTTTTAGATTTTTTATTCCGAGACACTTTTAAGGCGATCGTTTGACATTTTTTTCAATAACTTGGACATTCGATAATAGAGGAAGCCCGTGTTAAATAAATATATTCTTCACTTAGGTAGTTTCTTCATCACCTGTTGGGTAAACTTTATCATTATTCTTACGGTAAATAATACTCACCAAGTTTTCGATGTTAGTTTATTTCCCATAACGAAAGTCACAATTAGTAGTGTTTTAGTAGTTAATAAGATAACTAAGTAGATAACTACTAAAGATAACTTTGTACATACAAAATGTTATAAACTACCTTACCTTATAATATAATATAACTATTTTTTCCTTCTATAGAATTTTAGTTATTTTGGTGAAAGGCCAAATTCAGTATAAAACGATGTTAAGAATTTAAAGCAAAATAAAATATTATTCCTTTTCAGGTAGCTGGGACGATTATTACATATGAATTAGTTTTACTGCAATTCAAAAGCGCTGGTGAAATAAAAGAATAAGGAGCCATTTTCTTATTTTCTTCAAGAATAATTTTATTTCTTGCGTATTTTGTTAGTTTGAACCAGTAATCTTTATGGTATTAGGTCTTAATAGTATTTTATAATTAGCAATTATTGTGATTTTAACATTGATTATATTTTACTCATAATATAAAAATAATCCAAGCAAAAATGTTTTATTTTTATTTCATTTGGTTTTATATTAAGATTATTAAATCGGTACCTCACAACACAGACCATATAGCCCATGGGCTATGTGGTCTGTGCCTCACAAGTACTATTACCAACACTTTTTAATCAAAGGAATTGTTTTAAACAGACGTTGGCAACTAGAACATGGTTCCTAAGTTTTCCACCTACACGGCCATATCAACCCTTGACAATAGTACATTGTTACCCTAGGGGTGAAAGTAACTTATTTAGTCCCGAGACAGGGTTTGGCGCCCGGAACGAAGTGAGGGCGCCAATAGTTCGAGGGACTAAATAAATCTTTAACCCGAGGTAAACACTGTGCTTTTCATTACAAATACAAGGAAAGTAAAAATAAAAACATGAATTAGCTAAAGAAAAAATGAGTAAATTTTATTTTCCACTACCGCTTTAGCCTCTTCTCTTATAAAATCAGGCGTTAAATTCATATCAGAATCAGATGAACTCATTTTATAGGTACAAATCTCTGCTATACGTATAAACAATGGTCTTCAAATTGAAAAAATAAATGAAGATCGAATTGCCGCTTTCCCGCCTATTTTGTTTGTTTTTTTTTCTGTGGCCGGCCAGCTATTCAGCCATTATTTTTTATTTTCATCATTGGAAAAATGGTAAATATTTTGCCCAAATCTAAGTTATTTTAAAGAAATTGTTGAAATTAAATTATAATAAAGTTATTTAAAAAATATATATTCTATAGTCAATACTTAACTTTAAGTTATTTCAATTTTACATCGTGGCTGTATAGAGAGTTGGAAAATGGTTCAATAGATATGTGAAAAAGAACTAGTTTTTTTTTATAATTTGACAGCTGTCAGTTGAAAGTGATTCTTCCTAGGGATGAAAAGTATTACTTTCATCCCGCTCCTCAGGCAACTTCAGACCTACTTTCAGAGTATGAGTAATGAAAATCAGTTTTACACTGTTTTTTAAATTGTAAAATATTATCAATTTCACCTACCAATTACAGCGAGGACTTGATTCATGATGTTGGAGGCCTTTGTCCAGAAACGGGGCGGTATATAGGTTTATTTTAATAACTTATTACTACTTTCAATATATATTTTAAACAATCTATTCTACCGCTTCAATAGGGGCCTATTTTCATTATAACAAAATCTGTCCTTATGCTATTTGTTCAAGCCTAAACATCTGGCGGGTCACACAGCGCTGCTCACGCATAAATTACACTTTTAAATGGATTCACGTCTCGTATTCATGGGGATTTATTTCACTGGAACTCTAAACTTGCCAGTTTGAACACTAGGAAAAAGACTAAAAATTTAATGTTTTATCAGAAACATTAATTATTTATTTAGTTCTATCCTCATCTTTATCATTACAGGAATCTTAACCTAATGCAATATACGACAATTCTACCATTACCTTATCTTATACAATTATAAAATCTAACCCAGAAAGAAGGCCTTAATTATCTGTAGTTGCCACTTTTTATGAGTTAAATTAATTAAATTATGGCCCAGAAAAAGGTGGAGTGACGATTTGAAACATCATGAAGGGAACTGGCAAAACCTGGCACAAAATAAAGACTTTTGTAAAAAAATTTGCTCAGCAGTGGGTTGTGCCCCACTGCTGAGCAAAATTTTTGCTCAGCAGTGGGGCACAACCCACTGCTGCTTTGCTCAGGTTATTAAAAAAAAAAAATACATAAATAAGTCACAAATTATAAATCACAAATGTTAAATATATTTGTGTTACTATCTACTAAACACATTGCATGCTGTGTTTGTCTGTAAGGTTATGCTCTCAGATTAAGTTTATTTGCTGTCTGTATCATCTACACATGAAATATTGTAACAACTGTTGATAAACCATAATAAATAAATTAACAAATAACCTAATTTATAACTAATAATGTATAATGCAGTCTTTACGAATTCACTCAAAGAGCAAGAAAAATGTCCACCGTGTCATTAATCATGTTTGTAATTGTAACGATGCATTGCCGCGTTGTCAGCGGTTTGGCGCCGAATGAATTTTGAAAAAGTTTGGAATAGAGATAGTTTCGAACTGGACAAAGGAGTTTTCTCGTGAAAATTAAACATTCATACAACGCTTGCGATTACCCTAAACGGGGTAGACAGATTAAGGTTGGCTGATGCCGTCCTGGTGACTTTTTAACAAGCGTATTAGAACCCAACGTGATAGGTGGCCAGCCTTCCGCTGTTATCCCGATGTGTTTTAATGAACACAAAAATGGTTCTCCGGATTATTCGGGTGCCGAGCGAGAGTGATTAACCCCTAGGTCAAAAAATTTAGCAGAGTGGAACAAAAAGTAAATCCACACGGACGAAGCTGCGGGAAAGAACTACTCGTAGTTATAGGGCGGCAATAAATTAAAATATGTACTCAGCAGTGCTGTAACTAGTTTTTTTCAAGCTTGCGCGATGTGTCCTAAGGTCCCTTATCAACAACGTATTTTTTAGTATGCGCCTTAGGAGTAAAAGCATTAGTTTAGTATGAAGCTCTTGTAAATCTTCAGTTAGTGCTGCTAGTAGGCCGTTTCTAAATCGAACTTCTCATAAACACATTTCGGGCATACATTTTTCTATTAGTAGGTAATCTTAATCTCCATAGCAAAAAACAATTTTACGTTGCCCAGTTACCCGGTGACTCAGGGCCTTTGAGCAAAAGAAATAAAGATTTACTTAAGAATCACGTTCGTATGCCATACATTTTTAATGACTCTGTTATCCAGCTGTAACCAGAAATGAACAATTTTCCGCTAAATAAGAAACGGTAGGAATGAGCATCAGTGCTAATAAGTGTCTGAAAGGGTTAAGTTTAGAAATGATTCATCATTATTTTACAATATTTGACTATTTTTGTTGTTGAGCTGTTATCGAAAGATGTCTGAAAAGTAAAAATATTGGTATACAATATATTTCGAAAGCACCAAAACTCCCCGAGACGCTCCCTACAAACTGCCGCTTGCAAATGACGTCATTTGCGATCTGTTAGATCTAGATATCTTTGTGCTCTGCATTGTTCAGCAGCAATATTCAATTTTGCTATTATGAATATGGTTTCATAACAAATTTGCTATAAATTGTGTGGATTATAGCATATAGAATAGTATAGTGTTATTTACTTTTTTCTTTTGGAGCTGTTTTGATAAACTCAGAAAAGTAAATAAGTAAAAGTAAATTACAAAATCGCACTGACGGTTTTGTTTCAAACTCAGGAAGTCTGTTTATTCATTGCCTTGAATACTGTAGCCTGCTTGCTACATTACATAGCCTAGCTTCATAGCAAATAAACAGTTCCGACGTTACCGACGGGTGAAGGACGGCAGTTTCCATACCTCGCGCGGTTCGCCAATGCTTATTTCATAAACAATAAAACGCAAGAACGACTCCAACTAAATTCAGGTGGATATGTTGACGTTGTTTGTTTGGATTTTTAGTACGAGCACTTGTGAAATACGAGGTGATTTATTTAATGTTTTTACTGGTTTCTCGAATGAATTACATGATATTGTCCTATTAGTCTTCGAACCTTATCAAATTCAGCTTATTCCTGCTAAAAGTAAAAAGGTAAAAGTTTTATTTAGGTTAATCAATTCTATTCAGCAGTATTATTAAGTTATTCGCTGAACATAAAGTTAACTGAACTACTACTGATAAATAATCAATAACACTTTCTAATCAGTTTATTAATTATTTACTTTATACATTAACTGTGCTGTAATGAATCATAGTATTATTTATAAAATAACAACTTTTATTCATTCTCGTGGCGTATTATATATATTCCAACTATAATCATCACAACATAAAATAATACTAAGGTAAATATATAGCAAGATATTTTTTATCTTAAGGTCTCGAAATACCAGCGAAACTAAGCCAAATATCCTTGGGCTCTCAGAAGTTGCGTTTCGACGATGTCTGTGACAACGTTTGCCAGGACCTGCCTCATGACGACCAGCAGCCAGTGTGCATGATGTTCAGCAGATACAAGAAGGGATACCAGTTCTTTGTGAACCAGTGCCACGCTAGACGAGCTATTTGCAAGGAAAACTTGAGTAAGTAGTTGTAACCATGGCTAAATAACTAATAATATGAAAGTAAATTTTTATTTTTAGCATTAAACATTATCATCATCATCATCCGTGCGGTTTATCCCGGTTGTAAACCCACACTAGTGTGGGGGGTCCCAGGGTCCGCCTTTCTTATTTTCTTGGCCCACTTCGCGCGGTCTTGTGCATCCTCAGTGGTGAGTCTGTTGGCACGCATATCACCATTGACGACGTCGAGCCACCTCTTCTCGGGTCGACCTCTTCTACCGGTACCTGGCGGGGGCGGCATGGCCAGGCATTTGTTGCTCACATAGTTTGCCGATCTCCGTCAGACATGACCATACCAACGAAGGCGGCACTCCTGCAGCTTGTCTGCGATGTCACGAGCACGAAGGCTGCCGCGGATGAGGGGCACGAGATCTTGACGTGACACATCCTCCGCAGCATCTTTAGCATAAAACATTGCTCTATTTTTTATTCAAAGTTTTCTTGTTTCTATACTAGAAAAATTTGACCTGATCTAAGAGTTCAAGCGGGACTCGAACTCAAAACTTGAACTTTGGATGGCAAATAGAGCATTTTTATAATGCTAAAAATAAAAAAAAAACACTAATCCTATGGCATCATCTTTATCAAAAGTCAAAATTTGTAAAATATTTCTTTCAGGTGTTAAAAGACGCTTGCCTTCTAACATTGATGACACAACGTACATAGGTACACTAGACAAATTCACCAGTACGTCTACCACAAGTTGCTACTTTAAATTTAAAAACGTTTTTAACGCGAACGACAACGTAAATTTAAAAGTACAGGTCAACAATATAGTACAGGTCTGTTAATGGCCTCGATGGCTCAGTTGGAAGAGCAGCCACCCGGATTGTAAAAGACGCGGGTTCAACTCGCGTTTGAGCCCTAGGATCAAGTCGATTCTATCTTAACAGGTTGATTGTCGTCAACTCCGCGCGGTAGTAATAACAATAGAATATATATTTCGTGTCGCAGTAAAAAGTAAAGTAAAAAAAAAAGTAAAAAAACCATTTATTCATTTAAGCTTGTACAAAGCACTTATGACGTCATGTCAAAAAAAAAGTATATAGAAATAATAATAATAAACGTAAATAAAATAGTACAATATTAGTACATATTGTGAATATACATAATGTGAATCTACCACCGGTTCGGACGTTGCTTCTTATCGAGAAGACTCCGGCAAGAAACTCGATAGTTACTCTTTTGAATTTGTTTGTTTTACAAAAAATAAATAAATAAAATAAATAAAGTAACGAACGTGTTAACAATATGTGTGTTAAAATCGTCCAACAGTCAACTTGAGTGTTGGCTGTAGATACGGGTGTACATAGAAAATGTTCGGCACGCTATGTAAAACCGGTTGTAATGTGACACACGACGGGCTCTCTCATTTTTTATAAATGGTATTGGTTGCCTTGGTAAATCTCAGAGAAGTATTGTCAGAGTCACGAAGCCTCAGAGAAGTATTTTCTGGCTGGCTGGCTTTCTTCAGTCATGTGTGTAAATGGGAGGATAGCGGAAATGAAAGAAGAGTTGAGTAGATTTCAGACCGTTGTGAGGACCGGCTGAAAATAGTGTGGTGAGAAGGTTATTATGTGGTCGATGAACTCAAGTCACGAAACAGATTTTTAAACCGTGGCTATTTTCGAGAAATTAACAGTGGCAAATATTATATTGAGTCTGGCTCTCGGTATTTGGCACGTTAGAAGCAAGAAAAACGAATAAAATTATTCCCAAGCACCCTTAATTATCGGGGGCGGTTAAAAATGTCTACATCAGCCCTTCTGCGGCTCTTCATCAACACAATGAATTTTTAAGGGTTCGCTGACTCAAGTACCGTTCGTGCTCGAACCTTCAATTTGGAAAAGTACTCAAATAGATGGGGCAAAAAAATTAAATTGTGTTGTTTTGGCTTTTATTAATCCTATAAGTATAAAAAAATGCAGGAGATCTGATTACACTGACAGGGTGTTAATAGAAATAAATAAATTTCTGGGACAATTTACACCAAGATCATCTGACCCCAAACTAAGCAGAGCTTGTAAATGGGCGTCAGAAACTGATAAACATACCTAAATATTTCTAAACACATACTTAAATAGATAGTAAAACCCAGACACACAGCAAACACAGATGTTCGTCACGTAAATGTTTGTCATGGGTGGGGATCGAACACACGACCTCCGGCGCTAAAGTCAGCATCGCCACCAGCAGGCCAGTCAAAATAAACATAATTTACACTTATTTTTCAAGTCGTGAAATGATCACACATTAAACCTTCGCTTTTCACTAAAACGAGCTATATTTTTTAATTTCAGTACTTCATATGGTCCATCCGAGCAGGTGTAGCAAGAGCAACCAGTTTTTCATGCCTGTTAATTAACTGTGCATAAATCAGCATAGAAACGACCAACATTACAACGGACGGACCAAATTACTCTTCGTAACCTTACTTCATATTATGGAACACGGATTTGGAATATGAACTAACAGACCTACCTCAGAAAGATTGATTCAATAAATACTAGTAGCTCCAACAAATACACCATTTATTTATCAAGGTCTCGAAGTAAGGTGAATCTTAATACAAACATTGTATTGAGATTTACTAGAACACCCAGACTCAAGCCAATTTAGAAAAGTTTATTTACTAAATTGACATAAATTACGCATGCGGTGACGCCTCTGACAGATAGTCCGCTTAGAACAAACCCGCCGTCTTGATCACGCACACAAACACAGTGAGTTTACAGACGATACCGGTGAGCTTACTGAAGCGCTCTCACGTTACTCTGGTCGCGGCCAGTCGCACTGTCGCGAGTGTTTTTGTTTTTGTCAAACTTGGTGTAATTATTCATATGATGAATTGTGTTTCTGGTTGAATAGAATAGAATAGAATAGAATATTGTTTATTTGCGTGAAAAGTGGTATAACAGATGGTACAAATAAAAATGAGCTCACATTTCACCAGAACCTGGCATGCAAACAGATACAAGTTAACTATAAAAAGGAAAAAAAATCAATAAGTATTTACGAAACAAAAAACAATTGGGTCACTATAGCATACGTCTAAATGAATCAAAATATTCTTTGACTGAATAAAAACACTTTTCGATCAGCCACATTCTCAGCTTTCTCTTGAACATGTCAACTGGCAATGATTTCATGTCATCATCTAATCTATTATATACTTTGATCGCCATACAATATGCATTTCTACTGTACAGGTCTGTCGAGACACAGGGTAAGACGAGTTTATTAGGGAATCTTGTATTGAGTCTAGAGTTCAAATTGAATAATTGGGGGTTAGTTTTGACAAAAAGGCACAATTCGAAAATATATAAACTTGGGACAGTTAATAACCCAAGCTCTTTGAAAAATGGTCTGCAAGATGTCATGATATCTATGTTAGTGATGGCTCTAATACATTGTTTTTGTGCTATGAGTGCTCGATTTGCATGGCACGAATTACCCCAGAGCAGAATCGCATACCTCAAAAGAGAACTCACGTAGCCGTGATATGCCTGTAGGGCAACTTTGGCATCACTGACTTTAGTCAAACGCCAGAGTGCGTAAGCAAATGAGTTTATTTTATTGCACAATTTCTCTATATGACTGATCCAAGAGAAGCGATCGTCCAACATGACTCCAAGAAATAACGATTGACATGATTCCTGAATAGGTTCTCCTGCAAAATGTACGTTCAATGGAAACTTTTTGCCATTTCTATTAATAAGTTGGATAAATGTAGTTTTTTTTAAATTCACATTCAAATTGTTATTAGTTAACCATTTAATTACCTTACATATAGTGTCATTGATTTCTTGATTGTACGCTTCAGTACAGTTCCGAGGTATCACAACAGATACATCGTCAGCAAAAAGTGTACATTTATATTTTAAGATATTTGGGAGGTCATTGATATAAATAAGGAATAGCAAAGGGCCCAATATGCTTCCCTGTGGCACTCCCACTCCATTTTGTTTAATATCTGACTTAAACTCATTCACTTCCCCACAGTCAACCCTCACTATTTGTACATACTGCTTTTTGTTGCCTAAGAAGCTATGAATCCATTCATTTGCTACGCCACGAATCCCATACAGATTGCATTTTGTTAATAGTATTTTATGGAGCACAAAATCAAACGCCTTACTCATGTCGAAGAGGACTGCTGTTACCGGTGTCCGCTTATCCATATGCTGCATAATCCTATTTGCCAGTGAGAACGCAGCTAAACTAGTGGATTTGCCCTTTTGAAATCCGTACTGTTCCGAATGAATTATTTTATACTTCACCAGAAATTCACTCATGCGTTTATGCATTACTTTCTCAAAAATTTTTGAAATGGTTGGCAATAAAGATACCGGCCGGTAGTTATCCATAACATACCTATTTCCTTTCTTATGCAATGGCTTTACGCCTGCTACTTTTAAGGGTTCTGGGAATATACCAGACGTAAAAGACAGATTTATCAGATGGCTCAAGATAGGTGCAATTTCAGTTTTGCATATTTTAAGCATTTTTGTCTGTATTTCATCGTAACCCGACGAGTATGTGGATTTAAGAGAACTTATTACTCCCATTACTTCAAATTCATTAGTTGGTGACAAGAAAATGCTTGCTGGATTAGATCTAATGTGTTTCGTCTCGGATGTAGATTCTCGTTGCAAAGTAGAGTTAGTCGAATTGATGTAATTATTATTAAAATTATTTGCGATGTCGGTTCTGTCATGTAGGTATAACCTACCTACTTCATTGTAAAAATTCAGAGTGAATATAGTAGTAACCCTGGGCGGTCACGCAAGTTTAGGAAAAAGCGGTCCTTCGTCACCTTTATGTCTACCTTGAGTTTGCACCAATGACAGCGGCTAGCGTCCGAGTAAATTTTGTATGGGATTTCGGTACAGTGATTAAAAATGGAACTAAAATACTGAAGTCAACTATCGTAGTTTACGTGACAGAAACTCATGGTAGACACACTGACCGGGAATCGAACTTAGTTATAGTTTAGTTATAGTTTATTTATTGCATACATAAATACATACATACTTTAACCGTTTCATGCTAAAAACTGTCCTACGGCGCACTACGCCAATCTGGTCGTGTAGTTTGTACGTTTTGCTTCGATATCCGAACTATGAGAAGAGCTAAACTTAGACTTTCCCTCACAAGAAATTCCACGGTGAATCTCCCTCATCATACAGAGAGCCAAGGTCATGACATATCATCAAATTATATAATATATTCAGAAGTGCACTGGCCATATAAGCTGTCATACGCCTTCGTGGCCGAGTGGTTTCAGAGTTGGTTTCGACCCAAACCCGGAGGTCGAGCGTTCAATTCCCAGGTCGAACAAAGTGTGCTTTCGGATTTTTCGAAACATAGCCCGGGTTTGTGATCACCAACCCGCATTTGGCAAACGTGGTGATTAAACCAATGATGGAGGCTTTTGCCTAGCAGTGGGACGTATAAAGGTTATTACTTTACTACTTACTTACTACCAACACAGTATAGGTAATAGAACTACCAATTACCATGTTTTTGAGTGAAATCCAAGCCTTGCTCACTTGGTGTGGAACTTTTTTTTTATATCGCCTATCAAGATGACCTCATGGTGGAGTGCCACCTGATGGAAAGCGGTCGTGAGGAACAGATATGAGGCTGACAACTTCTCCTATTAAATCGTAAAATAAGAATGGAAGAAACAGAGTATCGCATCGTTTCGATGTTTCTAAAAAATCCGTCTCAAAACAAGCCATCGCATTCAAGACTTGATATAAAGTCTTCGCTGTGATAATCTTCAGAGATTAAGTTTAATATACTTCTATAATTAAATTATAAAGAGGAAAGATTTTTGTTTGTTTTTTTTGGTTGTTTATTTGTATTGAAGGCTCCGAAACAACTGGACCGATTTTAAAAATTGTTACACCAATATAAAGCTACATTATCAGGGAGTGACATAAGCTTATTTTTTTTAAAGAAGGCTTTCTTTTGACGGGCAAGACGCTGAAATACAGCTAGTCATATGTAGGTAACCCGCTGATAGGTCAGCCAAAGATGGAGCGCTATGATGTATATTAGGCGAGGTTATAGGCTGTTGATGGTCATGAAACAAAATTAAATATCGTCTCGTCAATTTAACTAAGTTGATGTCGTTTTGCCTTTACAAACTAACGGCACGATTGGCGTAGGGTGCTGTGGCACAGTGACTCGTCTTGTCTTGCGTGGTCTCCCGGGTTAGATTCCCAATCGGGTCAATTCAGGAAACGATTTTAACTAAATTGGCTTGGGTCTGAGAGTTTGCTGGGAGACGCCCCTGGCTTAATTTCCTTTTCTTTTACCTCTTAACACAGGGATATTTATCCCTACATCGAAACTATAGCAAGTGGTGGGTGGTCTGGCGCATTAGAAACTCAAAATAACAATTCTTTGTGTGACTTATTTTTTCATCATTTTTCTTTCATTGGCTACAACAGAGAACTACTCACAGTTACCTAAACGAACCCCCAAACACCGAAATCCAATATAGCTGCCATCCAATAAATAAAGTTATTTCACCCACCTGTTTCTTTGCGCGAGTTCGTCAAGTATGACACTCACTCAATTTATATCAACATTTAGGTATGTGTGTGTGGTATACCGAATTTTTAATAAGAGGGAAAGTTAACTTTACATGAACGCAATGGTGATTAAAAAAACTATAATAGAGTACCTAGAGCATTACAGCTGAACCCAGTAAATAGATTTTTTTGTAACTTCTCGATTGCATTGTTAAAATTATACATTTGAAAAAAACCCCCTTTAGATTTCCCCTTCAGTTTAGATTTTTAGTTTGAGGTCATATTATGATCTTGGTGTAAATGGAACTATATTTTTATTTAAATAGACTAAATGATATTTATATACACAGTTCAGTAAAAATTAAAAAGAAAAACCTAAATTTAAATAATAAAACTAAAAACTACTTAGAAAATTTTGCCCCTGCGGTAAGGTGCCCAAGATGCTGGCAGCATTCCCCCGTTGGATGGCTAGGCTTACACGTTGCGCGAGGAATGTACCAGTTCTTGGGTCACCAGTGAAAGTATTCAGTCTTCTAGACAGTATTTTAATGAGGTTTTGTGCACTTGGACCCCACGGACCGAGGGTTTCGACTCCTAAAGGCACAAAAGTGTACCCTGATCCTATGTTCAGGTACTTTTGTGTCTTTTTATGTTCAGCCGCTTCAGCCACCGCGCCTGCCTGTTTGCATGTTCTAGGAACATGGGAAGGGGCCAGCGTGTCGACGCAGGTCGCATCCCACACCAGCGGTCGGCCCATGCTCCAAGGAACGAGTGTCATCCCGTCCGGTCTCTTACCGTCGTCACGTACGATTCCTTGCGGCTCTAACATAGCCGGTACGTTAACGGAGGCGAGGGCCCGACGAATGACATCGTTCAAGGCGGCGTGGCGGGACAAGCGGCCTGCACTTCTAGTACATGATAGGCCGTGATGTCCTAGTGAGTCAACCTCAGTACCACAGGGGCAGGTGTGTGATACGCACAGCTCGACCCCGAGGCGCAAACCCACTGCCACGCGCAGTGTATTAGGGTCGAGGCAATTTCTCGTATTTGTACTGGGGTACGCATTTAGCCAGTGGCCGGACTCCTTACGGGAAACTGCCTCAAGCCTTGCACGCTCGGAGCCTGAGCTGCATAAAAGCAAACCTCTGTGTGCAGCACTGCAGATAATTTCATCCCAACTTCTTTGCAAGTTGGGGCACGAGGGAATTTGGTTAGGCCAGGCCATTTGCCAAGCTTTTTTAGCGTTGCCTAGTTCGTAAATTTCTGACGCCGGGACGGAGCGGGAAAAATTTTTTTGGTGAGGTCGAAAGTGCTGTAGGCAGACGATAAAAAAGCTGGAAGTGAAACACTGGAAATTTTGCGAATGCCTAGACCTCCATATCTTAAGGGGAGAGAGGCTTGTGTCCAGGACGATTCACTTATTTTAATATTGAGGACAGTCTCTAAAGAATTTCTGATAAGCATGTCTATTGAGCAAAGAAGATTTTGATTAGTCCAAACAGGGGTTGATCGGAGGAGGTAAGTGAACTTTGGAACGAATAAACAAAATCTCAAGATGAATAATGCCGAATGGGGGGTGATCTTCACTAGGCGGTCGGAATTTTCTTTAAATTTTGTGATAGTATCTTCTATAAAATTTGGAAATGAATTTGGGAAAATTGGGGCCCCAAGGAGACACAGGGAAGTTTTGTCAATAATTTTGATGTCTTTTGCCAAAAGGTTAAAATTTTTAATTATCATGTCTCTGTTTTGTAGCTTTTCTGGAAGGGAAAGTTCGCATTTTTTGAAATTTAGTTCTAAACCCATAGATTGAAATTTATTAATAATGTTTTTCAAATCCGAAAGCACAGTATCTGGTTTGTCTCCTAGGGTTCCGTCATCCAAGTACCAAACGTTAAATTTAGAATGTAAGTTTTGAATTACAGGGTTTATTGATAAACTAAAAATGGCCGGACCAAGAGGGTCACCTTGTTGACAACCGACCGCTGAGAGAATTTCGTGGTTTTTGTACATGAGTTTTGTAGGTTCAAGATAGCAGTTGTTTAAATAATTTGTGAGTTCCGGGATATTATGCCAAATTTCTGTCAACATGGTGCTCCTGTCTACTGAATTGAATGCATTTTTCACGTCAATTTTGAGCAGCACCTCATCATGTGAATTCGAGTGTAAGTAAGTGCGAGCCGAGTGTACGGCAGCTTCGCAACCGCCACTTACATTAAAACCTAACTGGACAGGGGAAAAATGGTTACTTAATTTAGGTTGTATGTATTTAACGGCAATTTTTGATGCTATACGCCTAAAAGTGGACCCGATGGCTATTGGCCTGACCCCACCGTCTTTCTTTGATAAAGCTATGAGGTTTGCGCCGTAGAGAATTGGTATGATCTGCGCGTTTACTTTACCAGCTAGCATAAAGTTAATTAAATTTGTTAAAGAAAGAACAAGCTTTTGACTGACGTCACCGATAGAAGCAGAGGTTAAATCTTTCAAAGACCATCTGCTTCTGGATTAGATAGACCATCTAATCCAGAAGCAGATCCTGCTTTGAAAGAGAATATGGCATTGGTTACGTCTTTTGAAGTACACTGTATACTGGGTGCACGGGGTGGGCCGGGGAGTTGAGGTGCTGCAGGGGCCGAGGGGTGTCTGGACTGCAGTGCTGCGAGGGTTCCTGTCGAGTCTGGGGACAACACGTCATTGGAAAAGAGGATCCTGGCGGCACCTTTAAGGTCACCGTCGCTTACTTTTTCTTCAACCTTTTTGTATAAATTGAAAAGCCTTTTTTGGGTGTTGGAATGTGTGAAGGTAGAAAGGTTGTGGCAGTTGTTTTTAATGATTTGAGTTAAAGAAGTACGGCTATTGTTTGATTTTGCGTGAAGAATTTGGAATGAAAATGTGAAAAGATTAGCCCAATCAGTTTCTGTGTTATTTAATGTACAATTTTCTATGAATGTTATGAGTTTGGATGCGACAGAGAGTCTAGCACCTCGAGGAATCCTCTTTAATACCGCGGTATTTTGCTTAAGACGACTGAGGTGTAAATGTAATGGATCAGTGAATTGAGCTGGGAGCTGTGTGGGAGCATTTGAAGATGATACATTGTCAGGCGAGATGGTGGGTGTGCGGTGTTTTTTGGCGAAATGTATATGTAGGCCTCTATTTGTTGAAAAGGATCTTTGACAGTCATTACACAAAAATGTGGTATTGTCACTCAGGCTAGACATGGAACTATCACACACCTTACTGAAAATAAGAACAAATAAAGATACTTACATCTATAAAACATTCAAAAACATTTAAGAATTAAGAAATCACAGAAAATAAAACAACAAGAAAAGTCAGATAATGTCAAAACAGCCGGTCTGGTTGCCCGGGTAACGACTGTTACACGCACGAACTTTGGCGCAAGCTGTCAAAACGGACAGCTGGTCGCCTAGCGACGAAATGAACGGCGTCCTGTCATAGTAAAATATACACAATCACATGAATTCTTCGGAATATTTCGATGAGAAAAGATCTTGATACAGCCACCACTTCAATTTGAGAGACACTTCTCAAGCTCTGGTAAAAATTAGTGCAGTTGTCATGCTTGTAGGGTGGATTCTCGATTTTAAAACGACATTCATGTATATAAGCAGGTTGACAGCCGTGATGTTTTTTTTTTTTTACCAGATATTTATTATTTATTATTTTTGTATTTACCGATCTTAATTGGTTAATTTATTAATAGCTATTTTTTTTCTGAAACATTCATTTGAAACTTAACTACTTATTATTATGTTTTAAGCTTGAACATTAAAGAAAATTACATATATTCCAACCTCAAACCATGATACCATTAAGATGGCTAGCAAGCACATGAGCTTGCTCCGACGCGGTGGTAGAGTCGCATTATGTTTGCATACTGTGTATTTATATATCCTTATTATTATGGTATTTATGTCTATTTTTCAGTATATTTTGCTGTAAATTTGACGATTTGAAAGTACTGATACAGTCTATTCAAATAAAGTTATTTGAGTTTGAGTTTAATCAGTATGAAAAATGAAACACGAAACTATAATCAAGTATTATTTTTTGATTGAACTTGTTTTTAAGTGTTATTTAATCTTAAGTGTACTAGGATAGAACTGGACTTAATGCTAAAAGCAGTCAACCTTCGTGTGAGACAGAAATGATGTTGGCGGTGCAAAAAAAATTTTGAAAAGAAATACAGTGATTCTATCAATCATTATGAACGACAAGTGTTGCAAAGAAATATAATAAATGAGAACACAAAAAATTAATACATACATACATGAATAGACGGGTAGACGCCAGTAGACGGGTTCTCGAGTGGAGACCACGATTCGGCAAGCGTAGTATTGGATGTCCACTGGCACGTTGCACGCGTTGGACCGACGACCTGAAGAAAGTGGCTGATAATAGTGACTGGATGGCAAAAACGGTAGATCGGGCTTCGTGGTACGCCCTGGTCGCCCAGACTTATGTTCAGCAGTGGACTGCTATAGGCTAAAAAGAAGAAGTAGAAGAGATACATAAATGAAAAGAAACAACATACTCCCTTCTTACAAGAAACGAATAACCTAGCTAGACGATGAACACAACGAATTTCTCCTTTTTTGTAACAGCGCTAATAAACGTTTTATCAAACTAACCCTAGGAAGTAGGTATGTGTACAGATATATACATTTATTTTTTATGTATTTGTAGGTATATAATCTTGATTGATTTAAGTTTTTTTTTGTTATTTTTCTCATAGATTTATTTTCACTCCACACAAAGCAAGAGGAACTTAAAAAGTTCCTCTACCCAAAGGTTGCCTGGAAGAAATCGCTCTCTAGCGATAAGGCCGCCTAAATTGTACAAATTGCTTGTTTTATGTAAAACATCTGTTTTTATTCCTATTTTGTGCAATAAAGTATATCTATCTATCTATCTATCTATGTGCGGATTTTGTTAATTTTTTAACACTCTTCGTTCCATCCCGGACCCCCTGCTATGTTATTTTTATTAAATCACTAGCTTTCCGCCCGCATTTCGTTATATATTATGGCCAAATTACATAAAATTTTAAATAAATTGTAGCCCATGTGTTATTCTGATGTATGAGCTGTATTACTGTAAAGTTTCATCCAAATTCGTTCAGGCGTTTTTGCGTGATAGAGTAACAAACATACATCTATACATACATCCTCACAAACTTTCGCATTTATAATATTAGTAAGAAGTAAGATTATTAATGTATTAAAAGGCATCTGGGTCCTGTAAAGGGGATGTTTGATCGGTGAAAGGGAATTTGTGAAACATTACTTGAACGTTTCAGAAAGAGTGTTCATTAAAAATTTATGCGGCAGATGACTTATTGTATAAAATAAATGTATATTAATGGGCGAGGCAAAAAGTTCGATATGACGTGTTATTGATTTTGAAATAATTTGCACAATATGTCACACAAAAAACAATAAAATGAAAACACAGTGATTTGATCTGACACTGAGCAGAACTCATGTTTTTTTACATCCACTGGCTCTTTTGTGTTCCTTTCACACAAATTCTGCCAATGTCAAGACAAGGATGAAAGAAGCCTTAAAGAGCATTGGTCGGTGGATCTAATTTTAGGCTGATATTTCTTCCGCCCAGAACATGATCAAAGAGACACGAACGATGGATAGTGGTCGGTGTAAGAGGAACTAAGAAACTAAATCCACCACATTGAGCTCTTTCAGGACGGCACCAACTAAAACAAGGACAGCACTGGAGACAATCACAAAACTCAAGTTTTGCATTCTGTTCTGTATGTTCAAACATACGGCAGTTCACACTCAAGTCGGTAATTGCAATCAGTAAGTCAACCATGAGTTGCCACTTTCAATTTACGTTATCATTCGCGTAAAATATTTGTCTTGGGATTTCGTACAGCGCGTCTGTTGAGTCGAAATGAAACAAAAAAATGGTACCTTGATGCTATTGTTACGTTACGGTACCAAATATTTTACGCGAACGATAACTAAATTTAAAATTGCAACTCATGGTAAACGTACTGTTTATGGACCATCTTAACATACATAAGCCCTTAAGCCGATAATGCTACCATCAGCTAAGAGTATACGAATCCGTAGATTCCTTTACAGAAAATTAGAAGTAAAATGAGAGATGATACTTCTTGAATAATATAAATAAGTTATAGAGAAAAATATACAAGTAAGAAATAATTATGATAAATGTGTGCAGCCTTGTGCCCGCTGTCAGAGAGATATGTTATGTTATAGATGATAACTTTTCTAATGGTCGTCCACGGTCGCAGCCACCGTTGTAACTTGCCGTTGTTAACATTGAGTATTCTAAAAGCTAAACTTTTATAGTTACTGGAAACACAGATTATGAACCAATGTTTAGCTTGTCTGTTCAAGGTCGGAATTAAACCCAATACCAAAGGCGTATTGGCAGGATCGCTTCGAACCGGTGCAGCCATTTACATTTTATTACTTCAAGAACTTAGAAAAAAAGTGTAAATAATGTGAACCTTAATCCCTGAAAAAAGGTTGAAACTGAATGACACTGTCACTATGCATGGCCTAGAGAAGGGTGAAATTCTAAAGCTTTACTTTCATTTGACTGTTGCCATTTAAAAGATCCAGATCAAAATGAAACTGGCTCCCAAAAAAACAAAATGTGTCTTTTGCTCTGGTTATTTGCGTATAGATAAGATAAGGTTGTAATTAGTAAAGTTCTCGAGATAATTCGACTCAATCTTCATACCGGGATGAGGACAAAAGTGCTCTCTAATGACATACAACCATATAGATAACGACACTTTTTTGAGGCTTACTGTGTCGTGTGATAGCGTTTCAGTGGCAGGAATCCGCCATTTCTAAATATATTTTAATATAATAGATAAATATGTGCCAGAGAAAACACCACTTAGGAGTAGGGATTAATATACCTGTGTTACGGTACCAGACAAGAGATTAAGCCAGGGGCGTCTTCTAGCACACAAAGACCCGAATCAATTTAGAAAAGATCGTTTCCTAAATTGACTAGACCAGGAATCGCACCCAGGACACTACAACAATCGTGTTGTCAATATATTAAAAGTTGTAGAGTAAATCTACTCGACTCGACTGCCGTAGCAGAAACGGTCAAGCGTGGACTCAAGCACTGCTCTCATTTTAGACAGCCGAAGTACGTTCACTCGCGTCAATGACATTTGAATTACAATCGCATCAGCGCCCAATAAATGGATTAGAAATGAGTCTGCTTTACGTCATTCAAGAATTAGTAATTTTTATTATTTACAATGTATTCCTAATTTCCTACTTCTTTTACTATACTATTTTCACTGTAAGATAATATGCCTGACAGCTCTTATTGTTCCGTGGCACGCATACTATTTCAAACGAAATAAAAAGAAACTGGCAATAGAAAATGTTTTAGATTATTGAAAATTATTGTCTTTTCGAATCTTATCAAGTAAATTATTGTTATTATTATTAACTGTTATTAAATGAAGTAAATGAAATGAAATTAATATATCTTTACAGCGCCTGATACAGCGCCGTGAAAAGGAACATCATTCAATAGTGTATTGACACTACTGATTCGACAAAAAATCGATGAATAGGAGCGACCATTTTGTAATCACCACATTGCATCAGTACGAGTGCTTCTGCGTTGTGTGCTATTTTTAACTATTATTTTCGTGATACTGCGTTTTATTCTATAACGTATTAGCCAGAACCCGTTTATTATGAATTAAGTTAAGATTATAAATCGGTAAATCCGATTCCAATTCCTTTGCCAACTCGATTAAATTACATTCGGTTCATCACTATAATTGACAATTTTGAACTGTCAGGGATATCATCATACGGCGAAAGAAGGTTAACACATGTCAGAAAGACACAGAAGGCAAAATGTCACAGTGACACGTGGGTCATGTTGTCAATTGTATGACGTGCTCAAGAAGGCTAGAAACTAAGGAGAGATAACTCCCTGGAAAGGGTTGGACTAAATCCGTATCCCACAGTGACGCATGCGCATTAAGCTTCTTTGCCGCGATCCTCGCGAAGTGTCAAAATTGGTCAACACAACCTCGAAAAACAACAACTGTCGCACGTGACACCGTTCAAAACAAAACCATGTGACCATGAAATGACAAATAGCTGCCGCTGCACATGCGCAATACAGCGTTTTGCCCGGCACAGAGTATACGACTTTCGGCCCTCGAAAGCTTACCCCCACTTCGGGAGTTATCTCTCCTTAGTCTCTAGCCTTCTTGGACGTGCTTTCAACGATATTCCTTAACTGGAACTGTGGACTGGGGTCATCTTTTTCAATTTATGTCTGTAGTGCTCGCGACGTGACCAAAATATTTTTAAAACAACCTCCTCTGAATGCCACGTCGTAATGTAGGAAAAGTTGTTTTGAATCTTATCTAATTAGCGGCATTTTTGTAAGATTTTAAAAGGAAAAATGTGTTTCGCTATAATTTTGTTATTTCGTGAAATAGTACCTACTGTTACTGAAGTAATTAAATCAATGTCAATGGGCTTATACTGCACAACACCAAATAAAATACACTTAAATAAGTGTACTGGTTAGGGGGTTAAAACATACATCATAGGGTAACATTTCAATTTTAAACCAACTCCAGTCGAATAGTGGTAGAAAATGCACGAATGAGTTCTGAACATGTACTCAGAAGTAGTATCTCTCCAAACTTTTTGCTTGTTGGAGATATTGTGAGGATTTGGATATAGGTGGCATGGATGCGGCATCAGATGTCATTTATCAATGTTGACTAATATTATCAGAATAGAACCACAAATGGTTGTTGTACGGCAGGATAGTTCTGGATGGAAGAACTATAATTGATAGCAAACACACCGTAGAACACCCTTGCATTGTGGAAGAACAAGCCGCATCCCTGTCTAGTGGGGAGAACTATATTCAGCGTTGTACCTCTAATGGCTGCAAATGATGATTCATTCAATCATATTTAATGCACTATGAAGGATTTTTGTGTCCATTTTTGGGGACTTCTTCAAACGACGTTCAAGTGACGGCAATTCAAATCCATGTACAAATCGAGGTGCAAGCTACCATTTACCTGCTATAAGATTGTTGAACAAAAAGCCAGTTGCAGACCGTGAGAGCTTGCTTTGATCTTCTTTTACAGCAAGGGACTTGTGCTTTTAAAGCGTTGCCGGATTATTTTTACCTTCTTCAAAAAAAACTATTTTATTTCCATCATATTATTGCAAAGAATCATAAGACAATTGGTTTGCATAGCATTTGTGAATACCACAACATTACATAATTTTATAAAGTCCGATTGAATTATATTAAAACATTGCACATGTCCTCTTCC
The DNA here is from genome assembly GCA_947369235.1 of Udea olivalis. NCBI lineage: Eukaryota > Metazoa > Arthropoda > Insecta > Lepidoptera > Crambidae > Udea > Udea olivalis. The sequence continues at coordinate 19,231,291 of OX376342.1, forward strand.
ATTCTAATTTGCTTCTAGATTCCATACTTTGTTTAACAACTAAATTGTTACATTGTGGAATAGCAATAAATAAATACATTTACAAAACAGCAACTAATGGATATTTTGTGTACACAACAGAATCAGATAGTAAAACTCTTTTATGAGTTATGAGTTAGTGAAAAGTGGCCATCAAGAGCGATCATAATAACATATTGAGTGCTATAGTTTAACTGCCGTTATTATGATGAACTAAAGTGGAGTTGCTGAAAGTGATGCATATTAATGTCGCAAAAGTTAGTGCCGTGTCAAATGTCACTTGGCACGTAACATGTACTCGTAGCTGGTGAAGCAAAAATGTTATGTTCTTGCTCTAGTCACTTCTTATTGTTCAGAATTAAACACGGCGAAGAAACTTTGACCTCATAATAATATTTGTATTTATTTATTCATTCTTTATTGCACGAAAAAGTACAATTACTTACTTAATGCCTAAAAGCATTATTTACCAGTCAACCACCAGGCGCAGCAGAAATCTTTACGGCAGGGTTTTGTAGAAATAGAAATTAATTAATACAAAAAAAGAAAACAAGACTTATGAAAATGTATAACATAGGTACTTACATAAACTACAATATGATATTTAATTAATAATTTTGATGATTAGGCTTTATAGCCTAAGCTATAGCATAAGCTTATGCTTAAGATTTGATTTTAGGCGGAAGATTCATGTTAAAAGGCTGTTGTGCAAATAGTACGAGTATATTACTACTAAAAACCTAATCGAGACCGTAGCAAGTGGAAAGATGTGGTCTCTGCCTACCCCTTTGGGAAAAAAGCCGCTAAGGCGTGATGGTATGTTATGTATGTAAAAACCTAATCAGTTCAGATGTTTTGCATTAAATCAGCAAAACAGAATGTGACAACTAAACGGATGGACTATTAACCTCAGAGTAACATCAGTCAGCTCGAAGGTGTAAGTTTTACGATAGTTTATCGTTTTTAGTAAGTAGAAATTGTATTTAACTTTAAATACTCGCTTAGTGAACTGCCCCCCGATTCGACCGATTTGGTAACTTTGTTTTGATTATAGTAAATGATCCGCTTAACGGTGGCAATCATCATTTTTATATAAGAAAGCCAAAGGCCTTTAATTTTTATAATGTAAATTGTATCAAACTAACCATATTCAAAAAATAATTAAAAATAAAAGAAAATAACCGAATTGGTCGATAACTTTGTTCTGAATCGGGGGGCTGATGCGACACTCTGTCGGAACAGATTAAAATATTGAATATATTTACCCTATCCGAATTTTGTACTAATGTCTCCAGATTAAAACCCAGCGACTGCGGCTTTGAGCCGGGAACGAATGGAATTGAGAGATTTGCTAGCTAAGTTCCGAAGTAGATAACACCTAAAGAGGCTACTGGTTTGATGTTTGACCTGCATTTCGTATCATTTTTATAGATTTAAACTGACTAGTAGAAATCAGGATAGATGTTTGAATCTGTTCAATGTGACCTTCATCAAATTAGCCACCAATTTCGCAAGTATCAAAAGAAGAAATAAAATTGTAATGATAAAGATGATTTTTGGTATTTCACAAAATGACCTCAGGACCTTCATTATTTTAAGAAGAGCTCATCTGTAACTACAGCAAGCTCAATCACGGTCATCATTCACAATAATGTGACATCCAGTGCAAATTAAAGGCATACCCCACAGATTTCTAATGCGATCGATTGCACGGTCTGCTACATGCACCGGAGTTGACGCCCCATGTGGCCTGTATAGTTTGCAAGCTGTAACATTTTAAAACATTAATTTTGTAAAACTTTAATAAGTATTATGAATATTTAATAACCATAGTTCATTATTTGCTAGCAACATCTCAGACTTCATTTATCAGGGCTTAGTTTCATAAAATGTGCAGCGTCTTTTTGCTATCATTTAGCTCGGAGGCATACAAATTGCTCTCAGTACAGTTGGCTGGACAGATTAACAAAGGACTCGTGACTCAAAGGTTAACTGAAAAGTGGCACGTGGGTAGCACCAGTTAAACTCGCTCTTATCTATAAAGTTTTTAAACATAGATCTGACTTAGTATAATTATTATATTAGAATGTGGTTCTTGTGTTCAGATTTGAACTCGGAACCCGTGTGGTCTCGAATTCAAATCTGGCCAGAACCATCTTTGTGGTGTGGTGTGGTGTGGAGATGAAAAACACCGTTAAAAACTGAAACCAACCACAGCGGAGGTCTCATCATCTACCACGTTAGATTCTAATAAGCTTGGGTAGAAGTAATGACACCATACGACATACTAACAGTCATCTTGCCTCTGACTACTCTGTTTGATATATTATACTTAGTCGTGATGGTTTATTTGTATATAGTTTTATAACGTTCTCGGATGGCCCATTCAGCAAATTACTAGGAGTAAATCTTTTGAGACAATTTGTAATGCAGACGTCAGTCGTCTAAAGTAATAGCCTGGTTAGCCAATCCAGCAGATTTGGGTCTAGTTTTACGTTAGTTCATACATTTTTCCGGGTGTTATCTTTGGGTAGATTTTTAAGTGTTTATCTAGAGACATACTCGTACACGGCAGCTGTACTCGTACCTATTTTGACATAAATCAGAAACAATTGACTACACGATTGGCGTAGTGCGCTGTAGCACGGTTTCTCGCCTCGACTCTGGTATGGGTGTGCTGGGAGACGCCCCTGGCTTATTTCCTTGTGTGGTACCTCGTAACCCAGGGATACTTATCCCTACTTCGAGACCAATTACAATTAGATTACAAGAGGTGTGTGGTCTGGTGCATATTTATTTTATTTAAATTTAATAAACAAAAATTTGAGGTAAATACATTTTTCAGTGCTGATTGCCAGCGGTTTCCACACTAGGGCGAGCCTGTAGAATGACTACGTTTTACTCCTAAGCTGCTTCGCTCCATAGCCGTCACTTAGTGTCGGTATATGTTATGTAGATCCATCAGTTTCAAACTGAATTACAAAGCGTTAGCAGTCAATAATGGCAAAATGTTATTACCGGGATACCGAGCTGGATTATGTACTCAGGTGCTCTCATATCAATTATAATACTGAAAGCCTTGAACTTGTAGGGAACAAGATTTTAGCAACGTTTTGAAACATCTTATTACTATCTCTGGCTTTTTTAAAATGGTACACCTTATTAAAGCAATATGGTCAAGTTTGTTCAAGAAGAGGTTCAATTTTGACGATACCTTACTAATGTGTGTGCATTTATTACATTCTTTATATTTTTAGCAGCTGACTAATCAAACACATTATAGATACTATGAACCAGACATAGAACATGACACATGTGTTCTTCACATACATGTCTTTCCTCGGAGGAATTTTAAACCACGATTTTTGGCACTGTAAGCAGAGTCTATCCAGTGTACCAATGGGTCAGCTCAGCCGAACCAAAATATATTATCCTTGTATGTGATATTTTTTAGCGCTCCAAAAGTCACTCGTCGTCTGAACTTAATATGTAATTCTTGTTACGAAATTTAACACTTAAGGTCTCGCGCCCTAATTTGTAACGCTAATACTCGCTATGGGGTTAGCTAGACCCAGTTTAACGTTCAATGTTTGTTTCGAAGTTGATTAATAAAAGTGAAAGAAAACAAACCTTCGTTTAACAATACACACGCTTAATAGTATACACGGCAGAAGAAACACTTAGTAGAATAGCATGATAAACTGTCCCCTTTAATCTGGGGTCCCCAAATCTCCCCACTATATACTTTCACGTCACGTTTCAAAGATTTGAAAGTTTATAGCTGTCAGCAACACCTATTAAGGTCAGAAGGGTTTCGTAGAAAGAGTATAAAAACTTAGAGGAGTATTCTAGAAAGTTTTATGGAATAAATAAAATATATACTAAAGAATAACTTTCTGAGTACTAAGCATAACTTGACTTGAGCTTATGCAAATTTATATTCTAGTTTCTGCATTTATTCGTATTTTTTGTTTTTTTAACGGCTTTAGTAACAGACTTTGAATAAAGAAGTAAGTTAGTATCCATCACCAACAAAAGCCAACTTAATGCGTTCGGTGCCAGCACTGAAGAAAGTTATTTGAAGAATTGATTGGATGATAAAAATCTCAAAAATAAAAATTGTGTTTGGTTGGTTATTTTGAAAATTTTGAGTTGTTTTTTTAAATCACCTAAATTTATGTGTTTCTCTGTTAGAGTTTTATGGTGCAATTCCTTTATAAGTAATTTTCACCAGAAATAAAAAACACAACGAAAAGTCTTCTCTTTTGTGTAAAATAAATAGATTTACGTCAATTCCTAGCTCCTCGTATCTCATTCAGCGTACATATCACCCGTACTACTCGTAAGGTCCGATGACGAGGGCTGCGTCGCATATTGAATTAGGTGCCATAACCTTTTGTTGACTAAACTTAGATTTCCATACAATATTGACTGGGAAAAAAGCATAGGATTAGGATTACATCGCCCATATCTTACCACTGTTCCAGAAAGTCCAGTTTAATTCTAAGAGTATCATACTGGATGATTTATGATATGTAAAGATATTTTTTATTGCACAAACAAAATTTTACAGATTCAAGTAATTAAATTAGATGTACAATTTAGGTAGTCTTATCGGGTAGAGAATCAGTTAAAAAATTAAGTGGTGGTGAAAGATAATAAAATAATATTACAAAAAAAATTACTATAATTATCTAAAGACTTACAAAAACGAAATGGCATATCCAGCAAGTAATGTATTAACTAATTAATTATGTAATGTAGAATTTTAATGTTTTCATACAAAATATACTGACAGTTCGACTGATTGTGTATGGTGACTTTTACTTGAAGGCAATTGAATTAAAGTCAATTGAAATCTTCAATTTTGCATTCACATACTATTTCACTTACTGAGTGCTATATCGTTTGGAAGACTTTTGATTAATCACCAGGTATACTACACGTACCTATTAATCGTTCCACTAAGTCCGTTAACCGATACCTAAAATTCGAGAGTGACGCCCGAATCCAGAAACGTCAATCTAAGCTCAGAAGTCCTTACAAGCTGTATAGCTGTCCCTTTCTTATCTACTGACTTCATCGGAGATCACATTCGATTTTCAAACCAGAACTTTGAACCAGAATTCTTATTTTTCTAGTAAAGTTTTTCGAAACGTTCAATTTAAGAGGTTGTTATGAGAATAACAAAGGGTTATTCACCAAGGTCGCTAATAAATCCTCTGGGGGAAGAAATAAATCCATTAGGTTGTCCGCTCGACTGCGCAGTAAGGGTACTGTGAGACGATTCACACGTGATCCTGGCCACTTAGGGAAAATATGTGGGAAATAGTGGACTATTATCATTCTTCTGGTGAAATGTTAGCACACAGATGATGAGACTCTTGAGATGTTTATTAGGCGCTTGAAGAAGGTTCTTGTGGGTTCAATATAAATTGTCTGGTGATGTAATGGTATATAGGCTCAGCAGGTTCTTATTATGGCAAAACGGTTTGCATGTTCATTGATTTTGACGTAGCATAGAAAAAGGGGTCGTATTTCGTTCACGGTATTTGTGTCCGTAACCCCAATCAATGTAGTTTAAGACATTTAAAGCTTACTAGACCAATACTGATAACACTTTTCGAAAAACACTTTCTAAATTAAGTTTTAAGCACACAGTATATTTTTGACTGGTTATTTTTTTTTTGCTGGATACATATAAGTACTGTTGAACAATGGCCTTTTCAGGAGAGCTTTAGGCTTTTCGCACCCAACCCCTTCCTATACCTTCTTTTTTATTATGATCGTGGGGAAATCCTCATGGATACCTCGCCACCCGGGGGAACGATGAGGTTATGTCGGACTTCTACCGACTAAAACCCCACGGTACTCGACCTCAACACTTTCAGCGGCGAGGCGGGGTCCCTTAAAAGGTTTCACAACGCCCCGCCGCTAGTGCTTCCCCGCATTTGGGCCCCCTCCAGCCGACCCCCCAACGAAGGGTGGAGGCCACGGAAGCACCTGGAGCACACAGGTACTTCCGCCGTCGCGGTGAAAGCCGTGCATTTCGGGCAAAAACACCGCCATACTCAAGCCCGCTGGCTCCCAACGTGCGCGGACCTTACTAGGTCCGCAACCACGATCCACCTAAAACGTGGATCCGCTGCCGCATCCGGCGGTGCGGCCCCACCGAACCGCAGTGCACAGGGGGGGCCAGCCGCGGATCACTGACCCCCTCCAAACGGTTGTGCACCGCGGCTCCCACCTCGCGCCCTAAGGCGCTGCGTCCGTGGGCGCCCCTTTGGGCGGGCAGTGGTAGGCAGGCAGGCACCATACCACTACCACGCCCGGTGGCAGGCAGTGGGTGGGTGGGAAGTCCACCACACTGCCACGGCTGAGCCCTCTTAGCTTCCCGGTGGTTCCACCTGCCACCAGTACTAAGCCCCCCCGCCACGACAAGGCGAACGCTCATGGGGAGGAACCGCTTCTTGTACCTAACCTAAGTTTCACTTTAAAATACAGACGTCCAACTAGCAGGTAGGACGGAGTACAGAATCCTACCTGTTACATTGACGGGTTCCCTGTTTAAGATGTTGATTTTCTAAAATCAAAGTTTTGCAAGTCATTGCGGACTTGTCAATAATAGAAATAAATATTGATTCATTCCTTAAAAAAAACACGCGCACGTTGCACGTGTCGTGTGCAAAGCTTTCAGATACTTTTGCATGTCACTTCACGAGCGTGTGACTGAAAGCAAACACACCCACATTTGAATGTTTGACAAGCAAACAGCAAACATGGCGACCGGCATCATACCAGGGGCCTTATTATAATATCTTATTACTTGTCAAGTTTATTCCCTAAACTGAGCGTAGCGAGCAATTTCGTAAATGTTCCTTCACTTCCAGCCAGTCAGCGGTTACCTGACACTAAAGCTACAGTTAAACATGCTTATTACTAGCACAAAAGCATGCTACTTTTAAGCAATTGCTACTGAGTATAACGTGACTACTTATCTTTTTGTCCGAGCGGGACATCTGCGGAATTATACATTAAAAAAAAGAGTTCAGTGTTTTACAAATGGTATATGATAAAAAAGTGAATTACACAAAATAATCAAAGCACTAACTCAACACAAAACAGTTAAGTAGGCACGCAGTGGCGTGACTACTAAGTCGTATTTTTATATTTGTCGACTGAACAAATTTGTTTTAAAATATCGAGTTTTGTTTTAGGATAAGTATGGAACTCAGTACATGATTTATTTATGTTTATCTGCGTAGTCAAAATTGCTTTCATTACTGCGACACTTAACTGTGTTTTATCACTTGTCCATATTTGGTGCGTTACTTCCAGGCAGTCACATAACGTACTCAATAATTGTGGAAAAGTTTGTTAAATTGAGATTGTTGGTACGAAAGTGCTGGAATAATTCTACCCTAACGTGTATCGACTAAGTCTTAGTAGCATGTGTGTCAAAGCATTGCTAATAATGAGCATGCTCATTTCAGTGAAAAGTGAGCATGCTATTTTAGAGCATGTGTAACTGTAGCTTTACGCGTCTTCTAGGCTGGATATTCACAGACTAAATTGCTCGCAACCCCCAGTATAGGGAATTAACTTGACTGGATTTAAGTGATTGTAATGGCTCCCCTGCTTTGTTTAGCTTGCGACGCTGCCAAGTTTGAGTTGAACTCTAATCATTATAGTTCCGCGAGGATATCTTTGAGCAAATAGTTCCGTTATTAGTTTCGAATGTTGCGGCAAGTTGATTTTGCGTAATTAATAAATGGTTCTTAAATGTTTCGTGTAGTAGAAATAATAACAGTGTTTGGTTTCGTGATAATTATAAACAATCATTTCTAAGTGACTCGTTGCAGGTGGCCGGTATTTACTCAAGTGGTTACATTAGGTCTTCATTCCATTTTGATAATCACAATCCATGTAAAAAATGTAGAGGTAAAAGTGTATTATGGCTTTTGGATGGAGAAAGTCCCCACCAAACTCAAACTCAAATATCTTTATTTAAATAGGCTTAGGTACGATTTAGATCAAACAAGCCGCATCGGAGCGCAGCGGGGCGCGCTGGCGCGGAGCGGCGCGCGTCGCGTCGGATGCAGGCGTATGCGATCGGCCAAAATACGACCTTATGAATTAATAATTAGGTACGATTCACATCAAACGGCGCACGTCGGAGCGCAGCGGGGCGCGCCGGCGCGGAGCGGCGCGCGTCGCGACGGATGCAGGCGTATGCGATCGTCCAAAATACGACCTTATGAAATGCTTTTCAAATACTTATTTCCTCTGCGGCTTTTTTAAATGCGCTCCGATGCACTCCTACGCGGCCTGTTTGATGTGAATCGTACCCTAATCAGTACTTTTAAATAGTCAAAATTGTAACCAACTTTGATAGAAGTATCTACTCATCAGAGTTAAATCTGCTGAGCAGTTATGTTCAAAAAATAAGTGGTCACAGACAGACGTATACAACAATTTCACAATTTGCCAACAAATATCTGTCACACATACTAATTCAAATGTTGGTCAGCGAAACCTGTGTAAATCGTTCAAATGTACTAGACCCCGTACAAATTTATTACTGTGCTGATAATCATTGACACCTAAAGAAGCTGGTGGTGGACCCCACAACAAAGTTTAATCAAGTTTTTTCTTCTGTGTTTGAAATCCTGTAAATCATACTCCATCCTCCTCCAAACAATAAAATATCAAAAGATTTATAAGCAAAATATACGTAGTTTCATTTTTCGATACCAGTGACTACTGTAAAGACAACCAATCAAACTCATTCTCAGCCGAAACTAGCAAAGCTGACTAAAGAAACAACAAAATAGGTCACTAGATATAACCCTACGCTTCGTGTCGGTGACATAAAAGAAACAGCGTAGTCAAACGTATAGAGTTACGACAAAGGGATACAAGTAAAGAAGAAGGAATACATTGTTCAGAAGAAGATTACTTTTACAGCACGGTTCGCGCGTCACACGTGGTAATACGTGGTAATACCTGACATTGCTCTTTTACCGCCACGTTGAAGTAGGTACACTGAGGAGCAAAAATGTTAAAAAATACTTACGCAACTGAAAATAATTCCTAAATTGATTAAGAAAATCCAGCTACGTGAAATGTAACTCTGAAGTACTTACCTACGTAATTAATGATTATTTGATAAGATATTAGGCAAACGTTCGTTTTTTTGTGTGAAATCGTTAAAATAAAACTCTTATTACTTGCCCCGACTGTAATATTATGTCTGGCCGCGTGGTTGACTGGTAGGGACTGTTTTTTGGCATTAGTTCCACCTTTTGTGATTTCCATTTCGTACTTTGAGCCCATGATTGAACTTTTCAAGCGCCTAATTTACGACCATCGGATAAAAAATTCTAAATTTTTCCGAGAAATAGCCCAAGTTTGCGACATATTTTCGGTTTGAATAATGCATAATTATTACAGTTAAAATTGATGTCAGTGTAGAACTATAAACTTTATTAAATCGAAATATAAAGTTTTATTACAATCCATGATTGGATACTGATGTAAACTGGATCTGAAAACTGGATGCGAATACCCCTAAATTTGGTGACGGCCCCTCAAATTCTGGGCAAGAACATAATATGTTCTTGCCCAGAATTTGAGGGGCCATCATACATAATATTATGTACATACGCTTACGACTATATCCCTGCCGAAGTAATCATAAGCAAGCAGACTGTTGCCTTCATGGTGAAGGGAAAATTCGGAAAGTAATAACTGCACTTTCATATGAAAGTGATTCAAATTAAATACCCTCATTTTACAGTTAAAGACAAAAGTAATATGCAAGTCACAACTTAATCATAAATTTTATGTCCTTACACATCTGTGTGTTCTAGCCATTACAATCGAACACTCAGTAATGTAAAAACGTATGAACAAATGTTCGTAAGCGCGTAAAACTCGAGATCGAGGTTTCTTTATCGATGTTGATGGTGTTTCGATTTACGACGGTAAGATATACTACGAATTCGAAAATAAAATTACCTCTGTTTCTTGTAAAAAGGTTTGTTCTAAAACATGAAAGCCTTTAACAAATTGACGACACGATTGGCGTAGTGTGCTGTAGCACGGTTTCTCGCCTCGATTTCCGTAGTGTCCCGGGTTCGGTTCCCGGTCGGGTCAATTCAGGAAACGATCTTTTCTGAATTGACTCGGGTCTGGGTGTGCCGGGAGACGCCCCTAGCTTATTTTCTTGTGTGGTACCTCGTAACACAGGGATTTAATAATCCCTACTTCGAGACCATTACAAGAGGTGTGTTGTCTGGCAAAAAAAAAATGTGTACTTAGTTGTTTGTGTTTGCAACAATCGTTAACGAATATGGAATGTAAGTCAAATAATTTGAATCGCAATTAATTCTTTCTATAGGATACCTTATTTCGAAAAGCAATAAGATAAGATCATTTAGTTGTTTGTCTAGGTCTTGGAGAGACTTTCATTAATTGGTAATTTTGATTAGTCAAGATGAACTACATGCTAGTACAATTTACAAATACATAGTTCGAAGATGTGATGCGCCCGCGTATAAGTGGTGACAGCGTATCAGCAACAAAATCCGAATCATTATCAATTTGTCTGCAGCCAACGCAGTGTTGCGTAGTTGTGGTGTTCCGTAAGATAAAGAATTTGCACACAGACTGGCATCTTAGTTTCTACTATGCGGAACGTCAGTGGAACGCAAAAGGTTGTTATTTATTTTTCTATTTTCATTATTGATTAGGCAGTCATTTGACCAAAATTGCACCTGGTGTTAAGTGATATGATGGCACATGGGCGCCCAGTAAATGCCTTCACGCTTGTCCTGAAGAGACCCAGGTTGTATTCGGAAAAACCAACGGGGCAGCTCCACTCCTTTGCTGTTGGCATTATAAAAGAATCGGCGAAACGCTTCGTGCGGATAGCTGGAATATCCACAACGTGCGTGTGGAAGCCAATGTGCGTTTAGTGCTCCGATGGTGAAAAGGTGCCGGTGGAAACTCGTGCAGCTCGCTCGCACACTCGAGATTTTAGCATCTAATAAATGTACCGATTTACCTTGCAGCGTCCCTTCGCTAAGATATTCTAAGCGTGGCATCGGCGCTCCAGTTTCTGATGCGATGTTGCAACTATTGTCCTCTACTACTAAGAAATGGCTGGTCGGTTCGGCATTGATTTTGTAGATGAAACTCGCGTTTATTGAAGTATTTCAGAAATTTCTATTCGTTGCTGCAGGAACGGTATTTTGCTAATTCAAAACATTCAGATGCAAAAAAGTTATAATATTTAATTTCAAACATCACTACTTACAATTAGGTTAGTACAATTTTCTGAAAAAAGTAAGTAAACATCTTGAGTAAAAACTTTTCACTGTCCCTAGTACTTTACCCCTCTGAAAATATAAATCATGTGCTTAAAATTGTACCTTTAATTTGTCAAACTTAAACAAGGGGAAATTCACAAAAATTACTTATAAAGCCAGAAAAGTACCCATTTCGCTATGGCAATAACATTTCATCTATCATTTACCTCTTCCGTCCATTTCTTTATCATTTTACTTATCTGCTAAATAACAAAGTGTTTTTTAGAAAATCTATTGTTGTTTTTTCTTCAATTTCATCAAAAATACGTACTGTACGTCTACCACGAGTTGCCACTTTAAATTTACGTTATCGTTCGCGTAAAAAATTGTATTGGGATTTAACATGGGATGACAAGACCATGTCAAATCTCAATACATTTTTTAGGCGAACGATAATGTGAATTTTAAGTGGCTACTCGTGGTAGACGTACTGAACTCATTTACGCATTCGAAAATATGCTAATAAACCATACTTGTAATAAATCTGGTTTAGACTTACGAGGCTTCAATTTTGGCCAATTGTTTAAACAGGAAAGGGAATAAAATTATTTTGAATTCATTTGCAAAATTTTATACTTTAGTAACGAATTTTTGCATTGGAACCTTGATGGACTGAACGTGTTTGACCTTTTTGGAAACCATTTCTTTGTTAGATACTTACACCCCGACCCCACTTGGAATGCTATTTTGACTATAAATTTGTATCATACATACAAAATAATTCACATTTTCTTTTATAAAAAGTAACATGCACATAGATTTCGTGACCCTAGTCGTAAACATGGTTAATTATGTTGACATTTTGCAATATATTTTACAGCAAAAAAAAATTCCATTGTTTTGCAGATCGCGATAATTTTGGGGTTAAGAGAGATTTGATCTTTATTATTAAGCCTGTGTAATTGTGTCATAACTTTGAGTTGTTACTTACCACCAAAAAAAATACTGTGTTCATTTTAATTTGCATCTTAATTTGGTGTTGTAAGTTTTGCTGAACAGATATTTCAATGTTGTACGAAAACAGTCGTTTTTAGCTATTTGTGAAGTAAATGATCGTTAACCGTAAACGTAAAGGCTCAATGATATATAATGTTGATTAAAATTGACATTGATTGTTTTAATATACTTATATTATATTCCAATTTTGAGTCCCTGATCAGAATCGATGGTCAACCATCTCAATCCTCGGTGCAATTTGTCTAGAGATTCTTTGTTTTCGGCGAGTTTTGCCGCTCTCTGCAATGCTTTATTGGTTATCTGAAACAATTTGATAAGATATCTTCACCCCTACCGTAAGTTTAATTCAGATTAACTACTATAGTTAACTCCAGCATCCTTTGTCGACCGACTTGGTGTAATGGTTAAGAAGTTGGCTACTACACCAGAGGTCGCGGGTTCGATCCCCGCACAGTACAAACATTTGTGTGCATGAACATGTCTGTTTGTACTGGTCTGGGTGTCTCCTATGTATAATAAGTATGTATTTACAAAAGAAAATGTATTTAAGTATGTTTATCCGTTGTCTAGTATCCCATAACACAAGCTTTAATTAGCTTACTTTGGGGCTAGATGGCGCTGTGTGGAATAATGTCCAGGGATATTTATATTTATTTTTATTTATATCCCTTTTTAGTTTTACATCTTTCACTAGCAGCAGTGTCACTCAATGGCACACAAATACTTGACATATTACTGGCAGAACAGTCGGTGCGGGCACAAAATAAAAAGTTTACAGAAAGTCGCTCGTGCCTTTTTCCTAAACTTGCGTGAACGCTCAGGGTTAGAGTACTATGATCGCCCTGAATTTTTTAAATGAAGTAGGTACGTTCTACCTACATGACAGAACCGTCCATAAACAAAATTGCACCAAGTTGGACAATAACAAAAACACTCGCGACAGTGCGACTAGCCGGGACACTGATGCTCGCCGGTATCGTCTGTAAACTCACTGTGTCTGTGTGCGTGATCAAAATGGTTTGTTCTAAGCGGACTATCTGTCAGAGACACCGCGCCGCATGCGTATTATGGTGTCGGGTAGGTTCTAGGTCAGAGTGCCGCTTGTTACCTTAGACCCTTTGTTTATTTTTGAATTACCGCATTTTTTCTGCTAGGTATAACAAACCAGATAGCCCCCTAACATAAACATTTTCGTCACCAAATCAATTTAAACAGCACTTGCGTTGAGAGCACTTGAGGTTACTTTAACTACACGACTATTAATCGAAGTAATGAAAACTATTCGAAGTTTTAATAGTTGGTATACTTGCTAAATTAACTGGTTGATGCTGAGTATTGCTGTGTTAGAGATGAAAAAACTATCTATGTAAATTATGACCTTTTTACAAACTTTTTTTTGAGAACTATTACCATAACCGAGGTATTGAGTAAGTCGTAATTATTTAATTCTTCTCGATATTAAACTCTTCTAGTATAGGAAATTCAAATCGTCTCCTTACCTCAAATGTAGAGTCATGCCGTATATCTTTGGTCCGTCTATAATTCAAATCTTCGCCATCATAAACATTTCGTCTTCCTAGTTTGTAGAGAGGAATAGTATCTCTTCTCCTCAAATTTCCTATGACCACACCATAGTTATCATCTTGAGCAACTGACTTAGATGTAAACATTAAACAAATAAATAACATTTGATAGAACATTTTACTGCACACACCACAGATGCAGTGAGGCAAATACTTTATACAGGCTGGTAGTTTTTATTAGTTTGTTTAGTTTATTTTCAAACAAACTGCAAAGTACAATATTGTAATGCCGAAGTATTAACAAGAATTTGATTGTTTTAGATAATTTTTACCCAAAAGTTAGCTGAGGCATGTAGTTTCCATTTTTGTAGAAAGGCAATGATCGCTTCATATTTGTTAGCTCGTACACAATTGAAATTTACGTGTCTGTTATTTTTTTTTTGCCAATATAATGAAAAAAGACTGGAAAATCTATATGAATAATCTTTTTTTAGATATTTACTTCTGTCTACTAGAAATGTAGAGGGATTAAGGTTTAGAGGATTTGTGACTGGTTTTCATTATCTTGAGACATATTCCTGTGTCAGATAGTAGTAACCACAACTTCCCTAAAATATAGCACTCTATATATAGCTCATGGTATTTGCACCCACTGACGTTCCGTTCACAATTGAAATTGGAATTTTACGGTTGATACCACTGCGCAGTTTTTGACGACCCTGTATGTGAAAACGGGTAAAACTTTACGATATAATTTCGATAGTGGCTGAGAGATCAAGCATTTTATGGTGAAATAAAAATTGAATGGGATAACTACTCTGCAGGTTAGGTAGATGTGAAAATATATTTAGTAGTAAATATAAAACATTTAGGAAAATTTTATGTGTGATCCTGAATTATATTACTTTGAAAATCAAACCGCTAAGAAAACCCCATTCCTTGTTACCCCACAGTTCCTCAACACACCACTTACCATCTCTAAGAGTATTGGGACCCTCGGTGTGGACATCTCCAGTAATGTGCAATTCCGAAGTCATCTGAATGATAAGGTCAAGCTGGCATCCAAGAAGCTAGGTGTGCTTAATAAGGCGGTACTTCACATCGGAGCAAAGACTGCTGTTATATACATTGCAAGTACGGCTCCATATGGAGTACTGCTGTCACCTTTGGGCGGGAGCACTAGGATACCAGTTTGAGCCTTTTGAGTCGGTTCAAAGACGAGCTGTGAGAATAGTTGACGATCACAAACTCGCAAGTGGTATAGAACCATAGGTCTGAGGAGAGACGTTGCCTTCTCATGTGTGTTCTACCGCTTATACAATGAGTTGTGTTCCGTGCAATTATTCGTAATGATGCCCACAGCTAGTTTTTATCATCGCACCGCTCGCCATTGACAGGGTGTTCATCCTCACACATTGGAACCCCAATGGTCGCGCACAGTGCGGTTTCAGAGGAATTTCCTCCTGCGAACAATCCGATTGTGGAATGAACTCCCTACCGAAGTTTTCCCGGGGGAATACAGTATGGGGTCGTTTAAGAGGGGAGTTAATAGGTATCTCCTAAATGGTCGGCAACGCGCTTAATACCTCTGATGTTACAGGCGTCCATAGGCTTTGGTAACTGCTTACCATCAAGAGGGCCGTAAGCTTGTTTGCCACCTTGTTTTATAAAAAAAATATGCAGCACCAAAACTATTATTCTTAAACCCTGTATGCGTTAATTTTTGTAGAGACCAATTAAAACACATAAAAACTTAATAGACATTGTTTTCAAATTAACTAGAAGCTGTTTATGATGTTTATTTATCCAATCAGACACTCATTTCATCACTCATTATTACAATTTATTACAATTAACACCACTAGCAATCACTAATTGTTGCCAAAACAAATTAACTACGGGAAATAATTGAATAATGGATTACAATTTCAAAACGGAAGTTTTTTTTTTTTAATATTTATAACAATGTATTAAATAATATCACATTTCAATTAACTGGCCATACACACAAGTGTACACACAAACCCGTTGGATCCGCCCGAATTAAACAATGGCTACAAAAGACTCGTATTGAATGGTAGAGGATGCCATCAGGGATTAAGTTTTCTCATTGTTCTTCTCTTTGTGCAATAAAGAATAAATAAATTAATAAATAACCCCAGAAAGGGAGGAACAGGGAAAAAGCCTCTGAAAAGCTTTCGACTTGCGTCGCTTTTCCAGAAGTACTGAAGTATCTCTCCTGTAAAGGCTCTTTTTATGACGCCCAATAAGACGGGAATGGAATAGTGTTCGACGACACGATTGGCGTAGTGTGCTGTAGCACGGTTTCTCGCCTCGATTTCCGTAGTGTCCCGGGTTCGATTCCCGGTCGGGTCAATTGAGGAAACGATCTTTTCTGAATTGACTCGGGTCTGGGTGTGCTGGGAGACGCCCCTAGCTTATTTCCTTGTGTGGTACCTCGTAACACAGGGATTTAATAATCCCTACTTCGAGACCATTACAAGAGGTGTGTTGTCTGGCGCATATTTATTTATATTCATCTCTCCTGTAAAGGCTCTTTTTATGACGCCCAATAAGACGGGAATGGAATAGTGTTTTCTGCATACTGCAAGCATAAAGTGCTGATATTAAATCGTAAGCTCGCTTCTATACGGGCGAGCACGGAAACTATTCCGATGGGATTTCCTTTGAAATAATATTCTTTAAAGAAAAAATAAATAGACTTGAGACTTGTAATTTACCACTTTCCAACGATAATAATTTATTTAGCAAATAGAGGTTTTTTAATGTTAAAGGACGTTCAAAGGACTCGCATGGGTGCAATTTAGATTTCAGCTTGGGCTTTGGGATACATCATTGCAATATTATCGTAGAGTTTTTTGGAATTGAAACACAAATCGATGTACTCGCTAACAATTAAAATTTATATAAATTAGATAATTTTTGAAATCGGAATTGTAGCTTTATTCTGTTTGTTCATCCAATCCATTTATAATATATTATAAAATAGAAAAGCTACTTATTATACAGGGTGTCCCTGGAAGTAAGGATCAAATCAAAATAGCGCATAGCTGGGGTCAGTTCTGACCTTTTTAACCCTCTCAATAGTGGTCCGATTTCTAACCGTTAAGAAGTTATGGTAAATTTTAATTATTTTCAGAACCTAAGTACATAAATTTCAACCGTTAAGAAGTTATGGTAAATTTTAATTATTTTCAGAACCTTACCTAAGTACATAAAAAAATAGTTTAAAAAAAACATATCAAAGGTACCAACTTATGTCTCTAGCTAAAAGATTATCAGGTAATATTACCTGATAATCTTTTAGCTAGAGTCTTACTTTGACTAGTCATTTTGTTGAATTGAATACCCATGTCAATTTAAAAAGTTAAAATATTGCAAGGAGAAATCTTCTACACATAGATAGAAACTAGAAAAATTTGACCTGATCCTAGGTACTCAAGTGGGAAAAAAAAATCCTATGTAAAAAATTACTGCATGTTCACGCAGATGAAGTAAAAAAAACGTTCTACTGAAAGTTGTTCAAGTATTTAAAAAAGTTGCTCATTTGTTACAAATTCTTTTTAGGTATAAATCGCAACGTTATTCTAATGATTTCCACGGACAAAGTACATTTTTTTTCATCACATCTATTTCATTAGATGTCATTTTATTGATTAAGATTTTTCTTGTAATACTTTAACTTTTTAAATTGACATGGGTATTCTAGCTCAATTACGAACTTTTGTATCTTAGACACATTTCTTTAAATATTTATTTTTGTATGGACTTATCTAAAATGTATCATTACTTTTTAACGGTTATAAATGGGAATACTTATAGGGTTAAAAAGCTTAGAAATGACCCCCCAGCTTTACGCAATTTGGATTTGATCCTCACTTCCAGAGAAATCCTGTATTTATAACATTTAATTTTGATAATTTGATAACAATATTTGAATGTAAACGAGTCTGTAAATTTTAATTTCAAACTCTCCTACTCGTAACGTTTTTTTTTCCTACTTCATTCATCTTTTTTTACTACAAATCAAAAAAAGAATTTAAAAAAAAATGCTCACAGTGCCACAGATAGGCGTATAACGGGCATACCTGGGAGTTCATGGGATGTCTTTTGAAATGAATTGCATAACGTTTTAATGTTTTTTATGTTAACAAGTTGTTGTTTTTATCGTCTGTGTCTATAACGTGGACAGTCACTTGCGCCCGAATCCAGAAACGTCAACCAAAGCTGAGAAGTCCTAACATATTGTATAGCTGTCCCTTACATTTCTATTTATACTACTTTCGCCGTATGATGATATCCCTGACAGTTCATAATTGGCAAATATAGTGCTGTAACGAATGTAATTTATTCGAGTTGGCTAAGGAAATGGAATCGGATTTACCGATTTTTAATTTTAAAATAAATTTTTAATAAACGGGTTTTGGCTAATAGTTATAGAATAAAACGCGGTATCTCGAAAATTACAAAATGGTCGCTCCTATTAATCGATTTTTTGTCGATTTAATCGTGTCACTATGAATGGCGTTCCTTTTCACGCATCAGGCGCTGTAAAAATTTGATTTCAAACACTTCATTTATTTACGGTTAATAATAATAACAATAATTTACTTGATAAGATTCGAAAGAACAATCGTTTTTTAATAGTTTATAACATTTTATTTTGCCAGTTTCTTTTTATTTAGTTTGAAAGTAAGTCGTATGTGTGACGTGAGAACGTGACACGGAACAATAAGAGCTGTCAGGCATATCATCTTACAGTTTAAATAGTATAAATGTGACTGGGCAAGTGGGCAGCATCAATTTTAGGTGTGCTCAACTTTTAATAATTTGCGTTTGTGGATACGGATGTATGTTTAATGGGTAATTTTGTTGTATTTTCATTAAATGTTATGAGAGGAGCCAAATTGTTACTATTTGAGGTTATTGCGGTTTATTTTTGCATGGTAATTCTGTTTCGGGCGTTCGAACTAATTATTTCACTATTGATAACTAGTTTCTTCGCATCCAGTAAAATTAAATTTGTCCAACAGTGTTTTATTTTGCTCCTGGAATTTTTTTTCGCTCTTCCTTAAAGGTCACCCTCTCTGCCTTAGAAAAAAATATTCTTGCATTTCTTAGGGTTGCTCTGGACATGAAGAGTCTAATACCTACTAGCTTTGTTACAAACCCCAAGTATCGGAATAACTAATATGAAAAAATCTAGTGAAATGTGTTGTGACACCAACACGCAAAATGGTCGTTTGTCATTTGTTTACTCACTGATTGCTGTATTTTTCAAATTAAATACTTATTCTATAAATATTAAAGTAATCTTGTTTAGAAACCTTACTAGGCATCCTAACTAGCAGGTTTTTTGTTATTGCATAGTACAGTTATGATTAGGAGAGGTTTGTTATATAAATGTTAACATTTGGAAACAACACAAAAAAGCAATCGTGGGTGGTTTAGCTTTTTCCGACCTAGGATAATATAGGATGTAAGTACTTAAGAATCCCAAGCGCGCTGTTTTTCAGCCATTCCCATACCTCTGTAGATGTTGAATAAATATTAGTGAGTGCCAAGAATATTTGGAAATTCACAACTGTGAAAATACAGTAAAAACGGAAGAATTAATAAGAAAAATACTATAAAATGCGTGCTTGTGTGTGCGTGTATGTTTACTTGTTTGACCAAATCGAAGCAACACCTGTATTGGGCCTCATTTACGTAGACGCGGGGCGTTGCGCGTGCGTCCCTTATACAACGCCATATGTTTGAGTTCAGTGCGAGCCGCGCCGCCAAACGCGACGCGCAACGCACCGTGTCTCCGCGAATGAGGCATAAGAGAGCTTCCCATTTAATGTAACATAGAAACCGTTACAAAGATTTCGGCGAGTTCGTAGTTTAGCCAGGGATTTAATTCAGTAGGTATACTTTACGAGCTAATCTATAAAAGTGAACAAATTGATCAAATTGCTTAACGAAAAGCTCGACTACAAGTAAATGGGAGAATCGAGGTTGTTTTTGTTGTAACCCCTATTATTACTGTGAATTACTCGAGTTAATTCACGGAATTTAACCCTTTTGTTTTATGACAGAAAGCTGTAAAGGGTTCAGTAACTAAAACATCAAAGTTTTATAAAAACATTTATATTTGCGTAACTTCTGTAATGGAGAGTTGTCCTTTCCATACTTATCGAGAAATACACTCGATGAATTAATGATAATGATGTTTTATACATTTTGCTATCCTTATTATTATTCTCGTAGTTTTTTGTTACTATATTTTGATTTGACTGTGTTTAAATTGTGTATATCATGTAGATATTTGATTTTCTTGAATCTGATGCTTAGTAGCGATGGTAATTTAAAGTTTTTTACTTAAGTATTGTAGAGTTTTTGTCAAAAATGCGTTACATGATAACATATACTGTTGGTTATTTGCTTACAGAAGGAACCCTAATTGCTAACATGTGAACAAGTAATCCACCATTAGCCATTATCGACAAACAACAGTTCAATGATTGTAACGAAAGAAAAACTCTACCCCGAGCTTCTACCAGAAGGCATTCGAGTCGTACGCAGTAGAACTGAAAACTCTTTAATTGGCTTAGAAAACGATAAGAAATAAAAATAAGTAGTTATTTTACCATAAAACGGTTGAACAAAAACATGTAACAGTGACATGATAAATATAATAACAAAAATGAGTTTCTTAAGGACTATTGCAGATACCGCGAAGCTTGTGTAGGTAAATAAATAAACGAATACTGAAATCAAGTACCCTTTTTTGAAAGCCAGTCTCTGAATACGAGTAATGACGGTCAAATCAGTGATATTGTACATACATACATACAGACCATCACACCCTTTCCCCAACGGGGTAGGCAGAGACCACATCTTACCACTTGCTACGGTCCTGACACACCTCTTGCGCTTCTTCCACTCTCAATAATCCTTTCATACATGCTCGTCAATTTTATGGGTCCTCCTGACCTGATCTTTTCTGAGCACGTGTTGGACTTGTAGTAATATTGTCTTTTTTGTTATTATTATCGCTGGTGTTACACTAACCTTTATTAAAATTTACTTATCATTAAAAGGAATAAACTAAATTGAATTTGTTATTTGTTGATCTCAGGAATTAATTGGAAAAATGAAACTAAATCAATTGGAAATGAGAATCTCCTTTTGGAATCCTACGAAAAGTAAGTAAAAATATTTTTTTCTATGGATATGAGAGATCTCATCATTTGACTATTATTATATGCCAGTACACCGCCTCAGTGTTTTGATTGAGCTAAGGCCATGGTTATTGACAAAATTCTGCATTTTGGATCGAACATTCGGTCATTAAGGTGTTAAAGTGGACTTCCGTGAATTGCAGGGATCGCAACCGCACATACAATCACTTGCTGCCGACAAGAGCGACTGTTATTGTAGAATGAAAATTTATAGCGTCGTTACCAAGGAACAGATTTTTGTACCGGATATTTTAAATATTTTTTTCTGACTTTAATTCCTCAATTTACTTGTAGATAACAAAGTGCACGTAGAAAAGCTAAAACAAGTTAAACAACAAGCGACATTCCAGAGTTCACTGCGGGTGACCTTGATAATGGGGCAGATGTTCTCACTGTTACCAGTGACTGGTGTGTGCAGTAACAAGGCTTCAGAAGTGCGGTGAGTATTGTACAGTCAACAAAAACATTTTTCCATACTAAATGTTCACAGCTGGCATTTGCCAATAACTTTTGACAGAACGAAGTTTGTCGGGACTGCTAGTTTATAATAAAATTGTCATTATTCTATGGATGTGATTTACCTGTTACGTAGTGACTAATAAGTAATCTGTGTCATGAGGTCCTCGCATGTGCAGCAATCCGGGCACGCAGGGCACAGTAGGAGGTGGCTAATGTTTTGTGCGGAATCGCCACTGCACTCTCATTCGTTGCTACCGCGCCCTCCGTCTGTGGAGCTCCATCTAAACAGATTGTCCTCGCAGCGGTTGACCTGGTCCGCAATCTGTTTGAGAAATAATAAAATTAATTATGAGCTTACATTTAGATTTCTTTTTCAGATTTGTACTTATATCCTGGAAATGTTTATACTTTTTACTATCTATTTTTGGACAAGTATTTATGACGGTGATGTGCATTCACAAAGTCATCCACTCAACGAATTCTCTCAGCAACAACGGTAACTATCCAATAGTATTATCATGCAATCGTGAGAAGTCCACTGCTGGACATAGGCCTCCTTCACAAATTATCAGCGTCTCCAGTTGGTCGGTCAAGCTTCGTTATTTTGCAACAGGATTGAATCAAATTTTGACTAGCCTGTTGGTGATATGGCTGCGATCCTGCCTTTAGCACCGGAGGTCGTGGGTTCGATCCCCATCCATACGAAATTCATGTGACTAACATTTGTGTTTGTTGCGTGTCTAGGTGTTATTTTCCATTTAAGTACTTAATCAGAAATATTTAAGCATATTTTATCAGTCTTTAGTATCCATAGTTCTTACATGCTTTGCTTAGATTGGGGTCAGATGATCTTGGTGTAATTTGTCCGAGATATTTACCTATCTACTTGTATTATCCAGATTATTTCAAGTAATTTTGTGGTTTACCAATATTTCTCAGAAAATTAAACGTTTGAAGGTCCACCATATTCAGCAACACCACACAATACCTTTGAAATCTGTCAAAGACAGGTTTCAGTGAATTCTGTTTTGAAAATAAGAACAAAAAGCTATTTAAACGAGAAAAGCTTTCTAATTGCTACCGTTTAGTTTGTAACAAAGAAAGATTCTTATTTAATTTGTAAGAAAAGTTTTGTTTATTTCGTACTGAGTACACAAAAGGACTAGTGCTCCTGTCTGAGCTCAATCTTAATTACTTAAAGCAGTATTAAAACGTAGATTATAGGTATTCATGAGTTACATAAATCATTGTTTTAATACTACTCTGAGACATCAATTCAGGGTTGAGATTGTTTTAACCTAGAATTTTCAAAGGTGTGTGATTTGAGTGCCCAAAGTAATAAGTTAAACCAATCATTTGTTTGAGTACAGTGGTCATGCGAGCATTTGAAATGTATAGTTTTAAGTGTTTAATTTTACACTAAAAGTCAATTTTACAACACATAAAATAAGAATTCTTTGGTGTATTATTATTCTGAACTTCCCTTAAAAAACACTAGTGATAAACTATTCAGTATAAGACTAGTAAAATGAGTCTAGAAACTGCCGCTGTATATGTTCCTGCTGACATATTTCTTGTGAGTAAGACAGTCAGAGGTCATCAAAGAGTCGCTATTTAGTCTCATAGGCTGTCAAAGGCTGCGGTAGCAGGGCATATATGACTTTTTACCAGCAACGTCTCTGTGGCCGAGTGCTTTCAGAGCTCAGCCCGAAACCCGGGTTCTCTTCCCAGGTAGGGCAGTGTGGTTTCGGATTTTTCGGAACATGCGCTCACACCAAATGCGGGCGCATTTGTGATCACCGCATTTGGTGAGCGCGGTGATTAAGCCGAAACCCATCAATTGTAGCGATGACTTGATTTCAATGATGGAGGCCTTTGCCCAGCAGTGGAATGGTATCTAGACTAATTTGCTACTTTACTACTATGATCTCTTTCTCAGCGGGGGTCCTCTTTTACGGAACCACTTGCATCACAACGATCATGTTCTTTCACGTCGCACGATCCTGGCCAAGTCTCGTCCAGCGCATATCTCGGAGCGAAGAGTTGGATCCCATCTTCAACAGTTCTTTATCTCACAAATGCAATACGACTTGTGCCATTGTTCTTACGTTAGCATTGTGTGAGTATTTGTTTTGATATCACATTGAAATATTAGTAGTGAAGTTATTAAATATCTATTCAATACATAGGTATAATGGCTTATCCGATATTGTATCATACTGGATATATTATATGTGAAGCTGGGCAGAAAACTGTTAAAGCGTTTTTGTTATTAAAGAGTTAAACGGAACGTTAAAAAGTTTAACGGATTTTAACTTCCATAGTTAAAAGGTAGAGTTAAAATGTTGGTCATAATTTTGCTCGTTGCTGACAAGAATGCTTAAATTTTTGAGAGCTCTTCTGATAACACATCCAGAAAAATTGGCAAAATACACCCAAATTGGATACATACCATCACGACTTTATCCCAAACGGGATAGTCAGAGGCAAGTGACTTTTCACCAATGGTATTAGAACCCAACGTGGTAGGTGGTGAGTCTTCCGCCGTTAACCGGGTAAATTTGTTTTTTTATCGATGTTTTCCATCACCGGAGAGTAAGTCGGATATTTAACAATGAAATCAAAGATTTTGGTTCTGGCCAGATTTGTACTCGGGACCACACGATCCACAATCTGAGTTCGGGGCTGAACCACTAGGCCACGACGCTCTCACACGCTCTAGACCCCAAATTGGATAAGATTTACTTAGTCTAAATACGTAGATAGCTGGTTTAGTAGTCTCAGTAAGGGATGACCTCCTTTGTTGTTCGTAACGATAAGGTTATCTGAACTTCAGCCTACATTTTGAAGAATTTTGAAGACCATATTTCAGTAACAATTAATTACATCAAAGACAAAATGATAACACTGACTTTGGATATTATTATAGTAGAACTAAGGTATCTGAAATTTAATCACAGTATTTTTAAAAATATGCGTGCGATGTGAGTGATAACAGTGTGTAGGTACGTGTATATGTATATGAGTACTTAAAGAGGATTGAAGCACATTTCCTCGCCCCATAACACTCCAGCTTTATCCCCTAATTTCTCTCCTCCTTTTACTTCTCCTCGTCTGTTTTCCTTTCCTGATCTATTTGGTTATTGGTGGGCTAATTAATACGTATCCTGTATTGTTATTTAGTTATTTGAATTTACATTTGACTACTTTTGTGCACATACTTAGCCATCTTTACATTTTCCTCTACTTGGGTTGTCTGTAAGAGTTTGCTTTTTAGCAATAAGACCGCCTGATTGTGTCATCCTATTATCTTGTGTAATACAACCTTTTTTGCTATTTTTGATGTGCAATAAATAATATATATCTTATCTTATAAATGAACAAAAAGGTTTGATATATTGGCTTTATTTTTAATATTTTCAGTGGAGCATATCCTGTCATTGTTATCTGCGTTTGCTGGAGCGATGGTGTGCCATGCTGAGAAAAGTTTCTACGAAGGATTTGTTTTACATTTCTATCCATGGGTCTTCAACGTGCTTCCTTATTCGGCAGTGTTGGGTGCCATTACTCAGGTAGGCAAGTTAATTAGATACTTATAACTTGAAAATAATTTTAAAAAACAGTATTCTGCGATTTTCGTCCTTTTGGTCTAGAAGCTTAGGAGATAGGCCGGTTGATTTTTGTTTTTATTTGATTTATTTGACGCTAAACTAAAACGTGAAGTGGCCGGTGGTAGTAGCACGAAAGTAACAATAGTTGACTTTCAAAAACAACAAAGAATATTGAGTGGCAATGTCTGATGGCACACATAGAAAATTAATAGCCAATTGTTTACGATATTGATGAACTAGTTCATGTTTTTATACAACTCGATGATAGTCTTCATGTTTTTAGCAAAATGGATATTATGTAAGTATAAAATTATGTGTTTAAGAGTGTAATTTTTCAAAAGTTGGGTTTTAGTTTTTGAAATTGTTCAATGTTACGATATTATCGATAGCATTTAACTTCAGCATTGGGCCACGAAAAGCTAATTGCCGTTAGGGAAAAAAAGCTGCTATATTTTACACTTAATTTTTTTCTATGTTTTAATTAGCAACACCGCTGGAAAATCTCTCACCTAATTCTGAATTTCCAGTTCGTCCACTTTCAGTCGACTTTCATATGGAACTTCTCAGATTTGTTCGTGATATGCATGAGTTACTACCTCACGTCTCGCTTGGCGCATATCAATGAGAAGCTGTTAGCGGCACAAGGGAAGGTAAGCTTGCGGGGCTGATTTTAACTTCCTTTTCAAATTGAATTCTTGGAATATAAAGCTTTTGAGGTTATTTTTTGCGCTTTTAGTGATGAAAAATCTGTCTCCAAATAGTATCCATTTAAAAAGACAAGCAACGCTTATTGGAATACCTTTCTTGTTATACGTCCTTATACAAATTGGTTACAATGTCCATAAATGTATAGTGTCTAATCTGGTAAACGTCTTTTTAAAAAGTTTTTCAATTCAAGATAACTATAACATGAAGTTAAAGATAAGCATTTACTGACTAAGTCTCCGGTGTTGGAAATCATCGATCAAACCAAATCAACCCGGATAATGGCGGAAGGCTAACCACCTACCTCGTTGGGTTTTAATACCATTGGTGAAAAGTGGGCTTCTGAGTGTCCCGTTCACTTGACTTTGACTACCCCCTTCGGGAAATAGTCGTGATGGTGTGTTATGTTATGTTTCAATCATTTCAGTATTTACCTGAGGTGTTCTGGAAGAACATCCGGGAAGACTATTGCCGGGCGACGCAACTGGTGCGCCGAGTAGACGAGGTTATCAGTGGAGTCGTGTTCATCTCTTTCGCTAACAACCTCTTCTTCATTTGTCTGCAACTCTTCAACACTTTGGAGTACGTTGAATTTATTTTAGCTTTTTAGTGAATGCCCGTGCTACCCGTGTTTGATTAATAGTTCCACAATTTCGTAATTTTTCAGGGATGGAATCAAAGGGACAGGAGAATGTAGCAGTCGGTCTAAAACGTAAGTCTTTTGAAAAAGGTTAATTCTGAATTTTGGGTTGCAAACATTGTTTTTTTCTTGTTAAGGCTTTATAGTTTTTAACATAAATTTCAGAAAATTCTATCGCTCATGTTCATCAGGAATACTGTAGGATTCTAATGGTAAACGAATTTTTCAAATCGATTCAGTTATTTCGGAGCTTATTCAATGCAAATAAACAATCAAATCCTTCCTCTTCATAAAATTAGTATATAAAACACAAAAAAACATGATGAGATGCAATTTCTGGCTTAACTTCTTAACTAAGCTTTGTTCATTTCACATTTTACGACTTCTAAGATACTCTAGTCTATCTCGTGAATTTTTAATTTTTTACTTAATTACAGTTTTTTCTTATGACTGCATTAGCTTCTAAGTTTTACAGTAGATTATTATTAATTTAAATAAATAAATAAATAAATATCTGGGACAATTCACACCAAGATCATCTGATCCCAAACTAAGCAGAGCTTGTATTATGGGCGTCAGAGACTGATAAACATACTTGAATATTTCTAAATGCATACTTAAATAGATAATAACAAATAATATAATATAATTATAATTTTTTATATTATGTTTGAAAAAAACAGTTGTTTATTGGTTTTCTTATAATTATTTGGAAACTAATCTCAATGGCAACTAAAACTTTGAAACGAACACCTCACACAGCCAAACTCATGTTCCATTTCCAAAAGTTATCCTAAATAGACTGCACCGAAGCGATTAGACCGTTTTGACTGTGTCAAAAGTGTTGTGTAGTCTTTTTGTAATTAACATAACTAATCCATCTTATTTTAAGACTGAAAACAGCCCATCTAATTTTCTTTTTCAGTACTTCTCAGCTCCTAGGCGGATACGAAGCTGCCACCTATTTCCTATTCTCACTGATATACCTGATGTCTAGATCTATAGCGGTATCACTGATCGCCTCTCAAGTCAACGCAGCCTCCACCGTACCGGCTCCGGTCTTGTACGAAGTGCCTTCACCAGTTTATTGTGTGGAGGTAAGTAAGGTTATTGTGGTTTTGCTTCTTAAATCAGTTTAGCTTTCGCCCTAATCCAGAAACGACAATGAGGATGCTCTTTGTAGGTATAGCTGTCCTTTTCATTTCTACTGACATGTGACAGGAGAGCATCGATTTAAAAGGTGTTTAGCTTTGATTGTCTTTTCTAGATTCGGCTGTTTATCGTGAACATTCAAGTTAAGGTTCTTATTGAGATGTGATTTTTTCAAGTTCCACTGTTTTGTATTGGTAGAGCTAGTTATAGTAAGACCCTAATTATGGTAGTATGGAAAAAGATAAGATTACTGTGAAAAAACAGCTATTAAAACTATGACAACCCTAATGAATCATCAACAGTCAACAGTAGCAGCCGCGGAACTTCCAATG
Source organism: Udea olivalis (assembly GCA_947369235.1). NCBI lineage: Eukaryota > Metazoa > Arthropoda > Insecta > Lepidoptera > Crambidae > Udea > Udea olivalis. Next base: position 19,259,307 of record OX376342.1, read on the forward strand.
ACAAGTGAAGTCAATTACAAAAAACGTTTCTGACCATTTTTACAAAAAAAAAAAACATCTTCATATTCATTGTTAGCTCATGTCGCACCTTTCTTACAAGAATGACGCAATAATATTGTTTTATTTCAAAAAATGTAATTGTATCCTCGTTGCACCGAAACAAATGCATAAAATGCAACATTCCAGGAACCGTACTTAATTGAGACATTATTTTAGTAAATGAGCGATAAATGTTCTGTCACCTATTTGGCATTCTGATTTCATGAATGACACGGTTGAATCCTCATTTTTATATATTATTTATCTAACCTTCTCGGGTTAGATAAATATTATCTAAAGGTACATTTCCACACAACATTTCCGCTCGAACATTCCCCTAATAAACACACATCAGTTTTTACGTCGCCATAAAAAGGGGTTTAAAAGCGTAATCCACGTCGAGATAAATAAACAGCTCTAATGGCCTATACTTTGTACTTTAAAACCGGATTCGAGGAAAGTTTAAAGTAACGACAGAAAGGTTTGTCATTGGAATTTTGCGACATCCTTCGCAATAATTTATCTGAAGATAGAAATCTTCAAAAATTCAACTTAGTAAGTAGGTACTCCCCCCTTTCGTCAAACACGCAGTAACGGGAATTTTCTGCGTAATTGATGTTGATTTTTCCGGTATTCCTATAACCATTATTATATTTTACAAAAAACATGCTATTCGTAACATATAATTTTATGTCATTTTTCCCTTTTTGAAGTTTCGAAGTAGACCCCCAGGTACTAGCAGAGCTAAAGGTGCACTGCGACAAAAAATTCTCCCGATACTAAAAATCTTGTGCATCTTAGCTCTGCAGGCGGGATTTATGGTCGCGTCTTTTCTCTTCAAAGGCAACTGCTCTTTCTGACCTGCGGGGCTAAGATGCGCCCACGAGAAATGACGGTAGACAAAATCGAGAAATGACAGATTGGAGTATTTTTTTTCTACTCTTCTCGTGGGCGCGCATCTTAGCCGCGCTGGTCTGAGCTACTGTTTGTATAATAAAAGGAGAGAAAATTATGTACCTCTATCTGAAGTTTGCTGTTTGTCTGTAATAGGTTGTATGTGCATTCTGCTATACATGTGGGCGTGTGAGTTTGTGACTTTAATTTATATCGATTGCAGGTGCAGAGGTTTCTAGACCAAGTTAATGGAGACAAAGTTGCATTGAGCGGCCTTCAGTTCTTCAGTATCACTCGAGGTTTGCTGTTAACTGTACGTTTCACTTTAATGTTATCTACTTGAAGCAATGACTTATGCATAAAAACAATAAAAAACTTAACCGTAAGGGCCCACAAAATAGATAAGGACCTAACTAAACCTTATTGAGAACTGTCGTCAACTTGCTTTATGCATTCGGTTCTCGTCATAATCGAAAGTGGTTTTATACATTTGAGGTTCAAAATGGCAGTGCCTGAAAACTTTTAGCTAAACTACTTTAGTATATTTATTTTCTTTACAGGTAGCTGGCACAATAGTGACGTATGAACTAGTGATGTTCCAGTTTACAAACACACCAACGACTATAGTCGCATCTGGATTTGCCTCCCCTAACGTTACAACTGCGAGACCAGAATAACATCTTAAGAAGCCGTTATTAAATAATTAAGGTTCAATAAAAACGCTTGGCCAAACGTGGAGGACAAAGACGTTCGAATCAATTTTTCATAGCGGCAACTTATACTGCTCACGTAAGACCCATTTTGCAATGGTTTTGTAACGGTTGATGTGGTACCAAAACTTACCAAAAATGTATAGGTATTGTTTCATTTTTTCATGTTGTGATACGACAATCTTTTCTATGATAAATTGAAATAATTAACATTATTACTTTGTTTACTTTAACCTTTTTTAATGCTTGTTTTCATATCGAGAGATAAAAAACTAGAAAAAAGAAAAGTTTGAAGGTACTTGCCTTAAAATAGTAATGAAAAAACGTTTGCTTGCAACGTAAGCCTAAGCTAGAAAGATTTGCTAATTTCATTGAGATTTCGGTTGCTCAGTGGTTGGAGCGGCCGCCCGGGTTAATTGGGACGCGAGTTCAGATCCTGCCTGATTTCATCAAGGTCCGAAATTAGATTTTTTCTAGTTTTCTATCTTTCGATATAATTTACAATTCTCATTTTAGAGATTTGTCGGTTTTGTGCATGATAATAAATATTTTTTTGTAGATATTAATTTTATTTATTTAGAAACCCCTTAACATTTTTCTAACTAGTTGTTGTGTTTTAGTGCCTATTTGTTTCATATTTATATTGCAAGCACGCCATATATGCTATAAAAGTAAAAATGAAGAGAAACTGTGAAATGCAAGTTTTTTTTTGGTAAAGCCAATTTGTTCAGTGTTACAAGTTTATGGATGTCCGAAAGGGGTCGGTCAAAATGACTTAGCTGAGTGTTTTAGTTAGAAAATATAAAATAAATGTCGCAGTCGAGACATGCATTTTGTTATGCAAATTGTCCCTACTTAGGACGTTGGTCCAGACAAAGAGTCAATTTGAAGATGGATTGTGATCATTTAAACTAATAAACGTTGCTCAGTGGAATCACTCGTAAGAGTTTTGTATACATTCGAATGTTAAGAACAACCCGAAACCCGACGAAAGGATAATAATTTTATGCTGAATGTTTTGAGGACATTCATTACAATAAATTAAAATGAAATTAAAATACTTTTTTTTTTGGAAAAATCCATTACAACAACAATAAATACGTGGTAATTTATTATTACCAATTATTTCTAGCAATGTAGGTACTGGTAAACATGCCTATTGGAATAAAAATGTATACTTAACTTATCTGTTCTCAAATTTTAATTTGCCTTCTCCCCGCGTTTAGACTGTCCCTAAAATGGTTAATAGGCTTTAATCCTAGTTTTTAAAATCGAAAACAGAATTATCAATCATTCAGAAAATATTAACCATGATGGAAACTTAATTTACCAAACAATAAAACTACCAGTATTATTGCTATATTATTTTATAGTACTATCAAAACTATCGACATAGTGGCTACACTATTCCATTCTAGCAAGAAATTCAGAGGATGCATTAAGAATATGCAGAACGAACTTAAAAGAAAATTCGATTGCACAACTCAATCAATGAACTCGAAAATACTTTAGGGACTAGATTTACTATCTGGATCTAAAAAGAAATGCTAGGTAGGGATGCCACATGGACTTTAGAGTTTAGCCTCAGAAAGAGAGCGAGATTGAACGACTCCATTTGATGCGATGTTTAGATTTGCTGGATCTTATAAACTTTTTTGCTCTCGTTGAACAAATTATGTTCCTTTTAGATAAAGGAGATTTTACTTCAGCTTTGAGTTCACTATTATTTTTTGCTGAACAGAATTCAAGTTTATCAGATACTACTGATTTTTAAAATCGGTCCAGTAGTTTAGGAACTAGGCACCGTTAATGAATTCCTTGAAACAGTTTTCACCTTTTAATTCAATGTTTATTCTGCAAATGCTATGTTTTTTTAAGAAAAAATGGTTTCTTCAATGTGTACTTATATTTTTATTACAAAACATCTATATAAAAATAACTACAAAATGAGATGGTTTTTAGTTTCATTCGGGCGTCACTCTATGAATAGTTATATATTTGTACGTATGTGTTGAACCGAGATCTATAGAGCGTGCTTAGCTCAAACTTAGACTTAGCTTAGACTTTGAACAGCTGTATCTATCTATATCAGTTACTTCCTGTCGATATTAAATTATTTTTGTCTTAGTTAAGCATCAACTTAGGTATTTGTTAGTAATAATTATAACAACACTCAATAAGTATAAGCTCTAAATCGAATTTAGGTCTTTTTTCTCAAATAAATATAATGATTCGTCAATGTTACTTGCTTAGCGAAAGTCACATACGTTTTTTCGGGTTAATTTAGTAGATAACATGCAAATAAAGATCTTTTTCAAATTAACGTACTTAAAAATTTAATATCCTTAAGTTCATTTTAATCTAGATCCCAGTGAGTTCCGCAGCACTTATGCCTATTACCTCTGAATAAGTAAATTAAATCTGGATTTATAATTGCCAGTCCTTTCAATAATTCATTGATAACTTTTTTAGCCAGAATTTTGTGTATGTATTCTATAGTTCGAACATTCTTATATCAGTCAGGAATGTCATAAAACTGAAGCCTCATTTTCACTTTTGATAGAAAATAGCTATAAATATTTTCAAGTTGTATTGCGTTATAATATTACATGAGTCTGTATATACGTGTTACTCTCTTACGAAAACCGGTTATCTCTTTCACTTACACATCGAAAAGCAAACGGTCTATTCCAACGAAAATCAATACCCAGCTTTCACTTTCAAGTCTAGATCCCCACCCTCAACTGCGGCGGACACATCCACAATTCCACATGTATTCTGCTGCCCTGGTAGCCATGGTTCTAGAGACAACGTGACTTGGTTCTGCTAGCGAATAAAACGCTTACCTAGCGCGATCATATTGTATTGAGAGATTTTGTCACATGTAGGTTTTTTTATCAGCAAACATTATTAGGACATGAAATCTAAAACCAACCTCATAATTTCTATTACCTGGCCCGTAGGCACAATGGTATATGTGTGTGTTGCCTAATAGGATGTTTTATTCATGTAAATAAATAATAAAAATCTAGGACTACTTACACCAAGATCATTTGCCCCTAAATTAAGCAGTACTTGTATGATGGGAGGCAGAGACTGATACACATACTATAATAAAATATTACTAAATACATACTTAAATACTGCGTGATACCACAGAATAGTAATAGTACCCTTGGCCGCACTCGAAATTTACTTCGGCTCTGAAACTTATACACGGCTTAAATTATCTAATCTGTAAGTATAGGATTAGAATTGGATAATGAGAAGAGCAGTGGATGTGTCCTCAATAAATGATTTATTAATTGACCTACCTTTAGGCCTACCTTTAGTGTTAAAAACATAAAACTTTTAGTTGAAAACGATTTATTTAAAACTTAAGATGAACTCTAAGATTTATTTCTTGTTCCTAACCGACCTGTCCGGCAAAAACGTGACTAGGGTTGAGCTAGCTACATTTGGCCGCACCGCATCGCACTTTGCTATTTCTATCACTCTGAACTGTCATTTTCTAGAGCGAGAAAGAGAACAGAATGCAACCGAACGCGGCGGATCCGACGAGGCGCTCGGCGCTTGTTCTCTTTCTCGCTCTCCCTCAGTGGTCAAACACGTCAAGACGAGTTCGACCACTTGCATCACTTTTCTGGGTTCCACTTACTAGGAGTACATGAAAGTAGTACGGAGTACTTACTCTGTGATAGTAGTAACAAGTGACGTCATTTGTCTTTCCGATGTAAAATCAGACGACCGACCAGAAGCAGAATTTTACGAAGGCGGGGTCGTATCGTATAGCTTGTCTAACCAGAAATGACGCGCCCCACTACATTTGTATTGCGTCCATGTTTACTTTTTTATATGAAGTTAAATACCCATCCATTGTAGCGATGACTAGATTTTAATGATGGAGGCTTTTGGCCAGCAGTGGGACAGTATACAGGCTATACTTTTTTTAACTTTATTGGCTTTACTTTTCTTAACTTTATGTGTGCATGAATGTGGTGGAGGGGCATGTCATTTCAGATTAGACAAGCTCCAAAGGAGCTTATTCAGGCTCAGTAGGACCATGTGTAATCCATAGTTCTGTCCTAGGTTGTCTGGTAGAAAATTCTTCTAGCAATAATAGCCCAATCCTAAATGAGGATTAAAACCTTTTTTTTAAAAGAACTGGTTTCGTGAAGTCAATGAAGGACCCAGGTGGACCCTGGGACCCCACACACCAGTGTGGGTTCACAACCGGGATAGACCGCACGGATGATGATGATGGGTTTCGTCAAGTCAATTATTGCCTTTATATTCCGATATAGTAGTTGATAAATAAGCCCATCCTTTTGTTTTATCTAGTTTTTCATTTGTCAATTTTAATTAACTAAAAAGACTTGTTCGTTCAACAACCTAACAGGATTAAACATCTAGGTTAGGTTAGGTTAGGACTGTGACCAAAACGCGCGAGCTAAGCGAGCGAAGCGAGCGTTCCGCGGCAGCTGCCGGCGAAGCGCTAGAAAACTTGTTTTCTTTATAAATATAACATTTTAAGTGTATATTTCACGATATTTGCTTTCTAACTCAAACTCAAACTCAAATAACTTTATTCAAATAGACTGTATCAGTACTTTCAAATCGTCAAATTTACGGCAAAATATACTAAATAATAGACATAAATACCATAATAATAAGGATATGTAAATAAACAGTATACAGACATAATGCGACTCTACCACCGCGTCGGAGTTGTTTCTTGCTGAGAAGACCCGGCGAGAAACTCAGCAGTTACTCTTTTAAACTTGTTTTGGGTTTACAACAGGCGTTAGTAAAGTACAAGCAGTGTGTCATTTTGATACAAATAAACCTAAAAGAATATAAAACAAAGAGAAAAAACCAACCATAAAAGATTTTAATAACAAAAATTCATTGAAACAATTCAAAAACTAGGTACCTATTAACTATTACAATAGAGCTATTTAATCCCGCATCGATCAGAGCGCTTATACCCAGGCATTTTTGTCTTTAAGGTAGTCTTTTGTAGTATGATAGCCCTTTTTTAATAAAGCTGTTTTGATGTGATTTTTGAATCTATGTAAAGGTAAACTATTGTGTCTAAACATTTCGAACGAGTTCATTAATGTTAATAATATTATCGTCTAATGTGACAGGAAGTGAAGTTGATAATTTTATTTGTTATGAAATTAAAATCTTTGTTATTAAGAGCGTTAGCTGGGGGTGGATCGAAAACGTTGCATTTTTATAAGATTTTCGTGATTATTTCATCGAATTGAATCAAACCTAAATTTTTGCTCTATTATTGTGTGCATCGAGGACCTGGTTGGTGAGCCGAACATCATTGGCGAGATCAAGAGCCAAAGACTTCGCTGGCTCGGTCACCTGGAGCGAATGGATGAAGATCGTGGAGTGAGGAAAGCGTACGTGGGACGACCTAGTGGGCGGCGACCGGTGGGTCGCTCCAGGTACCGCTGGAAGGATGAGGTCCTAAAGGACTTGCGCGAGCTCGGTGTAGATGACTGGTAGGAGGTGGCGCAGGATAGACCAAGATGGAGACGCTTGTTATCGGAGGCCAAGACTCACTTCGGGTCGCTGCGCCAGTATAGTAGTAGTAGTAGTATTGTGTGCATAATACTATTTTAAAACACACTGAATTGATAGCGTCGTGGCCACTAGGCCGAGTTGGAGTGCTTAACCACTAGGTTAAGCACTCCAACTCGGATTGCGGATCGTATGGTCCCGAGTTCAAATCTGGCCAGAAACAAAATCTTTGTGTTCATTGTTTAATTTCCGACTAACTCTCCGGTGATGGAAAACATTGAAAAAAAACCAAATCAACCCGCTTAGCGACGGAAGGCTCACCACCTAATACGTTGGGTTCTAATACCATTGGTGAAAAGTGGGCTTCTGAGTGTTCCGTTCACCATGACGGCAACAGTCACTTGCCTCTGACTATCCCGTATGGGATATATGTAGTTGTGATGGTATGTTGTTAAATTGTCTACAATTAGGTAGTCGCCTATAATTTGCTAAATTAACTAAAAAAACTTTTTTTTTAATTGATAAGACACTTAAAAATAGTACACAGTTAAAGTTATAATTATGAAATTAAAATGTGTATTAAATAATTAAGAGATAATTATTATTTAATTTGAATGCAGCTAAATAATCACGAAAACCTTAAAAAATGCGACGTTTACGATCTACCCCAAACGCAAAAAGCAAACCCTCTTAAAAATATTGAAACGGTTTTTTGGAAAATAAATCAATTAACATTAAAAGTGATTGTTAATGTTGGGTTAGAAGTCAAATCATTTAGAATTCGAAATGAACAACAATTGAAAATTTGAATTTCACCAATATGTCAACTGTACTTTCTATGAAATAAAATTATAGCAAACAAAAAAAGTACTATACGATTTCGAGAAAATGAAATTCGTACTAAAAAAATCGAATTTAAGGTAACCGTCAGCTGAAGTAATGACGTGTTAGCAAATTTCATAATTGAGGATAACTTAGAATCGGACCGATAGATAGATTATGAAATTTGCTAACACGTCATTACACGCCCGGCCTACTATGGTATACCAATGTTACTATGGTGTACCAATGTCACTATGGTATACCATAGTAGGCCGGGCGTGTACTGTACGTGTGTTAAGCGGCATGGCACATATTTGCTATCTACGAATGTAATCTGAATTACCTACATATTTTTTTATAATTGTGAGATATCATGATTTTCTTTTCGTTCAATGTATCTTGGAAGTGTTTATTTATGAATAATAAATAATGTTTTTGTTATGATCATTTGACTGCTCAGTCATTTATATTGTTATAATCTTTCCTGTCTTAATCGATGAAGCGCGTTTGGTTAGTAAAAGCCCGTTTGTTCTTGTTTATTTTGTTGTTAGGGGCAAAAAGTAAAATTTGTTAAAATGTTATGTTGATTTTTCATCACTAAAAAGTCGACAATTCATATCAAAAAGATGACGAAATTTAAGGATTAGCTATTCTATACTTACTTAGATCATTTACAAAAACCATGTAAGTACGAAGTATATATTTTATATTAACATATTTGTTGCAAAAAATCATGCCTATTATGTATTTAGGCAAAAGGCGAATTGTTAAAAAGTTAGATTATTTTTCATTCATTGGTGTTTCGTTCTGTGGGCGAAACGTTCGTGGACCAAATTTCTTTGGGTGAAAAGTTAATGGTTCAAAGATTCTGTTGGCTAAACATTCACTGACGTATCGTTCCGCTGGCAAAACGTGCATGGTTGAAAGATTCTATTAGTAAACGGTTCATGGATCAATAATTTGTTGGTAAACCGTTTCAGACTCTGTTTCACACGAGGTGCAATGTGCTATGGATCTTACGTTAACATTAGACGTTGTACTTTAAAAATAACAACAAATAATATTATGGGTACATTCAGTAGATGGGTGATGTATAAAAGCCCTAAATTACTAAACTATAGTCAATAGTCATTTATTAGTTACTATAAATTACAGGTCAAAAACATAAAAATCTGAGTATAAAATGAATCAAATACAAACGTAGTTTCTGAAAAACAATAAGTCGGTACAATGTACGCTTTAATGTCATAAAAAATCAATAGATTAAGTGTCCACAAAAATAAACAATAAAAATGAGATAAAAATAAATGTCGAACATGACATTATCATAACATTAATAGTTAAGAGATAATTCAATGTCAGAAAATAATAAGTTAAAAGCCTTTTAATTATTCTATTGCTATGCCCTTGCAGGGTGTCGCATGTAAACCGTATATTTTCTTTGTCACCTTTATTAAGTAATGTGCATATGCAATAAATTAAAATTTGACGACACGATTGGCGTAGTGTGCTGTAGCACGGTTTTTCACCACGATTTCCGTAGTGTCCCGGGTTCGATTCCCGGTCGGGTCAATTCAGGAAACGATCTTTTCTGAATTGACTCGGGTCTGGGTGTGCTGGGAGAGTAACACAGGGATTTAATAATCCATACTTCGAGACCATTACAAGAGGTGTGTTGTCTGGCGCATATTTAAATAAATTAAAGAAATGAAATAAAGTGACATTCAAGTAGTCTTTTTAGAAAGCTTTCTCACCTAGCCAATAATTTTATAGTATAGAAGACTAAGGAAATCTGTACTAAGGACCCTGGTGAGTTGGTGATCACCTAGGGTTGTAAAGAATGCTTCAGATTTTGTATTAACGTTAGCATATAGTCCACAGACCCATGAAAACTTTCTAACTGTTTGTCTAATAACACGCATGCGTTACATGTGCACGCCTGCAAAGGCTTACCAGGATTACATGATACTACTAGGGGTATAATAAAGTTTCGCGGGAAATAGTTAGCGAAAAAAACCAGCATAACTTAACGGTACGTTTACACCAAGCGAGCGAATGCTCATTCCATCTTCTCTCTCCTAAATTATTTTTGAAAATCGTATACAGAGACGCTCGCTTGGTGTGAACGCACCCTAACTAAGGCCCGTATTCTAAAACAAAATCTGTACTTGAGTATAGATCTGAGTGACGTTTTTGTATGAACTGACGTTTTGAAATCTCTACTCAAGTACAGATCAGTGCTTGAGTACGATTCTAGAATACGGACCTTAGTTGTATGAAACTGCGGCGGCGCCGGTTTCCATGTTTTAAAATAATCCTCGAGCCGAAAGACGAGTGCGTTAATGCGTGCTTATTTATGTGTGTTTCCTGCATCTGATCTCGACGCCTATGTTTTAGATGGAGAAGATTGCAAATAAAGTTATTTTATACCATACGAATATCCGTCCAAAGAAGATTATGTCAAACGTGTTATGCTAAATTAGTTTCATAGCATCAACTTCCTGATAAGAGGTACCCATTTTAGTCATTTAGATTAAAAAAGCTGAAAATAAAGCCCTTAATAATTGCAGTCAAGTAATCGCAACAATTAAAGAGGTACCACAAGATAATTTTTGATAAAACCCACCAGGAACAGGAACAGGATATATTAGCTTCGTTGACCTTGGTGTATCATAAAAGACATTAATCCGCCAATAGTACTTTACTTGTTTGTGCAATAAAGAAAAAATAAATAAAGACGTATTATATGTGCTTCATTTGAGATAGATGACGGCCACCCAAACCCATTCATCACAGATCCTCGGACTCGCTATTTTACTGGCGATAAGAAGAAGATGGCACCCGCACATATTTTGTCGATAGAAGCCACGTTCCTGCAGCAATCTACCAGGACTGCATACTTTGTTGAGCAGTAACCGTTGCCATAGACACGCTTGACAGCATGCACAAAAATAGTTTTAGCCTTAGTTAGTTAGGCTCTACGATTTCAGTCATTTGACGAAGCTCGAAGTCTAGACCAATTGCAGTTGCTTAAATACGCATGCGTTCTCCTTTTCATGTCAGTCACGCTACTCACGCTGCCAAAGCCCACGGTGCACTAGGGGTGCAAAGGTAACAAGAAAACACCTATGCTGAATAATAACGATTTTTGCCGGAAACTTGAGCTTGCGAACGAATAATTAGTTTATACCTACCTATAAATTTATCGTTATTAACAAACAAATGTGCAGGTGAAAACATACTTAACTTGATTTAGATCACCATCGTGAACATAACAACACATTTTAAATTTTATGTATATTTAAAATCTGTCCTTCGTATCGTAAGTATAACTCAAGGTGTGCTAAACACGTCGACAACGACGACAAAGACACGACTTTGTGAATATTTAACCTTTTCATAATTTGATTGTTAAAAAAAGATAAATTAAATCAAGGCAAGTTAAAGCGGGTTTGTGAACACACAAAAAGTCAAAAAAGCGATTTATAGTTACATAATACGGCAATTTGGAATAAAATTTACCCCGAGCCACAAAATTTTGAACAAGTCACGTTGTAAGCACTGCAAAGTACAAGGAGAACATCACCTCACAAGAGTCATTGTTGCTAGGGATGCTGTTTCCGTATCACAATCGGGCAGCGCATCAAAATAACAAATAATGTCGACAGAGAGAGACAGACATTTAAACTACTGTCCCAAACCGAATGATCTATGCGCATGCGTGAGACGGGGTCTCAACCTCGACAAGTCACGTTCCAAGGACGGAAAGGTACCAGGCATGCATGATGCACATGAGACTTTGTTTCCAAGGACGCTACTACTCGTAGGCATTATTATTCATAACTTAAAATTTTGTTTATTCAAGTAAGTGCTAGTATTGAGCGTATTATATCGATATTAATAACTGTATTGAGAGCTACTTCCAGAGTCGACTATATAAAAGGTATTGAGACAAAATAGCCGTGAAAGGTTATAAGATAAAATTCAGTTATGTAATTTTTATTAGCTAATAAGCAAAGGTCATGCAAATAATCCAAACTCTCCGATGTACCAAAAAAATAAGTTTCAATTCCTACACTCTACTCATCAAAAAGATCTCCTTACACTTACAACTTCAGCTCTATTTACACCCCTTTTCTTTTCCTCCTTCATGTCAAGCTCCATCAGACTGTCTGCCATACGGCTCTGGAACTCTCTCCCAAGCAACATTCAGAAATCTACCTCCAAACTTGCTCTGAAGAGGTCGTTGCGTGAGCATTTTAAGTGAGCCGCTGATTCAGTAAACCATTTCATTGAGTTCAGATTCAGGCATCTACGTTTAACTCTCTTAAATGGCAATTTAATTTAATTTCATATTATATATTATTATTTAATATTATATTAGTATATTGGTTTTAAATGTATATAAATAGGTATGTTTGTTGGCATGAAAACTATATATAATTTATATGTCCCATATGAATCTAAAGCACCTAATTGAATCGTGCCTTCATAGTATAGCTGTACAAAGAAAAAAAAAAGCACAAACATAACACGCATGAAACATATGATGATGAAAAGGATACTGTGGCGTCACTCGTGTGTTTTCATAAACTTTATTTATTTTTATTCTTATTTTTTTAGATACATATTTTGGTTGTACGAGCAAGGCCGGGCGTGGGACTAGAGAGGCAAAACCTCTCACGCTTTACCGCGTTGCGCAGTGCGGCGGTACCATTTCAATATGGGAGCCGTCTGCGCGCGTCGAAAGCGGTTGCGCGCGCAACCGCGGCCCGCTGACGCCGGCCGACACCATCAGCAGCCAGCAGTCCGTTCCTAGTTAGCACCGCGAATGCACGCCCGGTTTCGCTCCTAATTTTTCACGCGATCTTTTGTTCTGTTTCTTTGTAAATAATTTTGTGTAAATATTATATGGAGGGATCCTATTTTCGTTGACTTTTTTTCACTCCCAAGTAGGGCTCCCCATAATACATTATTACTAAGGAAAAAATGTGATTGAAATGACTTTCATCAAACTTTTTATTTTCCTTTGACTGATGCAAATTCCTTAAGGGCCCCATATAGGTACGATACGATTGATCTCGACCCCTCTAGATACTGAAATCGTTTACCGAAGTTCAGTAACCAAGAGCTTTATTTTTTCGTAAAATGTTGTACATGTTATGCGTCCTTGGTATTTCAGCTTGTAAGTAACGTGGCCTGTAGTTGCCACGCGCAGGCAAGAGTAGACACCCATGAACACGGCTAAAGAGGAGGAAATACTAGCACACGTTACTAAAGCTGTGCAACTGTAAACTTTACTGGAAGGACATTAAGGCATCAAATGTTTATTTCATAAAACAACGAAAACTCTTATATGAACATGAATTCCCAGTACTTTGTTATGGTTAAAAACGTGACGTGATAAAAGGAGAGGCGACAAGGATTGTGTCACACAGATTGATCCATGTGGTAGTTGTAAAAATGGTTTTTTTTTCTGTAATGTGTTCTTCGTTACTTATGAAAGTGGCAAAAAGACCGAAAAATATATTACTCACCAAAGCCATTATGGCGAATTGAAAAATGCAGTAGAACTAACTAGGTACATCTTGAAGTTTGTAAGGGTTGGGTACCTTCGTTTTTAATTAACTAAATTATCACTTCCTAAACAGGTTTCGCATAATTATATTAAATTTCATTTGGTCAAATATTTTAGTTGGTGAAACATAATTGAGGCAAAATAATATATTTTGTATCTTATTTTTTTAGTTTACGTCTCTTGGATTTGAAACTTTTTGGCTCTGGGGACCCCTCCTGATCATAGCAGCAAGAGACCGAAAAGCTGGCTTTGCTGGCTGGAAATGCTGCCTCAATCCTTGCTGCCATGCCTCACTCACAGGATTTGTTCAATGATTAGACGAAATATTTATTTTATTTTCATCAATATACACACATCAAAAGTGTCTAGGGATCAACATATATTTTTGCAATAACTTTTCTCCTGATTGATATTAATTAAAATTTTCTTTAAGGATTCATCAAATAAAGTGTTTTCGTTTGTCTACAGTAACGATAAACCAAGTCACCTTTGCATTAATAAAGAAATTTGCCATTTTCCTAATAAAGAGATTTTTGACATTTGAACCACTAACATTAAAGTTCGAAAAAAGACTGAAATAACAGTTTTCTTTGAAATTTTATTGGGTAACTTAAACAATTAATAATCCGTGTTTCTACCGCGAACACTAACAACACAAGAACATCGGTTTGGCATACTCAAAATGAGTTCATCCAAATCACGCTGTGGAATGGCCGCCCATGTTCGTTGCAACAACAAAAAAAGGGCTTCTTGCGACTGGATACCCTCCATATTCGGCAGAGCTCTTCTCTGTAGCATAACCCATGCATGCTCAATCGGGTTCAAGTCTGGCGACTGAGCAGGCCAGGGCAGGACATTGATGTTAGCTGCGGCGAGAGTCTGTCTTACAACTCTTGCGGTGTGCGGTCGTGCATTATCATGCATTAACTGAAATAAGGGACCGATTTGCACTTGTAGAGGAACGATGACGTCTGATACAATCGTCTCAGCATAAATTTGAGCGTTGAGGTTGCCTCTGATCCAAATCAACTCAGTTCTTCCGCCGATCCAAATACCCGCCCATACCATGATGGTTCCACCACTATAAGGATGGACTTCCTGGCAGGATTTTAATCGCTGTTGGCGTCCAGGGATTCTCCAGTGTCGTATACGTCTTGTATCCGGTCTCATACCAAAACGAGACTCATCAGAAAAGCACACGAAACGCCATTGTTCTTCTGCCCAATTTCTGTGTTCAAGAGTCCATTGATATCGAATCCTACGATTGTGCATTGCTATAGGTGGTACCCTTAGCGGTCTTCGGGAATTAAGGTTCACTTCATGCAAGCGGTTTCTGACTGTTTGGTCGCTAATTAAGTTCCCTGAAGAGTGATGAAGCCTCACGGCTAACATCATGGCGGTTATTGTTGGAGCTCTTCGAGTTGTGATTTGAATGTATCGGTCTTGTCTCCGTGTGGTGCAGCGATACCGTCCTCCATGGCGCTCAGCCACGGTACCAGTGCTTCGGTACCGTGTCCAAAGTCGACTGATAACACTCTGACTTGTATTCAGAGCTAAAGCCACAGTACGTTGCCGGGAACCAGCTTCTATCATTCCTACGGCTCTGAGCGTTTGTTGCCTGCTTAAATGACGTCGCCGCTCCATAATAACGTTGGTTTTAATCAGTAGTAGGGAAACAATAGCACTAATAATGTCTTCAATGCGTTGTATGTTTTTATAGGGAAAATATTGACAGCTGATTTTCATCTTTTACTCGAATTTGATTGACAGTTCCTGTTTCAAATTATGAAATGCACCAAAAAGGATCCATATAAATTTATAAAATCATAAATTTATTACAAAGCCACATCTCAATCTCAAGAAATCCGCATAAAAATGCTTGATCCCTAGACACTTTTGATGTGTGTATTTGTAATCCCTATTACTATTTTTTTCCTTTTTTTTTCAGTTTCATTTCATAATTTAGATGGATTAATTTTAGGATAAGCTGTGTATATACTATTTTATGATTTAAAATAACTTGTGGCATCGTAAATTTATCATTTCTATTGAGTCAATTGCTTAGACAATGATGAATGAAATGATTTCTATCTTTATGATAGTTACACAGAAGATACAAATTAATACTTATTACTATACTATTCAGGTAGTAACTTTCTGGTTTTACATTTACATATATGTTCCTAGAACGGTGATTGTAAAATTAAATAAATTTTATTCGTATTTGATAGGGTATTTTCTATTTTTAATATTAATAATTTCTTGTAGGGTAGACAGATGTGGGAGGAAGCATGTCCTGTGAGATTCGGTCTACCGATATATCGGATTTGGTTGACGTCGCCCAGTCGAATCCATATTTTGGATTCGGTATGTCGGCTTAGCTAAGCGATTTTCGGTGTGAGTGCTATTAAAACTATTTGTTTGTCTAAAGACATTATTTGAATATAAAATATACATTGAATTTAAAAGAGAAGGATAGCAGTGCAGTGCCATAAATATGTGATTTCAGAAGTTTCCTCCAAGATTGCTGCGCCCTGCCTGCTCTGAGTTGCAGATGAACCTAACGAGAGAAGGTAAAAAAATAATATTTCCATTTCTCCTTTTTAAGGCTATAATTGCTACTTACTAGCATGTAAGTCGAAACATTGCTAATAATGTGCATGCTAATTTCAGTGAAAAATGAGCATGCTCGTTTTAGCATGCTAACGAGCAAGCTGTTTTAAAGCATGTGTAACTGTAGCTTTAGTGATTATTGATTTTTCTTAATTGATTTCAGTTATTCTAGTATCCGGTACTCTATCTATTGATTTAATCAACAAATCATTAATTGTGTCGCATCATAACTAGCGCTGTAGCACGACTTCTCGCCCTTGACTTGTGTGGTGTCCCGGGTTTGATTCTTGGCCGGCAATATAAAGGTTTGCTGTTTCAATGTGACAAAGTTTCAGCACCCACCTAATTAATTACGTTTTTTGATCTAATAAGAAATCTAAATTCAACCTAACGTAGTAACATGGTTTTACACATATTTTGGGGCACTATTTTTTCAAAGATATTATTGCATTTATTTTGAGAAAAACTCAGCAGTTCAAATAATATGGAAATAACGCGAACCAATACATAAAGAGTATTTAAACACAACATTTACAATACACCTTATTAATGAGACGTAAATAAAAAGGTTTCTTGTTTTTGTTAATGGAATAAGCTACAACGTGTTTGAAATCCCTAAAATAGACTCGGGATATCCTGCAGCCCTAGTCAACCACTAGTAGGAACAAACAACGTGGCAAGGCAAAGATGGGGTGGGGCACGCATGCGTAAACGGGTGAAGTTTTCCTGAAGCGAGCGTCCCGAGCAACAGTGGCTCTAGCTACTTTATGCACTCCTGGTACTAAGCCGAGCTTTGGAACGTCGGTGACGTAATCGACGGTTATGACGTAAATAGTTTTTGCCTAATTATGTTCTGTTTATTAAAAGGCCTTCACCAACATAGCGCGTATATGCATCCATCGTGATTTATTGCAAATTTTGGGATATTCTCATTACATTTAATGACTGATTGGGTTGTTAATTTTTTTAATTAAATAAGATCACAGGTTTACTGACATTATTTTTTAAAAGTAATTATGCTTTTTTTAAATACAATTTTTAAATATATTTTTTTATATAAAATTATGTAATTTATTTATTAGTTAAAATATATATTTTTTAATTCTTTTTTATATCTCTGCACTTGCTGACCCTTTCTGTCATCTTTCCTCTACCTGTAGTAGGTTGTCTGGAAGAGATTGCTTTTAGCAATAAGACCGCCTAAATTGTACTTCAACTTTCTTTGTAATTCTTGACTTTTCCTGTTTTTGTGTAATAAAGAGTACCTTATCTTATCTTATCTTTTCTTTAAAACCAAAATCCGCCGTTTACTTGGGCTATTATTTGGCAAAATTATGTTTTTTTTTAACAGTTATTGTGAAGAGTTATGCATAAAATGATATGTGTGACGCTTTGGTTGTTTTTTTCAGCAGCTATAGTAAGCTTTAATTAGAGATATAGCTACTTGAAGTTGGGGATACGATAAGGCTCTCTCGTAAATCGAGGTGGCGAGATTGATATTTTTTTAAAAGAGAAAAGATTTTATTACAAATGTGTTTCATTATGTGTCAATACTAAAGGTTGGTCTATGTTTTGCATGTATTGAACAGTTGAATAATTTTGACGAATGAAATGCTTTTGCTAGTACGATCCCGAACTTCTTTTGCAAATAATGCCTGGGTGCATAACCCCAAATAGCATATCACTAGTACAAGTAAAGCTACAAGTACGAGTAGAAATTTGCCAAAAGGAGACTGAGAAATACAGACATTCTCGCCAAAATCTCGCATGCAGTCTCAGAATGAAAGTGTCACTGGCCATGCTCGTGTAAGACATTAAATGCCATTCATACGAACTGTTCTTACATAAAGGAACATAGTGTAGTGCTCTCACTAGGCACTCTTATAAACTTAGTTAATGTCTAGTTAGTACAAACTTGTCGTCTACTTTATGTAGTATGAAACCTGTCCCGCCGGTGTAGACTAAGGCCCATATCATTGATATGAAGTCATATATGGCCAAAGATTTCAAATTTAGTGTATTTTCCGAAAACACAGTCCAACCTGAAAGTTAAATGCAAAACCTCCGTGTATCGGGACGAGTACTCTTACTCGCGGCCGCGGCTACTTGCGCCGGTGCGCGGTAGAACTAACTTGTCGAGTAAGGCGCCGCTGACCCGCGCTCTCGCCACACTCAACCATATTGCTAAGGATTTAGACCTTTTCTACTGTTCTCTGAGTGAATTCACAAGAATAGCCCTTTATATTTTATCGTATCAGAATATAGTATGTTAAATTGTTTTATTGCTGTTCTATTGTATTAGGTACAATACCTGTAATAATAAAATAAGTTTTTGATGAGTAAATAAATAAATAAATAAATAAATAAACACTATTCGGTGACACTGGCGTACAACTTTATGAAGTGTTGTGTGATGAAAAGTTTTTCTATTATTTGTCCCTGTGACACCTTCTGGTGTTCAGTAAAACATCAGATGCAACGCAATGCAAGGGGTGGTCTCAGTTTCACGCATGCGTGTTGCTTGTTTTTCGACGAAAAGCTTCTGGTGCATTATGCACTCCTAGTATCATTCGTGCTTCGGACGCGGTTTGTGACGCAATTGACGGTAGTGACGCAATTGGCGGTGGTGACGTTTTGATAGTAACGTATAATTACTACTTATTACATACACTGTGCATAATATGCAATATGAAAATGTTGTCCACTTTTTGTATTCTTTTAGAGAACGTTCTTTACGCTAAGAATCTTTTTTGGGGTTGAGGGTTGGTAACCTGAGAATCCTGAGATGCATACAGGATTCTTCTTAATTCAGGTAATCAACCTACCATAAAATTGTGCTCTGTAGGTACCATTTAATTAATTTATATTCTGTATTGTGTTCTTTCATTTTTTTTACTTCTAATTTTTGTAACCATCTTAAATGTAGTATATAGTTATAAGTATATATTATATAAAACTTACTAATGAAACAATACATTTTATAAATAAATAAATGATTAAATAAATATCTCTGGACATTATTCCACACCGTGCCATCTAGCCCAAAAGTAAGCTAATTAAAGCTTGTGTTATGGGATACTAGACAACGGATAAACATACTTAAATACATTTTCTTTTGTGAATACATACTTATTATACATAGGAGACACCCAGACCAGTACAAACAGACATGTTCATGCACACAAATGTTTGTACTGTGCGGGGATCGAACCCGCGACCTCTGGTGTAGTAGCCAACTTCTTAACCATTACACCAAGTCGGTCGTTAAATTTAACAGTAGGTAGTTGTGATCAAAACCTTTATGCCAAATTAGTGGTAAATGATTCAGCTCGTATTATGTAACAATTTCAGATAAAAATATTTTCCACAAATTGTTTTATCCTATTTAAGTAAAAATCATAGAAATGCATGGAGCAGTTGTATCTTTAATTCAGATTTGATCCCACCGAAAAATACATTTGTCAACACGGATGAACATACATACTAAACTCGCATGCGATGCGAAGTTACCTGGGTACATTTCTATGCATATATTTAACGCAGGGGTTGAGGGGGAGGAGGCATCGTCCCTAACAACAACACCTCCTGCCGCGTGATGCAGTCCGTGTACTGCACCACCCGGACAAAACGTGACTTCAAACGGTGGTTTGAAGCAAGCACAGCCATGAAATCATGAAAGCTTGTGTAAGGAAAAATAGCAGTATTGTTTCAAAGTTGTTCCGTGAGAAACTGATGCTGTTAATCGTCGTTAACATGAAACTATGTTAAAATTGTGTTAACCGAGAAAGCTGACATATTCTTCAAAAGATATCGTTTTAAATCGAAAGATGACGGGCAAATGTTTGTCATAAGCATTATAATTATTGCCTAATGATCACTAATGTTCCGAAAAGTTCAGCACACACTTTGATCTACCTGGGATAAAAAACTGCTTAGATAAAAACTGCCTAAATAAAAAACTGGCGTTTGTAAGTTGAATTTCTATATCTTTTTGTAATAACAGCCTTGAAAATGCAGGGTGAACATCTCAGGTGAACATAGTATAAAGAAAAAGCAATGAGTTTCGTCTAAATCAGTATAATACCTCGGTGAGTCAGCGTCCCTAACTGCAAAACTCTAGGTGCTTTATGCGTTCCTTGTATCCTTCGTGCTTGGGACGTGAATTGTGACGTTAAGAGGAGTGGCGTAGTCACAAGTGCTCTATGAATATGAAACCAAAAACTTTCTAAACACATGGAAGATTAATGTCTGTATGTTTACCAACAAAAAAAAAAAAGGTACCAACCGATATTGCCACAGCGCATTCATTGCTTATTTATTATAAGGGTATAATAATAATAAAATAAACGGATGAACAATCGTTCATTTTCTTTCTGATTATACTAAATATACAATAATGTACTACAGTTGTCATACTTTATTGAACCACCCATTTATTGAAGTAACCTAAGCATAACAAACAATCACAAATTATAAAACAGGTCTCAATAAAAAAGAATCAATCATATGAGAAAAAAACGACCATTAGTACTGTTATTAAAAAAGAAAATAAAAATTGTATCTATGAAGGAATTATAATTATTATTTGTGAGTGGATCTACAAAATGGAACAAGTAAAATTATTTATTATAACGATACATCAGACTATATTTACAGATTTATTGTTTATGCCTTTGTGTAATTTAAAA
Source organism: Udea olivalis (assembly GCA_947369235.1). Taxonomy (NCBI): domain Eukaryota; kingdom Metazoa; phylum Arthropoda; class Insecta; order Lepidoptera; family Crambidae; genus Udea; species Udea olivalis. The sequence continues at coordinate 19,280,189 of OX376342.1, forward strand.
AAGAACTATAATTAACGAATGATAAATATTGAACCCAAAAATATTTCAATGCATTAAATCTATTGAAAGTTCTTCTCTCTTTTTGAATTTCCCTCTCTTCGTCTATGAAGTCCTGGTGAGCAAGAACGCGTGCGAACCCCTTCTTCCACGTGGTTCCGCCGCCTAAAATCGATTATTATGTCAAATCGAATCGGTAACGTGTTAGTTAGGCCTTCACTAATTTCGAACTGTCTCGAATAGTCAGAAAGAAAATAAACGAATTGACAGGGTAAGTACCTATTTTTGAAACAGTTACGTACGCCATGTGGTGCAGTATACGTCTATTAAGAGGTCCCGTCTATAATCTACGATAGTTGCTAATAGCGATCTCATCCAGGCAACTTACGGGTAGAGAAAAAATGGTCAAAGAGGCAATTGTGCATTAGAAACTATTAAGACGGAAAATTAAATGTAAATTAAGTTTAAAAGTGCTTTTCAGTCTATAAACAAATTGAAGTTAGTCTGGCATACTAAATAAAGTATAAAAAACCTCTACCAAATCTACCGCGAAGGAATACTTATTTACTTACTAAGTTGCATTGGCCTACGAAGGCAACAGAACGGTACGTCTTGAGTTGAGACGGTGTTTTGTACTCGTATGTTCAGTCATATACTGGGGGAGCATAAGCATTAAACATGTTTGAGGGGAAATTGGAAAATGTGGAACGATTCATTTCCTTGAAAGATTTATCACTTCACAGTCACTTCATGAGTAGGTATAATCAGTAGATAGTAATAATATAATTAATATTTTTGCGTATTTGAACTTTCAAGATTATTAGTTCAATTCACATGATATTGACTTTACTGTTAGGAAAATGCGCTCCTTGTTTTCAGCATCCTTAAAACAATATGAAATGGTGGTTAAATTGGAAGGACCACGCATGCGTAGTGTCTGACTAGGTAGCCTATTGCAGCCTGGGGTTTATATGTTTAGCCGAATGGGGATGCCTCGTCCATAGCAACAGATGCCTTCACCGCGTTATGTGTTCCTTGTACTGCACCACCCGTAGGAAACGTGACTTCAAATAGTGGGGATAAAGAGTTTGTAGCACATTTACTTTTCTGAGGGATTGTGGATTATGTGATTGGATTCTCTTCGTTGGATTCCACTCGTCCCGTGTTTCTATTGTTCAGGTTTTTGCATTGTGAGTCATTGTTTGCCATTTTTTTCTTAGGGTTTTCTTACGAACACCCGTGTGTTCGGCTGACACTCAAGGGTTAAAATACTGCTTAGGCACAAGGTTGACAAATAATCACGCCTAAATTATTAAGTTACTAACTGTACGTCAGCGGCTTTGCCCGAGTAAACTGTCTTTCCCCGTCAAAATATAGCCCCAATTAAATAAATATATAGCCTATGTCACTCTCTGATAATTTAGCTTTATATTGTTAAAAAAAAATTGAAATCGATGCAGTAGCTTCGGAGCCTATAGCCTATATCACTTCTGATCAGTTTAGCTTTCTGTTAGTGAAATAATTTTCACGATCGGATCAGTAGTTTCGGAGCCTATTCAAAACAAACAATCAAACAAAGAACAATACAAACAATCAAAGAACAGTGCCCAAGTTGGCCTATGAACCAACAAACATTTGACATTTGTCATAATTCTGGCCATGGCCAGATAATTATGTCTTAAATCATGATTTAAGACATAATTATCACTTATTAGATTGTCATGGACACTTCTGATTTTTAATATCAAAATTAAAAATACTGAAAAGATTTATCGTACGAAAACATTTTTCAATACCATTTATGTTGCTTCGTCTGTGCTCTCTGTTGTTTAGCCATCGAAACAATATTTTAATTCAATATTTTAATTTACTTTGACTTGACAAAAGAAACCTTGTACGTGCAAGAAAATGTGTGTCACTCTATGTATATTTATGTACTTGTACGTATGTGTTAAGTCGAGATCTATAGAGCGTGCTTAGCTCAAACTTAGACTTAGCTTAGACTTCGAACAGCTGTATCTATCTATACCTACCAGTTACTTCTTGTCGATATTAAATTATTTTTGTCTTAGTTAAACATCAACTTAGGTGTTCGTTAGTAATAATTATAACAACACTCAATAAGTATAAGCTCTACATCAAATTAAGGTCTTTTTTCTCCAAAAAATATAATGATTCGTCAAAACAATTCACTGTCTAAGTCAGTTGTTGGGGATATATGTATATTCCACACCCCTGGAATAATAACGTAAAGAAGTATAGTATCCATAAAATCGCCCTGTCAGAAATGAAGCACTAATCCTATCCACACATGCGTGACTATTACTCGCTTACGTGCGGCGCGCTTTGAAATTGAACATTTCGGTGCCGTAATGAACACTGCAAAGCGGCCCGTTTTGAGCCAATTATGGCTCTATCTATTAAGTTGCTTCAAACATTGCGCGCAGACTAGGTTTCTATAGAGTTATTATTGTAAGCCCCCACCTTATAAAAACAAAAGCCTTCTTTTGTATCTGCCTTAACGCAGTGTTTGATCCCTTTGCTCTCATTTTTGTTTTAATTTTTACCTTTTTTTAGTTTGCATTTACGCATGTAACATTAGATCTAATAAAAGAGTAAGAAAATAATTACATGTGATAAGTCTGTGCTTACTCGTAGCTAAGTAGCGACTATAGATATCGGCCTTATAGTGTGATGGATAACTTTATAACGCCTAATCAAACACTGTTAAGTCATTGAGAACCCTGTGGGATGTTCAGCGAGTTGTAAGGAAAGGAATCAGTTTAAACCTGTTACTTCAAAGAGTAGGAATTCTCTGTGGTCAAGTTGTTGTTTTAACTTGCTATTTATATTATTCTCCGTTTGCGAGTTGTCCCATCTACAGAGTGGTCCAAACATACACGTCAACAAATTTTTTTCAGCTTCCTCACACTCAAGGGTATCCGAAAATACCCCATATATGTTACCCAATTTTTTGTACTTTTCAAGTTATGAATTTTTTTACTGATTTTCGAAAATTTCTGGGTTGAGTCACTTTTTCGGTCAGTGTAGCGCGATCTGTTGAGATAAATGCCTGATTTTTTTTCTATAACAGATGAATAATAGCGCCAGATGGTTCTGAGGAATTCACATCATAACCCAAAAAAAAAATGAAATTGAAAAAGTTAGAAATTATTATTTTTTCCTAAACTTTAAGGGCCGTTTTGGAAAAAAGTTTCTTAAAATTTTTCATCCAAATCTTTTTTAAAAACTTAACTATACTTTTAACTATTTACCATGTAAATTTCAATGAGTAAATTTAAGGGCATCACACCTAAATTTTCGTTCAAATTGTCAGAAGGGTAAAATTCAAGTAATCTGTGTATCAACTAAAACTTGATTACAACTTAACTTAATGGAATTATTTATAAAAAACGTCACAATAAGTGTTCAAAATGATGACTATTAAGTTTCACTTATTTGACATCGTTTAAAAAAAATATTTTATCCCAAAAAAGTCGTCTAAAACGCATTTATAGCCTATTTTTTTTTTGAGGTGTATTATCTGTATTGAGCAATAAAATGGTCATTTTGAAAGCGTTTATTGGCTTTTTTATATTCAGATGTTTTTAGTTTACATAAAATCAAGTTTTAGTTGATACACAGATTACTTGATATTTACACTTCTGGCATTTTGAATGAAAATTTTAGTATGATGCCGCTAAATTACCTCATTGAACTTAACATAGTAATTAGTTAGGAAAGTAGTGAAGTTTTTAAAAATGATTTGGATAAAAAAATTCGGGTAACTTTTTTTCCAAACGGCCTTCAAAATTCAGGGTATAAACAGAATTTCTAAATTTTTTCCTAATTTTTTTTAGAGATGTGATGATAAGCGTTATGGATGTGAATTCATCAGAACCATCAAGCGCTATTATTCAACTAATGATGAAAAAAATCAGGCTATTATCTCAACAGATCGCGCTACAGTGGCCGAAAAAGTGACTCAACCCAGAAAGTTCAAAAATTCGTAAAAAAAATCATAACTCGAAAACTACAAAAAATTGGGTAACATACATGGGATATTTTCGGATACCCCTAAGTGTGAGGAAGCTAAAAAAAAATTGTTGACGTGTATGTTTGGACCATCCTGTATACACGTAATAAAACATAGTGCTAGCAGCACACCCTGAATATCAGTAAAAAGCTGCAAATGGTGTTAGAGGCTTAAAAATCGGAACGATTGCTTTTTAGGCCACACGAATCCATTTGACCCGTAGCACGAAAAAAAGGAGTGCAGTATGGCGTTATCTTTTTTTTTGTATATATGTTTACTTGCTTAGCGAAAGTCACATACTTTTTTGGGTTTATTTAGCAGATAACATGCAAATAAAGATTTTTTTTAAATAAACGTACTTAAAAATGTAATATCACTAAGTTCATTTAAATCTAGATCTAAGTGAGTTCCGCAACACTTTTGCCTATTACCTCTGGTTAAGTAAAGTAAATCTTGATTTATAATTTCAAGTCCTTTCAATAATTCACTGATAACTTTTTTAGCCAGAATTTTGTGTATTTATTCTATAGTCCGAACATTCTTATATCAGTCAGGAATGTCATAAAACTGAAGCCATTTTGGTGGGTCGGACATACAGTCACGCAGAAAGTAGATCAAGACTCTCGCTGAAATGAGTTCTCATTTTCACTTTTGATGAAACTTGCCATAAATACTTTCATGTGTAAAAATACTCCTACCAACGTATAAACATGTCAAATTAATAAAGAAATGACTTTCTTAAGGACTTGCCTAGTCGTCGGTATTCAAAATGAAGGTTTTTTTCCCAGCTCCAAGGTATTCCAAACCTGATTCTCTGAAATTATTAACACTCATACTCCCCACACGTATGTACCTCAGAAAAACGAGATGGAAAACAAAGTGATCCTCTAATTATTACTTACCGTACGCAACTTCGGTATGTTCCGCTGAATGACGATGATATCGTAAAAAGCTACGGACGTATATTATCTTGCAAACGATAACAGCGCGCATTACTGCGCAAGCGACGCATAAAATAAACAGGACCCTTCTGCGACCGTTATTATTCATTTTCTCAGCGAAAAATGGGGTCCGACTACGAATTCACTGGGCATGATTCGATAAAGGGCTTATTCTGTATATTATAAATTGACTGAACCTATTATGGAATAACAAAGGTGCTTATTTGGAAGCTTTCTTAAGGTTATGAAGTAAAGTAAAGTAAAAAATCATTTATTCACTTAAGCTTTTACAAAGAAGCACTTATGAAATGTCAAAATTCACAAAAAAAATATATAAACAATAATAGACGTAAATAAAATAATACAATAATAGTACATATTCTAAATAAACATAATGCGAATCTACCACCGGTTCGGAAGTTGCTTCTTATCGAGAAGACTCCGGCAAGAAACTCGATAGTTACTCTTTTGAACTTTGTTTTGTTTTACAACAAATAAATTCAGAGTACAGTCAAAAGAACAATAAAAACACATTATTTGTGCAGAGGAGCAGATTATTCCTACTATGACCACAAATTCTTGTCGTTCAAGAGTGTGTCTTGACACCAGATAGGTAGGTGGACATGTTAAGTTTGTACAATTTGGCCAAATTCATTGCGGTTTTATAATAAACAATAGGCAGTCATTTGCTCACAATCTTTGATGGTATATGTCTGCCCATTAAATGCCACCATTGCCAATGTGTTGTAGAATGATGTCATAGGACAAACGGCTAGTTTAAGCTGTTCTCAATACTGACAGACTATTTATTACGTTTGCGGCTAAACCGACATATTATTACATTTATTGAATGTGAGGGCATTTCGATTTCCAGCAGCATTTTAGAAACAGTGTAAATTAATTTCAAGATGACATGATACTGTAAATGCTATGCTATAGCATTTATGTCCAAACGGGCATAAAACTCATAATGATTCAGTAATCTGGATAAAACTCTTGTTCTGTCATGCTCGATTACTAAAAAAAACAAACCGAAATGTGTCATTTATCTAAAACTCCCCTGAAGGTAGCTTTTAACTCTAAAACCAGTAAATGATGATAAATCACAAAGTAGCTAGACAAAAAATCAAAGGTTACAGGAGATCTAGACCAGACTTATTCGTCGTCGTAGTCTTAAAAACTGTTCTAAATGCTAAAGAGCTCCAAGCTCCAGGATAAAGTACTTGCAAGGTATATCTGTAACTTCCTGATAGTTTTCTGAATATAAAATTCAACAGACAAAACTAAAATATACCATGATATTCAACGGTTTCTGTTCGAATGGCTTAGGTGGTAGGTACAGCTGGTATGTCGACAGTACGAATATATGCAGTATTTTTTGCCATGTGCATTTACCGCGTACATCGCGTTGAAGATGAAACAAAGGACATTGCCAAGGTTGGGACCAAGTGCTGCCTAGGAGTGGGAGTTGGTCCAGTGGTACTGTAGCATTAACATGAACTATAAAAAAATATTTAAAAAAAAATTGGCCTCAGGAAAAAAAATATAATTCAACGCACAATATTTTTTTCAATACAAATGTTTAAAACAAGAGGCTGTTTTTTTTTTATTCCTGGGATACATTTTTATGCGCTTTGAATTACAGATTAGTGATAGTCTGAGGAACAAAATGCACTATGTGAGCATTCTAGGCAGCAACCTTGGTCCAACTTCCATACAAAATTAGGCAATCTCCTTTCTGAACTCAACTATCGCCGTTTACGTGACCAATACGCATGGCAGACGTACAGGACTGATAGGTACATTGATTATTACGGAGTTCTCATGTCAGATCCCACTGTGGCAACCACACTAGACAGTCTGTCTCATGTACCGAGAATAACTGTGTCTTAAAAGTACGATCGACAGCAGATCAACCTTTCCAAAACCATTGTAATACAGGGGCCTTAACAATCGTTTATATCAAGTTGATTCACCAAACTGAGGGTCGCGAGCCATTTCGTCAGTAAATATGACTGATGACAGGCTGACTGGCTGGAAATGAAAAATCATATTACAAAACGCTCAGTTTAAGGAATGAACTCAATGAGTTATAAGGGGTTGTAATAAGGCCCCAGGTCCTACCTATACTGCAAGCATAAGGTGTCGACATGTGAAGCTTGGTCACATCTGTCGCAGAACCGATGGTCGGTGGAGTAGACGGGTTCTCGAGTGGAGACCACGACTCGGCAAGCGTAGTGTTGGACGTCCACTGGCACGTTGGACCGACGACCTAATGAAAGTGGCTGGTAGGGACTGGATGGCAAAAACGGGAGATCAGGCTTTGTGGCGCGCCCTGGGGGAGGCTTATGTCCATCAGTGGACTGCTATAGGCTGAAAAGAAGAAGAAGAAAGATGTGAAGCTTGATTTGCTGTCGCGTTTACCTACATACTGATGACGAAATCACTTAGGTGACCACTGAAAACCAGCGTCGTGGTGTTATGTCACCGCGGCACATGCTGAGTGGTAGCCTATTTGACACTTTAACATATTTTTGGTCTATATTTGTAACCTGTGTGTATTTTAAGTGTCAAAATCAATTTATTCTATTCTATTCTATTCTAAATCATCATCATCATAACAGTCATCCTAACCTACCTCTCAAACTGACTGTAATATTGTAAATCCAATTTCCTTTTTACGAGTATAGAATCAATAAAAACCTTTCAGAAGGGATTAAATAAGGAATCTCTTTTAATTCAGCAAATCTGTTAGTGAGGAAATTCGTTTGAACAGTTACAATTGAGTTTGTGAATAAAGAACGAACTGATAGAATCAAGGATATTCAAATATTTTCCTAACGACACGAATCAATGGTTTTTGTCTATTGCTGGGTGATTATTAGTGACTTACAAAATCGATATGGCATACTTACTACATCATAGTTACTTTTAGTTAATACTAAAAGTAACTATGTACTTTAATTTCAAGGTCACGATACAAAATCAGTCGAACAGTCACTTCAATGTCACTTATAACTAGCTCACTGTCAACGAGCTATGGAGACGGCAATGCAGAAATGAGGGAATCCGTAGAAGATAATAATAATATGACATGAAGACTCAAAATTATTTCTAGCCAGTAAAGAAGGGTGTATAGTATTGCAGTAAAGTAAAATTTTAAAAAGTAAAAAATATCTTTATTCTTAAAGACTTATGACCAGTTATGACAAGACCTACAAAAAAAAATATAGCAAAAATATACTAAAAATAAACTTACATAAAATTATACTATGATAGTAAATATCATAATTGAAGATAATGTGACTCTACCACCGGTTCTGAGGTTGTTTCCGATCGAGAAGACTCTGGCAAGAAACTCGATGGTTACTCTTTTCAGTCTTGTAACATACACAAAAATTGAATTGACAGAGTAAAGTCATAACAAAAAAATGTACAGAGGAGCAGATTATAGTCAAAGTCAAAGAGAAAATACTTATTTACGAGAATACATGTCAAAAAGGTCTTAAAATATAGCATAAATTGTCCATTGTATTCGGTCTGCATGCAGACGTGTAAATGTTTAATAAACTAGCTGGTTTTTACATAATTTTGAACAAAACTCTGTATATTCCTTATCACTATAAAATCATTTTTCTAATAGCCATATCGTTATTTTTTTCTTAAATACATTAGGTTTTAATATTTTCAATCGTTCGGCAAGCTGTTGTATAGAAATGCACATATTGTATATTTTTTTAAATATATGTATTTGTGACACGCAGGTTGGTATAACATGTTGATAAATTTATCTCTTTTCTTTCGTTTGATAATATCACTACTTTTCAGAAAATATTCTAGGTGGAATTTTGTAAAGACACACACATCTCTAATGTACATACATGGGAGTGGGAGAACATTTCATTTTTTTAAAAGTGGTCGGCAGCTATCTAAGAACCAGGCCTTATTAATGGCACGGATACAACGTTTTTGAATTTTAAAAACCCTATCAAATTCAACAGATACCTAAGATTAAGATTATATCTAAAATGACCACAAATTCTTATGATTTAAGCAATCCTTAACACTATAGTACCTAAACTCGCTTCATTAACTTAGCTTTATTTGTGACTTAAACTGGTGAAGAGGCAGTTAGTTCAACGAGAGTTTGCGGAATCTTATTAAAATACGAGTATTTTATACATTGACCTGCAAATGATTTTCCGTCCCTAAGCAGTATCAATGAAAATAAAAAGATATCCGCACATTTGAATTAGTTAGAAATATTAAAATTTTACGCTCCCAAATTTGCATCACCAAAAGTTTGAATTTACTTCGCGATCATAAATTTATTTTGGGGTACCATTGCGATTTGAGAAGTCGGGAAGTAAAATGAAATCTTGACTAATTTATTATGTTTTATGACTTGTTGAGTTTTGGGACGACTGAAATGAGGTTTATTCTCTGTTGGATGTGAGTGGGAAACATGCGAATGTGCTTAAAAAGTAAAGAATTTGCCAAATGAGGCTAAAGACCGACTACTTGGTATATTTTTAAATAACTACAAGCTGAAGCGCACGGAAGGTTCACTAAACACATAACATAATAGTACAAAACACATCAAAGTACGTGCCAAAAGTAATAAAATGTAACGAAAGATTTTACACTTTCCTCAAAAATACAGATAAGCTGAATAAGGTTCCTTTTTCTTGTGTAACTATTTTAGAAAACTTAATCCCTAGTATTTTTTTTGTAGTCAATTTATAATTCAAAAAATTAAAATATCGACGTCACTGAATGTGTTCTCAAAATAATGCTGTTCCTAGCTCATTTAAGACGCATCTCAAAACTCCGTAATGGGCGCGACAACGATTTCATTAAGTACTCTTCAAAACCTACTTAGGGCGGGAATGTGCTCAACCGGCTTAGTGAAAATCACTCCTAGTATTTCAAAAGCCAGTTCGGCTGGGAAGTATTCGAAAAACGCGTAATATTTTCACGTCTAAAAATCTCACTGCCAAAAGACGAAGGTTGGCCAAGTGTGTCACCACAGATGAACTATGGGTCTGGAACTTGATAATTCACTCTGACCTTACCTATTGAAACGCATACCTTTGTTTGCTTATACTTAAAATGCATCATGTTAAAAGGTACAATAGTCATTTGGCACAAGCCTTTAAAGCATAACTACATAACGCATAACATCAAATGGCCGAAATTCGAAAAGCATAATCATCAAAAGGCATAGATCGATAAGCAAGATGAAATAAGCGATTTTTTAGATTATTTAATTTATTTTGACGACACGATTGGCGTAGTGTGCTGTAGCACGGTTTCTCGCCTCGGTTTCCGTAGTGTCCCGGGTTCGATTCCCTGTCGGGTCAATTCAGGAAACGATCTTTTCTGAATTGACTCGGGTCTGGGTGTGCTGGGAGACGCCCCTAGCTTATTTCCTTGTGTGGTACCTCGTAACACAGGGATTTAATAATCCCTACTTCGAGACCATTACCAGAGGTGTGTTGTCTGGCGCATATTTATTATTATTATTTATTTATTTACTATGAAGAAAATTACCAACTCACACTGGACCGTTTTTGAAGGTCAGATTTATGGACCTGAGCACCCTCCTGGGTTAAGAGAACTGAAATTTCATTATTTTTTGGATACGACGCACCGTTTCTGAGATATTTAACATTTGATTTTTTTTTTTTCGTATTTTTTTTTTATCTGCTTTTCTGGCGTTTTTTGGTCGCAGTTCTAACCTTACCTAACCGAATTTATGTCTTTTCACGACTGAATTCTTTTTCTGCGGGTTTTTCACCCCCCGCCCCCTCCTTCCCGATTTCTATGCCGACCACCGCTCCCGAGATATTTGGATTTTTGAGACACCCTAACCCTATACCTTTTTTGAGTTATGCTTTGTAAGAGTATGCGTGTAGCGACATCTATCTCGCCACATACGAGCTAACAACTGACGTACCCTACATCGCGATATTAAAGTTATCCGAGCGATTTAACATTGATACAAGAACCCGACAACAACCGTCGGGCAGTAGGCCACTAGACACAACAACCGTCGGGCAGTAGGCCACTAGACACAACACCAGGTCGGAAGATCCTCCCTTTTCAATGGTGCATGAGGAACTTTACACCTTGTTCCTCACCTCCCCAAATGCGTTTTAAGGTATGCTTAGTAAAATTATGGCACACAATAATATGCATTTTGATGATTATGCCTTTCAACGATTATGAAAAATTTGCTAAAAGCTATTATGCTCATTGATGTGTATGCCTTATTGTATGCCAATAAACGTTATGCGTTTCAAAGTGTCACCCTTCTTATTACAACCGCTTATATCAAGTCAAGTTAATTCCCTAAACTGACCGAAATTTCCGTTCGTCAGTAAATGAACAGCCTAGAAGATGCGTTAGTGTCAGGTAACCGCTGACTGGCTGGAAATGAAAAACCAAATTACGAAATTGCTCGCTACGCTCTGTTTAGGGAATGAACTTGACAAGTTAGGAGGGATTGGCCCAGCTACCTTATTTTGAACGATGTTTGAGACTGATTTAGTTACATTTAATTAATTCTAACATATAACATAGACATGTTACTGTTCCAATGCTGAAAAGAATTTACCAATCAATGTTTATTTGTATTTGATTTAATTAATTGTAATTTGTTTGACGTTTTTGATTTCTATTTTGTAATTTTTCATTTAATTTATTGTAATTTTATTAACTTGAGTGACATTTACGTAATTTGAAAATTTGATTTGAGTGATCCGATTGATGTTGATTTAAAATGTATGGGTGTAATTTGCCTGATTTATTATTATTTGATACTTTCGCAGGGCAGGTAACATCCATTTTTGCGAAAAGAAGCTAACGTTTGAATAAAAATAATATAACAGAGCTGAACAATACTGCAAAACAGAATAACCAATCGTTATTGATCTAAAACATGTTCGCCGAAAAATTCGATTTTACGTTTCTGACTAACAAAAAAAGAAGCTGTCCATTCTAATAAACATAACAGAACATACCATCACCACGAAATGCCAGTGACTGTTGCCGTCATGGTGAACGGACAACTTAGAAGTCCACTTTTTACCAATGGTATTGGAACCCAACGTGGTGAGTGGTGAGAGCCTTCTGCCGTTGTCCGAGTTTATTTGTTTTTATCGATGTTTTCCATCACCGGAGAGTTAGTCGGACATAAAACAATGAACACAAAATGGTTCTGGCTTTCCAAGAACTTAAAGCTATCTAAATGTTAACAAGTTTCTTTAATTTTCTTAGCAGCACGTTATAATATCCGTAAAGCAAGCGGCGAGTAATATAAACCATTTTTAATTTAAGCGACGTGTAAGGGTTTGGTCCTACCACTGGAAGCGATTTTAAATGAGAAAGAATTTTGTCAGAAAATTAAGAAAAAAAAACATCTTTTATTCGAGGAATAATTTGCTAATGTTAAGTGGTTCAAGGCCACGTGGGGTGATGACTTGCGAAAGGCTGCTGGCAGAAACTGGATGCGTCAAGCTGAGGGTAGGGCGCGATGGCGCGCATTGGGGGAGGCCTATGTCCAGCAGTAGACTATGATAGGCTGATGATGATGATGAAGTGCTTTGAGAAGAAAAAGACTAAATTACTTTATCATCGTTTCTTTAATGCTTCATGGATTCTTGTATTGTAAGATGCTATGAAACAACGTGGTCGTGAGTGTCGTGACGTTACACGAATTAAAACCACGAAATAAATAAATATATAAATATGCGTCAGAGAACACCCCACTTGTCATGGTCTCAAAGTAGGGATAAATATACCTGTTACGAGGTACCAGACAAGAAATCAAGCTAGGGGCGTTTCCCAGCACACCCAGACCCGAGTCAATTCAGAAGATCGTTTCTTAAATTGACCCGACCGGGACACTACGGAAATCGAGGCGAGAGATACTACAGCGCACTACGCCAATCGTGTCATTAAAATGCTATTACTATGAACAAGGAACATGAATATTGGAATTAAAAACCAGTTCAAGTTTTTTAAGAGGTGTCCGTGGCTAAGTGACGGCAGCGGATCGCTAACGATCCGATGTTAAGCAACGCCAGTCAGGTCGGGTCATGGATGGGTGACCATCCCGACCGAAATTAAGTTATGTGTTTTTCGGGCATCTCCGTGCTTTGGAAGGCACGTTAAACAGTTGGTCCCGGCTGACGTCGCAAGATATCAGTCGTAAAGCCTAGTCAGAGGCTTAAAAAGGCGGATTGACAACATCTGACGGAAAGTTTTATCACTGGCCTTACATTCACCTCTCCAACAATACGCAATGAGCCCGCGTGTTGGAGTAAAGCTCGTACCACCTCATAGTTGAGGTGAGGCCTGTGCCCAGCAGTGGGACGTATAAGGCTGTATTTGGTGTATTTGTTAAGTTTTATATTCTGTTCATCACAGCCAAATACGAGTATTGCATCAGTTCGTCTACCATGAGTTTCCGTCACGTAAACTACAATAGTTGACCGCAGCCATTTGTATGCCATTTTTAGTTCCATTTCTATTCACTACAGGCGCTTTACTGAAATCCCATACAAAAACGTCTACACTGACGCTTGCGACTGTCAGCGGTGTAAACTCATGGGATAGAGGCACAGACAGATTACTTAACAGTTACTACGTAACAGATAAATCACAATACAGAAAATTGACCATTTTGTCAATCGTAAATGAGTGCTGTCATGTGACAGGCAAATTACAAGGGCTACCTCTTTCGATATAGATGTCAATAGTCAGTCCTTACTTTACGTCATCGCGTCAGTTCAACCGCAAGATTCGCCTACAAATGCGTTCCGACAACCATCTGCCAAATAGTTCTAGGAAGGCTGAGTTGCTGGTAATTATCGCGCGCAAGTACATGGAATGACAGAGGCCTGGTCACAGATTACTTAAAAGTTACTACGTAACAGATGAATCACATCCATAGAAAAATGACAATTTACTTAATCCTAAATGCGTGCTGTCATGTGACATACATACTGCCACTACTTATGATATCTATGTCAGGGGGGCTAGCCAAGAGCAACACGTCACGATGATTCCTACAGTAGAAAACGTTCAAATGTATGGGGATGACATAAACGCCAGTGACAGCTTATTTCATCCCCATACATTGGAACTATTTCTATTTTAGAAATGGTCGTGGCGTGTTGCTCTTGGCTAGCCCCCCTATAGTCAATACTTACAGTACGTCCGTGTCATCGCGTCCAATCCAACCGCAAAATTCGCGTATGTACTAATGCTCTACGCAGCTGTTGACAACCAACTGCCAAATGAGTCATGGAATACCCGGCGGCTGGAAGGTAACTCTCGCGCGCAAGAACTTGCAGTGACAGAGGCCTGGCCTGGTAGAGGCATGTAGAGGGGTACAGAATGTACGTACAATCATTAAATTGTCAACACAATAACAAAATTTTGTACAATTTTCAAGTCACTTTCGATCGTTTGATTTGCAAGTTTTAATATTAAATAAAAAAAATTACGCTCTCGCCATCATTGAGGACTAACCTTTAAAAGGAAAAAGCGAGTTTGAACACCTCATTAGACCCTTTCCGTTGTGCTCAAAAAAACAGCCTTTTTTATTTCTCAGCGTATTTTTAAGCTCTTTTGTAAAGTGTAACAGGTTTAGCAAAGAAAATTACCTTGTACAGTAAGCCACAGCTCAAATTTTGTAAGATCCGCTATCAGTATGCGAAATCACAGGCGTAGGAGGTCAGCTTATGTTGGTAATGTCTCGCTCTGGCTTTTTTAAATGATCAAACAAGTTATGCAGTAAAGGGAACCTGTATTGTTGTTTCTTCTTTTTAGTTTTTTGAAATCATCATCATTCGCAGCCACAAGTATTTATCTGCTGGACAAAGCCATAGATTTCCCTAAGCAGTATTTACAGGCGGTCTGCATCCCCGAAGAGTCCTGCTAGATATTTCCTCCACCTTGCATCACACGCCGCGAAGCAAGAAAACTGAATGTTTCCTTAATGAAGATAAAAGGAAATAAATAAAACAAGTTCTAAGTATGGCATATATTAATTGCTAGGCCGGAACCAAAAGGCGTGTAACCAACAAATTCTGCCGTTTTCCTGAAACCCCGAGAATGAATGATGGACTTACGCAAGCTTTACCTCATTTTGGTAGGAGAACGCTTCACTGAAGTCAGGGCTGCCGACTCAAAGGATGATATTTTAGTTAAACGCATAAAGGTAACATATCTGAGAACTCAGAATGATTGTATGATAAAATCCCAAAATGTTTGTTGACCTGAACCTATTCTTAACTAGACTGGAATTTTAAAGCAGTAACTAGCATTATTTTAGCAGATTCACAAATTACAATTTATAGGCCCTGGGTTCTCACTACAAAGTGTGTTTTTAGATTTTTGGCCCATTAGTACCAACCCAAATTTAATAATCTGTAATTAAACGATACCGCATCAATGTAGCGATGATTTTAATGGTGACCTGCTCATACTTCACTTCATTAGAAGTAAATGAGCTATACTATACTTAATTTTATAGGGGACGATGTTAACATACCAACACTACTTTATCTTAAATGGGGTAGTCAGACTGTTGCCGTCATAGTGAATGGAACACTCAGAAGCCAATGGTCATTGAACCCAACGTGGTAGGGGGTGACTAGTGGTGAACCTTCCACCGTTATCCGAGTTTATTTTTTGTGTTCCATCACCGCAGAGTTAAGTTGGAAATTTAACAGTGATCACAAAGATGGTTCTAGCCAGATTTGAACTCGAGACCACGTGATCCACGATCCCAGTTGAAGTGCCTAAAAGCCTAGACTACGACGCTCGGGGCAAGATGTGACATGGATCAAAAAAAAGATTTTCCCATTGTACCTTCAAAAGGTACATACATAGAAAGCTTTGTTTTGTAAAAAACAGAAACTTGTATTTTTTCAGAAGCAGTTGATAACCCTGACCTTAGGTTGAGGGAAAATAAAGAGAATAATGTGTCCTCGCAGATTTATCGACAAAAAGTGATTCGTACTTTTTGCATGTGGCAGCCGAATACTGACTGTGTTTAAAATTGTTCTTCAGATCTAATGGATGACTTTATTTTTAACCCTTAAATTCTGTGACGTCATTCAATTTTGAGAAGTTGCTCAATTGATTCTTTTAAATAGTAGATAGTTAATAAAACTGAAATAACTATAGTTTGTGCGGTGCTTGATATTGACTGGTGTTGTAGAACTTGGAATTTAACAAAAAATATATTGTAGCTTACAACTAAAATTCCAACTTTTAATTCCAAATAATTATATTCACGACTTGTAGAAAACCACTTCATAAATATTCTACTTGTTGAATTGTAGCAACACCAACTCATAGGTGAAGATAGTTCCAACCAGCTGAAAAATAAGTTAACTGTGTTAATTGACTAGGAAACGTCGCAATCAATATGTAATATATACGCAAGAATGCCTCTCCCCCCGCGTTTCCGCGCGTGAAGCGCGAGCGCGGGCAGGGCGAAAACCACTCTATAGAGGGAACGATTTTTTTGGTGATGGAGAAAACCAAATTTCCACCTGTAATCTTTTCCAACCACAATGGAAACTCACTCTATTTTCAAAATACTTTTCTTAACGTTATTTTTTCTGAATTAGGAACGAAAACAATAAATTACGACTAAATACATAGACTTCAGTATTTCAGAGTGATTAACGATCTTCTAAACATCATACACATTAAATTTGAGAAGTATAATAGGCAGTTCATTGTAATTGTAGCAATTTATTTCAACGTTTAATAACTCTTTTGAGTGTCATTTTCATGATTCAGTACTTACGGTGAGAATCATAGGCTTGGTCACGTAAAAGAAATCCAACCCGCTGAGTGCCACTTTTATGTTGTTAATTTGCGCAATGAACCTTTCTACCTGAAAAAAATAAAACGATAAAAAATAAGGGCCTTTACTTTAGATTATGTTTGTTTTCTGGAGCAGTAAAAAGTTTAGACGTAGATGCAAAAGGTTTGCGTTAGTCAACAATGCGCGATTGATATTCTCTGATGTTGCACTACACGGTTAACTTTTATCTTAAATTTGGTATTTTGGACTTTTTACACTTTATAAATATAAATATAAATAAATATGCGCCAGACAACACACCTCTTGTAATGGTCTCGAAGAAGAAATAATATCCCTGTGTTACGAGGCACCACACAAGGAAATAAGCCAGGGGCGTCTCCCAGCACACCCAGACCCGAGTCAATTCAGAAAAGATCGTTTACTGAATTGACCCGACTGGGAATCGAACCGGGACACTACGGAAATCGAGGCGAGAAACCGTGCTACAGCGCACTACGCCAATCGTGTCGTCGAACTTTACTGTTGATATTGACATTTAATGATGAATACTTGACATATTATCATATTGTAAGAATAGTTGGGACATTTTGTTAATTGTTTTTTTCATGTAATATTTGCATGCTAATTCTAGCAGCCTAACATAAAAAAAATTGCTTTATTCAAAAAATCGTGGTTACAATTTTTCACTGAGGCTTCCGAGTAAGTAATCTTAAGACACTTATGTCTGGGAATAACATGTGACTCAAAATGTAACAAACATCTATTAATACCATAGAAGTATACATTTTTCACAAAAACAGTTAAATAATAATGAGCCAGCTGTAAAACCTAAAAGAAATGACGATGTGGTTGGCGATGGCTTATCATCTTAATATACGGGATTAACGGTAAAAATATGATCAAAAGCCATCGCCAACCACATCGTCATTCCATAGCAGTCGATTGCTGGCTCAATATTATTTAATTGTAAAGTACTTAATTAAAAATGAATAAACGGGACTGGTCCTAAATATAATGCAGGTGCAAATCGCAAGTTTCTTGGTACGATTTATGACATCATTTGCTATTTCCACACAACTGCTGAGAGTGTGGGAGAATTGCAGATGTGCAAGAAGTTTCAGAGCGCAATCCCTCTTTGTCCTCTTATTTGTCGGTGTTACCCGACGTTTGTTGCTACGGGGTATAAAACACCCAGGTAATTTTTTTTTTCCTATACATAAGATGTTTCGCATTAACCCCAAACTAAGCCTTAGATTCCTTTAAGTACAAAAAAAACAAGAAACACGCATTAACATTATTGGATCGCCATATCGACGCAATTCAAAATATCTGATGTCACTAACATGCAACGTTTTTCACTGTTAAGTTTTACTGGTGTGTTAAGTTGCTCTAAGGCAGTGTTATGCCCTCATAAACATTTTTAAAGTTTTTATAATTAATTACTTAAGTACCTAACTTTCTTTAGAAAATTGTTCTAATTAGAAATCTATTACTGGAGAAAAGAAGGAAGTATATTGATAGAAATATTGAAAAAACTACTAAATACACGTTTAAAGCGGGACTTTTAAACCTGCGATCTTTCTCTAATCATGGGCCTTATTATTGCTTGTATATATTTAAGTTAATTCCCTAATCTGAGGGTAGCGAGTAATTCCGCCAGTTATTATCCAGCCCTTATAATAATTACATATAGAAACCAAGTCCGCGCGCCTATTTTGAAGCACCTTCATTGGAGCCATAAATGGCTCCAAACGGACCGCTTTGCAGGGTTCATGCCAGCTTTGCAATGTTCAATGTCAAAGCGCGCCGCACGTAAGCAAGTAATAGTCACGCATGTCTGGATCGGATTAGTGCTTCATTTTTGACGGGGCGGTTGTATGAAGACTATCTTTCTTTACGTTATTATTCTAAGATCCAGCCCAGAAAATGCGTAAGTGTACGAGTAACTGCTGACTGGCTGGAAATGAAAGATCATATTACGAAATTGTTCGCTACGCTCAGTTTAAGAATTTAACTTGACTAGTTAAAAGGGTTTATTATAAGGCTTCGGGGCTGTTCTTCCCCCTGAGCATTCTACCGAACGAGTATTTAAAATTATACCATAGTAAAAAGCTAAGAAATAACAAAAAATGGTTAAAGTATAGCTACAAACCTCCACGTTGAACCTACTGCTGGGAATCTCATAGAGTAAAATGAGTGGCATCTTAGATGCTGAGTTCACTCTAGCAGCTAAGAGCAGTATCATCAGCGTACGAGCCACCAAGAATGAGAAGGAGTAGGTGAAGTATACTGTGTGTTCCAAGCCGTGGAAGGCTCTGAAAAAAAACATATTCTGTGAGAATTTTTCAATCAGTTTCTCAATCTATAGTGTTTGTAACAAATTGATCTTAATCTAGAGTTAGTAAAAGGTGCAACCGGAGGATATTTAACATTATTTTCAAGGCACAATAAGGCAATAATACTGAGGGCTCAATTTTGTCATTTTCGGTGTATATTCAAAATAGTGCTCTCAATACTCGATACAATCCTTAGAAGAGGTGGACTTTTTTAAACGTGTCGATTTACTCCCAATTTATCTCTCCGCCTTTTTTAACTAACGAGTGTCTGAGCATAAGAGCTTCACTCAAGTATAACATAAGTACTTAGGTGCGACAAAAACTCATCATTTAACACAAGACCCGGAATAAGCAAATGGCATTGCCTGAAGGTAAATGTGCTTAAATGACGTCTTCAATTTGTTACTCTTTAATTTTGCATAAAAGATCTGGTTTATTTTGCTTTTAATAGTATAGAGTATGTTTCCAGTACAAGCAGCGGGACTGCTATCTACATAAATTGATTACGTAGTGGTTACCTAGTAACCACCGCATAACCTAGTGGTTGACCACATTAACGAATAAGAACACTAAATACAAAAATAGAATCTTTTAACGGGTACGTATTTAAATGTCCAAAATTAAAAACCTAACGTTAAATGATCCACGTTCAAAATCCTTAAAATCAAAATACCTAGTGGTTTATTGACTAAACTTTAAAATACCAAAAGCTTAAAATGTCAAATGGATATAATTCTGAAATGTGTTTAACCGAATTTCACAAGCCCTATGCATGAAAGGCTGAAGGATAAAAGGCCGAATGGTTGTTTGGCCGTTCTTTAAAAATCACGAAATGGCAATATATAACCTGAAAGACTAAAATGTTGGTAGGTATATCAAACTTTGGTGGTAAAACTATAAACATTTTAAACATTACGTATTTAGGCCAATGGGTATTTTAATCTTAGGTATTTCGTAGGTAGGTATTAGTTGCTTAGGTATATTAAAACATTAGGTTTTTTATTTTAGGGATTTTTAACGTAAGTCATTTAACGTTAGGTTTTTTAATTTTAGATATTTAAATACGGTACGGTACGCCTTTTATCTCAACAAAGTAACAGAAGAAATAAAAAATATACTTACTTGTATGCATCTTGCCCTTGCGAGTGACATGTGACAAAATGGCCAGTTTGGGTTTTACTAAAATAAAATAAAAGAATTATGTATTCGGAAAAGCGTTTGAAAGACGATAAAATCAAAACTCACGACAATTTTATGATTTAGAGTCAAAAATAAAAGATATTGGATTTTTAGCGCTTAATGACATGGAGGTAATCTCAACATCAGGGGCCTTATTACAATCTCCTAGTTATAACTTGTCAAGTTCATTCCCTTAACTGAGCGAAGCGAGCATTTTTCTTAGGTAACATGATTTCCAGCCAGTTAGCGGGGACCTTTTACTAACACATCTTTTAAGCTGGCTATTTACTGATGAAATTGTTTGTTTTGTCAATAGAGGCCCATAACCTACTTCAAGCTATAAAAGAGTTGTGTACAAATCCAATACAAATTACTTCCAAAGCAAATTAATATGTAAATGCCAATTTGTTCGTTAGTCAGTTTCACCAAGCGTATTATTTTTAAATGCTGCGTTCGAAACTCGTCACAAGAGTAATGTTCCTGGAACAAAATTGTGAAATCAAATTAACGTGACATGATAGCCATTTTAAATGGGAATTATACAGTTTAATTATTAATGGACTTAAAAAATATTAAAATTGCCTGTATCGAATTGTTTGTGGCACCATTATTAAAGATTTCCTCTCCAGACAGATACACAGACAGGCTTCAAAAGCCCCAAAAATAGACAGTGGCAACTAGGTACTATTACTTTTTAAAAGTCCTTAATTTTGAGAAAAAATTTAGAGTGAAAAAGATTAATGTGTCAGGTTATAATCTAAATGTATAGAGTGATTTTTATTATGTATTTAATTCTTCTTCTTAGTCGGGCGGCAGAGTGGTCGTGGCTGCTGATGGACAGGGTTGCGGCTCGCCGTCGCCGCTGGCTTCCATGGCAGCCGCACGTCGCGCGATGTCTCTCCACTTTTGTCGATTTTATGCGTTGCGAGTACACTGTACTGCGGTCGACTGTGTCGATTTTCTAATAAGGTCCATCCAGCGAGTCGGAGACCGGCCTCGTGCTCTCTTCCCCTCAGTGTGGCCCTGTACTACAAGCTTTTCCATCGAGTCCTCGTTTCTGGAGATATGCCCGAAGAACTTCAGTATTTGTAACTGCACAATCGACGATAACCTGTCTCGTATGTGAAGTTATTTGATGATGGAAACATTGGTGCGAAACGCCGTCCAGGGTATTTTTAACAGACGTCTCCAACACCACATCTACAGTCTTAGTGACCAGGTGTCGGCTCCATAGAAATATTGGAAAAACGAGGCACTTCATTAGGCGAACCTTTGTGTTTTTGGTTATTCTCCTGTCTTTCCATTTTTTTTCTATTCGTTCCACTGCCGATTTGGTGATGGCGCAGCGGCGCTTGATCTCGCCTTTACATCCTTCAGAGTTTGAGATAGTAGAACCGAGGTATATGTTCAGCTCGGTCTACTATCATAACGGTTACCTATTGAAACGCATAACGTTTTTCGGTATAAACTTAAAATGCATCATGTTAATAGGCATAACAGTCGTTTGGCATAAGCCTTTAAAGCATAACTACATAACGCATAACATAAAATGGCCGTAATTCGAAAAGCATAAGTATCAAATAGCATATATTTAGAATTTTGCGACCCTACGCCTTTTTGAGATATGCTTTGAAAGAGTATGCGTTTTAAGGTATGCTTAATAAAATGATGGCAAACAATAATAATCTTTTTATGATTATGCCTTTCAACAATTATGCGATAATATGTGTATGCGTTATGAACAGTTTGCTAAAAGCTATTATATATTTATTAGATGTGTAAGCCCTATGATGTATGCCAATTGAAACTATGCCAATAAATGTTATGCGTTTTAAAGTGTCACCATCATAACCTTCGTCTTGTCTCTATGTAGGTAGAGTAAGATCGAATTGAAGACTAGTGGTTTCCAGATGAGTCAAGATTTCCTCCAAATCTTCTTTCAATCTGGCAAGAAGAGTGGTGTCTGTATTTGAGTGAGTGTATTTAATCAAATATGTTTAATTTAGCTCAACTTAGTTTGGGTTATAGTGGAGTTGGGCTTTATTTATAAGTACCTGTTTTAAAGCATCTTTGAAAAATTGATTCAACGTCTTAAAATGTTCTGTAAGGTAAATACTGATAACCATTATCAGCAGATCGTTGTAGGACCATATAAAAGTCGATTGAATATTAATGATCTGAAAAGAATAATTTCTGTCAGGAATAATGACTGTACAGGCTGACTGGGGATTCATTGGCAATCTTTTGAAATAAGAACCTACTTATAATATACAGTACTTTCACCAAGTATGAGGTTATTTCATAGGTACACAATTGCTCATTCTTAAACCTTAAAAACAATTGCCGAGTATTAAACATGATGTTTATAAGGTTTAAAAATATGCAATTTAGTACCTATTAAATAGCCTCATACTTGGGTAAAGTACTGTATAATGAGTAGATTCTTAATTCAAATGATTGCCAATGAATCCCCAGTCACCCTGTATAAAAAAATGTTCTCAAGCTTTTGAAAAACTGGTATTCGTAACTGAATGCACTTAATTATCTGGGCATAATATGCGCGCTGTTAGGCCCCAGGGGTTGAGAACATACCAAATAAATAATAACATATTAGCGGACATTTGTTTAATTCAAACACAAAGTAAATTGTACCTACCATTAGTCAGGTAAAAGTTTGAATTTGATATTAACCCTGAACGCGAGTCTCCATAATCCTGGTCGTAATAGGCAAGTTCACCATTGCACTAATGCAACATTTAAGAATGTAAACTATCAAGCTTTAATATTTAGAATATTATTACTTATTTTTTTTATAAATTTTTAACATTGATGTATCAAACGTTGGCTTACAACGTAAAATACACTAGATAAATTCGCCAGGTCTGTTAACGGCCTCGGTAGCTCAGTTGGAAGAGCAGCCACCCGGATTGTGAAGGGTCGCGGGTTCGAATCCCGCTTGAGTCCCTAGGATCAGGTCGAATTGTTCTAGTTTCTATATTTGTGTAATAATATAACACCATAAAATTAAAAAAAAAAGTTTAAGTGGCGTTTCTAACCAATATGTTTTAATTGTATAGCTTACTTCAACCAATACTGCCTTCCACAAACTGTAGGGTGTGTAAGAAAAAATCCAAGGTTTATCGTAGCTGAAGAACGTCTCTAGAATGTTTTCGGAATCGCAAGCTTCAGCAACGGTCATCCCATAGTAAATTGAGAACAAATGCTCCACTGAAAATAAGCAAAATGCAGAATATTTTCTTTGAACACCATTCAATATCGCAAAAATCAAATAAACCATTGTGTATGATTCTGCTGCAATTATCTAAAATAACCATTTTAGTAGCACAGAATCTTAATTCTCATAGATAAACTTAGTATCCTAGAAAATAACTTAAGCAAAGTACTATATCTAAGATAATATAGTACTATATCTTTCTCTGTCTGTCGGTCAGTGCAGTAATCTATACTAATCCACACTAATATTATAAAGAGGGAAGATTTGTTTATTTGTTTTTTTGTATTGAATAGGCTCCGAAACTACTGGACCGATTTTAAAAATTCTTTCACCAATATGAAGCTACATTATCAGGGAGTAACATGGTATAATTTATTATGATTGAACACAACATTCAGTGAATTAAGAATCAATTGTAAATCAAGTCAGAGAAACGCGAGAGAGATGTGCTGCTTTACCGACGCAGTGACGTGCAATTACTTTTTAACCGACATCAAAAAAAAGAGGAGGTTCTCAATTCGACTGTATGTTTTTTTATGTTTTTTTATGTTTGTTAAATCACTTTCGACTGGGTGAACCGATTTTGATAAAAAAAATATATTTGAAAGCTGATGCTGCCCGTGTGGTCCCATTTTAATTTGGTCCAGTTCTGACAGTGGCATCCATGGGAAATCCATATAAGTCTTAAATCTAGATTAACCATAAGCGCGTCAAATTGACGAACAACTCAATTTAACGCTAACCGATTTCGATGCTGCTTTTTTTAATGGAAAGGATATACTTCAAGGGTAGTTTGATGAGAGTTTGGTTAGGTTCTAATTATGGGATCCATGACAAAGTAACGGAACTCTTCAATTCTTAGGAGTAATTGTACGATACTTTTTCGATGTATAAAATAAATAAGAACTATTCACTGAAAATCAAGAAATAAACAAATATTGGCTGACACCGACTCCACCAATAACAATAATTTGTACCTACTTTATTTTATTGTTTAAGTTTTAGAAGAATACGCAATTATTTCTTTACTTTTTAGTGCTTTGTTTTGGAATAGTTTTTTTTTAATTTGTTTTTTTTTGTGATAGAACGAAGTCTGTCGAGGCAACTAGTAAAGAAATAAAAAAACAGTTTACCTAAAGCTGCAATAAGTATGAACAGCATGGTGACATTGCAGTACATGGGAAGATTGGTACTGACTGGTGGTAACTTGTTCTCTGTTGCTTCCACTTTGATCACCAGATCAGGCCAACATCGGCCTATATTTGCCAGTATTATTGTAGATACAGTACTGGAGAAGTAGAACAAGAAGTTTGCTGTCACAAAAATTTTAATATATTAAATTAAACTCATCGTTATGAGGACAGCATTCAAATAACGAACGAGTGATCTTGCGCAAAATTTTACACGACAAGCAGATTCGTTGATGAATGTTCAGTACTTAATGCTGTACGGCTGCCACGAGTTGCTACTTCAAATTTACACTATCGTTCGCGTAAAAAAATATTGACATGACAAGACAATGTCAAATTCCAACAATTTTTTTTACGCTAACGATAATGTAAACTTAAAGTGGCATCTCTTGGTAGACGTACAGCATTAAGTTACTATGCTCGCTACACTGCTGGTGAAAATATGTACTTTAATAACAAATACTCAGACTTAAATAATTAATTAAAGACCAAACCATAAAAAAACAATAACATATGAATTTACAAATGAATGCATTCGCGAACTAAATTATTGACAATAAGAATGGTCTCAGTGAGTTCATTTAAAACTTATAATCAGTATAAATACTTACTCATATTTGACAACGATATTTTACTTTGAAGAAGCCAGTAAAAACTACTGATGAACATCAGCACTTGTCCAAACAGAGTGATGAAATATAACGAGGCGTAGGGTGTGCGAAGCGTGAACCTTAAAAGATAATTTTGTATATCATCAGCCATAAGACGACCACGAAATTCCTTATTGATTTCCTGAACGGCTGTTAAAGGCAGTTTGCGATTAACAAAACCCTGCGGATCTTTTAAGGTCGTCCGGTTACCTTGCTTCCGAGAAAGTTAAGAATTTCTATTGAGCTTGCTTATACATAAGCAGTGCTCAGAAACATATAAGAGAGGGCGCAGGTAAGGAAGCTTAATAATAATAATAATAATAAAAAAAATTGGACGACACGATTGACGTAGTGTGCTGTAGCACGGTTTCTCGCCTCGATTTCCGTAGTGTCCCGGGTTCGATTCCCGGTCGGGTCAATTCAGGAAACGATCTTTTCTGAATTGACTCGGGTCTGGGTGTGCTGGGAGACGCCCCTAGCTTATTTCCTTGTGTGGTACCTCGTAACACAGGTATTAAATAATCCCTACTTCGAGACCATTACAAGAGGTGTGTTGTCTGGCGCATATTTATATTTATATTTATTTATTGCATATTTATTTAATAAAAAAATATTTGACCATCATTTTAATCTGAAAAATTTGGCGTGAGGTGATTAGTGTCATTTGTGACCCCAACATGCCAATTAAGCTGAAGGGGCAGGTCTATAAAACCATCATCATTAGGCCGGTCCTTTTATATGGCAGTGAAACATGGCCGTTACTAGAGCAACACAAGCAGGAGCTGCGCGTCACGGAAATGAAGATGCTGCGGTGGATGTGTGGAGTCTCCCGCAAAGATCGCGAGCGTAACACCCACATCCGCGGCAGCCTTCGTGTTCGAGACATCGCAGACAAGCTGCAGGAGTGCCGCCTTCGTTGGTATGGTCATGTCTCACGGAGATCAGCAAACTACGTGGGCAACAAATGTCTGGCCATGCCGCCCCCGCCAGGTACCGGTAAAAGAGGTCGACCCAAGAAGCGGTGGCTCGACGTCGTTAAGGGTGACATGCGAGCCAATAGACTCAACACTGAGTGGGCCAAGAAAATAAGAAAGGCGAACTCTGGGACCCCACACACCAGTGTGGGTTCACAACCGGGATAGACCGCACGGATGATGATGATAATAAACGCGAAATTGACTTTATCAGTCGAACACATGTTTTGCCGAACGCAAAGAAATAGATAGTAAATTGTTGAGTAAGGCGCCGCTGACGCGCGCTTTCGCCACACTCAACCATATTGCCCAGGATTTAGACATTTTCTACTGTTCTCTGAGTGAATTCACAAGGATAGCCCTTTATATTTTATCGTATCAGAATATAGTAGGTATGTTAATTGTCTTCGTATGTCATTATTTTAAAAAAAGGTTTCATTGCTGTTGATGCTGTTCTATTGTATTAGGTACAAAACCTGTAATGATAGAATAAGTTTTTGATGAATAAATAAATAAATAAATAAATAAATGACTTCACTTGCTACCGGCCGTTTGTAGGGAGCGTTTTGGGAAAGTCTAAAGATATGATTTTTAAAATACTATATCTCGGGGAGTTGTGGTGCTTTTTAAATATATTTTTTATTAAAGTTCCTATTTTTGAGAGATCTTTGGATACAAAAAAAAATACAATAACCATATTCCCTTTACGCAATCCTCGCGCCACTTCTCTATCTATCTACTAGGCTACTGACTCATACCTTAGAGCGTCACTGCGTAGTTTCATCAAACCTTCTAAAGGCAGGAAACCCATGAACCGACCAGAAAACAAGGTCAGCCGAACTGCTGCATGTAGACCGCTCGTCTCCTGCTGGGTCAGGTGCAACTTAATCTCGAGATCTTTGTTTTTCAGGTGCAATACTGAACGGAACATGCTGATTCGTTTATTTTTCTTCATTACTTTCATTAGATTTCCTTTTTTCAGCAATTGAATCCTCCTGCAATAAGTTATCATCATTCCATGCTGTTACCTTTTACCATCAACATTCTGGCAAAGATAAGAAATAGACGATTTGAAGTAGGTCACTCTTCACTTAGTTATTACAAGTAACGTACTTCAGGGCTTCACATTTGGTTGAAGAATGCGCTTTTCTTATATGCCAATACATTGCAATTCTGAACTTTTTTATTTATTTCAAGGATGGATTTGCGTTTGACCTCAGTCTCGCCTGGTGGTGAGCGATGATGAGGCCGAAGGTGGTACACGCTTACCCAGAAAAGCCTCAATCTGGCTAATCTAAGAGTAGTGAATGAAAGAAAAAAGCTGATAACTTTAAGCATTCACTTGTACAGTGTTGATCATTGAACTGCATTGCCAACATTACGCTCGATGGTTTGGTACAACTTGTTTTTATAAACCAAGCAATGTTAGAATTGGCCTGTTTATTACCATTTGTAAAAACGATACATTACAATGCAAGGTTCTAGCAAAAGCTCTACCGACTTGGTGTAATGGATAAGAAGTTGGCTACTACACCAGAGGTCGCGGGTTCGATCCCCGCACAGTACAAACATTTGTGTGCATGAACATGTCTGTTTGTACTGGTCTGGGTGTCTCCTATGTATAATAAGTATGTATTTACAAAAGAAAAATGTATTTAAGTATGTTTATCCGTTGTCTAGTATCCCATAACACAAGCTTTAATTAGCTTACTTTGGGGCTAGATGGCGCTGTGTGGAATAATGTCCAGGGAAATTTATTTATTTATTTATTTAGCTCTAGTCTACACCCACTTTTACACTTACCACTATAGAGTGTTGAACAGAAGATTGGCAAATTCATTAGCCTCGATAGATTTTTATTAATATACTTACCTTACTTGACCAACTACATATACATAATCATAAGAAACATCAGCTTCAAAGATTAAGTTATTATTAATTTTGATTAGAAAGATGAAAAATACATTACAAGAATTAAGTAACGTAGCCATTCGAAACAAAAGAACAAACAAACTTTGACGAAGATTATCTCCATCAGAACTCGTTTACGCAAAACCGCTTTTAAGGGCAGTTCACGGGTGTTGCTCAACCATCGATGTTATTTCAAATTAAACGTCAAAGGTTTAGAAGGCGTACTAAATAAACAACCCACTAGTCACCTCTACACTGTCTGGTTTCTTGAAATCTCATTGAAAAATCGACTTTAGGTTCCACCAAATAAGCCTCATGTAGTAATCACCCAAGCATGTTCCGATATGTTTATTTAGGGAAGACCAGTATCAATAAACAAGACCCGAAGCATGTCGTTTATTTAACACCATGAACCCATAACGCTTTGTTGAGTGTACTGAAAATATTAGTCTGGAGTTATAAATGTACTGAGAGTCGCAAGTTTGATGGCATCAACTTAAACTTCGGTTTTCCTTGTCAAACTTTCATGGACAAGTTTTTCTTAAATCTAAGTTTTAAATAAATAAATAATAAATAAATGTCTGGGACAATTCACACCAAGATCATCTGACCCCAAACTAAGCAGAGCTTGTAATATGGGCGTCAGAGACTGATAAACATACTTAAATATTTCTAAATACATACTTAAATAGATAATAACACCCAGACACACAACAAATACAAATGTTTGTCTCACAAATATTTGTCATGTGTGGGGATCGAACCCACGACCTCCGGCGCTAAAGGCAGGATCGCTGCCATTGCGCCAACCGGCCAGTAGATTAAAAGCGAAAGGCATCATGAAATTTCACAAACTGCAAGTGCTCGGAGTTTACAAATTTTGCATGGGGGCTCTTTTTAGGACGTGCTCACTAAGGGGTTGTTTTTGGGGTTGACAGTTTGTTTGTATGAAACTTCGTTGCTATAAGTGAGTCTAAAATTTTGCATATGGGTTCTTTTTAGGCCGTAGGTAGGTGCTAAGATAGGATCTTGCGAATCAAATATCGTAAGTCGGAAAAAATCCTGAATGTCATAAAAATGTAGTTCACGCGGGCGAAGCCGCGGGCCGGAACGTAATATTATAATAATAGGTTTTTTTACTGTAGCGTGAGTTCGTGTATTATGTGTGTAGTTGTATTCAGTACGTCTACCACGAGCTGCCACTATACATTTACACTATCGTCACGTCATGGGCAGTATTGTAATGTAATACTCAAAATCAAATCTGAAACGTTACATTACAGAAAAATGCCTCAAGTGAGGGAGCACTTTTAGATCTGTATTTTAAACAATACGAGCCGCTATCGCCCGCGTCAGCTGAGTTGACGTTTTTGTATGGCATTTTTTTTAGTAATGTAAAATGAAACCAAAAATTACATCAGTACGTCTACCACGAGTTTCATTTTAAATTTACGTTATCGTTCGCGTAAAAAATTGTATTGAGATTTGACATGACATGACATGCTGACGACACAACTCAGCTGACGCGGGCGATAGCGGCTCGCATTGTTTAAAATACAGATCTAAAGGTGCTCCCTCACTTGAGGCATTTTCGTGTAACGTTTCAGATTTGATTTTGAGTATAACATTACAATACTGCCCATGACGTGACGAACATTTGCCTGTCATGTACATTTCAGATTCGATTTTGAGCATTATAACATTATTCAGTATTTTTCCCTCATCAACGTAGCGCTCAAATCTGTAACATTACAGTTTGCGCACTGTAATGATCGGTTCTCCTTTCTCACTAATGTAATGCTCGATTCTGTAACGTTACATTGCAGTCGAATGCTCCAAATTCAAATTCAAATTCATTTATTCATCATCACAGGTGGTACAAGCTGACAAGTTATAACATTAAAAAAGAACTCCATGATGCGCCTTCTGCGGAATACGAAATATATAATATAACACAATTGAAATTAATACAGTCTTTTTCACATGGGATTAGAATTACAAATTAAAATTATAATAATAAATTAAAAAAATTACATTAATGATTCAAAATAAGTAATTAGGTCAGATTAATGTCCACTTAATCACAAATAGTGTCAATACAGGGTTATTCTCAAACAAATACAATAAATGAAATGTCTATAATTCAAAATTAATGTACATTTTTCCACCATCAATCTCGACCGTACACATTAATATCGATTAACATTGAAGTATTTCAGTGGTTCAGGAAGTTTGTGAGAGAGAGTACCTTTATTTAAGAAAACATAGCTTTGCCGGGTGTTTATCAAAACACTTACAAAAACGATATGCCATACTCAACTCAATAGGTGACGTAGAAACTAAGTGAATGAATTTTTTTGTTTTAATTTTGAAACTTTCTTTTCAAGGTAACGATACAAGTCAGTCGAGTAATTAGTATTTTTTGTATTTTTATTTGTTTTGAATACATCTTTCACTATTTTCACTTACGTAATTACTACAGCACTTAATGAGTAATACTGAGTATGCCAAATCATTTTTGTAAGTCTTTTTATAATCACCCGGTATATCCAACAACTGCAGCGACCCGGGCGGAATCCTCCCCGTCTCGGGCAACATTTTAGCAAATTGCGCCGTTTACTTCACGCCGGTATCACAGTTTTTGTAGCACTTAAGATGATTGTTGACTCAGGAATGTGTAGAATTAAAATCGGCCTATGAATATCAGTTTGCTTACGAAAAAGCTGTAACTTCAAAAGCTTTTTCATCAATTTAAGGCCTCTTCACCGGATCTTCGAATTAAAATCGGCCTCTTTAAAATAGTCTTAATTATGAGTTACGGTTATTTTGATATTTAACTCGAACTGTTTAGGCCTCTTTCTCACCGGATCGGCGCGTTCTCGTTTCAGTACCGCCTCTGCACCGAAATTGTACCTACAGGTTTTCTGCTGAAAAAAATATCCTGATAGGCTTTGGATGATTTCGGTACGGTATTGTTCTGGTGTGAGTGAGGCGCGGGGCGGAGTTGCCGGGGGTGAGACTCGGGAGGCCAGCCGCTCTGTACAGATTCTGTGCAGAAGCGCGCGTATGCGTAATGTAAACATTCTGTACTGAAACGAGTTGGTCTGAGAACTCTCCATTTGATTGCATGCGCTCGGTAAACAATCTATACAGATTCGGTACAGAGGCGGTACGGAAATGAAAATGCACCGATCCGGTGAGAAAGAGGCCTAAACAGTTCGAGCTAAATATCAAAATAACCGTAACTCATAATTAAGACTATTTTAAAGAGACCATCAATAAGCGAATCATGGTAGCAATAACTTGGTTCTGAAAAAAGGAGCAACCTGTATGCATTTGGCTAACTTATTTCTGTTGTTTAAACGGCGGTTTATGTTCAACATATTATTAGCTAAAGGTATTTACTGCTTACTTGTATAAATGCAGGAGAACAGAGGATAAAGCAAACAACGAGAATATAATTTTGCCGACAGTAGTGTGGTGTGCTGTGGCACGGTTTTTAGCCTTGAATTAAGCCGCGAACTCACCCCAAAATCATAAATTCCGTCGTGGTCGAAGGCCTACTCCTCCTAAACAGATGAGCAAAAAAAATCTGTAAAAAATATATAACAAATTTTAACATGTTATATTCATTCTGTACGTTTGAAATTGTTGTAGGAAAGAAATTTCTATATTAAAAAAAAACTTCAAATGGGGTCTTTGTGAAACTCTAATTTGCTAAGGCTCCTAAACTATTAGTGTGATTTGTATAGTTTTTACAGGAAAATATAGGCCATCAAGTCTTCTTAAATCTGTAGGTACGTTTGGTTTTTAAAAGTACTCACTGTGACCCAAGAAAATAACATTTTTAGTGTTTTGTTGCGTGCGTCCTCGCGCACTGGTGATTGCGGGGGCGACGGGTGGCAGTTCCACTCCGGTATATCAGTAATTACTGTCAGAAAAAAAAATGTTTCTACTATTGGATTTTAGATTTTATTTCAAGTTCATAACGAATAAATATTACAAAATTATGCAGTTAAGGCTTGAAAAACATATAATTATAGAGATACGTCTCAATGTATTAATATGCATGATAGAAAATGGCACAAACGTCATTCCACAAAAGATTTATCTGGTTGCTCCATTTATGAAAGGTCACTAAGCATTGTGTAGAAGCAAGGTCAAGGTCTTTGAGTAGCATCTCAAAGAAACTCTACCGGAAGCGGGTCTTCATCGTCGCAATTGTCCGTCGTTGCTCTTTGCGAACGAACTTAGCATGAAAATTTATTATTTACGGGTATCCAAATGCAAGAAAGAGGTAAAGTTTCCGTCACCTAAAGTTCAATCCTCACTCTATCAAATTATCTTTGTGTAAACAGAGACAGAGCATTCTTTGTTGTTCTATCTATGTTCGCGGAGACCCTAGAGCACGAGCTAGAATGCTCGTTCTTGATTCCTCTCACTGTTTCGTTAGAGGTCTTTTAGTGTAAATGAAAAACGAACTATCATTGACACTAAAGTTGCATTTAGACGAAACAAACAGAGCTAGAGCAAGAATGTTATTTCTTTTTTCATTTACACCAAAATAATTCAAACGAAAAAGTACGAGAAATCAAGAACGAGCATTCGCGAACATAGATTGAACACTGAAAGAATGCTCTGTCTCTGTTTTTACAAAGATAATTTGATATAGTGGAGATAGAATGAGCATTCGCTCGTTTGGTCTAAAGACCACGAAAGAAAGTTCTTGCTCTAGAACAAGAACGCTAGCCACGACCTACACTGTTGGCGACTTTAGGGCCAATTAAGCAGTCTAACCCCTTTCATAGCTTTACCTATTAACAGAAACATCTCCACTGTCACCTAGCTTTTTGTAAGGGAACGCGATCTATAAACAGCCGAATGCAATCTGGATGGGACAAAAGTCTGCAATCGGTGTATGTTACCGTTGATTACTTGCAGAGCTAAAACGTTGTTGTATCTGACTATGGGCCTCATAAATAAACTTAAACTCACTCAGCAAACTATGGAGAGGGTTTGCTCGGTTTTTCGCTACGTGATGGATAAAAAAATTAGCAGTGTAGTCCAGCGGGTGAGTAAATTGAAGTCGCAGTGGGCGCGGCAGACAGAGTAACCTGGCTAAGGAGCATGATGCCAATGGGTGCAGACCGCCTGCAACCGGTCTCTTTGGAAATCTACAGGAAAAGCCTATGTTCAATTTTCATCTCATGTACTAAACCTACCCAAATCATAGTGTCTTAAGTAGAACGCCATCAGTACCGTTAGCGCAATGACCAAAAAAGGGCCAGAAAAAAGTTGCCAGATTCTTGGGCTACTTGGATTGGTTTGAATAACACAAATTTAAAGTTGCTGTCATCTCTCTAAGAAAAAGACAAAACCTTAAAAACTGTATAAATAGCTGCTTTGTTGCAGCACAAACAACCACACGTCAGCAAGACATATGACGTTGTAAATAGACTACCAACTGACGCTGAACTAGTATAAATGAGGACCTTAAATGTTTTAAACAACCCCAACACGCCCGTTCTGACAAGATTGATTCGTTGCGCCCCAAACCCTAAGAACATTATTAAGTAGGAGCAACTGTATCTGAAAGATAAGTCGTCTGCAATTTAAAATTCCCACCTCGAACGAAATAAATTATTTGAACCCTGGGCAATCTAAGAAAGAATTTTCGTTTAAGAGGCCCACACGTAGAGAAATAAATTATTAGATAAGTCTTTTTTGCGCTACCCGAAATCAGCAGGGAATTATATATGAACACATATTTATTTTTTTTTGCAGTGGTTTGATTACTAGATCGAAAACAGCCATCTGTTTTAAATTTTTCTGATAATCATCCTTGTAAAAATAGTTTTATACATGTCTACAATGTTATATTTTGTATTTATTTGCGTCGGTGAAAAGCAAGCGCGTAGACAAGACCACCTATCGAAAACGATCATCAAAGCAACTGAATTAAAGTGCAGCGTATTTATTTCGAGATAGAGGTTGTCTAATTCGAAATGACGCGCTACTCCACCGCATTCACCTATCCTGCCTATTTCCTCTCACTACGACCTATCTCCTCATGGTTGTTATGTTGGTGTCTAGTATGATGTGACGTCCTTGCCAAAATAAATCGATGTAATTGTTATTCTCTTTATTTAGCATAAAACTTAGGTATAAAATTTGTACAGTATTCTTACAAAAACAAAGATTTACAACAATAAAACAACTTATGAATTATAATTATAAAAAGAAAATACATAATCACAATTATAAAACCTAAGCTTAGATTAAAGTTATAAAACAATGATTTATAAAAATACTATAAAAACCTTAACCTAGGGTGCCGCCGGCAGCAGGGCAGGCAAGGCTACAGAGAGAGGAACCTCCTGACAACGCGAGCCGTGTCCAGGAGCACCGCCTTCTGCATCTGACCCTTGACCCAACCGCTGAGCAAGAGCCTCTCGAGGTGTTAGTCGAGGCTCTTCGCTATGAAGCCGTTTGCCGATACGACTATCGGGACAATGATCGTCGAATCAACATTCCACATGGCGGTCACCTCTTGAACCAAGTCAGGGTACTTGTTGAGTTTGTCCTTCTTAGCTTTTACGAGGTTATCGTCATGTGAAATGGTGATGTCGACGAGCACTGCCTGGTGTTGGGATCAACTACCAGCACGATATCAGGCTTATTGGCTACAATAGTCCTGTCCGTGATGATAGAGCGATCCCAATAGAGCAATGCACGACTATTTTCGAGAACTGGTACCGGTGCGTACTTATAGTACGGTACCTCCGACTCGACAAGGCCATATCGAAGAGCAAGTTGCTGGTGGATGATCCTGGCTACTAGGTTGTGCCTGTGCAAGTACTCTCCGTTAGTAAGGTTAGAACAACCGGAAATAACGTGGCGAATAGACTCGCCAGGACGGCGGCATGCCCGAAAAATGTCAACCGTACCGTCCTTCATGATGTATTTCCGGTAGTTATTCACCTTGATAACTTCATCAGCAATTGCACAGACACAACCGTCGGTTTCCCCAAAGAGGTCCCCGAAGCGTAGCCAGTTCACCGATGCGGAGAGGTCCACATCGGGCCTTGTTAAGGCCGGATAGAACCTCCCATGTAGCTCCTTGCTCTTCCATATTTCCTTGCGGTCGTCAGTAGTGAGCACCGGTAGTTGACGCCAGTTCTCGTTTGCCAAGGAGAGCGGCGTGAGCCCCTTGTCAACTGCCACAACGTCGCGATGAATCCCACACTCGTTGTTGAGGAAAAACCTCCTGAGATTGCACACCTCACGGTTGTGAAGGTCCTTGGCATTTAAGAAACCACGACCCCCCACCTTCCGTGGGATGTACAATCTCATACCAGACGACGCGTGGGTGTAGCATGCGATGCGTTGTGAGCAGTTTTTGGACTCTTGTATCCAGAGCACCCAGCTCAGTTTGAGTCCATCTTAGTATGCCAAAGGAGTATATATCAATAAGGGCATCACCCAACCGTTGAAGGCGCGCACCTTATTGCCACCTGACAAAGAACTTTCAAGTACCTTTGTAAGGCGACTAAAGAAGCGCTCCTTCACCGATTGCTTGACGTCTCCTACTGATATACCCAATGACTCTGACATACCAAGATATTTGTAGGTTTCGGCTTCAGAGAGGGATCTGAGTGTCATCGTCTCAGAGAGCTGTAAATTTGGTGAATCTACAACCCTCCCTTATTGTACATGCATGACCGCACACTTGTCTACACCGAACTCCATCTTGCTGGCATTGCTAAAAATCTCAGTGATTTTTAACAGTTCCATCAATACCTGGGGGCTTGGTGCAAACAGCATCAGGTCATCCATGTACAACAAATGAGTGATGAACTCACCCCACTGCGAAGCCGATAGCCTAGCTTTAAATCCTTTAGTAAGGTATGCGATATTCCAAAATCGCATCCTCCAAAGCCCTCCTCAATTGCTCTTTGGCCTGAGTACTTACGCATACGTTCGCACTGGCTTCTCCATCGACATCTGGATCCATCCGGGGCGCTACCGGTACCGAGTCGCTTACCGGGCTCGGATGCAGCAGCGTGTTGGACGGGTCCCGCTTATTATTATTATGTGTGTAAGGTATAAAGGGTGTAAAAAGGCCCTTAACGAAGCCGACACCTAAGTATTCTGTACATCATCAGGACCATTTTTTCATTCTAGACCATACCTGGGAACTCAATAGTTACCAAGTTATTAAAGGACGAAGCCAAAAAATAAATCTCAAGATTTTGATGAAAAAAAACTCTAATCATTAATACCTACTTAATTTTTGTCCTAGGAAATATTATCAAAATTTTAAGTATTTCCTAAAAAAAAATTGCTTCAGAACGTTCAAATATTAATGTACATCGTGTGTACCCCTTGATTAAACGTAACAGCCACGCACAAAAGCGCAGGAGCGGTCTGTTGCACGTGTTGCATTGCGTAGTCCGTCTTTAGGTTTAAAATTGACACCTAAAAAAATTTCGTTTCCCATCAATATTTTTTTCTGTGACTTAGTCTGAGTGCGTAGACGCCGGCTTCGTTAAGAATCTTTTTACACTCTGTATGTATGTTTATTCTATTTATTTACGTCTTTTTAATATATTGATTATTGTTTATTTATTTATTGTATGTTTTTTAGATAATATTGATTGAAGTATTCATAGGTATTTTATGTTTTGCTCCTATAGTTGTTTTCACTCCACACTCTTAATGCTTTAAGAAGTTCCTCTATCCAAAGGTTGCCTGGAAGAAATCGCTTTCTAGCGATAAGGCCGCTTAAATGGTACAAATTGTTTAAATTGTTGAATATTACTGTTATAATTTTTTGGTACAATAAAGTACATCTATCCTATCTATCTATATATTCACGCACAAAATACACGTTTTAACTATGAACGCTACAGCGTTCATATTATATGTACCTAGGTATACCTAGGTACATTAAACATGCCACTGTAATTGGTCGTTCAGTAGCTAGTTGGACTTGAACCTAGGAGCATGACTTCCTCGGCACATTTAAATCTTAAAAAAGAAGTGTGGCGCGTCATTTCAAATAAGACAAGATTCACCTAACTATCACAGACTCCTATTAGGCCAAGGGAAATGTTGTCTAGTCAGCTATACTCCATCCATTATAGCATTAGACAGAAGTAAAAAAGGTTTTTTTTTCGGCAAACTTTGTGGTAAAAGTACAATAAACATGATTACTTTTAAGATTTATGCCGAATTTATTAAAATCTACTTGCATAGGAGCTGTCACACCTATTTGTTCTCATTTACAGGAAAGTAACTTCAAAATTTATGAGGCTTTTGCGTAGATAAATTATTTTGTCTTGCATCAAACTATATTGTCGCTGTTAAAACCTAAAACAAGAAGGGGATTTTATCCAAACGCGTTTTTACTGTCACTATAACTTCACTAATTCTAAAATGTTACATAATCCCTTCGTACGTTGTCGCGGAAGGGGTTTTCAATTTCGCCAGGTTATACTCAGGTATGTCATCGTCATGGCAACAACAAATGCAAATTTTCATTCATTTAAGCACCCCTGCTTCCTATTTCTAATGTTCTAATTAATGAAGTATAGACGAGCAATGGAATTCACTAGTCAAGCTGACCACAAAATAGAGTGACGACGACGAGACAGTATACCAGTTTATATCCCCATCGTGTTTCCACGCATGAAAGTTAAAATTATCTTCAGGACTCTAAAAACAAAACAGATGGTTTCGTAGCCTTTGAAGATATTTTACGGCCTTTTGCAAAGAATGTCAAACTTTTTTTATAAGTAGACGTTAATTAATATATACTGTAAATTGTTAAAAATTTCTTCTGCTTCACAAAAGTTTTGTTTGTTTCACAACTTTTATTGTTTATTTTAACAGGCGCAAAACGTTTCTCTTGTGTTTCTGCTGTGTTCTGTTAATAAGGTGGTCAAAACTAAACCAACTTACATCAATAGTACAAAGACGATTTGACTGTGCAAGATTTGACCTAGGTACGTAAAAACATAGCTACAAGTTGAATAAGAAGAAGAAGGCCACGATGAGAGCTTACATTAGAGCAGACGCCCAGCGAATTGCACGTGTTGGCCAAGAACTCATCACGCACCCTACGGGTAGCCGCTCCTACTGGCGACTGGCTAAACACGTGCAATCTAACTTCTGCGTGCCTTCGCTGCCTCCACTGAGATTCCCTGATGGATCGTTGGCTCATCAGCCGCAAGAGAAAGCCGATTTACTGGCTAACCTCTTTGCCGCAAACTCTCGCATCGATGACTGCAATGCTGCGCCGCCTGAAATTCCACATTGCGGCTCCACAATGCCTGATATTCGTATCAGGCAGTGTGATGTTCATGCCGAACTGCAGTCACACGATGTCAGGAAAGCCAGTGGCCCTGATGGAATTCCAGCTGTGGTGCTGAAGAAATGTGCAGCGGAGTTGTCTCCAGTGTTCACTAGCCTGTATCGCCTCTCCTACAATTCGGGTCTTGTGCCGCTGTCTTGGAAGGAGGCGAACGTTCAACCAGTTCCCAAAAAAGGGGACCAGTGACCCTGCCAATTACCGTCCAATAGCCGTAACCTCAGTTTTAGCTAAATTATTTTAGCGGATCATAAACACGCAGCTCATCCGCTACCTAGAGGATCACTCTCTCATTCACAACCGCCAGTACGGCTTCCGACCAAAACGGTCTACGGGTGATCTTCTAGCGTACGTAACACACATCTGGTGAGAGGCTATGGACAAGCATGGATAATCTTTGGCCGTCAGCCTTGACATTCGCAAAGCTTTCGACCGTATGTGGCATCGTTCACTTCTTTCCAAGCTTCCGGCATATGGTCTGCCACCTCGCCTATGCGACTGGGTTGCCGGATTTCTGGAGGGACGTAGAATTCGTGTCTTTTGCGATGGACGAAAATCACGCTTTCTCCAGATTAATGCCGGAGTGCCGCAGGGCTCCGTCTTGTCGCCGACGTTGTATCTTCTGCATATCAATGACATGTTATCTCTTGGTAATATTCATTGCTATGCAGATGATAGCACGGTCCACGCGCGTTATTTCGAGCACCCTGGGGCAAAGCAGACTGACATCGAGGAGAAGAGGCGAAGTCTTGTTGTTGAGCTTGACGGAGTGTTGGACCGCATTTCAGAATGGGGTGCATGCAATCTTGTCGAGTTCAATGCCAAGAAAACACAGGTGTGTGCATTCACAGCAAAGGCGTCGCCGTTCCATTCCCATCTCACTCTGCAGAGCACCCCGCTACAGATTAAAGATAGCCTAATCATCCTTGGCATGGATGTTCGTAGCATCCTAAACCAGCGGGACCACATTGAGAGCGTCATTAGAACTACATCCCGTAAACTCGGAATCCTGAACAGAATTAGACGATTCTTCACGCCTGGGCAGCTCTGTCTTTTATATTATATTATTACAAGTTCGCTCGTGTGTGGAATACTGCTCTCATCTCTGGGACGGTTCCGCCAAGTACCTACTCGAAGCTCTTGACAGGTTGCAGCGGCGTGTTATCCGTATTATTGGAAACCCAGAGGCAACTTTGACCCTTGAGCCTCTCCAATTGCGTAGAGACATTGCCAGGCTAAGTGTTCTCTATCGCTTCTACAATGGGGAATGCTCTGACGAGTTACACCAGCTTATTTCACCCTCACCTTTCCACTCCCGTACCACGCGTGTTGGACTACGGCGTCATCCACACACAATTCAACATTTGTTGGCCCGAACTAAAAGGTTCGGTGACTCGTTTCTTTGTCGTACCATCCAGAGGTGGAACGCTCTTCCAGCACATGT
This sequence comes from Udea olivalis, assembly GCA_947369235.1. Taxonomy (NCBI): domain Eukaryota; kingdom Metazoa; phylum Arthropoda; class Insecta; order Lepidoptera; family Crambidae; genus Udea; species Udea olivalis. Next base: position 19,320,308 of record OX376342.1, read on the forward strand.
GTTTCCTTCCTCTTATAGTCCCGGGTTTTTCGAGCGGGGCGTGAAAAGCTTTTAAGGTTAGGATGGCCAGCCCAGTGATTTGTTTGAATGACTGGGCTTGTCAATCTCATATCTAGACCTCACGACCGCTTTCCATCAGTGGAGTGAGGTCATCTTGACGGGCAATATAAAAAAAAGCTCTAAATAAAAACAAGCCTAATCTTTACCGAAATTACAATATTTCTTTCGGATGTTTAAAAGGTTATTGAAATTATTTGTTTAACATTGATGAAATAACGTTGGCTTGCAACGCAAAAATTCGCAAAGTCCGTTCCATACCTAGATCCAAAGAGTTTATTTCTATTGTTTCTTCCTAAATATGAAAAATTATAATTTAAAAAATAACACAGAATGATAAAAACGAAACATTTCAAAAAGATAAACGATTGGTCATAATATTTTTCAAACACATCTTTAGCAACACAGCTTAACAAATCCCTAGTGCAAAAGCAGCCTAAGGGTGCGTTGCGTTGAAATAAAAATAGAAAAACATTTATTAACTTTATGGACATCGTTAAATTTATAAAGTAAACACAAAAGAAGTAGGCATTAACAACAAAACATATAGGTAACACGAAAAAAAGGTCATACCATCAGACAGCGGTGTCCCGATGCCCAAAAAGACAAATGGACCTCACTCAGCATATAGCCTGGTCTTTATGGGCCCAGGCGCTGACTTTCAGTAGGCCCAGACTGAGATGACGCACGGACATTTGTGCCGGACATACGTGTGTGCATATACATATAAGTATCATAAATACTATAGTATAGATAAAAATAAATGGTGAGTGATTCAATATATTGCGTAGTGTAATAATTGTAATACAATACATAGACAATAGATACGGTACCGAATATGTAGTGTGATTGTGTGTGTGTGTTGGTACAGCACAATACAGGTGGTGCTGCAACTGAAAATTAATAACAATAATCTGCCGCAGGTGGGTAGTTTGACTGTTCAGAGCGGCGCTTGGGCCCGCTGGTGTAATAACTCAATATCGACTAACTCACTCAAAATTAGTTCCTAAATGATTGCAACGTTGCGTGCTACCAGAGATGTACATGGATGCGTTGCGAGGAATGTGTGTGTTAAGAACCAATAGAATTGTTTCATTCACCTAGCTTCGCGATTCTATTGGTTCTTAACAAACTCATTCCTGGCAACGCATTTTCGCACATCTCTGGTGGAAACGCACCTTAATGGTAGCCTTCTGCCACAGCTTCAATGGAATATCAGCCTAAATGAAAACTTTCTAACTCTCCTAATGAGCTCCCAATATCTGATTTCATTCCGACAGATTGATCGATAGCAATTCACAACTTGCTAAATGATATCGTAAGCCGACACTCGTGACAAATTTTGGCTGTAACTTTACTTAAAAGACCTTGATGATGGACTGAATATAATTAACATTAACGAACAAATTGAATACCTACTACAACGTCGAAATCTAATCATCGCTTTGTGTAGGGATTTACTTACAGGCTTGTTCATTTAGTAGCTATATGACTTCAGTCTAATCGTTGCATCAGAACTACTACACCACTAACAGCTTTTTCATGCTAGATATAGTTACACATTCGTGTTTGACTAAGAACTTGACTTACCGTTGGGGGAATAAGTACAGACCGTGCATAAGTGCCCAATACTACGGCCAGACTTAAAGGTGAATATTCGTGTTCGCGTTTTCACGATAAAACTTCGTGTTCGATCTATGACGAAGTGCCTGGCCATATCAAAAAAAACTTCGCTACGTCGCGATAAGCTGGAACGCCGCAATCATAGGTGAAGCTTTGTGTTCGCTCTGCCAGGATGAAACTTCTTGTTCGATCTATGACAAAGTACTAAGCCACATCAAAAAAACTTCGCTACGTCGCGATAATCTAGAACGCCCCGATTATTTATTTCGATCGTTTTGTCTTGTGGTTTGGCGAATTGGTGTTGCATAAACCTGGGTAAAATTCATAATTTTGCATGGAGTCTAATATTACCTACATGTCTAATCCATGCTCAACACTTTGAAGCCCAACACTTTAAATTCTAAATCGTATCTAATCTATATCTATTGAAAATTTACTATATTTAAGTAATACATAATTATGGGGTGGAGTAAATGATAAGCAGCGGATTGGAGAATAACTGTTTATTTCTTACTTCGTCTTTCTAGAAAACTCCAACGTCAAAAAACCCCTCAAATGCGAACCCCGCAAGCTTATATACTAAAGACTACCCACTCACTCCGCTCCGTTCATACGTTCATCATTCAGTCTTACATTCCATTGCACACAAACCATTCCCACACTCGGCCATCCTGTAGTCTGACTGTCCTCAGTCAGCCATCGACTCTTCATACAACTCATACAATATCTTACACATCATCCATACCAAAGTCAACATTCCACTAACATCTTTACACTTAAAAACTTAACAATCAGCAAAACAATACTACATTTTAGTTTAATACAGCTTAACAAAAATACAATTTCTACCTTCAAAAACAATGCTTCTGTTATCCTCATCATAATACAATATTTTTTCAATTTAAATAAAGAAAATTAAACCTTAGTTTTGTTTCATTTAAACCCATCTCAACAAAACTGTTTATGTCTTAGACATCATTAGACCTATGGATAGACATAAAGTATGTAAACAACATATCTGAGCATCTCAAAGTATCTAATACAATTATACATAAATAATTCCTAAGTTATTATGGCTGTCATTCAACTATCACACATCATCTCAACATTCTGGCTAAATCCAATAATCTGAAATAAAAGAAAGTTAATAAAATTTAAAATTTACCAGATTAATCTTCACTTTCACCAACACCTGGCCACTTCTTCATATAGTCAGCAGCTGTAGAAGTTTTCAAAGGTCCTTCAGATCCACTGTTCACTTTTTCTACATCATATCTGTCTTTACCACTCACACGCGTAACTCTATATGGTCCAAGGAAATTCGGTTTCAATTTCAGACATTTCCCAAACTGTGTTCTTTTAATGCAAATTAAATCTCCTCTTTTGTACTTGTTACTTTCTTTTCTTTTCTTGTTATAATTTTTTCTGTTTTCTTCTTGTACTTTTAGTAGTTGAATTTTCGCCTTTTCTCTCAATTCTTCTCTGTTTACCATAAAATTTTCCATTTTCTCTCGCTGCAATAAACTTATAATTTCTATATCTTCTTTTTGCTTCATTTTCACGCCTGTTAACAACTCAAATGGGCTTATGCCTATACTTCTTTGGTGAGTGCTGTTTATGGCACGCTGGGCTTTACTTACGTGCTTGTACCACTGTGTTTCATCTTCAATACACAGTTTCGTTAATACTGAAATTAAAGTCCGGTGTATGCGTTCAACTTGGCCGTTGCTTCTTGGCACACCTGTAGTAATCAGAACATGTAGAATATTTTCTTCCGCGCAGTATTCTTTGAAGTCATTGCTTGTAAATGCTGTACCACGATCTGTAATAATTCTTGATGGATTACCATAATTCTGCTGGTGAATAATTAATTTATCGAGGGTTTCCTTCGTAGTGGTTCCTTTTGTAGGGAACAACCACACAAACTTCGTAAAAGCGTCCACCATTGTAAGGATATAATTATACTTCTTCTTAGTTTCTGAAAGTGGTCCAATATGATCAAGATGTAAAGTTTCTAATGGTAAGTTTCCTTTTTCAATAACATTCAAAAATCCTTCTTGCTTGCCTTGTTTTTTCATAGCCAAAAGACATGGTATACAAGTAGTGATAAGCTCTTCTAACTTTTTTGTCAAGTCTTTGATATAGTAATCCTTATTCACAATTTCTAACATTTTCTTTTTACCAAAGTGTCCATTTGAATGTACTTGTTTTAATATTTCCATTTCCATTCCTTTTGGTATAACCAACAGTCCTTTCTCTCCTTTGTGTAATAACCCATTTTGTTCATAGTAGTCTGAGTATTCTTTCTCTTTTAAAACTTCCAGAATGGCTTTTATACCTTCGTCTTGTTGCTGCGCTTGTCTTATTTTCTCATTAGTTCCTCTTGTTATAACACCTATAAATGTACTTCTGCTAAGAGCATCAACATGACGCATCTGAGTGCCACTTCTGTGTTCAATAGTGTAGTTAAATTCTTGCAATAACATCACCCATCTTGCAACTTTTGGTGTTAAATCTTTTTTCTTTAATGTCAACTGGAAAGCCTGGCAGTCAGTTACTATCTTAAAAGGAATGCCTAATAAATATCTTCTGAACTTCTTTATGCCTTCAATGACAGCTAGAGCTTCTAATTCATAGCTGGAATATTTCTTTTCTGCATCTGTGGTCTTCTTGCTGCTATAATATACTGGATGTAAGCTTTTATCATTGGGATCTCGTTGTAGCAAAATAGCTGCATATGCTTGTTGTGAAGCATCCGTGTGTAGTTCAGTTTGCAGGTTAGGATCAAATATTCTCAACACTGGGTGCTCTGACAGCATCTTCTTTAACATCTGAAAGCTACTTCTTTCTTCATCATTTAATTCAAAACTTTTATCTTTTTTTCTTAATAAGTCTGTAAGTGGTCTTGCGATAGCAGCATAGTCTTTCATATATTTTCTGAAGTAGGAGGTCAGTCCAATAAAACTCTGAAGTTGTTTTATGTTTGAAGGCTCATGAAATTTGAGAACAGCATCAACTTTATCGGAAGAAGGTCTTATAGTTCCATTTTCAATCACATGGCCAAGGTATTCCACTCTAGTTATCAGCAACTCAGTCTTTTCCCAGTTAATCTGTAATCCGTGATCAGCTGCTACCTCCAACACTGCTTTCAGTCTCTCAAAACCTTCTTGGTACGTCTCGGCTATTAATATCATATCGTCGATGAAAATTTGTAACCAACCTCTGGAAATCAGCTCTCTGAAAATGATATTAATAAATCTGGTGAAATAACTCGGGCAAATTGAAAGTCCAAAGGGTGCTCGAGTAAATTCGTACTGATTATTATGTGTTACAAATGAAGTGTACTTTGTGCAGTCCTCTTTTATTTTCAGGTGAAAAAATGCATCTTTTAAATCAATTTTACTGAAAATCTTAGCATTGACTAGTTTGTCTATCTGATCATCTATAATTGGCAAAGGAAATTCATCTTTAACAATTTTTTCATTTAAACGTCTGTAGTCTACACAAATTCTCCATTCACCATTCTTCTTTTTAACAAGAACCAAAGGACTTGCATACTCTGAAAAACTAGGCTTAATAATACCACTCTGAAGCCACTCACCAATTTGTTTGTCAACTTCTTCCTGCTCTTTCAAAGCTAAACGTCGCGGCCTCTGAGAAACTGGTGTGTCGTCCTTCAAGATTATTTCCATTTTAATTGGAGCTTCTTTCCTTTGAACCGGATTGTAGTTACTAACCAGGCACTTGACCTCTTGTTCCAAGTTAGGGTCAATACCTCCACCTATAAAAAGTTTATCAACACACATGTTAGTCAACCATTCTTCTTCTTTCGCTTTTATCCACACAGACTTCCCATCCAAAACAGCCACTACGTTTTTAAGAAAATCGTAACCTAATACTAGCATATATGGGGAACTGTCATTCGGCACTATATAGAAACGCACGTCGTAATACTTCTGTCCATCAATTTCGATTGTTGTTGTCCACAGCGCTAAACACTTCACTTTCGTGCATTGACCGAAACCACTTAGTTTTTCGCACACGTTAACGTCGCACTTTGGAGAGCCTAACTGCTTGTAGAAGTCGTCCGTGATGAAGTTTACATCGCTGCCGGAGTCTATCAGCGCAGAATAAACATTTTCGCCTATTTTCACTTCTTTCGAAGGCTTTTCCTTCATAATTGTTTGTTGTTGTTGATCCTGGTTGACATTGTGTACGTCCATGTGACAGTGACAGCTATTACAGCATCCGCTACAATCTTCTTCTGCTTTTCCGCCATCTTGTGAGCGAATGTACATCACGTTGCGTTTTGGTGTCTGTGGTCGCTCTCTACGAAAATCGTTTCCGGCCGTCTTGGGCGATGTCGTCACATTCGATGATATCGGCGCCACCATATTCGTGCACTTTGAACCAATATGGCCGAACTCGTTACATCGGAAACATTTCAGCCCTTTTCCACGATGCGGACATGCGGATGATAGATGTTCTAGGTCACCGCAGTTAAAACAGCGTCGCTGGAAAGACTTATTTCGCTGAAATTCTAGTTTAGGCTTTCTGAAACCTTCTTCTTTTTTCATATTTTTCTTCAAATTTTCGTACATCTTTATTTTTTCTTTCAACTCCGGATAGGTTGATGCGCCGTATAATAGTATTTTATTGCTCTCGTTATCTATAATTCCGTCTATGATGTATTGTATGGCGACATAGTCGGCGAGCTTCCCTCTTTTACCCAGCTCCTTCATTTCCAGCATGTATTCGTAGCAACTTTCTTCTCGTCTTTTCTTTCTAGCGCTCATTTGTTCGTGAATGTCTTTTGTATTCGTCGTGTCTGAAAATTCTTTTGTTATAGCCTGCTTTAGTTCTTCGAAGGTCCTGAAGGCTTTCTCCGTCCTGAGCCACGTAGCCGCTGTTCCTGAGAGCGATCTACGGGCGATGAGCAATTTTTGTTGGGCGGATAACTGAAATATTTCGGCGTTATCCTCTACGTCCTGTGCCCATTTCGACGCGGAGTAGTTTTTTTCGTTACCTGTGAACTTAGGTATGGCGTCGTCAAGCAGCAGAAGGTTAAAATTCGGCGGAGAATTCGTCATTTCGTCTTTGTTTTCAGCACAATCGTCGTAAGAATCGTCGTGATTTTCGTCGTTTTCACTCGCAAAACCCCCACTTACTCGTCTTCCTTGCACAGCCCACGTCTTAGCCGTTGCTTTCGCACCACACGTCGTTTTCGAAATCGTCTTTGCCGTCTTCATTTGAGATTCTCGTTACCGCCAATCATCCATCCATCCCGGACGAGCCCCCAGATTATGGGGTGGAGTAAATGATAAGCAGCGGATTGGAGAATAACTGTTTATTTCTTACTTCGTCTTTCTAGAAAACTCCAACGTCAAAAAACCCCTCAAATGCGAACCCCGCAAGCTTATATACTAAAGACTACCCACTCACTCCGCTCCGTTCATACGTTCATCATTCAGTCTTACATTCCATTGCACACAAACCATTCCCACATAATTACCTTAATTATTTATGTAAACCTTTAGGGATTCTTAAAAAACTCTTTCAGGCTATAATAGCATTTAGGTACCTACCAGAAAATCTTACAGCTTTTTATTAAATTCTACATCTTTGTCTATTTCTTTCATTTGATTAGGTAACCTGTTGTACATTTTTATTGACATATGAAGTCGTCCTGAGCTGATTCTGCAAGCGTTCTCCGACATTCGTTTCTCCATTGGACTGATCACCATTAAGACGTTTCGTTTTTGAGAGATTCATCGTCAGAATGTTTCACCTATGGACGTTTCGTCGACAGAATGGTTTGCATTTGTGTGTTCGACGACAGGCGTTTCCCACTGTGGACTATTCACCGAAAAAGCTTTTCACCCGTGGACGCTAGTATTCGTCCATATGACGTCCTGATTTCTATATTCATTTGAAAAGTCTGTTTGTTGTTTTTCAATGAATTAAACTTGGATTATGATTTTGAGTGACATGTTTTCTTTCTTTAAATCGATATGTATAATGTTTGGATTGACATGAACATTCAATTTACTAAGTCCTATGTTTACAATGTTTCGACGACGGGGCTTTTTAATTATTACATGTTCACCGAGAGGCCGTTTCATTTACCATTTTTTCGAAAATAAAGCTTTTTTACTATTTAACTAGCTTGCTACAAGGACATGAAGAAGTAATATTTTCAACTAAACATATTTTTAACCGACTTCAAAAAAAGGAGGAGGTTCTCAATTCGACTGTAAGTTTTTTTTGTTTTTTTTTGCATGTTTGTTACCTCTTAACTTTCGACTGGGTGTAGCGATTTTGATCATTTTTTTATTTGAAAGCTGGTGCTTCCCGTGTGGTCCCATTTTAATTTGGTCTAGTTCTGACAGTGGCATCCATGAGAAAACCATATAAGTCTTAAATCTAGATAGACGAAATGCGCGACAAATGGACGAATAACTCAATAATGCGCCAACCAATTTTGTTATTTCTGTTTTTATTTAAAAGCTGATGCTGCCCGTGTGGTCCCATTTTAATTTGGTCCAGTTCTGACAATGGCATCTATGGGAAATCCATATAAGTCTTAAATCTATATAAACCATATGCGCGACAAATGGACGAATAACTCAATTTCACGCCAACCGATATCGATGCTTCTTTTTTTATTGGAAATGGTAGTTTGATGAGAGTTTGGTTAGGTTCTGATTATGGGATCCAGGACAAAGTAACGGAATTCTTCAATTCTTATGAACAATTGGACGATACTTTTTGGATGTATAAAATAAATAAGAACTATTCACTGAAAATCAAGAAATAAACAGAAATTGTTATTGTTGGAGTCGGTGTCAGCCAATATTGGTTTGTAACTACCTACATACATACGTAAACGTGAGATGTAAAAACTAGGTATATTGCTGGGTACATTGTAGTTTTTTCTTGGCTCACACCGACTCCAACAATAACAATAATTGTACCTACATTATATTACTATCGTATAAGTTTTAGAAAAATACTCAATTATTTCTTTACTTTTTAGTGCTTTGTTTTGGAATAGTTTTTTTTGAATTTGTTTTTTTTTGTTATTTGTCTCGGCTTAAATGGCATAGGTTTTGTTTTGATACATTTAGTTCCAAATTATGGTCCTCCATCCAATCTAGCAATCTGTTAAGGGTGGTGTTGATGAAATCTGTTGATCCGTCATCAGCGTATATGATGCATCTCTCATTTATACATTCTGCCGCGTCATTTATGTCTATTCAAAATAAAATACACTCTAAAACACTTCCTTGAGGAATGGAGCGCTCTGTACTTAATTTTTGGGACGTTATTTCATATTAAAAGTTATCATTAAGATCATAATGTTCAATTTGCACCATCTGCTAGCGATTTCTTCAATATGATGCTAGCCAACTATATGCTATTTCCCTTACACCTATTATGTATAGTTTGGTTTGTAATATCTTAAGAGAATCGCGGTCATATGCTTTGCTCATATCTAACATTATGCCTATAGCGTATTGGCGGTTATCGACCATTTCCAAAATCTCGGTAACAAATTTATGAAGAGCAGTTATAAAGACCTTACATTTTTCACAAAAGGATTTCTAACGCAATGCTATTGTAATTTCGAAAATCTTTGAGAAAATCGACAAGAGGGCAATTGGTCTAAACCGATGGGGTGGGGTTCATTTGCGTTTCTTTTTTTGGGAATTGGTTTAACGACTGTTGTTTTGAGTAGTTCTGGGAATGTTGCTTCGTCAAAAGACTGGTTTATTAAATACATTACAGGTTGGATAAGCTCTGCTCTTTAAAATATCACCAAAACTGGTGGAAATTAATCAATACCGTTACTAGACTTAGGTATTTTAAATTCTTTTTATTATGTTGTTTATCTCTGAAACTGTAAAAGAACACAGGTACACAGTATTTTCTGCCGTTGGTACAACATGTTGCCCTACAGGTCTTTTGGTGTTTGAGGTGAGGCTAGCTCCAACGGATACAAAGTAGTTGTTTAACGTATTTGCAATCAAATGGGGTATTTTTCAAATTCATATTATTAGATTTTAGATGTACTTATATTTTGATTTTTTATTTATTAATTTAAGTCGTGCGTTCTTTTATAATTTGCTACATGGTTTTTGATATATTTTTTGTAGTTTTCATTCTATTTAAATATTGATATTTTTCAGATGTTTCATCTAAGTACTGTTTTTAACATTTTGACATATTTTTTATAGTAGTCATTAAATACACTGCTATTTGCTCGTGATTTAAGTATTTATACCTGGGGCTAGAGCAACATGATACTTTCATTTCGACATGTCAAATTTAAAAATTTATGAAACTGACATCAAATGTCATCTCGATTAGATGAGTGCTGAGGTTATTCCCGTAAATTTTTTACATTTGAATTATCGACACGAAAGTAACGATCTTAGCTAAGGCCCCTGGGAGCGCCTCCCTAGCGTCAAAAACGACCAAATAGCTAATATATAACCGCAATACATCGGTTGTGAAATAACTTAATATATAGCCTTTTTATAATTCAAGAATTTACTTACACAGTTACAAACAAAGCATAAAAAAACATTTCGAAAATATGTCGGACGATTATTTGGCGTATGTAATAGTTACTAGCTGAGACATCTATGTTTGAAACATTGAACTAGACGCAAATTCTTCAGGGATCGCTAACAGTGCTAGTTGAAGGCTTGCGCTAGTGCAGTACCGCAAAATGCTGACAGATGCCGCTTGCTTACTGAAATAGTACTTTCAGCCAAACAAAGCAGATGGTGCTGCATCGAATTCACTGTAGAATATTGTTAGTTTTCACCTGTAATATTAGTTCAGATTCGAGCATTACACCATTGAAGGTAAATTGTTATTGTTAAAAGCAATTATGGAAGAACAAAAAAACTAAATTGGGGAAGTAAAACAAATATATTTGTACTTATTTTGTAGTTTTACTATTTTGAGAACACGTCCATCAGTAATTGTTTGTACTCTTCTGATTTAACGGAATATATTACTCTTGCGTTCGCCTCTGTTTTGTCCACGAAAGTGTGTGTGGTGATACCTCGTTCTGCACCTGAAAAATAGAGTTTTAATTTGATCGCCCGTCCGTAGTGTTGTGTGTAGAAGAAGTTCTTCATTGGTTGAGAAGTGAATGGTCGCCGGCTTAAATACTGCATCAGTGTCTTTTTATCATCATCATAGTATATGGACGTCCATTAATGGGCATAGGCCATAGATTTCCAGAGCTACCAGTAATAACTACTGCTGCTTAGCCGCATATAGTTTTAGAGATTGCTATTGGACTTAAAAAGGTTCTCAACCCCTTTTTATATGTTACATGCTAAATATCGCCCAATAGGAATAAACTTTGACTGATGGTAAATCTGGGAGGGGGCTCGTGCCAGCATTTGCAACATGGACCCTCACCATGAGTTTAACGTCCTGTACACTACGATATTTTACTACAGCAACTCGTATGCCATTTAAGTTCCAATTAAATAGTATTCGCTAAAGGCGCTGTACTGAAAAACATACGAAAACTTTACTTCAGACGCGACTATTGTCGGCGTATTAGGCCATTGAAATTGTTACACCTTTTTCCGACTAAATTAGTAATAATAATTATGAGCTTCTTCATGATCACAATCTATCCAAAGGGAAGAGATGATATCTAAGAAAGGAATGAAACGAAATGATATGTTACTTACCACACAATCCAATACTGTGCTTGACGTACTTATACTCGCTGACCAGTTCAGGTTTGATGACTGCCGCGACGGCAGCTGGGTCCAGCGCAAGCCACTCTTCGCTCTGGGGCAGGGACACCTGTTCGAACTTGTTCTGTGCCCTCATTATATCACTATCGATACCACCTAGAACTTCTTCACGCCATTGCTGTAATCCCGAAATGATAATTAGTGGGTTAATTTGTTAAGACAGACCAAGAAGATTTTTGCTAAGTTTATTGATAGAAATCATTATCATCAGTATTGCGTCTGTTACAGACGATTTGTGCTGCGTCTGTTTTAACTCCAGAGGCTCGCTACGCTCAGTTCAGGGATTGAACTTCACAAGTTAAGAGTGATTGTAATGAACAATCACTCTTAACTTGTGAAGTTCAATCCCTGAACTGAGCGTAGCGAGCAAATTCGTTATATGATTTTTCATTTCCAGCCAGTCAGCGGTTACCTGGCATCTTCTAGGCTGGATATTAGCGATTGTAATAATGCTCATTGACCTACTAAAACACCTTAGAATAATTACATATAGAAACCAAGTCCGCGCGCCCATTTTGAAGCACCTTAATATTGGAGCCACAAATAGCTCCAAACTGACTGCGTTGCAGTGTTCATTACAGCTCCGCAATGTTCAATGTCAAAGCGCACCGCACGTAAGCAAGTAATAGTCACGCATGTGTAGATTAGTGCTTCAGTTTCGACAGGGCGGTTGTATGAAGACTGTCCTTCTATACGTTATTATTCTAGGTAAAACACTGTTTTTATTGTGGCTCTGATTTTTATTTTGTCTCAAATTTTGGCTACCATTTTTGGACCTTCGAGGTACGCTGATCTGTTTAATAGACCTAGAATACTCAAAATAAAATACTCCTGTCTCAGTTGGCGAGAGTCAGTCTTCAAGTCTAACGGCCGAATCCAGAAACGTCAATCAAAGCTAAGCAGTCCTTACATGCATAGAATCGCCTTTTCATTTTAATTGGCATGTGAAAGGGCAGCATCAATTTGAGGTGTGCTCAACTTTTGAATAGCGTTTGTGGTAACGGGGGTAAAACTCATTCGAGTTAAATTGTCAAGTGAAATAAATAATAGTAATGATATTATAATATTTGCTCTTTGTTCAGCAGCAGGAGCATAGGTTAATTCTGATAAACTCGCTACTGTTTTTCTAATGGAAAGCTGATTACTCACTCTTGATACATTAACGTGGGTCAACACTTGGGAGAACGGGAAGAAGGTAACTCTGTCTGGTGTTGAGGCGTTCGCAACTATGTGATACGCCTCGACGTCCATTTGGGCGTTAAACTCTGGAGATTTATTGTTGTCATCTAGAAAAAACAAGGAAGACTGATTAAAGTACATTAAAAAATATATTGGGGAACTAAACTGAAACTTTAACTGCCCTAAATTAATGTTATACAATAACCTAAATTAACAAAGAGCCTGAGCTGCCGCGGCAAGCTCGCTCGGCTCGCGCGTTGTTTGTTCGCAGTTCTAACCTAACCTAACCATTGAACAATATAATAATAGATAATAATCTATAATAATCTTTATTTCCAAAATACACAATTTTAGTCATACAGTATTCAGCGACTTCTACACTAAGCAGGCTGCTTGGATCGTAGAAAAAATGTAACCAATTCGTTTTTATTTCTGTTAGAGTTGTAGTTAAAAATACTTTATTGCATAAGCCGAAATAAATTTAAAATAAATACTGAAAAAACTATGCTTTTAATATGATCAATAAAATTATGCGTTTTAAGGTATGTTTAATAAAAAATCATGACAAACAATAATAAGGATGTTGGTAATTATGGTTATTAAGATTATGCCTTTTAACAATTCTGCGTTATTATGTTTATGCGTTATGAAAAATTTGCTAAAATTCATTAGGGTTTTTGATTTCTATGCCAAAAGATGTATGTCAGTTGAAATTATGGCAACAAACGTTATGCGTTTCAAAGTGTCATCTTTTCTTCATACGAAAGGTACGTAATTTTTCTTATCTGAATGTATGTTATACATAAATTGAAAAAAAAAACAAATTATGCACATACCGTGAATGTGTCCTGCAGCGACATATAAATGAGCAATTCGGTTCAAAAATCCAGGATCCAACCTCAGAGCTAAAGCGACGTTTGTTAAAGTTCCAATAGTAGTCACAATTAATTCACCTGAAATGCAAGTAAAAAGTTGATTCAGATGAAGATTTTTTTTATGGATCCACTAAATTGTAAAAAAACACTACTGTAACTTATCACTTTTCCTTAAAAAAGGCTACGTTGCTGAAAATACGTATGATATCCACCTACTACATTCATTGTTTCGCATACTATAGCACTGGTGAAAACGGGTTCTACTAAGCTATGTTTTTAATATGACACATGGATGGAAGCGTGCTATCGATGCGTGCTGTGCATGCATTCCCTACTGTAGATCGCATATCTCGAGCTGCGCATCTCCCTCACATAGCTCGTAGCTACTGGCAGCGACGCATCTTCGCAGCACATCTTACTCGCTCCGTTACATAGCATAGCATCAGTGGAAACGGTCTTCCTAACAGCATAGGACGATTGGTGTGCTTAGTGCGCTGTAGCACGGTTTCTCGCCCCGATTTCCGTAGTGTCTCGAGTTCAGGAAATGATCTGTTCTAAATTGGCTCGGGTCTAAGTGTGCTGGGAGACGCCCCTGGCTTAATTCCTTGCCTGGAACCACGTAATACAGGGACAGACCGTGACAAGTGGTGTGTTGTCTAGCGCATATTTATATTATTTATTTATTTATAACTGCTTATGACATCTCTGGTGGATAAGCAGCCTAACAGTTATAATTCATTCAAAAATCGTGTCACAGCTGGCAAAGTCAGAAGAAGAAGGTACGTCACCTTCATATGTTTTCGACAACTGAATAAGTGCATTCACAGCATCCTCTGTCTGCGCAGGCACCAGGTCGGTGAAGTTGTGGCCTGCATCACCCAAGCCATCTTTGCCGAAGTAGGCCCCAGCGTCAGGGGTTATCACCAATGAGCTCTTCGATCCTCTGTATATCGGGACCTGAAAAATTAGATCGATCAGATCTTCACACATGGGCTAAAACACCAGAAACAAAGCAAAGTTTGTTGGAGTCGGTAAAATCCGAAGTCAATTTATTTACATATTTTAAAACCGAGTCGCTCTCCGCCGTTTTTTCGTTATGATCTTTCAAACTATGCTACGGAATTTAAATGTGATTTTCATCAAAAAACAGAATGATATCTGACAGAATGATATATGATAATTGACGACCGACTTGGTGTAATGGTTAAGAAGTTGGCTACTACACCAGAGGTCGCGGGTTCGATCCCCGCACAGTACAAACATTTGTGTGCATGAACATGTCTGTTTGTACTGGTCTGGGTGTCTCCTATGTATAATAAGTATGTATTTACAAAAGAAAATGTATTTAAGTATGTTTATCCGTTGTCTAATATCCCATAACACAAGCTTTAATTAGCTTACTTTGGGGCTAGATGGCGCTGTGTGGAATAATGTCCAGGGATATTTATTATTTATTATTTATATAAGAAGACTTGTAAATGTGGAAAACATGCATTTTAGAGTAGGGAAAACACATTTGTATGATACATTGCACATGTGTGCAGCCGGGGCTTTTTGTTCCAGCAAAATCTGCAATCTACAGATAGGAAACTTCTACTGTCAGCAAACTAATAACTAGTATACTCGTAGATCTGAGGCCGTTAGCCAAGAGCAACATGCCACTTGCGTTTCAACATCTCAAATTTAAAAATATACGTGTGGACTGACATCGAATGTCATCTGGATTAGACGAGTGCTAATGTCATTACGCTGGTAGAGTGTTATCTTGGCTAGCCCTCCAGGCACTGGTGTCACATTTAGTAAACACTGTATAATTAATACACATACATCTTGTCTGTTTGCTAGTCTCAATATTTTCTGATTATTGAGGTACACATTTTCTTCCGCTGTATTTCCACTTGCAGTCGTAAGAGCAACCAATTGAGGCCTGAAAAATATTTTTGAGATTTTACTTCATAAATAATAAAAGTTAATAGGTACTTACTAAGTTGTAAACACTCATATTTTAATGTACGAAACCTGTGTTCAAAGAAATTGAAAATAAAACATACTCATAGGATGGATTTGACAATATTTTATGTGAATATTTTTTTCACTATGCTTGTTTAGGTAACGAATGCAGTTCATAAGGATTTTTTCAAGCCAATTCAAGAAGGGATCTACAACATGAGGTAAAATAAGATCTATAAATCCACAGACAATAATCAGAGAAATTTAAAAAAGCACTCTTGGTATTCGTACAGCGCAGAGGGACATACAAAATATTCAAATGTTATCTATTTTTTTCACTATGCTTGTTTAGGTAACGAAAGCAGTTCATAAGGATTTTTTTAAGCTAATTCAAGAAGGGATCTACATCATGAGGTAAATAATCTATAAGATCTATAAATCCACAGACAATAATCAAAAAAATTTAGAAAAGCACTCTTGGTATTCGTACAGCGCAGTACAGTACATACGAAATATTCAAATGTTATCTTGTAACGAATAAATCCGAGACTCTCAAAATTATTTGTGTATTATTGAATTACGATAACGTAATTTTTTAGATACGCCTGAACAAGCCTATTTGTTTGAATTTATTGCGCAATCTTTATTTTTATAACTAAGATGCCAATCAAAACGATTGATAGATAATTGATAACGGCAAAACAAATCTTATCGTTTCGTAGTGCACATTGAACTTTATCGAAAGCACAGTTCATTTCGCCCAAAAACAAATCTAGGCTAACAAGTGGAGGTAAAAATCTTACACATTTAGACGATTCATAGCTATTAAACACTCTTATTAATAAAAAATATTTTTTCATAGTTCAGTTGGCATTAAGTATGGTAATTGTATTAGGTTTTTATTTATTATTTATAATGGGTTTGCTTTTGCCCTCAGTCTCGGCTGGTGGTAAGCGTTGGCGATGCCTATGGTGGTACACGCTTACCTTAGAATACACATTTTCACTCTCTGGTCTTATAGATACCAAGGTTGTAAGTATCTGGAAACGTAGACGCAGGGAGAGCGTTCCACTCCCTAGCGGTGCGGACTAGTAAGTAATGACGCAGCAAACCGTTGAGGGCGGGATTGCGGATTGCGGTAAGGCCAACTACACGGGGGTCACCATTTAAGCAATAAAACCACATAACAAATATTGCATTCAACGTCTTAGGTAATATTAAATATAAATATGCGCCAGACAACACACCTCTTCTAATTGTCTCGAAGTAGGGATTATTGTATCTCTGTGTAACGAGGTACCACCCAAGGAAATAAGCTAGGGGCGTCTCCTAGCACACCCAGACCCGAGTCAATTCAGAAAAGGTCGTTTCCTGAATTGACCCGACCGGGAATCGAACCCGGGACACTACGGAAGTCGAGGCGAGAAACCGTGCTACAGCACACTACGCCAATCGTGTCGGCTAGTAGTATATAGTAATATTAGTAGACAATAAGCGTTAATTTTATATAATCATGCAAGGAAAAAGGGACTTACCCGTTAAAGTGTTTCTCAAATAGTAGAGCTAGAAATATAGCCATTGCGTCATCGCCACCAGCGTCATTGTCGATCACCAATTTAGGACGATGAGGAGCTGAACTGGATCTGAATAAAAAAAGGAAGAAGAGTATTTCATCTTGGTTTCCACAAACATAAGAAATAACAACATTCAAAAATTAAATTAAACAATATTAACAACGTAATAAAATACCTCCAAAGTTTTCGTTGTGCATCCAAAATGGTTGCTTTGGCATACGCGCGCTACATTTCGCGCGATTCAAAAATGCAGATGCGCATATACGGGCTTATTGCGGCGTGTTCACTCGAACCGGTAGTGGTGAGACAGTGTTTATATGGATTATACGAGCTTATAAGCGCCGAAACTAGTCTGAAACCGGCCCTAAACTAAAACGCAGATTTTCAATGTCACCATTAGTAAGACTAGCTTAGATTTACAAATGTTACAGGCATGCAGCCATGTGGCACTGTGGCCTAATACAATGTTGATATTTAAGTTATATACATACATACATATATACCATCATGCCTTTTTCCCAGCGGGGTAGGCTGAGACCACATCTTTCCACTTGCTACGGTCCTGACACACCTCTTGCGCTTCTTCCACTCTCATTAATCCTTTCATACATGCTCGTCGATTATGGGTACACCTGACCTGACCTTTTCTGAGCACGTCTTGGACTTGTCCTAAGTACGTCCGTCTAGGCCTTCCCCTTTCAACAGCTCCATCCACCCTCGCCTTGTAAATTTGTTTCGTTAATCGCCTTTCATCCATCCTTTCCATAAACCATCTTAGCATTCCCATCTCAATTTTTGCGACAACATCCTCTTTCACACCACATCGCTATCCTATTATGCTATTCCTTACTTTATCACTCAATGTCACTCCTGCGAAACTTCTCAATGTTTAAAGTTATATTTATTTTATTTATTCACTTTCAATCGTACTAAGCCACATATTGAAACAATTTGAAAGAGTAGGTACTAATGTTGCTTAGCTCCGTCCAGGAGTTACATTCTAAATTTCTGGCTTTTTAAACGTTGTTTTTCTTAAAAAAGTACCTATTGTTAACAATATGCCCCTGTAACTCTCAAATTCTGCAAGTTTAGCTTTGCCACCAATAGTAAGTAACTCATGTGTTTCCACAAGAATCAATCTTACTTCATACAAAACAAATTAAAATTGGTACAAAAGTGAAGATGGTGAAAATGTGTCGAACATAGGTACACCCGAATCCACAAAAGTCAATCAAAGCTAAGCAGTCCTTCCATGTATGGCTGTCCCTTTCATTTCTATTGACATGTGACAGGGCGGCATCAATTTGAGGTCTGGTGTTCTCAACCTTTGATTAGCGTTTGTGGAAACGGGTATAAACAGTTACTTTTGCCTTATTACATTATTTTGGATAAGACAATCAAAGCAACGTGAAATTTATATAAAAGTTTACTTTACATCAAACTACAAAATGTCTCTGCTCAACATGTGCTTCATATCAACGAAAGGTCGAAAGCCAATAATAGGTCGACGAGGGGTCGCCAAAAACACATAAACAAGGACTATAAGCTAATAACATGGAAGTGTAGATATTATGTTATTAGCAAATTAAAAAAATAGTTGATGTCTATACATGGATATAGGTTAAGTACCGTATTATTGTAATTGCTGCACTTACAGCTTATTACACATGCAAGTACCTAAAAAGTATTGTAACAAACAACTCTATGAACAATATATTTGACTTTAAAACGAATAATAGTTCATGACTACAGAAACTTACACATTGGCAGCATTGAAACTCAGAAAAAATAAAAATAATAACTGAAACATTTTTTAAGATAACACATAAATGGCATGTTCACTTCACAATATCTTGAGATAAACTAATGTATTTTGCCGACAAGTACCTATCAACGAATTTACTGAATTGAAACTATAATTACACGAAAAATACTAACGACCTTGATACGTTTAAAAAGCAAGAAATTTAGAATGTAACTCCTGGACGGAGCTAAGCAACATTAGTACCTACTCTTTCAAATTGTTTCAATATGTGGCTTAGTACGATTGAAAGTGAATAAATAAATAAATATCTGGGACAATTCATACCAAGATCATCTGACCCCAAACTAAAAAGAGACTGTATTATGGGCGTCAGAGACTGATAAACATACTTAAATATTTCTAAATACATACTTAGATAGATAATAACACCCAGACACACAACAAGCACAAATGTTCGTCCCATAAATGTCTGTCATGGGTGGGGATCGAACCCACGAGCTCCGGCGTCAAACGCAGGATCGCTATTATTGCGCCAACAGGCCAGTCAAAAAAAGTATTCAACATGACTGCCACGGTCTGGTCTGTCTGCTGTGGATGATTAACAATCACTGTTGGGGAAACTTGAGTTCTGTAGCACTGCAGGGGTGCTATCCGCACCAATGACGACATTAATGTGACGAACATTTGGGTTTGTTGTGTGTCTGGGTGTTATTATCTATTTAAGTATGTATGGAGTTACAGTCAGCGACCGTCCGCGACCTCCGGCGACTGTCTTTAGTCATGATTCGGGAACAGTCAAATGCAATCGGCGATGGTCGCCTGCCTGTTCCGCGGGCGGTCCCTATCGTGCTGTTACTTGTCTGTTAGATCCCGTATGTAGCTAATCGAATTATGAATAAGTATTCAACTTTGTTGTTAAATAAAAAAACCAGTTTCTCGAAAATGTTACTACTAAGAAACTGTATTTCATAACTAGATTATGGCATGCCTTGGGTACTGCTGTTGGGTAAAGACATGCATTGTCTTTATTTTGTATTTTTCATTTTCCAGCTGTAAGATTATACGTAGAACTTACTAAGAAGGTCAGTTGGTAACCGCTGACCAAGAAAATGACTTAACGAAAAAAACCGTGGTATTATTATCTAGTACTTATATAACTTTGGAAAAAAGGTTCTATCAATGAAATTGAACAAGCAGACCGTACTAGAAAATTATCATTCATTCATTTACTGCCCATATCCATTAATATCATTTAATATCAAGAGAGCAATGCTTTTAAATCCGTTTATTAGATATTTGTTTACAGCTGTTATCTCCAGATGGCAGTAATAAAAATAAGTTATTGTAGACACCTAAAAAGTTAGGTTGGTAAACTTTTATAAATAATATAAGCAATAATCATACACAAAAGAAGACACAATAAAAAAGTGATATCTACGAAATATTGTTCTGATAAATTATTCACGAAATGTATTCAATATGCACCAATAGATGGCGTTAGACAAGTATTATTTATTTGCTTCGGGTACCTACATCATAATTTTAATGCGTAAGCTGTTTAGCTTCACGAATTAATACTTACGTGAATAACGCCATTTTGTTTTAACACAAAAGCTGTTTTTTATAACATCAATAGGTATTATTAATACCTATGAAGTAGTATCTACGAACTGTATCTACTCAACTACAACTTTTCTTATAATGAACATTTCTTAAATTGTAACTTGAACCCATTTAGTACAGGAATTGCCATTTCTCCAACTTTTCACTGTAACGATTGGAATAAACAAAGAAAAAACTATATTAAATCGTAAACATGACAAGTCATTGCTTCTTAGTCGCATGCCTAATTATACTGACACATGTGACACATTTAAATCTGCAGCCACCCTTTTTCAACGCTTGCATTCGACAGAGAGAGATATATTCTGTATCTCGCTGTCACTTTGAATGGAACTAAGAAAGAATATTGTTAAAGTATTGCCATGATAAGTTTCAGGTCATGTTTACTTGTTCCACATCTTCATTTAGTTGAAACTTGTATTTGTAGTGTAGGTACTTGCTGTCTAATCAATTTCCTGTTTTTCAAGTTTTAATGCTCAATAGTTTTTTTGTTTGTCGATTAGTCCATTAGAGTAACTTATCAAGTATCTACTTAGATACAAATTACTTACCTGAAGCAAATTAAACCAAATAACTGAAATAACAAAGACTAATTATTTCTGATATTGAAAACATTGAGAAATGTTCTTTAATATTTTAGATTCAATAATATTTTTATACTAGCAACATTATAGGCTGTCAATGCTAAGAAATAAATCCATGAAACTTCTCCGGTCAAAATTGAACAAGACGAAAATTTTTGCTGAAACAAATACTGCTACGAGTATATGCAGTCAAGCTAACAAAAAAAATATAGTAGTACGTATTGCAGATTAATAAAAACAATCAATTGTCAGGTTGAGGAGCAAAAGTTGTGAGCCCAAGAAATAGATAAAAAAAACACTTCTAATTAAAGTAGCTAATGACTTTTTATTTAGTAAATTATAGAGTTATATAGTTACTGAAGGTGTTATGCGGTGTTTCATAATTTGGTTGGTCTAGCGGATAAACCTAACACCAATTAGTAACATTCTCGAAACAGCGTTTTTAATGATTGAAAATATCAAATAAAAATTGTTGGTATTCATCTGTCTTCATTGAGTAAATGACTCTGACATTGGCTTCCTCTTTCTCTACAAAAGTGTTTGTGGTAATTCCTCTTTTGTCTCCTGCAATAAAATAAAATAGTAAAAATAGTAGAAAACAGTAACATGCTTACACCTCGTCAGTCGATGCACCAGATGCGGTCCGGATTAAGACTCATGTAATATGCTCTAAGCAAACTGGTTCTGGCGCCCCTAAGACGTGATGCCCTAAGCAATTGCTTAATTTGGTTTAGGGCTTATCCTTAGGTAAATAGTTTTGTTGTTACTTAAATGTCTAGTATGTCGACTGACGACTAGGCAGTGGTGTTCTTGCTGGTAAGATAGGAAGCCAGTACGTCTACCATTAGTTTACACCAATGACAACGGTTACCTATCTTAAACTCGAATTGTTTTAGTATCTAATTATATTATTATTATTCTTAATAATATGTTCGAAATTGGTTAGCACTTTTTTGGTTTTTCATATTTTCATTTCATCGAAAGCACGATTGACATATTGCTGAAATTCCTATTTTCAATTGTTGTTTTTTTCAAATTCCAAATGATTTGATTTCTAACTCAACTTTGACTAACACTTTGAATGGAAATTGTGTATAACCATCTAGTAATTGAAACTTCGTTGCACAGTTTTCGTAAAATGCGAACTAAACATGTTCGAAGATAAGGATAGGTTACCATAACAACCACTAGCGTCTTGCGTAGCATCTAATTGTATGGAAATGCGGTACAGCGTTGTTATTGATCAGAGATTAAGCCACAAATGACATCCTGATTTCCGAAGTCAACTATAGTATTTTACGTGATGGAAACTCATTATTCAGAGTGCTGAGTGCGAGTTACAGTGAGCGATGCAAATGACTTCACCATCTCGTTTTGCGAGAAAAACAACGCGTATTTGTATCGCATCGAGTCAGCGCCATCTAGCGGCATTGATGTTGCTCGAATTTGCCGCTAGATGGCCCTGACTCGATTCCACTCTAATTGACATTTACGTCACGACAATACACAAGCCTTAACTGAGTCAGCAACGTGTGAATATATCTCTAGTACTGCACGTGCTTATACTATATGGATCTGCTTGTTGTGTTGTTAATGACGTTGTATGAAAAATTAAGATCCATATGGATCCCAAACTCACCACATAGAACAATATCGTGCTTAGAAAACTTATATTTGTCTACCAAGTCAGGTTTCACAATGACTGCTATGGCTGAAGGGTCCAAAGAGGTCCACCTGTCTCCGGGGCGTCCTAATGACACTTGTTCATACTTGTTCATTGCTTTTACGACGTCATTGTCGATCGCACCAAGTACATTTCGCCTCCAAGCCTAAAACAAATAAGCAGGTAAAACGTTCAAGAAACAGATGTGATTTATTCGATACTTAATGTACACTTCCAAGACAGATCGCAGACTGCAAACTGCAAGCGATACATACAACTAGTTATTAATTCAAAATGGTTTCTATGAAACTTTATGAAAGTGATTCAAGTATCCGCCTGCAATGTACCTACATTTTAGATTCGATTTTGAGCATTACTTCATTAGAATATTATTCTGACGGCACGATTGGCGTAGTGTGCTGTAGCACGGTTTCACGCCAGGATTTCTGTAGTGTCCCGGGTTCGATTCCCGGTCGGGTCAATTCAGGAAACGATCTTTTCTGAATTGACTCGCGTCTGGGTGTGCTGGGAGACGCCCCTAGCTTATTTCCTTGTGTGGTACCTCGTAACACAGGGATTTAATAATCCCTACTTCGAGACCATTACAAGAGGTGTGTTGTCTGGCGCATATTTATTTATTTATTTATTCGGTGCTTTTCCCTCACCAACGTAATGCTTGAATCTGTAACATTTGCGCACTAAAATGCTAAGTTTTCCTTCCTCGCTGATGTGATGCTCGACTTTGTAAGGTTACGTTACAGGCGAATGCTCCATGTGAGTGAGCACCTTTAGAATTTTATAGAGATTAGTGTAGCTCTCAGTTTGCAGCTGCTGTTTTCCGTCTGCGGTCCGTTTTGAATTTGTACTTCAATAAAGTTTACTAATTATCATTAAACACAAGTGCTTTTTAAAAATATAAAAAGATATATATATATTATTAGAATATTGTCCTTGAGATCCTGCCCTCTTGAAAAAGATAAATCTTAAACTTACCCTAGTGAAATTTAAAAATATCTTAGTCTGTGAAAACGGCAGAATTGTGACTTTGTCCGGTGTCGCGTATTGAGCTATGATTCGGTATGATTCAGCATCCATTCTTGCATTAAATTCTGCCATGGGAAATGTGTCATCTGATAAAAAAAATATATCGAAAATAAATACCAAGCCAAAGATATAATGGTAAACATTGTTCATTCAAGTCTTAGGCGATTCTCCCACTATAATCGACGCAAAGACTCGCAGCAGACGGTGCCTTCTATCACTTTTGTAATAAAGATGCGCACGCGCAAAATGCGTGAAGTATAGTAAAATGCAATATGCGTGCGCCTTCACTGTACAAAATTAAATGTGTGCAAATCACCTAGAAATATTTACACAGCAGGTTACCCTCTTATTGACCGTAAATGTACTGTATAAAACACCAAGTCGTGTCTACTAGTAATAACGTTTCATGTACGTCTACCACGAGTTGCCACAAATTTACATTATCGTTCGCGTAAAAGAATGTACGCGCGATCGAAGTGCGTTTCGTCGATTGCTCAGAAGTAAGCCAGATTGTTGATTGTGCATTATAACAATCGATGTATTAGGTTGGGGAAAAGTCTTTTCGCATATGTACTATTTGCCGGCTGGTTTTAGTACAAAAAGTTCACATTTTAAAGAAGATAGGCGTAATTCCAAATTCTAATTAGGAAAATGTTTGAATGTTTTGTTTGAATGATTTTTTCATTTGTTTTTCTTACTGTCAAGATGAGTGAATTTAATGAAGAAATTAGATACATTTTAAAATTTCACTACAGAAAAGGCAAAGAGAAACGCAAGTCGCTAAAAAATTTGCGATGTTTATGGACCTAGTGCAGTGTCTGTGAGAGTAGCACACATCTATCTGGTTTAAGCGTTTTCAATCCGGAAATTTTGATGTCAAAGATGCACGTCGCTCTGGTCGCCCTATTACGGATAAAATGGATTTTTGAAAAAGTGAGTAAGATCAGCATATCAGAAGTGCTGTAGCTGAAAAACTGGTAATTGACCACAAAACAGTTTTTGCGCATTTAAAAAAAATTGGGTACACAAAAAAGCTCGATATTTGGGTACCTCACGAGCTCACTGAAAGAAACCTAATGAACCGTGTACTTATTTGTGATTATTTATTACGACGTAATGAAACAGAACCATTTGTTAAGACGCTGATAATTGGTGATGAAAAGTGGATCACGTACGACAAGAACGTGCGAAAAAGGTCGTGGCCAAAGGCAGGTCAGGCTACACTGACTGTGGCGAAACCCGGGTTAACTCGCAACAAGGTAATGCTGTGTGTGTGGTGGGATTGGAAAGGCATTATTCATTATGAGCTTTTACCACCAGGCAGGACCATCGACTATGAACTCTACTGCCAACAACTGATGAGATCAAAGCAAGAAGTTGAGAGAAAGCGGCCGGAAAAATCCACAGAAAGGGTGTGGTTTTTCATCATGATAACGCTAGACCTCGCACATATTTAGCCACTCAGCAAAGTTTAAGAGAGTTTTGCTGGGAGGTGTTAATGCATCCGCCATATAGTCCTGACCTTGCACCTTCAGATTTCCACCTGTTTCGGTCTCTTCAGAATTCTTTAGGCAGTGTCAGGTTAACATCACGAGAGGACTGCCAAAACCACTTGTCGCGGTATTTTGATCAGAAGCCTCAAAATTCCTGTAGCAATGGGATCATGTCCCTACCAACAAGATGGCAAAAATTAATCGATCAAAATGGCACCAACATACTTTAGTTAAAAGTAAATATACTATACCTACTAAAAAATGTTTTTTTTAATTTAAAAAAACTTTTTCTACAACCTATTATAACGAAGCGAGCATCAATCGCGCGTACATTTGAACAGGGCCTTACATACTTACCATGGATATGGCCCGCTGCCACATACAAGTGCGACAACCTTTTAAGGAAGTCAGGATCAAGTTTGATGGCTAGACCTAGATTGGTTACTGGTCCGATAGTCACGATTACTAGCTGCCCTGAAACACAAAAACAATCTAAAGCTAGAAACTAGCAAAGTTCAACTAATAAATCCTCAGAATCAAGCGTGACTTAAACAAATGATATAAATTAATATAAATAAATATGCGCTCGAAGTAAATATAAACAAGGTTAACAAATTAAGTCAGGGGCGCCTCCCAGCACACCAAGACCCGAGCCAATTTAGAAAGATCGTTTCCTGAATTGACCCGACCGGGATTCGAACCCGGGACCCTACGGAAATCGAAGCGAGAAACCGTGTTACAGCGCACTACGCCTACGTTTCAAGTAATACAACTGCTCGTTAAAATGAGTTAAATATTTCCCTTTTAAAAGTATCCTTATGCTCATTACATCAAGAACCATTGAAATGATTCATTTAATACTTACCATTGGTGAAAAGTGGGCTTCTGAGTGTTTCGTTCAAAATTACGGCAACAGTCACTTGCCTCTGACTACCCCGTTTGGGATAAAATCGTGATGGTATGTTATATGTTATGATCAAGAATCCGTAGATTTGACATAAAACCTCCCCGTGCCTCACTGCATCTTGTATTCCTACCATGATTTTAACTCAAGTAAGTTATCTACTACGGTTAACTACAGCAAGTTTTATACTTTTTTAGTCACATCACTATTTACTAGAGTCTAGAGGGACCACAATCCCATACAAGGATGGGACAATAGACTCAAGTGACTGCCATTGGCATAAACCCGTGATAGGGGGTCAGGCTGGAACGCGCGAAAAAGAAAAAAAACACTAAATCAAAATAAAATCATGATCCCTACGCAAAAATAATTATACTATTTTCAGCTCAAGGGTTTCAATGATGGGGCTATATAAATGAAACAGTGTTTAATACCTTCGTATTCTTTAGACAACTCAATAAGACGCAGCACTGCATTGCCTTCCTGAACTGGTCCCAAGTCGGTCACGTTCTCACCAGTGTCGCCAAGACCATCTACACCGTAATGAGCACTTGTTTTTGGGGTATGAACTAGAGAAGACTTGGAGCCTCGGTAAATAGGTACCTGATGAAGGAAACCTTCGTTTTGTTTTACATGTGATTATCAAAAGACTTACAAGAACAATGTGGCAAAGGTACTCAGTAGGTGATGCAGAAACTATCTAAGTGAAAATAACATTTATGTAACAAACTTCAATTTCAGGGTCACCATACAAATCAGTTGAACATTCAGTATTTTCTGTATGAAAACCTAATAGTTAATGTAATTTGAAAAAATATATTTCCCACATACATACTCGTAGTTACTACATCCCTTACTGAGTATACCATATCATTTTTGTAAGTCTTTTTTGATAATCATTTAGTATATGACACATCGTCTGCTTACTGCGAAAACCTGATAAAATTTCACGCGAAAACTACTGAACGGATTTAAGTGAAACTTTACAGCTACCTAGACATCAGAATAACACAGAGGCTACAATTTACGAAGATTTTAGATAACTTGGCCATTGTAAATAAGGATAAGTTCACACGGGCGAAACCGCGGGCGGAAAGCCAGTAAATAAAAAAAAACTGACTAAGATCAGCTGACCCCAGACTAAGCAGAGCTTGTACTATGGGCGGCAGAGACTGTTAAACATACACATTTTTTCTAAATGCATACTTGAATAGCTGATAACACCCAGACACACAACAAACACAATAATAAAAACAAACAGTCAATGAAATCTTTTTTCTTAATAATTTCAATCCTATAGTTAAAGAAACTCACATCTTGACGTCCTGCAATTTTCAGAATTCTCTGGTTATTGTGAACAACGTTATCCTCAGCTGTATTGCCATTTACAGTAGTTAATGCTACTACTTCTGTGCTGAAAATATCCATATCAAAAATATACAATGAATACTACTTACATATTTTTCGTGCATAACCAATAACCAACATCACATACGTGATGAATTTAAGAATTGTCACCGCGGTAACAAATTCACTAAAAGGAGTCATCATTTCGATTTAAACAGTAATTTCAAAAAAAAATCACAAATAATATTGCTCAGGCGCAAAATAAGGTATTCCCATTTATAATAAAAACCAGAAACAAGGAAGGACTACTAAAAATCCAGAGCCAACATACATATTTTATTTTACAACAGACATTTCGATTGGTTTCGGACAAATATGAAATTATGTTTCCATGATTATCGCGAGTGCCTTAGAGCGCACCCACACGTACTGTTGCAAAAAAAACGTTTTTTTTTCTGGTGTGAAAAAAAAAACATACCATCATACCATCACGACTTTATCCCAAACAAGATCAGAGGCAAGTGAAATAACATCATGGTGAAAGGAACACTCAGAAGGCCACCAATGGTACCCCATTAGAACCCAACGTGGTAGGTGGTGAGCCTAAGGCCCTTACTGGGTTAATTTAATTTCTTATCGATGTTTCCCATCATCGGAAAGTTAGTCGGAGATTGGCTTCAACAATTAGGATGCTTTTGAAAACTTTTTGACACACTTTTTCGAGGATCCTCCTTCCGCCTTATAATTAAAAAGCTTTTAATCAAATAGTTCTTACCCGTTGTAATGTTTCTCGTTCAAAAGAGCAAGAAATATTGCTATAGCATCGTCACCGCCTGCGTCGTTGTCAATCACTAGTTTAGTTTTGGCGCCTTCACTAGAATATTATTTAAAATTTAACTTTTTTTTAAAAAAAGTCTAAGATTAAGTATTCATCAGCTTATGTCGGGCTTTTGAATTGCCAGTAATCACTTAAATCATCTTTTGTTGGGTATCGTGCATTTTAACACTTAGAACAAAATGTATATCAGTACTACTCGTACTCAAAAATGAATTACAGATAAACTATAAAAGCACCTTAAATCCATCCAATCAATTTGAATAACTCCTAAAAAATCTAGTTTGTAGTTTAAAAACAGGAAATCATTAAAGATATTCGAGATAATTTGCTGTTAGTACCTATAAACTCAAACCCTGACAAAAAAAACACTTACGATATCACTGCGGTACATATTTGCACCAACACAACCAAAAGAGTCAAATAAAACATGTTTTTAAGCTGAATGAGGCATTAATGTAATACAATATTGTAGGTTCTTCACAGTAACTTTAAATAATAAATATAAAACTATTGAACTAGTTGACAACAGAAAATGGTAGAACGTTAATTCTTACTACGTCCAAATCACACTGAATGTTGCTTATCAAATCTAAGTAATAGTAAGGCCAAGTACATACGAGATACTCGTACACTCAACCAAAATTAATGAGATAGATTTAATGAAATTAACAGTGAAACAGATTTTTTTCAAGATGACCTCACTCCACCTGATGGAAAGCGGTCGTGAGGTCCAAATATAAGGTTGACAAGCCCAGTCATTCAAACGAATCACTGGGCTGGCCATCCTCACCTTGAAGGCCTGCAGATTTTTTTTGTTTCATCATCATCAACATCTTTCTGAAGTCTAATAGATCGTCACAGCGACTGGCTGTTGGCAGTTTTCATCCGTAACGTCCTACAGCATGCACCAGGTCATCGGTCTAGCAGGGGGGCTAAATTTAGGTATCGAGACAATACTCAATACGTTTATTAAGAAGCTGACCACCGAACCGGCTGGTAATTTAACATTACTAAATGTAATGTCTCCGGCGATACAGAGTCTAGAGTGGCCGTGTATAATTATGTACCCGTAAAATGAGTTCTCACAGATGGAATCTAGATATCACCTTTATATAATATAATTGTTCTGTGTATACGCAAAGAAATATATGTGAAACAAAAATAACATGTTTAAACAGCCTTTAGGCTAGGATTGTTAGAAGCAGTTGATTGTTGCTGACCAGAACACCTACAAGTCTTTGCCGTTATCCTGGTTACTTGGCCATCAGTCTTGCTATATCCAGAGAGTTCGCCGAAAAATTATATTAGGTTGGGGAAAAAGTCTTTTCGCATCTATTATGTATGAACTTGTAATAAAATCTCTTTGGTTATTCTATAATGTATCTGGCTGGTTTTGGTATCATTAAAAGTTTAAATTTTAAAAAAGGTAATTCCAAATTCAAATTAGGAAAATGTGTGATTTTCATTTGTTTTTCTTACTGTCAAGATGAGTGAATCTAATGAAGAAATTCGATACATTTAAAAATTTTACTACAAAAAAGGTAAAAATGCCGCGTCAAAGACCGATCAGGCTTCACAGACTGTGGCGAAACCCGGGCCAACTCGCAGCAAGGTGATGTTGTGTGTGTGGTGGGATGGAAGGACATTATTCATTATGAGCTGTTACCACCAGGCAGGACCATCGATTCTGAACTCTACTGCGAACAACTGATGACATTAAAGCTAGAAGTTGAGAGAAAGCGGCCGGAATAATCAACAGAGAGGGTGTGGTTTTTCATCATGATAACGCTAGACCTCACACATCTTCAGCCACTCAGTAAAAATGAGGAGAGTTTGGCTGGGAGGTGTTAATGTATCCGCCGTATAGTCCTGACATTGCACCTTCAGATTTCCACCTTTTTCGGTCCCTTCAGAATTCTTTAGGCAGTTTTAGGAACATCATGAGAGGACTACCAAAACCACTTGTCGCGGTATTTTGATTAGAAGCCTCAAAATTCCTGTAGCAATGGGATCATGTCCCTACCTAAAAGATGGCAAAAAGTAATCTAACAAAATGGCACCTACATACTTTAATTATATATAAATAAAAGTATACTAAAAACAAATCACCAAGCCAAGGTTCAAACTATTACCAAAGCTTCATGTAAAAAAGTATAAATATTTTTCGCATTGCAGTGCATGTTCAAGTTATTTCTTAGTTTGTTTGATACTGCCGAAAAACAATATATTTAAACATTCAAAAGATGATAAATGCATGCAAAATTTGCTTAAAAAACAAAAATATATAATAAATAATAGGTATTATTTATATAACTTCATTTAACTCAAACGTAAATTAATAGGTAATATTACTAGTTTGTTTTCTATTTACGACAATTCAGTATGTAAATGGCCTTAAACTCAGTTACGAGTATTACACTAATTGTTTACACGAATCAATATCTGGTGTCAGAGGTGTAGAGGAGCATATTATCATGGAGCATCTGTTTGATATTTGCGATGACGAAATCATCTCATTCAGATGTACAAACCACACATATTGAGATATTTTATTAAAGATAGCATGGCTTATGGATCACAATTTTACAACTGGCATTTATCATACTACCATTGTTACTATTGAGTGTACCATTATTTAAAAGAAAGTTAAGGGATCTTCTAACTGAAAAATGTTATTATGCTATTACGCAATTCTTTAATGACAAATCTTTTATTTAATTTTTTTATGGATGTTGATTGTTTTATTTGTTATAATTGTTATAAAATGTATTATTTTTGAAATTGAATTTGTATTATTAATATAAGAATGACATACAGATATACATATTTTGTTAATTAATTAGCTATTTTTATAATCAGCTGTCTGTCCTCGAGACCTTTGTATGCCTTGATTGGCAATAGCATGCGCACGTACAATTTTAAACTACGACCTTGCATTTTATGTAACACCATGTTTTTGACAAATAAATTATCTTTATCTTTACGCTGCTTGTTTCCCAAGCATATCGCCTGATGGTGAGCGTTTACCGCAGCCTACGAGCGCGTGCAACACCAAGGGGCTTCTCAAAGCCCTCTTAAAGAACTTCACGCTGTAGCATTGGGAAAACCTAAGAAGGGAGCTCATTGAACCATTTAGTGATCCACGGAAGGAACATCTCTGAAACCAATCTGTACGGGACCATGGATGATGCAGTGTTACGATGAAATCACTGTCCATGGCGATCGGTGCGGTTGTAGAAAGTAACCGTTGCAGGTTCGCTAATAAAAAAAGTCGCATTTTTCAATCTATGCGAGTATTATGAAGCTGAAGAGTTAATTTGTTAGTTTGCTTGAACGCGCTAATCCCAGGAACAACTGTCCCCCGATTCAGAACAAAGTTATCGACCGATTAGATTGTTTACTTTTATTTTTAGTTATTTTTTTAAGTAGGGTAGTTATTATGTAATTCAGTTTGTGAAAACTTAAGGCCTTTCGCTTTCACATATAAAAATATTGATTGCTACCTTCAAGCGGATCATTTACTATAATTAAAACATATTTACCGAATCGGTCGATAACTTCGTTCTGAATCGTGGGGCTGGTCCGATTTGAAAAATTATTTCAGTGTTAGATAGCCCATTTATCGAGAAAGGCTGTATCATCATTTCACGCGGACAAAGTCGCGGGCAGAAGCTAGTACTTAATTGATAAATGCAAATTATTCAACTAGCAAGCTGATAGCTTGGTCTCTATTGTCAGAATGATTTAAGAATATTAAAACACTAAAAATGGCACAAAATAAATATTATGAAATTATATAGCGTGGCCGCGTTTGGGTTACAATATCTACTACATGGCTATTTAAGTCTTCCCCTACAATGATAATTATAAGCCTGCAGGGCGGTTCCTATGAGCTGTTAATGAGTAAAAACACCACGGGCTACCACCTACCCGACACGTT
This sequence comes from Udea olivalis, assembly GCA_947369235.1. NCBI lineage: Eukaryota > Metazoa > Arthropoda > Insecta > Lepidoptera > Crambidae > Udea > Udea olivalis. The sequence continues at coordinate 19,352,558 of OX376342.1, forward strand.
AACTTGTGCCGAGCTGTAGGTGTGTAGTGGGTGTAGTGACACCAAGAACTTGATTTTTCCCGAGTATCATTCAGGCACTCCGTCTCCGCTTGCCTTAACTGGCCCGCCGGAGTAGACTTCAAGGACGGAAGTTTTTAATTGAATAATTTTCACAAAAGATGTAGGTAATTGTGTTTTTTTTTTTTCAAAGAATAGACAACATTCTAGTTTACACACATCTCATCTAGATTTTAAAAGAACAATTTGCTTAACTAAAAAAAATGGCTACCCAAACTGGGCCATTATGTATTTTGAAAGGCTTCTTCATTGAAGAATTACATATGAAACTATATTATCTTTTAGATAATAACATCGCACCATTAGCTCATATCTGTTAACGGAGAAGAGCTTATATAAAATTTCAAGTAGGTTCAAAATATAGTCAAGAATTTTTGAGTTTACAAGCAAATCACCAACTGAGTAAACTAACGCATAGTAAATTGTATTTGTTACACTTTCTGGCAAAACATGTTGACATTCTCTTTGTTTCAAAACTAATAAACGCTCTCAGCATGACCTTCTTGTGTTTAAACAATTAGATACATCTTTAATTTAAACTAACTTCTCCCGTTAAAATAAAGCCTAAAAATAAATATATGCCCCAATATGTAGGTATAATATTAATAAAAGAATTTTGATAATCGGTCCAGTCGTTTTTGAGTTATTCGTTCCAAACGCTCTCTTGGAATAACATTTTGTTTTCCACTGGATGTAAATTAAATGAACGTTGTACAGTCATTTTATAATAATTGAAAACAGCCAACAATTTTTCACTGTCAAAAGGGCAGATCACAGCATGTACCTACAAAACAATGAACCCACTTAACATCCTATTTACCTGTGTATCACAAATAAATAAGTGAATTATCATAATCTAGCCGATTAATCGCAACAGGACCACCGCTGGTAAAAAAACTATAGATAAAAAGGGTACGAATCAGCCCGGAAATCTTAAAACGACTTAGACCGCTTTCATAATGGCGTTTTTTTCGCGCGTATATGCTACGCTCGCAGGCAATGCGCGCGGTTCGAAAAACCAAACGCGCATACACGGGTATTACAGTGTGTTTGCTCGAACAAGTAATGGTGAGTCAGAATCTTAATATACTACAAGGACAGTTAGAGAAAATAAATATAAATGTCCTACTGTTAAGAATTATTATGGAAAAAGAATAAATAAAAATGTACTTATTGCCAAATATTTTCAATAAGATAGACTTTTTGAGAGAAAAAAAATAAATGTGTAAATTTACTTTGAAAAAGAAACTTAAAGCTATACTTTTAGAAAACCTTAATGTACAATTGGCATAAGAAATGGCATTTACTTAGTTGTATAATGTTACCTTAAAAAATATAAGTGTTAACTTGCCAAGCAGTTTTGGCGAGATGTATTTAAGTAAGACAATGTTATGTTTTTTTGATTAATAAATTAATTAAAAATAAACAAATGTATAATACAGCTCCCAAAAACGAGCTCATACACTCGTGTAAAACGCTAGTCTGGATTAGTGTGAAACTGCCTTTAACTAACAAAAAATAAAAGCCGAATGGATAGTGCATCCTTTTAAAACCAGTTGATGAACATTCTGTCGTCATTTGCGTATTAGTAACCGATTGGTACAAACGGTTATCTTTTTTAAAATGGTGAATGAAAAGTGTTTGAATTTTTTATCCTTATATTTGTTGCTCAACTCTCCATTTTTCGCGGAAAGGTGCGTATCCCATTATGCATGCATACTTAATTTTAATTATTTTTATTACATTGTTAGTTGCCACCTTTTTACAAAATGTTTGCTGCACTGCTAGGGAGTGGAACGCTCTCCCTGCGTCTGTTTTCCTTTATACCACAAGGTGGCAAAAAAGCTTACGGCTCACCTGTAAGCAGTTACCAAAGCCTATGGACGCCTGTTACAGCAGAGGCACTACGTGCGCGTTGCCGAGCATTTAGGAGATACCTATTAACTCTCCTGGTAAAGGACCCCATACTGCATTCCCCCGGGAAAACCCCGAGGAGTTCATTCCACAATCGGATTGTTCACGGGAGGAAATTCCTCTGAAACCGCACTGTGCGCGACCATTGGGGTTCCAGTGTGTGAGGATAAACACCCTGTCGATGGTGAGCGGTGCGATTATAAAATTTCAAGGCCAGGGTGAATAGGCATTTTCTGGGTAAGCGTGTACCACCATCGGGCTCGTTATCGCTTAACGCCATGCGAGACTGATCGAGAGCTATGGTCATTACTTAGCTAAGCACAGACTAATGTTGATGACATTAATATTGTCTTTGAGTATTGTTATAATTGTTACGAGCGAATATCTAAGTTGATGTTTAATTGAGACAAAAATAATTTAATATCGAAAAGAAGTAACTGATATAGATACGAGTAGATACAGCTGTTCAAAGTTTATGATAAGTGTAAGTTAAAGCTAAGCGCGCTCTATAGATCTCGGCTTGAGTCCTAAAAACTGTGCGATTTGACAGAAGACAGTAGAGTAGATTGAAGCTATTTTTATTGTTACAAAATAAAGAGTTTACGGAAGGACTGCTCGCACCTTTTCTCAACTTGCGTGAACCGCCCAGGGTTACCTACTACTTTATTCGCTCTGAATTTTTTAAATTAGGTGAGTAGGTTATATTATTACTTGACAGATCCGGCCAAAAACAAAATTCATTATGTGAAAAATTGCACCGAGTTCGACAAAAACAAAAACACTCGCGACAGTGCGACTGGCCGCCTCACTGGTACCTATCGACTGAAAACTCACTGTGTCTGTTCTGATCGGAATGGCGGGTTTGTTCTAAGCGGACTATCTGTCAGAGGCACCGCGTCGTGTTTTTGTGTGCGGTTAATTTATGGTGTTATTGTGTGCAAATGACTGGTGAGCCTTAATAAACAAATTCGTAGATATTGCTTCTGTTAAATGACATTCTCGGAACACATCAATGTCTACTAACTATTTTTAACCACATTGAGCAATGATGCAATACAATTATCTTAATGAATATCTAATTAAGATCAAAAACAGGATACTTATGGTAATTTCCAAAATTCTTTGTGCTCACAAAACTACACAGACTACAAGCTAAACATTTACGATAATAACAACTAATTTGAAGTGTTATTTTGTTTTCGAAGTTTGACTTTGTCCTTAGTTAATTTATGTAAACGTGTGTACAAAATGTCATTTTATACACTCATTCATAAAGACTTATAAATATACTAGATCGCGGCCTCGGGGTAAGCACCCCAATTGGGATATTGCATCATGTGGTCCCGAATTAAAATCTGGCAAGAACCGTCTTTGTGTTCATTGTTAGATAAAGGAGATCATTTTATTTGGACCTTTTCTGAAAGTGCCTGCCAACAAAAAAAGTGGTACGTGTAGTTAGAACTATACTACTTGCGCCGTATGATGATATCCCTGACAGTTCAAAATTGTCAATTATAGTGATGTACCGAATGTAATTTAATCGAGTTGGCAAAGGAATTGGAGTCGGAATTCCCGATTTTTTAAATAAATTCATAATAAACGGGTTATGGCATTAGCCATTTTATAGAGATACCGCGTTTTATTCTGTAACTTATTAAAGTTACAGAATAAAACGCGGTATCTCGAAAATAATAGTTAAAAAATAGCACACAAGACAGACACACTGGTACTGATGCGAATGAGGTGATTACTGAATGGTCGGTCCTATTCATCGATTTTTCGTCGATTCAGTAGTGTCAATACACTATTGAATGGCGTTCCTTTTCACGCATCAGGCGCTGTAAAGATTTATTAATTTCATTCCATTTACTTCATTTATTAACAATTAATAATAATAATAATTTACTTAATAAGATTCAAAAGGGCAATAGTTTTTTAATAGTCTAAAACATTTTCTTTTGCTAGTTTTTTTTTAAATTTAGTTTGAAATAGTATGCGTGACACGAAACAATAAGAGTTGTCAGGCATATCATCTTACAGTGAAAATAGTATAGGCATACGGAGCAATAGTATTATGGCAATAAAGTCGTAGGGTTGTCATAAGCCAAGTTATACGCGTTTAAAAATTCGTAATTTTCGTACATTTATTGATTTACGAAAGTGCTTGCAAACATAAAATAATGATAGATATTGCTAAGAATTCACACGCGCGCTTCGCTCGCTCGGCTCTTGCGTTTTTTGGTCGCAGTTCTAACCTAACCTAACCGAATTTATGTCTTGGCAGGATACCGTTCAAAGATTTGTCATTTTCATACATTTTATTGATTTTTGAGAGTGGATAGGATACAAAAAAATATGAAAGATATTGGTAGAAGTAATACCTGAAGCATTTTTACTTTAGTTTTTACTTGTTTGAATTAAAGTGACGAATTTTCTAACTCTTATAACTTGGCTTGTGGCAACCCGACGACTTTGTGCCATAATTACTTATTGAACGAACTTACCTGAAGTGAAGTTCTATTGTAATTAAACGAATGCTTAGTTTTTTGGAATTGACAACTTATATTTATTTTTTCCCATAAAAAACGGACACCATTTTTTAAAAGCTGTTGTGTATTCCTTTATAAATAGTGTTATGTGATAAGGATGCTAAGATGACCTCTATTGTTTCATCAGGAGAGTTAGTTCTGTCTTAAATGCTTCCCTGAAAATACACAGGCTCCCAGCGAAACACTTACAGATATAGTGTTGTCAGTAAGTACATAGCCTGTTTCGGTTTTTTGGATTCTCTGTTTTTCGAGGTACGCAAAATGCAAGATTGTGGAACTACAAAGTAAATTAGAAGTTCTCGGAAGCGAAGCTTTCTAATAACTGTTGCTCCGTATGACTAGTTCTAACTATACGTACCACTTTTTTTTGTTGGCCGGCACTTTCAGAAAAGGCCCAATAATGTATGGAGCCAGAATGATATCCTTTGCCACTAAGGTCAATTCCTCACCGGCTTGGTGCGTTTTCGTTTCGGTACCACATCTGCATAGAATCTGTGCAGATTTTCTGCTGGAAAACATTTACTGACAGGCTCTGGATGTTTTCGGTACAGTAAAGTTCATTCGATGTAACAGGTGTGAGTGAGGCGCGGGGCGGAGTGGCCGGGGGTGAGACCGCTCTGTACAGATTACAAGCAGAGGCGTGCGTATGCGGTCGATAAAAAAATCTGTACGGAAACGAGTCAGTCTGAAAACTCTCATTTGATTATGCACGTCTTGGTAAAAAATCCCTACAGATTCGGTGTAGAGGCGGTACCAAAACGAAAACGCATCGATCCGGTGAGAAAGAGGCCTAACTCTCCGGTGATGGATAATGCAAAACCTCTAAAAAATCCCAAGTAACTCGAATAACGGCGAAGGGCTCGCCACCTATCACGTTTGGTTCTATTACGCTTGGTGAAAAGTGTCTGCTTCTGAGTGTCCACCAGGACGGCAACAGTAAAGTTGCCTCTGGATTTGAGATATAGTTGCGAGCGTATGTTCCTTTACTTTAAATCTGATTTAGCTGATATACCGACAAATGGTAAAATATTCGATTTTATTTAGCTTTTTATGTCATAGTAATTAAGTTCAAGGCAAATCGATTTCTCAATCTATTATTGGAATTAATTTGACTAATGACAACATCATGACGTCAAATAATCTATATTAATATTATAAAGAGGAAAGATTTGATTGTTTGTTTGACTGTATTGAATAGGCTCTGAAACCACTGTACCTCGATCTAAAAGAAAACACCAATGTAAAGAAACATTATCAGCGTGACCTAGGCTATATTAATAAGCCATATTTTAAAGGGAGAAAAAGTCAGAAAAAAAACAAGTCTTAAAAAACTTAAAAGTCCTAAATCTTAAAAACGGTTGTGTTTGAGGTATATCAATAGTACCTATTGCATGGTCAAATCAGTCACAAACGATGCAAACTACAATCTCTTAATAGATCTAGGTCAACTTAACCTGTAACCCTCTATTTAATATTATATGTATCTATATCTAAGTTGAATTTAAATTTGACTATTTTTGTGCAAATACTTAGCCTTTTCAACATTTTCCTCTACTTGGGTTGTCTGGAAAAGATTGCTTTTTATTAGTAAGACCGCTTGGTTGTATCATCTTATTATCTCGTGTAATGCCAACCTTTATTGTTATTTTTGATTGATTGAGATGTGTATTGAAGAATATTTATATTATCTTAAGTTATTTTTTTCTTTTACAGACACGAAGCTAAAGTAAACAATTTAGGTAAAGTAATTTGTCACGTAAAATGTTTATTTTACCAGCAAAACGTGAAAGTCGTAAACATAAAAACTAACGTCTTGAAGTGTAACAAATTCAAAATCAGTTCGTATTGCAAAATAAATATCAAGTACATACCCCCTTGTCATAGCCGCAAAATTCGTTTGCTACTTAATATGTTCGCTTACATAAAAAAAACAATAAGTTGATTTATAGCTTAGACTAGAAACAAGCTGATTCTGACGCACAATCAAAAATCTATCACAAGTAACAAAATCTATCAAAAGTACATGTTTTTTTTAGTCTTGCTCGACGTAACTTCATATAGGAAAGGGTCTTCTCAGCAAGAAACCACTTCGACGCGGTGGTAGAGTCGCATTAAGTCTGTATACTGTTTATTTACATATCCATATTATTATGGTATTATAAAAATAAAAAAAATAAAAAATAAAATATCCCTGGACATTATTCCACACAGCGCCATCTAGCCCCAAAGTAAGCTAATTAAAGCTTGTGTTATGGGATACTAGACAACGGATAAACATACTTAAATACATTTTCTTTTGTAAATACATACTTATTATACATAGGTAGGTATTATGTCTATTATTTAGTATATTTTGCTGTAAATTCGACGAATTGAAAGTACTGATACAGTCTATTTGTATATAGTTACTTGAGTTTGAGTTTGGAAGAAGGGCAAGTGAATTATTTAAATTTTATTGTCGTTTAATAAAAGTAGTTCTTTACAAATTTAATGATCATTGTCGTTCGGCCGCAGATGGCTTTGAGAGCAGAACGTCTATCTACCACGAGTTACCACTTTAAATTTACGGTAACGTTCACATAAAAAAATGTACTGGGATTGGACAAGACATGACATGACCATGCCAAATCCCAATACATTCCTTTACGCGATAACGTAAATGCAAATTGGCAACTCGTGTTTGACGTACAGTACCGTTCTGTGGGGTGACCGCAAAACGCTCTCAACGCAACAAGGCAATCATTTGACATTGATGGGTTAAGACAGCATAAACAGTACAAATAGCTATCGTACCGAACCGTACACGTCAATAAATATTGTGATAAGCAAGACGATATTTGTTGATGTATCTTTTTTTTTATTGTGCCCATCACGATGACCTTACTTCACCTGATGGAAAGCGGTCGTGAGGTCCAGATATGAGACTGACAAGCACTATTATGCAGAGCAATCACTGAGCTGGTCATACTTATCTTGGAGACCTGCATAAATGCCTTTTCACGCCCCACTTGAAGACCCCGGGACTATAAGAGGAAGGAAACACATGCGCTGGGAGAGCGTTTCACGTCTTAATGGTTCGACAAAGATAAGAGTCACCACCTTTTTGTGCGTGGGAACAAGTGCTGGACTGTGTGTATCTTACAGAAATGTAGCAAATAATATTGTAATTCGTCAATACACTTTAAACGTCAATAAATATCGTAATTCTTCAGTTTATAATGACGGATCGCAATATGGATCTTGCGTGTAGCGTTCGCCATCAGAATATTAGAGCATAAACATGTAGAATACGAATAATGAACTAACTGTACACACTACACAGCTAAATACATTGCACTACACAACAACATACTCTCCTATAATTATTAAAGGAGAGTATGCGCAAGAATTACACAACTTGATATCACCCTCTACTTTCTACCACCAGACCACTAGGTACTAGGGTGCCATCCCCTCGTTGATTTACCAGCAATTCGCATTCAACGGTTTGTTGCGTCTTCTGATCCGCACCACTGGGGAGTGGAACGCTCTCCTTGTGTCTGGGTTTCCAGATACATACAACCTTGGTGTCTCCAAGGCCAGAGTGAATAGGCATTTTCTGGGTAAGCGTGTACCACCATTGGCCTCGTCATCGCTTACCACCAGGCGAGGCTGAGGCCAAACGCAAACCCATTTTATATAAAAAATACAGCTCACCCTTTCGCTGCGCATCCTTGCAGGGTAAACTTCCTCACACATCTCTGGTGAAAATCTTTATGCCTTTTTTTACAGCTACCGCGTCAAACCGTGGCGGTATGACGAAAAAATGGTGATAGATCATGATGGCGGAGCTGATGATGCTATGGCAATATTCATGGCTCTCCTTCATGAAGAACATTTTGATGGGTACGGCATACTTAACTTCATAGATTATATAGACATAAAAAAATAAAAATCGTTTAATTCGGACATGTTATTAACAACATTCTTTCAATTTATTTCATCACCTTAGTGACGTTTAATACCAGATGATTAACAAAAGAATTACAAAAACGATAGGTATGGTAAAACCTACCCGGTTAGTGATGTTGTAACTATATGTAATAGTTTAAGTGAATGGAAGTTAACTATTTTTAATTTTAAGGTCACCATACAAATTAATCGAACAGTAACTCACTGTATGAAAATCTTATTATAATTATCACTTACATAGTTAGTACATCACTTATTGATTAGATTAGATTAGATTAGATTTATTTCTCTCTTAGTACATAATTACAATATATTTTACATTGAATGTCAGATATAAGAATTTGTATTAAGATTGTCAACAATATAGTAATAATAATAGCATGCATAGAAATGAGTACGCCATATCATGTTTGTAAGGCTTGAAAATCCCCTGGTATATTCTGAATATTGTTATTGTGTTTAGTTAATTATGTCGTAAATTGAATAGATAGCGAAATTAGTTGAACTGAAAGCTGCTAAGTTAATGAATGCTGTTTTGAAACAAACAATTATGTTTTAAATACGCTGACAAAATTTACCTACTTATTCCTAATTCAAAATCCTTCCATTAATTTTCAGACCAAAAGTTATTGCGTTGACCACTGTCAACGGAAACGTGAATGAAACACAAGCTTACATAAACACTCAAAGAATCTTAGGAGTAGCTAGAAGAGGTGACGTGAGTACTTTAATTAAACTATTAAAACTACAAGACAGAATTCAAAACGTTCCAAATTCATTAATCGCAAGAGAAACAGTGTTCTACACCACTCCACACATTTTTGTTTTTGTTTTTGCAAGTTCTTTTATGCTTTCTTGCACGTAATTAAGACAAACCCACTACAGGCCCTGCCAGAATACCAGCGTCTCTGCAGTCCTGCATTGCAATGGCATGTGCTGAGGCAGGGACTGAAAATGTTCTTCTTCATCTGTCTTATAATTTTGGTCCCTTGTGCATTGTTGGGTTAATAAAACATTTTCTATTTTTTTAAAACGGTAAGCTCCTTTTCCTACAATACAAAGTTACAAGGAAATTACGATCATACCTCGACACGCTGTAGCGTGATTTCTCGCCTTGTCATGCGTGGTATTTCGGGTTCAATTTCCAGTCACGTGAATTACGGAAACTAACAATTCTAAAATAAATGGCATCGGGTTTGGGTGTGCTGGGAGACGCCTCTGGCTCAAATCTGCTACTTCGTAAGACTAGGATATTGATCCTTACTTCGAGACCATGGCAAACGGTGTCTTTCTTTCTTTGCCCTCGCCTTATCGGCCTTGTCGGCTTTCTTGATCATGAGGCGCCATTTGCTTCGTTGGTAAGCGTCGTCAACTGATAGGCCGTACCTCTTCATGCCCCTTTGGACATTTGTCATCCAGGTAGTCTGCGGCCTACCTCTCCCTCACTTTTGGGTATCCATGGAAAGGCACGTCTTCACGACGTGATCGTCGGGTCTTCGCATTACATGTCCAAACCATCTTAGCCTGGATTCAGTGATTTTATCAGCACTAGGTGCGAGCCCGAAATTACCACGGATATATTTGTTTCGGACCTTATCTCTAAGCGTCACACCACCAGCCCAGCGCATGCACATGGCAAATGGTGTGTGTCTGGTGAAAAAACCCAAAGATCAAGGTCCGAAATTCGAACCTTAAGGCAGACACTGGACACTTTTGTGTCTTGTGTCAGAATCAATCTCCCGATGAATATTCGATTTCTATAGAACCAGTATGAAATCATCCACTCCCTGCAGATACGAAACCATTTTTGTGTCCAGTTTCTTCCACTTAACACAAACTCATGACGATCAAAAAGTGTTCGGTGTCGGAACTGGTTTGCGCAGCGCCTCAGATAAAAAGAAGCAGTCATTCTTTTAAATTTTAGGTGCCTATCTACAGGGGAAGTGAAAATGCCCTCGTCGTTGGCTACCCGACGGACGAGTTCTTCGGTCTTGATGGCCTGGGTGACAACGAGGACGTCAACTATAAGGCTATACGACCACAGCCCCTTCATGCTGCACTGGCTCTCATCGAACTTTCTAAGAAATACAGAGGTATCCAAAATCTACTTTGCCACCAGAGATGTGCTATGCAGCTATGCTGCGAGGTTGTGCAAGCTAAGCTATGAAACTATCAGACTGTTTCCTCTGTGTAACGAAGCAAGTAAGATGTGCTACAAAGATGCGCTGCCGCAAGGTTGATGTGCGCGGAAGATGCGCAGCTCGAGCTATGCTATGATCGACAGAAGGGAAGGCACGCAGAGCCCGCATCCGTGTGTTATGCCATTTTGTCCTAATATTAACAAAAACTTAGCTTATTAGCACCTATTTCCATCAGTGCTAAGCTATGGATCAATGAATGTGATTGGTGGCATCAAACGCATCTACAGCAAGGTAGCATAGCACATCTCTGGTGGAAAAGCAGCATAAACCTATCCCCCTCATCAGTGGGCAAGATTCACAGCTCTCATAACTGGTGGTCGATAGTTCAGATAAGTTCTGATATCGAAATCATTAGATGGCTTACGTCCTTTGCAAGGTTAAGAACCGTAATTCCCCAAGACGCTATTCATTCCCTCTTTCACAGCAATTTCAATATCCCGCGTGATTATCAAAAAACTTACAAAAACCATATGGCATATACTCAGTAAGTTTTCAGTTTTTGACAGAAAAATTGCACCAATTTCGACAAAAACAAAAACACTCGCGACAGTGCGACGATATCTCACCGGTATCGCGTGTAAACTCACTTTGTCTGTTGCGTGATCAAAATAGCGGCTGGTTTTTAGCGAACTATCTGTCCAGGCCTCCGCGCCGCCTGCGTAATTTGTGAAAATACTGACCTTGAAATGATAGTTATTAATTAAATTTAAAAATAAAAAATAGATTAGGTATATACATTTTTTTAATATTTTTCAGGTCAACTGATATTAGTAACCTTAGGCACTCTAACAAACATAGCATTAGCGATCAGGTTGGACCCTGGTTTCCTTGCAAGACTGAAAAAACTTTACTTGGGCGCCGGTCATATTCACGGTGAGGCACAAATTTTTCCTATGTTTGTAGTTTTTAACTGGTTCTTGCCTGCCTTGGATATAACGGGTATTTTTCTGAGTATTACATGATTTATACATTTCCCTGCAAACAGCTTAAAATTAAGTTTACACTAAACTTGAATTTCGAACTTCTTTAAATTTCATGAAGCAATTTTTGTCCACGAGTTTTTACGCACGAACTTGATTTTTCCGTTCCCGTAGCGCTTTTGGGTATTTATTTATTTGAAAAATTAAATCCATAGCTCATAAATGTCCACTACAAACAATACTTAAATATTAAACTTACAGTTAAAAACGGAGTAATATTTTATACTCATTTAAAAAATACAAATTATTACAGTCATGGCATCCCACAAAAATATTATGCTAGCAAAAGCATATTAAAAGAAAGAGTGTGTGTGGTGAGTGTGTGTATGTATGTGCGGTGTGTGCGTGTGTTATAACAATAATGTGGTAAAGCTCTCATAATGCTCCTCTACTCTCCCCAAGGAATCTACATGCCAAATTCAGCTTCCAACGTTCAGTAGTTTTGTCAGTCAGTCAGTCAGTCAGTTCCTAGCTGGCTTTTGGTTTCAATAAAATAATATAACAAACTTAACAGTTTCTGTGGTTCTGTAGTTACTTTTTATATCAGAGTTGCTGTTGGTGTAAGCACTTTCGTTACTGGAGACAGAGATAACGATGCCCGTCATCTAGGTGATACAAAACAAATGTCTATGGTTCTCATATTTTTTTTTATTTCAGATGAATCACACCCACTTTTTGCAGAACCAGAGTTCAATGTTTTGTTAGATGTAGAAGCATATAGCATATTGGCACAAACAGCAAATGCTGACAAAGTAACAGCCATCCCATATTCACAAGTTATAACATCTTTTGATACTCTTACGCCGGTAAGTCCCACAAACATGATTCCTCACTCTTACTGTCCCGGGTTCTTCAAACGGGACGTGAAAAACGTTTTTGCAGGCCTTTAAGATGAGGATGGCAAGCTCAGGGATTCCTTTGCATTATCTACTGTGCTTGTCAGCCTCATATCTGGACCTCACGACTGCTTTCCACCAAGGTAAATAGGTCATCTTGACAAGCAATACAAAAAAAAGAGTCGCTCACGAAAACAAACCACAAATACGTAATGTCACCGTACATTTATTACGACCGACTTGGTGTAATGGTTAAGAAGTTGGCTACTACACCAGAGGTCGCGGGTTCGATCCCCGCACAGTACAAACATTTGTGTGCATGAACATGTCTGTTTGTACTGGTCTGGGTGTCTCCTATGTATAATAAGTATGTATTTACAAAAGAAAATGTATTCAAGTATGTTTATCCGTTGTCTAGTATCCCATAACACAAGCTTTAATTAGCTTACTTTGGGGCTAGATGGCGCTGTGTGGAATAATGTCCAGGGATATTTATTTATTTATTTATTTATGGTACTTGTTAAAATCATTTTTATCACACGTTGTTGTTTGACAACCGAACACATTTTTTGATTTTATTTGATTTCCAGGACTGGCGAATGAATGTCTTGGGTGCAATTCCCACCACAATAATGAAGGCTCTTAATGAATATGAAAGAGTGAGTATAGTGAAAGAAAAGATGTGGCAACTACTGGACCCGACTGTAATGGCGTATGCGTTGGATAACGGAATTGCTGACGTCATCAAGACGACTAGAAACAGTGTTGCGCTGTGTGGTGGTATGTTCAAAATATAAAATGAGTTGACATTAATTAAATCTTCACCAATTTGCCATTTGATTCATTCAGCATAACGCTATACTCTTTGAATAATAACGTATAGAAGCTTAGTCTTCATACAATCGCCCCGTCAGGAATGAAACACTAATCCATTCCACACATGCGTGACTATTACTTGCTTACGTGCAGCGCGCTTTGACATTGAACATTGCGGAGCTGTAATGAACACTGCAAAGCGGTCCGTTTGGAGCCAATTATGACTCCAATTAAGTTGCTTCGAACAGTGCGCGCCGACTAGGTTTCTTTCTATAGCGTTAATATTCTTAGGCTATACTATCGACGGGCACATAGCGCATTGGCATGATGAACGAAATTATAGTTTTATTTTGGACAAAGTTATTATTTTTATTACAATACCATCTGTTGTAAAGTGACGATGTAGTCTGTAAAAGTAGTTCTGCTTGTAAATGCCTATTCACTCTTGTTTTAAAAGACCCGATTCATAGTGGACTTGAAACACATGAGTTGAAAGAGCGTGTTATGCTCACTTCTACATTGGTCGATATTCATCCGGGACGAGACCTCATGTTCGGTTATAATAGTAACCATATTCATTTTTAGCTCACTAACCGGCCAGAGTTGTATTAATGCAACTAACCTTTTTTTTGCCTAGCAACACAGTTGCAAATGAGCAACCAAAGTCTCCGAAGTAATTTTGTATCTGTGTTCTGCATATTTGTTTCTGTTTTTCCGAATCTGAATTCCTTAAATACGTGTCCGGAGCTAGTGGCACATCCAAAGCGATTAGTTGGTGGTTATTAGGTGTGCGCACCTATGAAGGTGCATTTAGACCAAACGATCATAGAACTGGAGCTAGAATGTTCTTTCGTGATATTTGATCAATGATTATTCGTGTTTCATTTACACCAAAAAAAATCTAACGTAAAAGCACGAGGAATCAAGAACGAGCATTCTAGCTCGTGCTCTAGGTCTTCGCGAACATATATGAGATAAAACAACGAAATAATGCTCTGTCTCTGTTTACACAAAGAGAATTTGATAGAATGAGGATAGAATGCATTCTCTCGTTTGGTCTAAATGCACCTTTACACGTTGTCTGTGCACACACTTTGATAAAAATCCACACTTGCGAAATCTACATTCAAAACGTTTGCATGTCGCTAAGATTAGATATAGCAGGTTTTTGCTGTCTAATATTTATTATTTTGTCTTGCTTTCAGATAAGAGAGGCATCACTCTTAATGATTTGGATGCCGCTGAAGGAAATATGAAAATACTAATATCTGCTGACGAAACCAAGTTTAAACAGTTCCTGTTCAAAGTTTTTTCTGCTGATGTATAAGAAGTCGTGGTAGGATAATGGTTTGGCGTTAGTTTGAAGTGCTGCAGCCACACGACAGCATTGAAAAAACAATTACGAAGGTCAAACTTTCGTATAGATACCAATAAGGGTATCGGAGGCGGACTGGATAGCCATTAAACCCTCAAAATAATCTTATTACTAAATTCTTGACAATTTTTAGTTGGAACCTTCATGTAGGAATTATGTAGGTTCATACAACATGCACTGACCGCGTTTAGCAATAAAATATTATATTATTTTTTATAATTTTAATTTACGGTTCCGGCAAAGCCAAGAAGAATACCCCGAGTTTGTGATCAGCAGTAACCTACATTTGGCAAACGTGGTGACTTAGCAATAACTCATTTTGTTTATTGATAACACGATTAGCGTTGTGCACTGTAGCGGTTTCTCGCCTTCACTTGCAAGGTGTCCGGGTTCGATTCTCGGTCTGGGTGTGCTAGGATACGCCCCAGGGTGTCCTTGTCTGATATCTCGTATTACAGGCATATTAATCCATACTTCGAGACCACGACAAGTGGTGGGTTGTATGGCACATATTAATTTCATTTATTGATTTAAATTAGGCTTATTACCTACTTAATTTACATATTCGATGGTATTTCGGTTCATTTAATAAAAAAATTGATAAAAACACCCAACGTTAACAAGATATACTAATATAAGCCAATTAGTGACTATGTTGTCGGTCAGACGCAAAAAGATATCAACATCTTAGTATCTGCTTCCTGTCTATGATCTTTTCAATTAATATTTAATTGGTTTATTTGTTTTACTAAGGACGTTCCAAATACTTTTTATTGCGTGTGAATGCTTTACGGAATATAATTCAAATTCAAAAGCCATTATCGCCCGTGTCAATATACCTGTCGGGGGCCGTAATCTCATAACTTGTCAAGTTCATTAAATAACAAATAAATATGCGCCAGACAACACACCCCTTGTAATAGTCTCGAATTAGCGATTATACAAGGTACCACACAAGGAAATAAGCCAGGGGCGTCTCCCAGCACACCCAGACCAGAGTCAATTCAGAAAAGACCCGGGAAACTACGGAAATCGTGCTACAGCGCACTACGCCATTCGTGTATGTCATTCCTTAAACAGAGTAGCGAGCAACTTCGTACTATGACCTTTCATTTTCAGCCAATCAGCGGTTACCTATTTGTGTTAATTATCTGCTAGGCTTGACTTGGTGCAAGTTGCAGGAAAACGCTGGATGCAATTAGCCCAAAGCCGCTCGCTGTGGCGTTCTATGGGGGAGGCATATGTCCAGCAGTGGACTTCTCTCTATTCTCGTTTAGGGAATTAACTTTACTGGATATAAGCAATTGTAATAAGACCCCAGTTTGTTGTTATTGTTATTATAAACAACAGTAAATTATCAAAATTATTCATTTAAATTATATCGTAGTCATAGGGTGGACCAGTTAGACTTATGATACAACGTTTCCAGACAATTTGTTACTTTCATATTTAATTTCACCAACAAAACCTGTTGGAAGAACTGACGTAAAATAAAACATTTTATTGGAAATAATAAGTAGGTAGTAGTACCATTTTTTCGTAAATAACTATAACAAGAATAACCTTTTAACGAGTTCGGGCTCCAAAAATGTTTGTATCAGTTTTCAGAAAATTAATCCACGATAAACGTAATTTGTTCTTTGTCTGAATTTAAATAGACGAACATAAAATAAGTAGTCCATCAAATTAACTAGTCAAGATATCTACTGAAACTAAACAAAAATAGTTTTTTAATTTATTTTCCATAGCGTATAGTTAAAAGACAATAGTTTGTATAATGTAGATCTATAACCAAACTATATAGACCTACCCCCTGATTCAGAACTAAGTTATCGACCGATTCGGTTATTTATTTATTTAAGCAACAAACAATTTTTATTGTACCTTATGATTACTTACTTAAAATAAATAACACTAAAATCAGTTAAGTTTCCACTGATGTTTGACACAAATCATCGAACAATCAACGTTATCAACGCTAAAACTATGAATTACAAACAGAAAATTAAAAATAATAATAATTAAGATTTTACATAGGTACATCGTTTCTGAACTTAGGGGCGCTACTAGATACTATAGATATATATTTATTCTACGATGTGTAGTTTTTATATAATTTAGTTTATGAAAACTAAAGGCCTTTTAACATATAAAAATATTGATTGCTACCGTTAAGCGGGTCATTTACTATAATTAAAACAAACTTACCGAATCGGTCGATAACTTTATTCTGAATCGGGGAGCTGATCGTTTCTTGATATCAGTAAATTAAGTAGGTGAATGAATAAGTAAATACCTTTCATAATACCACGCCAAAAACACCGTTAGTCCTACTATTGCCACTATGCATGTAACTGTTGCTCCGACGAATAGATGAAACTTTCTTTCTGTCATTTTAACTCATTTGTTCACTTCACTTGTTTCATAATTATTAACTATTTTATCTTTTCTGATATGTTTCAAGAATATTGTGCTTCACTTTTAAAAAATTGTCGCAGCGCTTTCTACAAGAACTTGAAAATGGCCACTGACGTTAGGTCCATACTGAGCCGTGTTGGCTGAATATTTATAACATCACCATGGCTGCTCGGACTCACCTTCTATGCGTTATTGTTCTAGGGGGGTAAAAGTATATTATTATCTAAAGAGCAGAATCTTTTAGGCCATGGCGAGTGCACAACATTAAGAGCATTGCTCTTAAATCTTTTGATTAAAGTACGTTTATTCAGTTTCACATTTTCTATGCAATTTGGTAAAAAATTCAAAAGTTTTATGTCCACATTTCATACTCTTTCGCAAAATTCCCCGGAAATTTATCGAATAGCGAGTCACGACACTGAACCTTCCACCTCACACACAGGCAATCATGCTCACTGAAGTAACATTATGAAACTACATTGTGGCTTTCAGTTAGCTAAGACTGCGTTCTAAAGCGCGTGACTATCGAGTGAATTATGCCTAGTTAAAAGTAGTCGGGTATAACAAGGACAGTTATTTATGTTTATCATGAGTTTCCGTCTCGTTAACTATGAAAGCTGACTTCAGTTTGTATGCTATTTTTGGTTCCATTCCTTATCACTAGATGGCGCTAGCGGCTGTCATTGGTATAAACTCATGGTGGACATACAGACAGAAATTCAATCAAGAAAAAGGAGGAAGCACGTAATTTTGAAAAACATTCAAAACCTCGCATTATAAAAAAATAAATAAATATCTGGGACAATTCACACCAAGATCATCTGACCCCAAACTAAGCAGAGCTTATACTATGGATGTCAGAGATTGATAAACATACTTAAATATTTCTAAATACATACTTAATTATATAATAACACCCAGACACACAACAAACACAAATGTTCGTCACATAAATGTTTGTCATGGGTGGGAATCGAGAACCCACGACCTCCGGCGCTAAAGGCAGGATTGCTGCCATTGCATTAACCGGCCAGTTTATGTTTTGTGACTGTATAACTAACTCATTTTATTACGTAATACTACAGAATAGGTGTGATCCTATGCATAAATGTCTATTTTGCGTAACTGTCGTCCATTTTGGAGCGGACCTGTACAAATCTAGCGATATTTATTCACCTCTAGGCAAAAGTTTGCATAATCAACTTATCTTTACGACAAACGGCTGTATATGAAAAGATAACTCACTTTCCTTCAGTGCTCATGTGATATGAACGTTAACAAGCCTTTTTTTTAATAATAAGAAAAATATTATTAGCGCGATCTATGAAGTACAACTGGAACTTAACCTTCGCGGTACGTTGTGACAAAGGTCGTTGAGCATGCTATTTACCTTCTCAGACATCGTGTTTCATAGATAATAACAGAGATGGCGATAAAAAATAAATTTTCACAGTGAGTTGGTTTTGGTTATTTTTAGGAAGTTACTTATTAATTAAAATGATTTTTGTAAAATAAATTTGATTTTGTTGTTTTTAAATCGGATAAGAGAAACATGATAGGCAGTTTCTTGCAAATGTGTCCATTAAGAAATTTCATACATTTGAATGATTTAGTAATATCGACAATTAAAACAACACAGGTCAATAATGCTATGTATTGTATGGTCATGTGTTAATCTTGGTCGATGGTGAACGGAAGATAATCCTCCTGTAAAAGAGAAAAGCAATTTGAATAATTATGAATAATTTCAAAACTTTAGTAAGTAACAATGTTATGACCGTAAGCACACTGAGCTTCTAAAGTGGCTCCAGTTTTGACCACAGGCACTAGTGCAAGAAAATATCATTTAATTTAAAATGCACAGCAAACTATTATTCAAACCAACAAACAAGAATATCTTCATTTAAAATAGACCTGTAGCAAGTACTTTTAAATAGTCAAATCATTGCAAGAAAAAATATATACTTAGTAATACACTACTTTAATAGACTAGACAGTGTATTTATGTATCCATAATTTTACTTCAGTAATATGGATACATAAATACACTGTATATAAACTTAATGTGACTCTACCACCACATCTAATGTTGTTCTTATACTGAAAGTTCCCGGCGAGAAACTCAATAAGTACTTAAAACTAAACTTGGTTGGGTTTTACCAAAAGAGTAAAAGTACAATAATAAAATTATTTAAAAAAATCCGTTCTACCTTACCTAGAATAAAAAAAAACCTTCATAAAAGAAAAAGATTTACTCGTAGAAATCAGTTTGCATGGTCTACCTGGTGAAAGAACCACCAGTTCCTCACGTGGTTGCTAACGTTAGCTGGCATCAGGTCAGCCAGCTCAGGTGCATCTTGATTTATTTTTACATGGTTGAATGTATTCTGTAAATAGTAAAAGTTTCAGTGCATTGTACGTAACGCTCACAGCCATATTCCAAACGGTGCATTCAGAGGCAAGTTGTTTGTTGCCGTCGTGGTGGAAGGAATACTCATCAGATCATACGGCTGGGAGCTAGCATGCTTTCCCCCTTTATACGGCTTATAATACAATGTGACTACTAGGATTAAATTCATTAAAAAAAAACCTAAAATAAGAGCCCGCAACCTTAGAATAATTACTTAAAGAAACCAAAACCGCGCGCCCATTTTGAAGCACCTTAATTAATGGGTCCAAAGCTTTGCAGTGTTCATTATAGCTCCGCAATGTTCAATGTCAAAGCGCGCCGTACGGATGCAAGTAATAGTCACGCAAGTGTGGATCGGATTAGTGCTTCATTTTTGACGGGGCGGTTGTATGAAGACTATCGTTCTATGCGTTATTATTCTAAGCCCGCAACATACTTTTGTAAATTTTACAGGGATTTCATTGAGAGCGTCGCGTCGTGGCCTAGTGGTTAAACATTCCAACTCGGATCGCGGATCGTTTGGTCCCGAGTTCAAATCTGGCCAGAACCAAAGTCTTTGTGTTCATTGTTTAATTTCCGACTAATTCTCCGGTGATGGAAAACATCGATAAAAAACCAAATCAACCCGAATAGCGGCGGAAGGCTCACCACCTACCAAGTTGGGTTCTAATAGCATTGGTGAAAAGTGGGATATTGAGTGTTCCGTTAACGATGACAGCAACAGTCCCTTGCCTCTGACTACCCCGTTTGGGATAAAGTCATGATGGTATGTATATGTATTTTTTTTTCAAATTCTTCTTTCAATTCGTTTAATTACTTGTAATTTTGCGATTGGAAGTTCTAGAGCTATGATTATCCTTTGTTTATTATATGATGATTTTGCAAATAAAATGGCTACCAATATTTTATTCGTTTGAGAAAAATAAATCTGTCAAACTTCGCAAAAAACTTCACGAAATCTCAGAAACTACAAGTATCTACTAGGAGTTTCAAATTTTGCATGGGCATTTTTTTATGATGTAGGTGCTCACTAAGACAGGATTTCGCGAAATGCGACCCATAAGTAGTTGTTTTTGAGGCTGATAGTTTGTTTGTATGAAACTACGTTACTACGAGTGCTAGGAATCCCAAATTTTGCATAGGGGTTCTTTTTAGGACCTAGCTGCCAACTAAGACGGGATTTTGCGAATCAAGTATCGTTAGTTGGAAAAAATCCTGTATGTCATAAAAATGAAGCTCACGCGGGCGAAGCCGCGGGCGAGAAACAAGCTAAGATATAGTTAAATTAATACAAGTGGGCACAATGTTTTTTTGTGTTTTCCTCTACCGGGGTGTTAGCCACAAATTTTACGATAAACAAAGAGATGTTTCTTGCCAGAGTACATAATTGTAAATTTTTATTATCACTTTTCTTCGTTCATTGAGTTTTATAATTCCTGTATTATAAATTACTGATCATATATCTCGTTGGCGTGGGTAATAATGGCTAAACTTGCTCGAATTGACGTAGCCAGTTCGATTCTCATACAGAAAGACTGTGCTTTCTATAATAACGATGAAACCTCATCGACGAAGATGGCTAAGTTTATATATTTGTCCCAAAATGAAGAGTTTACAGTGGGACCGCTCGCACCTTTTTTCTAAACTTGCCTGACCGCCTAGGGTTACTGCTATATTCGATCTGAATTTTAAAATGAAGTAGGTAGGTTACTGTACTTGATACTCGTAAAAACGACCGAAAACAGAATTCATCATGTGAAAAATTGCACTAAGTTCGACAAAAACAAAAACACTCGTGGCAGTGGCGCTTGTGGCGTGACCGATTCTCACCGGTATCGTCTGTAAACTGATTTTGTCTGTGTGTGTGATCAAAATGGCGGTTTGTTCTAAGCGGATCTGTTCAAGCCGTTGAGTCTAGTGCGTAATTTGTGTATGTGTTGTTCCCAAGTAGAAAAAGTAGAGATATGTACACAATCACTCACCTCAGAATTCCAAAACCATTTATTTTTATCGACCCTACTATCTTCTTCATCGTTGGGTTCAGTAAATGTTTTCCCTATATCCAATGGATTAGTCAGCTCGAAACTATCAAAGTTTTTTTTGTTCACTCCTATCACAGACCTGAGTGCTTTTTTCAGCGATGAATAAGCCTGTAAGTGATGGTAAAAAAGTTTCGGATTTGAGAATATATTATGACAAAAATCAGGACATGAGGATTTTGAAGTAACCGATGACAAAGGTGAATAACTCATAAGATACAGTCAGTAAATACACAAATACTTTTAACCAAAAAATTGTATAATTTTAGAACGAAATTAATGTTTCTTACTGGTTTCTCATTTTGAAGTTGAGGCATATTACTTTTCTCGATGAGTATAGGTAAATGATAAGGTTTGGCAATTTTCTGAATAAGTCTGTAAATAAGAACAATAAAAGAGTAGATATAGGCTTTGAAATTAAAGAGTGCAATTAAGTTTTAGTAGAACTAAATAAATAACGCGTTTTGAACGTGCTATTGCCGGTTTAAATTTTATCCCGTCCCGCGCCACAATATAACTTAAACATGGTGCAATATATGTCTATAATTCTTGTACGTCCTTTACGAAGTCTTCGAACTACGAGTATGTACTTAAATAGTTCTACAAAACAGATATAGAAGTAGCCACGTTGTTAGGTGTTGTTATTTTAATAAAATATGTATGAAGTGTAAAAATGTATGCATAACTGTGAAAGAAATTGTAAACTCAGTGTTACATTATTGACACATAAGTGTGATAAATCTAAAAAAAACAAAATGGCGGCTAGTGGCTATGATGCAAAGGTTTAATCCCTTTTGCCTGGTGGAAAAAGAAATATAAAACCTGTCCAGCCAGGATCATGAAAATTCAAGTTAAGTTGTATGGTAGTTTTTTAGCACTTACATTTTCTTTGGAGGTATCGTTTGCCCATACAAATCCTGTTGGTAAAGAACATTTAAAAATTGCTGATAATGTCAAATGATATAAGGCTCGATAATAATAAAGGTACATTCAGGTACTGAACTGATAGATTAGAGCATTCACTTGTATCAGAACATCGACAATTTGCCGTTTTAAAATTTATTCGAACCACATAGCGAATAAGACGCTTGATGTTTTGTTACAAAACGTTACATTATAATGTAATGCTCTAGGGAAAGCTGTAGTCTATACCCACCATTAAACTCATCTACAAAGCTGAAGGTTTTACCAGCTAGTACTACAAAACACTACATAAAGAATAATTACCGATGGTAAACGATTTGTTTGACTACTAGGCTTCAGTTGAGGTTTTGCAATCTTTTTCACTAGTCTAATAACAGAAAATAGATCATCAATTAAATCATAAGTATCATTAACGTCATCTACGTCTTACTTATTTAAACTATGGTTAAAGTTGACTCCAACTTTGAGTAAAGCTCAGCTCTAATATTGCTATCAGAGAAAATAGTTTAGGAATAGGTTGCACTGTGACCATGGGGACAGGTTAAAAAAAATTAAGGTTTTAAAGTATAATTTTCAATTTAAAGAAAATTGACAATTTTGTCAATTGTAAATGCGTGTTGTCATATGTCAGGCATATATTGCCAGGGATACCTCTTTTGATATAGATGTGAGTAATTGAAATTACACTCAGAATAAATTTGGAAAATTGGCGCGAAATGAAACAAAAGTAGTATAGTTTAAACTAAGAAAGAAGAATAAGGAAGCACTCACAATCCTTTTTTTCGTTTCTGTAACAAGTGCATAAATCAATTCAGGAAACGATCAAGATTTTAAAAATAAAATTGACCTGGGTACATAGAATAATAACTTATAGAAACCAAGTCCGCGCGCCCATTTTGAAGCACCGTAATTGGAGCCATTGGACCTCTTTGCAGTGTTCATTACAGCTCCGCAATGTTCAACGTCAAAGTGCGCCGCACGTAAGTAAGTACGAGTCACGCAAGTGTGGATCGTATTAGTGCTTCATTTTTGATGGGGTGGTTGTATGAATACTATCGTTCTATACGTTATTATTCTAAGCCTGGGTATGAGTGTGCTGGGAGACGCCTCTGACTTAAATCCTTGTCTGGTACCTCGTAACACAAATATATTTATCCTTACTTCGAGACCATGACAATTGGTGTTGGCACTCATTTTTTTATTTGTGAAATACTTTATAATATTTAAATTTTAGTATGCTGTAGCACGGAACTAATGATCTGAAGTTCTTACCGATTTATTTGCAGACATAGGTTGTCCTATTATTTTAAGGTGACTGTTAAAAGAACAATAAAAAAATATAAAATAACCGCTTCATTCATAAACACTAAATTTGTTTTAATACTAAGACCCATGCCGAAGAATTAATACTAAACGGTCATTCAATTTATTTATTATTAAAACATATTTTTTATACGTTTACACTGAATTTTGAGACGATTTTTTCTAAATTACACAACAAATAAATACCTACATATACTTAATAATTTAAATGCACGTCATACACGTGTATACTTGTTTATGAATCAGTAAAAAAACGACATGACAATTTATTTAATTAGTTTTGCAGAATTTTTACTTCATAGTCACTTACCGCTTATGTTTTCGGAGGGCCTCTAAAAGATTTTTACTGGAAAAATTGTTTTCATCCTGCAAGAAACAAATTAGGGTAACTGATTTCAAATCGACTGTTTCGCAGAGTGGTTTATCAGAAGCTACTAATGTTTAATCACAAGTTAAAACATGGTATCAGAGAGTGAGCTTCGAAAGAACTAGATCAACTGGGGCTATACAATAGTATATTCAGGAAACAAGAAACTTCAAATTATTTCAATCAGCAGGCTGTCACTGGCGTATACATGACGTAAACTGTACGTGTACCACGAGTTGCAACTTTATATTTACGTTATGGTTCGCGTAAAAAAATGTATTGGGATTTGACATTGTCATGTCATGTCATGTCAAATCCCAATACAATTTTTCACGCAAACGATAACGTAAATTTAAAGTGGCAACTCGTGGTAGACGTACTAATAATAGGGTTACTATTCATTATATTATGTTAATTAACAGACTTAAAGGCAGGCATCTTTCCACCTTCGAGAAAAAAAATCATGGAGTCGTAATTTACGATTCAAATCATATCCATAGTCATCTTAACTTCAATCACTTAGTTAAGTATATGAATGTATATAATTTAGTGTTTTTTTGTTGAAAGACAAATTAATATTATAATCTCATACACCTAATAGTTTTTTACTAACAGTTTCACGTAAAACTCGTTTAAACGTTTCACCACTTTTGTAGCTGAAGATATTTTTTTTTTCTTAGAAAGAAATTTTCTTTCCACTTACCAAGTCGAGAACCACAGACGATAAAATAAACCTGAAAATGTCTCATCCCAATTAATAGCCCCAAGAAACATCTTGGATTTAATTAAAACAATACCACGAGTATTTCGAATTGTTCTGAGAGGAGTTTTAATTGCAATATGTCATTTAGCAATCTCACTTACTTGGGCTTCGGAGTTTTCGTTCTTAGTGGAATAATCTAGAAGAAAACCAGTCTACTGATATACTGCTAGATAATAAGTTAGGCAACCCAGAAGAAATTCAAATTCGAATGCTCTCAGGTCACAAAACATACGTGTATATACGCTTTTTACCAAATATAATTAAATCAAGTTTATTGGACCACAACATCCGTCAGATAGTCTTTGTTTTCGAGTTGACAGTATATGACGCGTTGAATCTTAAAGTAGTTTAAGGCTGCTTCACCAGCAGAAATGTGCTATGCAGCTTCAGTTCTCTTGGAGGTCGCGTGAGCGACGGACGTTTAACGCTCTAGTATCCAGAAAATAACCAATAAACAAGGACCACGCTATACGAAAAAAAAAGGACCGGTGTAGTGCAAAAGCTACGACAGTGACGTACGCGCATCAAACGTGTCTATCTGTGCAGGCGCCGCCCACTGCTATTGTACTTTGGTAACGCCCAATTCTGGATACCTAGACGCAAAACCCGACGGCACTGAGATACGCGCGAAAAATAGGCCTACATTAGAAATGAATATACAGAGATCGCCCGTGAAAGCCCCAACGACGTATGGTTCGGACTCCAATATAAACAGATTAACCGATAAAAATGTAAATATTCAAGAGTGGGTTCACTCTCGGAGGAAAAAGAAAAGACTCGAGGAAGACTCAGATAGTGATTCGCCGAGAACACGAGAGGTGAAAGATAATAATAACACGGATGCAATAAGTAAAAGTCTCAATGCTCTGCAGGAGCAAATGACAGCTGTGACAAGTATGCTGACCCTTATGAAGGAAGAACAAAACACTCGCTTTATGAGTATGCAATCTGATATGTCTGAAATTAAAAGCCAGATCGCAGAAGTTAAGAAGAGTGATCTGGAGATGCAAAGGTCAATAAATTCTTTGAGTGCCAAATGTGAAGATTTGGAAAAATCTAGGCAAGAATGTAGGCAGGAAAGTAAGAAAAATGAGAATAGAATCAAAGATATCTTACAAAGAAACGTTAACCTGGAAAAATGCAATAAAGCTCTTGAAGAACGCTTAATGAAGCTGGAACAGAAGGAATTACAAATGAATATTGAACTACTGAATGTACAAGTGATTGAAAAAGAGGATGTATTGGACACTGTGAAAAAAATAGCAGAAGAACTGAGCTTGAGGAAAGAAGACATCGAAAAGGCATGGAGAACTGGAGGCGATAACAGCAAGGGCCCACGATCTATTATAGTGACCTTACGGTCCAGCCAGTCACGCAGAGACTGGCTCAAGTGTAAAAAAAATATAATTACCAACCACACTGTCTTCAAAAATAACAATAGTTCACGTATATTTATTAATGAAAACATCACACGGCAAATGAGGCAGATGTTCTGGACTGTGAAGCAAAAGCTAAAAGAAACCTATAAGTTTATATGGATTCAGAATTCAAAAATATTGATTAAAAAGAGCGAAGACGAAAAAAAAATTTATCAAATTAACTTTGAGAGTGACATTGACCTCTTTATTGAAACTGAACAGAGCGAAAAGAATATTCGCTCTGCTGATGAATAGTTGCCTATATCTGCCTGTTATATTTCGTGTTGTGTATCAAATTAACGTCGTTAACATTTAGCATGGCGTCCAATACTGACCCACAACCGCAACTCCAAGATATAAACTATGAAAAATACACAGATATACATGCGTGGCATGACTACATAAACAGGCATCATGGATCATTAAACATTGTTCATATGAACATATGCTCCATAAGAAAACATTTCAATGAGGTAATTGTTATGATAAAGGAATGTATTCGTAATTTGGATATTTTATGCCTAACAGAGATAAATATAAAAAACGATGAAATATATATGTACAAAATAGATGGATATAGTGAGTACACCTGGACTAGAGAAGACAGGCGAGGAGGTGGGATAATATTATACATAAAGAATGAACTCGTGTTTACACAACGAATGCTATACCTAAAGAACTGCGAAGTAGTGGCAGGCGATCTGCTTATAAACGGTTATAAAACCACAATTGTCGTAGTATATAGACCACCCAACTCAAACAAACTTGCTTTTCTTGAAGAAATAAAAAGGTGTTTGAGTAATATACACAATGAAATCATTTACCTAGGTGACATAAACATAAACATCTTGGAAAAACCTTTAGGTATGATTACATACATATTGTGCGAGCTCGGATTGCAGTGTGCCATACGCGATTTAACGCGTGAGAGTGTGACTGCAGGGCGGCGCACGACGTCTTGTATCGACCACATCTTCATGCGAAGTGCGCGGGCAAGTGATGTTCGTGCGTATACTATCACAACAAGGATCGCAGATCATTACGTAATCGGCCTAACAGCTGACTTGAAACAAGACCTATCGGGAAATAGTGTGAAGTTATCAATAAACAACAGTGGCGTGTCAGATAAGTTGAATTGTATTAATTGGACGGAGTTTTTAGCAATAAATGATCCGATTATTTTGTACGAAAAGCTAGCAATTACATTTAAAACCATTTATAAGGAATGTACCTTTCAACGACTTGATATTCATAAGCGCAACTCTAATGTTTGGGTAGACAAAAAATTGCAGTGTATGTTAGAAAGAAGAGATGATCTGTTCAGACGTTGGAAGGAGCAACCAGGTAGTAATAGCCTTAGGTTACAATATACAAAGCACAGAAATAAAACAAATAAACTCATAAACATGGCAAAAAATAAGTTCAGAAAGGATAGTCTAATAAATTGTAATGGTGATATAAGAAAAATATGGAGTAATATTAATACATGGTTAGGAAGAAATAAATTATCGGTTGATAGTACGATAGAAAAATATTTACTTAAAAATTATTCTAAGGAAAGCGTATGCAATAATTTTTGCCATACTTTTACCAGGGAAATAGAAAATATTAAACATGATTGCCAAATTAAGTTTTTAGATAGGAATGCCTATGCCTCAGATAGTCCGATTAGCTTCAGGTTTAGGCCCGTCACAGCTTCTCAAATTTCCAAAATTATAGACAAATTGAACAGCAACAAGGCGTCTGGTTCGGATGGTATTAGGGTCAGAGATTTAAAAAATATTAAAGATAAAATTAGTCCAATTTTGGCTCACTTCATTAATTTAAGTGTCAAAAAGGGTAAATATCCTGATGAACTAAAAGTGGCTATAATAAGACCTATCTATAAGCAGGGGTCCCATGCTGAGTTCACTAACTACAGGCCTATAGCTATTTTGAATGTAATTAATAAAATTGTAGAAAAATCAATAGTTCAACAAGTAACTGAATTTTTGGAACAACATAAACTTCTAACGGATACTCAGCATGGGTTCCGTGCTAATCGAAGTACAACCACAGCTCTGTCAAAGTTCACAAATGATGTTAATGGCTGTCTTAATGAACAGAATATTGTAATGACAATTTTTATTGATTTTAAAAAGGCCTTTGATACACTGGATCATGCTGGCCTGCTAAAAGCAATGGACGAGTGTGGGGTTCGAGGCCCAGTGAATGTATGGTTCAGCAGTTATTTAGAGAAAAGAGCGATAAAGGTGTCCGTCTGTGGTGCGGAGAGTGAAAAAGGCAGCATTACGTATGGAGTGCCAACTGGCTCGGTCTTTGGGCCGGTGGGTTACGTAGTACATGTCAACAGCATGACAAACGTGATTGAAAACTGCAAGGCTTACATGTTTGCAGATGACACATGCATCATGTGTAGTGGTCGGGACCAGGATACAATTCAAAAGCTTATGCAAACTGACTTTGATAATCTGACCAAGTGGGCCCATGACAATGGCATTATTATCAATATGGATAAGACGAAATGCATGGCAATCATCTCTCCGCGCAACAGAAAAGTGATAAATATATCTATCAAAGGACACTCGTACGAATGTTTGCATAACGACCAAAAAGGCTGTACGTGTAAACCTATAGAACGGATTGAGTCATACAAATATTTGGGCTTAACAATTGACAGACATTTCTCGTGGAACTTGCATATTGATCATGTTTGCAGCCAGCTGCGCTCAATACTAGGCAAATTATTTAACCTTAAGTTTATAGTGAGTAAAAATATTTTATACATGCTGTACTTTGCATTGGCAGATGCCATAATATTGTATGGGCTGGTTGCGTATGGACTAACCTTCCCTACATACATAAATAAAATAAAGCATTTACAGATTAGAATGTTAAAATTATTAGTAAACAATAACGTAAAAAAATCATTGAATAAGGATTATGAAAAGTTGTTTGGATTATGCAAGGTGCTGCCCATTGAATATAAAGTTAAATTAGCCATCATAATAGAGCAACATGGTAAAACTGAGCATAAAAAACCAAGAGTACATACGTATCCAACCCGCCTAGCGAGTAAGCCTACAATGTCGGTCCCTAGAATAAGGAACTATTATGGTAAGCGCGAGAGACGTTATATGGTACCCAGCCTTATCAATGAGCTCCCAGAGGAAGTACTGAAAGGTGTTTCCTCCAGAAATATCTTGAAGTCCAGGCTAAAAAAACACTATTTGTCCCTGTGTCCGTGACGTTTGCCACTCTGCTGGTCTATGCTGAGCGGAGACGGTGCACAGCAGAGATGAGAGATCAGCAGAGTGACGAATTGTTATTGTTATGCAAATTGAATGGGTTTTTAAGTGCTAGAAGGCGGGGTACATATTATGCAACGTGCATGAGAGAATTATTATTTAAAAAAAAATATTGTTGTGTAGCTGGAAATTGTTTTTTTGGTTCCTTGAAATACATACTTAATGTTACTGTAGATTAAGAAATTAGTTAATGAGAACTGCTGCCGATAAACTGCGTCTGTAGTTTGGCAGAATTGTAAATGTAGCTTATTAAGTTTTGAGAAGGAAAAAAATAAATTTAAAAAAAAAAAAGCTATGCTGCGAGGATGTGCAAGCTAAGGTACGGAACTATTACACCGTTTTCACTGATACTATACTATGTAACGGAGCGGACTACGATAAGCTACGAAGATTCGCTACGAAGATTCGCCGCCGCATTGTAGCTGTGTGAGGAATGTGTGCAGCTCAAGCTATGCGATGTATCGACAGTTATAGGGTAGGAACGCATCCACAGCACGCATCCATATGTCATGTTGTATCATTTTAAAAACATAGCTTAGTAGAACCTGTTACCACCAGTGTTATGCCATGTGGACCAAAAAATGTGGTTGGTGGATATCAAACGCATCCACAGCACGCAGCTTTGCACATCTCTGGTGGAAAAGCAGCTTAAGTCGGCAAGATTCAAGTTTCTCCGAATAGCCCTACAGTTTAGACGCTCATATCAATCCAGGCCAAAGCTATTGTTTTGTCTATTGTGCAAACGCCAAACTGCATAGCAAACCGAAGTAACGTATAGTACGGTATAATCACTCACCACAATATATTGCGCAGGCGTTCCTGTTCTGCGAAACCCAGAATATAACACTCTCTCATTCCTTCCATCATATCTGAAAACGATATTTTTGCTATTATTGCCAAAACGCTTTGGGAACTTTTAGCAAAATCCGCATCAAAAAATTCCATATCAGTAACTTTACAGCCGCCATTTTGATCACGCACACAGACACAGTGAGTTTACAGGCGATACCGATGAGCATCAGTGTCGCGGCCAGTCGCACTGTCGCAAGTGTTTTTGTTTTTGTCGAACTTGGTGCAATTTTCCACGTGATAAATTTTGTTTTTGGCCGGTTCTGTCAAGCAGGTATAACCTACCTACTTCATTTTAGAAATTCAAAACTAATATAGTAGTACTTAACCCTGGGCGGTCACGCAAGTTTAGGAAAAAGGCGCGAGCGGTCTTGCTTTAAACTCTTTATTTTGTGACACTACTAACGCAATCCCATGCAAAACGTCACTACTGACGCTAGCGACTTCATTGGTATTAACTTAAGTTAAAGGTACCTACAGTATATCTACTAAGAGTTTACTTACACCAATGACAGCCCCTAGTGTTCGCGTTGACCGCTTTGACATATTTGTAAGGGATTTCGGTACAATGATTACAAATATAACCAAAAATGGCATACACTTTATTGAAGTTTTTTTTTATAGTGCCCTTCATGATGACCTCACTCCACTTGATGGAAAGCAGTCGTGAGGTCCAGATATGAAGATGTCAAACACAATAATGCAAAGCAATTACTGAGCTGGCCATACTCATCTTACAGGCCTGCCCTGGCACCGGTTAGTGCAGTGTTGATCCCGGAACGCGACCTGACCGAGATAGGTCAGAGTCACTTGGCGGGTTTTACGCAACTGCATGGTGGTAACATCAACCGGCCGACATAATAAGTCTCCCACCTGAAGAGCAGATGGTCTGCTGCAGGGCTCCCTAAGTCGCCTCTTACGACACCCACGGGGAGGAGATGGGGCGGTTGAACGTGTTCTTTTAAAGTGCCGCCACTAGCACGGCACAAAAATCAATTATCGTTGTTAAGGTACTTGACAGAAACTTATGGTATACATAATGAGCTATTATGTGATTCTAATCTTCTTACTTGATTCCCAAAGTATTTACGTTCCCGTAAACGCCTGCCCCGTTATCCGGATCTCTGTGAGGGAATTTTATTGCAGACTTCAACATGCCGAGAGCTGGTCTGATGAGGGTGTGCCCAGGAAGGATAGGCTCGGCTTGAGGTAAATGGCTGGCCATTGATGGAGCTCCGAGTATGGAGCCGACTTCACCATACTGAAAACGTCTCTAGAAACAAAATAAATTCAGATAAACATACTTTATTTTACAAGAAAAACGTAACAGCAGTATCACAGACTTAGGTCGTAGGTACTTTAGGCATTATTTGTCATATTCATTAGCCTTGATCATAAAAAACTGAAGATACCCCATGAACGCCGTGTTTTGCGTGTCCAATAACACTCACAAATTTCATTTCACTTTTTGGTGTTAATTATAACCGTAAAGGTGTATCTTGGGTATTTATGATAGAATAATTAAGCACTTCAGAATGATCTTCCTGCGGCGGTGTTCCCAAAGGGATATGACATCGGGGCCTTCAAGAAGAGAGCGTATTCCCATCTAAAAGGCAAGCAACGCATCGGTGACACCTCTGGTGTTGCAGTTGTCCATGGGCGGAGGTGATCACTCTCCATCAGGTGACCTTCTAGCTCGTTTGCTCCCTATTACATTAAAAAAAAAAAAACTTTAGCTTACTTCGTATTTGCCAATAATCCCCTTACTATCTAAATAAAAACATTGCTTAACCCAGTTATTCAAGGTGACTAACCAAAACTATATTGTTCCCAAAATGTCATTAGTATCTTACAAGTAACTAGGATAATGTAATAACTATTGACTCAGTAAATACAGAAGGAAACTTGTAATCACGGTTGAAACTCCACAAGTAACCTCGAACAACTAAAACTGCCCTTATCGAGGTCTATGTTAATTTGATAGTTTCTTCTCTGAATATAGCTCTTTAATAATATTACTTAAGGGACTAGGTTTTCGATAGGTAGTCAAATTTAACAGATAAAAAAGGCCAATTGCTCCCTAACGTTTCACGGTATTCTTTGAAATACACTTAACGTCAATATTAACCGACGATAAATAAAGAATTAAAAAAAACTACTCTTAGCCTACTTCATGAAATATGATCACAATCGGTCCAAAATTATTAAGAGGTAAATGCTCACCAAACTGTTAATACCATTTGTGAGTCTATGGTGATTGCAGGTGACTGCAGTGCATAAGCCAGTTGTAAGCAACTTGCATGTAAATCAGAGGCAGTTAGCCAGTAAAATACACTAATACTGTAGGTCCTGCTCATTCATTACCCACTCTATCAAATTATCTTTGTGTAAACAGAGATAAAGCATTCTTTCGTTGTTCTATTTATGTTCGCGGAGACTCGAAAGCACGAGCTAGAATGCTCGTTGTTAATTCCTCGTACTTTGCCGTTAAAACTATTTTGTTGAAAAGATCGCGAGAGAACATTTTTGCTCTAGCTCTATGTTCGTTTCGTCTAAACGCACCTTTAGACGATGCTCTGCTTCAGGTCATCCGTTCGCCTTACAGAAGTTTCATACTGCGTTTTCCATTACATTATGTTCATTACTCAACCACCCACTTCACTTAACCTACTGACCCGCGAACCACGTCGGTGAATTTAGAACTTCTACGAATTTCCTCAGTTTTGATTTGATCACTTGGGGATACTGAGAATAATGGCCTTATTACCCATAGTATGTCGTATGTGTTAGACACAATAGAACAACAATACAAATTTTCCGATGACGGCTGTCATTGAGTTTGCTTCCATTTGTTGTTAAAAAGTCATTGTGGTCGAGCTGTGAAAGATTTTTATAGAAAGTGCTTCAATGGCACTTACTAATCTTACAAATATCTTACTAATATTTTTAAATGCGAAAGTTTGTGAGGAATTCTGTGTTTGTTTGTTACTCTTCTACGCAAAAACTACTAAACGGATTCAGATGAAACTTTACAGTAATACAATTTTCATACTTATATTCTAAAAAAATCAATTTCTTCCAAATTTAACCCGAAATTCAAACTTTTTTGATTTATTAACACTCGCTAAGACGAAATAAACACACCGCCGTTGTTTTCAGCGCGCTCCGACCGATATTAAATTAATTATAATTTTTTGGAACATATAACCTTAAATAATTTACAGTTTTTCAGCTTTTTCCAACTTTTTATCAGTACGTCTACCACGAGTTGCCACTTTAAATAATTTAAATTTTTTTTTACGCGGACGAAAATGTAAATTTTTGGTGGCAACTCGTGGTATACGTACAAAATAACACATAGGCATATAAATTGTAAGAAATATTTTTTGTATGCATGTGGTATGCATGTTACAGAAATGAAGTTCAAGCGGGCAAAGCCGCGGGCGGAAAGCTAGTAAGAAAATAAACGGAACAGTACGTCTACCACGAGTTGCCACTTTTTATTAACGTTATCGTTCGCTAAAAAAAAAAAAATTTGTTCAAGCGAACGATTACGTATATATATATATTTTTTTTTAAGTGGCATCTCGTGGTAGACGAACAGGATAAAGCTTAAACCACGGCTGTGACAGGTGACTTTATTATACGTGCGCATGTAAGTCGCGTATGGAGAGAAACCAGGCTACGCGGTGCAAAATTCACGAAGTTTTTTAATCTTTGGAGGGCTAAAAAGTTCACAAGAAGTAGTGTGATATGAACAGGTTTAATATATTTCGAACAAATACTTGCAAAATATCAATATCGATATGGAAGTATCTTTTTTTAACGTCTAAAGATTGACGTATGGAATGAAATCAAATTCTGAAATAAAAATACTCGTCATAATTATGCTAATATGTTACATTGCTGAGAGCAAAGATTTTGCAATTAAATAATTCACTTAAGGTGGCAGTCAATTTTATTTCAAGAGTTTCATCATTCGGTCAGTTGCTGGGCAACGAGGTCCATGGCTTTAAAAAAAAGCTAAATAATATTGATTTGTCATTCACTCAATCGGTATTACAAGCTGCATTTTGACAACTAGTAAAACTGAAATAACGTTGTTTGATGGCGTCATCAAAACGTTTTGAAAAGGCATCTTTGCGCTACGTGTTCGGACGAACGGGAGTTTATACCGACCCAGACAGATAGTTCGCCTAGTAAAAACCACCATTTTGATCACGCACATAAACACAGTGAGTTTACAGGCGATACCGGTGAGAATTCACCGGTGAGATTTTGTTTTTGTGGAACTTTTTAATTTTTCACATGATAATTTTGTTTTGGTGCCTTCTGTTAAGTAGGTATAACCTTCCTGCTTCATTTAAAAAATTCTGAGCGAATATAGTAGCTAGGCGGTCACGCAACTACGCAAGCTTAGGTAAAAGTAGCGAGTGGTCCTTCTGTAAACTCTTTATTTTGTGGGATAAGTACATCTAGGGCTCACGCACACACGCGTAGTTGTGTTCCTGTCACAGCGCAATTTTTGAAGCTTTATATCTGCTCCGTTTATTTTATTTTTGTTTATTTATTGGGATCACCAACAACTAGTACATCAATCCATGATTTAAGAAACTTAACAATAGAAATGTATGCTAAATGTACAGTTACTTACAGATGAACGCAGCATGCAAAATAGGATAAGAAAATATATTACATGTAGGTAAACTTATTCTTAATTTTATACAGTAGTATTACACCTCCTTCGTCCTCCATTTAGAAGAACAGTAATGGGTGTCAATACACCGATCTCCAGAATTGGTAATAACTTGATTAAACAAACAAATGCTTGACTTGATTGGCATTGATGTTTGTTCCATGTCGTTGGGAAGATTTCGCACTACACTAATGAATGATATAAATTTATTCCTACTGGAACACCTACACCTAATGAATAATATAAATTTATTCCTACTGGAACACCTACACCTAATGAATAATATAAATTTATTCCTACTGGAACACCTACACCTAATGAATAATACAAATTTATTCCTACTGACTGAATACTACTACGGAATAAATTTATATTATTCATTAGTGTAGTGCGAAATCTTCCCAACGACATGGAACAAACATCAATGCCAATCAAGTCAAGCATTTGTTTGTTTAATCAAGTTATTACCAATTCTGGAGATCGGTGAATTGACACCCATTACTGTTCTTCTAAATGGAGGACGAAGTAGGTGTAAAGGATGACGAGGAAGACGTACAGAAACTCTAAATGAGATCCTTTCGAGTAATTTTGAGCATCGAAGATGGCTATTTACTATCTTGTATATGAAAATCAGATCGAATATGTCTCTATGCCTTTCCAAGCTGGTCATATTGAATAGCGCCTGTTCATTTACAGCAGTGTGGCACCATGTCACAAAAGGTTGAATCACTGTTAGTATGGTCAATGAGTGCTTACAAGGGTAATGTGGATGGAAAAGTCGAAAGCTGATTTAGCCAAATCGTATTGTTAATTTATTTTGTTAGTCCTAGAGAATTTTACACATGTTCGAAAATCGACCATTTTTCGAAGCTCATAACAAGGCATAATGATTAGAGATAGATAAAAAGTGTGAAAGCCAAAATGAAAATATTATCAGGTTTTATGCAGTACATACAATAAAATTTCTTAAGACGCACCGTTTTTGAGATTTAAGCAAAAAGAAAGAAAAAACGTGAACTTCTTTGTACCCCCTCTCGGGTTCAACTCGAAGGGGTAAGGACTCTTAGTATGTCTAACTCCTAACTAGTCCAAGCAAAGTTCTTAAGTCAAACTTTCTGCTTTTGATTTTGCCATTTACTAATATTATTCGTGGTTTAAGCTACATGGATTTCGTAACGTCGGAGCGACTAGCGACTACGCTAGCTCGTAGCAATGAAAACTTTCGCATTACTATGAAGAATGAACGACAGTTCCACTTCAGCAGTAGTCGACCCCTCACTCATCACTCACCGAAGGTTCATCACTTTGTTTATCATTTTCTTGCCTTTCCTGTCAGAAATAAAATGTATGTTTAAAGAAGGACAGAAGCTTAAATGATAAATAGAATATCAGAAAAAATATTGACGAATAAACAATTAACATCTGCTATTCTATGTTAAATATTTTGATTTTGTGTTAGGAATTAATATTTATCTACTCTTATCTAAAAACTAATAATTACGACTAAAAAAATTTATGAAAGAATACTAACCAGCAATTCTTCCAGTTTCTCCCGAACATTTACCCCCTGGCAGTTCAAAATACTCTAGGAAAACATGTTTAAAACGTGTTAGTAAACATATACAATTTTTAGAATAGTTTATAGTAAATTCATAGTGCTGATAATCGTATTGAACTTAACAAAATCACATGTCAAGAAAAATAAAACATGAGGAAGTGATTAGTGGATATGGCATCTTAACATATTGAGCGTAGTTAGTATATTTTATTCGAGACACTCAAGTTGATTCATAAAGTCAGTTCGATTTTATTTAACCGTAAAAAATATCGCATCAGGACATAAATAAGCAACGGAACTCACACATAGTAACACAATATACTGGCCGATCTTATCCATACTAATTCCGTTCCATGGCCTAGCCAATTTCTATTCCTAACTTCAAAACTGAAAGCAATCAAAGTTTTCCCATTAATTCACTCTGCTCTACGATTACAGAGTAAAATGCCATGAAAACAAAAGATAAAGTAAACATTTTCATTAATAATTACAGTTTTCAGTTCTCTCGAGATACCTACTTTTAAGATTTATTCAATCAAAATCATGCCAAGTTATCTGGCCTAGGGCTCTTTTTTACTATAGTTTTTTTTAAGATGTACCTATTTATATAGGTAATTCATTGTAAGTGTGTATCTTCAATATTTAGCGGGGTACCTTACTGTTGTTCTAACTGTATACTTGAAAGATTAGGTAGGTTCCAAATACAAATAAATAATGTACTTAAATATAAGCCAGCACAACCACACCTGAGTCAATTTAGGAAAGATCGTTTCATGAATTGACCGACCGCACTACACCAACCGTGTCGTCACTAAGTTTATGAAGGGTTGGCTGAAGACAAACCACGACATACCTTAGTAGAACATTTTTTTTAGTTCAGATAACCACTAAATACCAAAATTGTAGGTACTTGCATCTAAGTCACGACCAGAGAGTATGCTATCGTGATCGCGGGCATAATCTTTCGATGTAATAACACAAATAAGGCATCGAATAAGCGTATTCGATCATGAGTTTCGATGTAGACATGCTCACGAAAACGATTCTCGGGTGGTAGCTTTGTCTGAGTTGTTTCATTCCTAAATTAAGGTAGATAAGAGTGGACCGATGGCTGGAACACACGTCAACTTGTGAAATGGTGTCACTGTCGGTAACTGTACGTCTACCACGAGTTGCCACTTTGAAACACTATCGTTCGCGTAAAGAAATGTATTGGTATTTGATATTGTCATGTCATGTCATTTATTTATTTATTTATTAGTTTGTACACAAATTACAGTTTTTTACATAAAAAAATAAGGATAGCTAAAGTACAGGTGAGCTTATCTTTAAAGAGAGATTTCTTTTTTTTTTTTTTTTTTTTATTTCTTCATGTGTAATCCTAATACATTTTTTTTAGCTTTAGAGTGGTAGACGTATTGGTCTGCTTTCGTTAATTATTGTGTTCCTCAAACTACATTATACTATGACAAAACTGTATAACTCAGGTCAATCGCTTACAGGAACTCTAAAAATTTACTGAAATACATTGTTAAACCCCTTCAAGAGCACCATCTACTTATTCTCGATGTACATTTTTTTAACCCTCATAACTTGGGTTTTATCAAACTAGATCAACAGAATTTTCGGGATATGATATCATTAGTACAGGGCTGGTCCAAACATACACGTCAATATATTTTTTTAAGCTTTCTCACACTCAAGGGTATCCGAAAATACCCCATGTATGTTACCCGATTTTTCGTAGTTTTCGAGTTCATCATCTGACGCTATTATTCATCTAATAAAGAAAAAAATCAGGCATTTATCTCAACAGATCGCGCTACAGTGACCGAAAAAGTGACTCAACCCAGAAATCTTCAAAAATTAAAAAAAAACATAACTCGAAAACTACAAAAAATCGGGTAACATACTCGTACATGGGGTATTTTTGTATACTCCTTAGTGTGAGGAACCAA
This sequence comes from Udea olivalis, assembly GCA_947369235.1. Lineage (NCBI taxonomy): Eukaryota > Metazoa > Arthropoda > Insecta > Lepidoptera > Crambidae > Udea > Udea olivalis. Next base: position 19,391,268 of record OX376342.1, read on the forward strand.
AAAAATATTTGTTGACGTGTATGTTTGGACCACCCTGTATATTAAATTATTTTGCGTTTATGTTATGGTTTAATTATTGACGATTTAAAATTACTGCAAAGGGTAAACACGTAAGAGGCCCGACCTAACCTATTCACAAACACACTCGTTTTTAACACAGTACAAGTTATTAGATAATTTCAGGTTGGACTTGTGATTTTCTACCATTTCTGGAACAGTCACTCTAGAGTCTAGAGTGCAATAAATGATTCAGCCGCCTTTTACGATTTTAGTTGGATAAGAGTGCACTCGACGTAGCTTTATAGCCTTAGTTTATTCAGTAATTACTACAGAGAACCTTGTTGTAAATAAGAAGTTAGAATAACGCCAGTGAAGAGAGGAACATTAAACTATTTTTAACCAACTTGAAAAAAGGAGGAGGTTCTCAATTCGACTGTATGTTTTTTATGTTTGTTACCTCATAACTTTCGACTTGGTGAACCTATTTCGATCATTCTTTTTTTATTTGAAAGATGGTGCTTTCCGTGTGGTCCTATTTTAATTTGGTCAAGTTCTGATAGTGGCATCTATGGGAAAACCATATAAGTCTTTAATCTAGATGAACTTGGACGAATAACTCAATATCACGCCAACCGATGTTGATAATTCTTTTTTTGTTTGAAAGTTGGTGTATTCCGTGTGGATCCATTTTCATTTGGTCTAGTTTTGACAGTGCCATCCATGAAAAAACCATATATGTCTCAAATCTAGAAAAACTATATGCGCGACAAATGGACGAATAACTCAATATCACGCCAACCGATTGCGATGCTTCTTTTTTTATTGGAAAGGATTTATACTTCAAGGATAGTTTGATGAGTGTTCGGTTAGGTTCTGATTATAGGATCCATGACGAAGTAACGGAACTCTTTTCTTAAGAGCAAATGAACGATACTTTTTCGATGCATGAAATAAACAAGAACAGAGTCACTGCAAATTAAGAAATAAACAAAAATTTTAACAAAAAAAAAACCAACTTCAAAAAAAACTATCTCAAAACAAAACACTTAAAAGTAAAATTAATTGCGTATTCTCCTAAAACTGATACGATAATATAATGTAGGTACAATTATTGTTATTGTTGGAGTCGGTGTCAGCCAATGTAGTTGCGTAACTACCCACATACATACTTAAACGTGAGATGTAAATAAATAGGTAGTATTCATTGTAGTGTTTCCTTGGCTGACACCGACTCCAACAATAACAATAATTGTACCTACATTAAATTATCGTATGAGTTTTAGAAGAATACGCAATTTTTTTTTTACTTTTTAGTCTTTTGTTTTGGAATAGTTTTTTTTTTAAGTTGTTTTCAACATCTGGGACCTTATGACAATCCTTTATAACTTATCAAGGTTATAAAGTTACTCTACGCTGAGCATAGCGAGCAATTTCGTAATATGATCTTTCATTTCCAGCCTGTCAGTGGTTACCTGGCCTGGCACTAATGCATCTACTTACTGACGAAATGGCTTGCTACCCTCTCTTTAGAGAATTAACTCGGATATAAGCGATTTTAATAAGGCCACTGCTCATTATGCGTTACACTGATCAGAGTGCCGAGTGCGAGTTGCAGTGAGAGAAGTGAATGACTTCACCAACGCGTTTTGCGAGCACGCAAATGTCAAATAGTATGGAATCGAGTCAGCGCCATCTAGCGGCGAATTCGGGAAACATTCAGGGCGCTAGATGGCGCTCACTCGATGCCATACAAATTCGCGTTTTGTTTCTCGCAAACGCGATGGTGAAGTTATTCACTTCTCGCACTGCAACTCGCACTCGGCACTCAGGTGAGAAGTGCTAAACTGATTGAATAGGATTGCTTCTTTTCAGCTGTATGATTTTGTTCTGATCTGTGTAACTTGAATAGTTTTAACTAGACTTTTCCCGTTACTGAAAAGAGTATATATCATTTTCATAACTACATCGATAAAAAGTTTTTTACGCTGTCAAAGCGTCACCGTGAGCAATTTATTGCATTTGACAGTAAGTGATACTTGTAAATGGATCGGGCTGTCAAAAGGGCCAGAGGAGAGATGAAATATCGCAGTTTCTGTCTAGCAGTGTGGAATGACACGAATTATTATTGTGTCTTTCATTTTTCACTGCAAATAAAAGGCAAGTGCGACTGACGGACTCAAAGGCTAGTGGCATTATCTACTAGTCAACCGCAAGGTTTCACATCAATCTTTTGAATTGGTTTTCTACCTGATTTTTTTGATTGATTATCTTGAGGTAGATAATGTTGCCTGAAAAAGATCTCTATGATCTTCTAATGTGTACACCTTTAATGTGTAGTTATATTTCAACAGTAGTGAAAACTTTACTGATTTTAGTGTTATTATTTTATTTTTTTTGATACTTAAACAATTTATTTATTATCTACATACCACACACAATTTACAGTTAAATGTAAAGTAAAGTAAAGTTACTTAATAATAATAATGAAATTTAAAAAAAAATATAAAAAAAAAATTAAAAATATACAATTATACAAACTTAAAGAGAACTGTCCACCGCCTCGATCTAGTGTTATTTATTTTAAGTAATCTTAAGGTAGAATATAATTGTTTGTTTCCTGAATGAATAAAATAAAAATTTGTATAACTTGAGGCCCGCCCAGGCTTCGCACGAGTATTTGACAAACAAAACTGATATCAGGAATAATGTAAGATTCTATTGGTAAAATGATTTCTGAAATCGGTCCAATCGTTTCCAAGCCAATTCAATGAAAGCAAACAAACAAGCAAATCTTTTCTCTTTATAATTTTATTATACCTAGTTAAGATATGAAAATCGTTATGTTAAGTTAAGATATATAAACCACTCATTTTAAACAGCCAGACTTATACCAACCCCCTTTTATTGAGTAATCGCTATTAACAGGAATGAAATGACCTTTACTTTGCGGGGTGAAAGCAAAACGGTTCTTTACAAATATTTTTCCAAGGACAGGAAATAGAGTTCTCGAAATAGAGATAGTTCTTAAAGAAACGTGTTAGATATTTCGAAGAGATTCTGGAGCGTGTCGCTTGAACTCTTCCGTGATATCTTGGCGACCTGCCTCTCGTTTGCATAACCTATTTTACGTTGTATAAACTGCATTCGAACTAAAAGGATGTTTTGGGATGCAAAAGAAGTAGGTTTCGTATTTTAAAAGTCAACGCACTTCTGCTGACAGAGATACTTCATTTTATTCATAAGTGAAACCATTTAAACACCAAAACTTAGATCGTGGATCGTGAGGTCCCGGGTTCAAATCTGGCCAGGACCAATTTTCGTGGTCATTGTTAACTTTCCAAATAACTCTCCGGTGATGGAAATCATCGATAGAAAACACGGATAACGGCGAAAGGCTCACCACCTACCGTCAACGTTGGATTCCAATACTATTGGTGAAAAGTGGGCTTCTGAGTGTTCTGTTCACCATGACGGCAACAGTCACTTGTCTTTGACTACCCTGTTTGGGATTTACTTAGTAGTGATGCTATATGGATTCAGTATAGTAGTAGTCTTTGATAATAGCTAGTGTTAAAAAAAAGCAGGGCCTTATTTCTAAAATTGAAATCCAAATGAATTTTACTGGTCCATACTGAAAGTGTCAAAAGACATTTGACTAAGATTATATGAAGATTTCAATAGCAGAATCTAGACCAAATTCTTGTGGTGATCATAAAATAAATGACAAAATAAAATTAATTTTCCAATTGTGATGACCAGATAGTTCACAATTAGAAAAATAAACATTTTGGTATTTTTTGTATCTAGCTCATATTTTCTGAGAATGAACATTTGTCTTATTATTTACGGGTTGAAATCTGCTGAAATATATTTCAGAAAGCAAAATGCAGACACGTTTAAATATTATTTATTTTTCTTCAGTTTATCATCTTAATGGCTTGTAATCGTCCTGAAAAAGACAAAGATGTTTTTGTAAACATTTCGAATGATAAAGCGAAACAGTAAATCTTAGCTTTAAATGTTTTCATTGATGCATTAGTCATTAAAACCACCCCAATGCCATAAAATAGTGAAGGCTTCTTAGCCTAAGTATGTCTGTAGTCTATTTCCATAGTTGTTTATAGAGGAAAGATTCGTTTGTTTGTTTGTATTGCATAGGCTCCGAAACTACTGGACCAATTGTAAAAATTCTTTCACCAGTATAAAGCTACATTAATAACGAGTAACATAGGCTATTTTTAGGCTATATTTTAATAGAAAAATTTGAGTACGCGACCAGAGCCGATGACGGACAGTAAGTTCAATATAAATTGTATGTAAGCTGTAGTTGTGTGCGCAATCTATGTAAGCTTAAAGCAGGTGTATTTTTTCGAGAATGCCGTAGCCCCGTATTCTAGAAACTTATGAAGTTCTGAAATCGTTAGATGTTGTTTGTCAATAACCTCTTCTGAAAAACCTTCTTGTTGAAAAATCGGACTACGCAATGACAGGCGCATCGACCAACGGACGACATTATTACGTACGAGAGCTAAGGACTGATTAATAATCGCTCGTTATCGCAAATTAACTCAGTAACAGTCAGATTGTTCACATTCTTTATCTCGTTTTGTGGGCATTTGAATAGTAAGTAATTTTATACCTGATTGAAATACCACCATTTCCTCCCAAAGAAGAGATCCACTCCGCTGGGACCGGGAAAGTTCAAGATTGGCGCCAGTGGATTGACGTTCATGTGATCGCCATCCATCTAAAATTAAAAGTAGGTAATGTCAGTGCTAGTTTAGGAGGTCCTGACAACCCTGACACCAATAAAGAAACCAGAAAGGCAGGTGTAAAGCATCTATTATGAAAGCCTAATTAATCGACCTAAACTTAGGGACTCAAGCGGGATTCGAACTCGTGACCTTCCACAATCCGGGTGGCTACTCTTCCAACTGAGCTACCGAGATTCTTAACAGTCCTGGTGAATTTATCTAGTGTATTTAACGTTGTAAGCCAACGTTCTTTGTTTCATCAATGTTATAAGGCAAGTGGCTTTATTACACCCTAAAGGAATGTTTTTGCAAATATTTGACTTTCGATTAAGATGAAACTGGCTTCAGTAAAGTAAGTAAATCAACCTAAATACTGTCCCACTGCTGGGCAAAGGCCTCCATCATTGAAATCAAGTCATCGCTACAATTGATGGGTATTGGTTTAATCACCACGCTTGCCAAATGCGGGTTGGTGATCACAAACCCGGGCTATGCTCCGAAAAATCCGACAACACACTTTGTCCGACCTGGGAATTGATCCCAGGACCTACGGGTTTCAGGCCGAGCACTCAAACCACTCGGCCACGGAGGCTTTTAAGTTTAACTAGCTTTAGTATAAGTTTTTTTTTGTGAGGTCGCGGTTTCGAATCCCGCTTGAGTCCCCAAGATCAGGTCGAGTTTTTCTAGTATCTATCATTTACGCGAGTTCGGTGTCTACGGTGAGCTATTTGAAAAGTCTCCATCCACATCACTTGTTTATCTAAAAATGCGGTGTGAATAGTCTCTAAGGCTATTTTATATTGCTATATACGGTTATGGTTCAAGGGCTGGTCCTTGGATCTGGATAAGATTAAAAGAGAATAAAAAATTAAAACCTACCAAATGATTCCACATGTAGTTTTGCTTGTACTTGTCCATGAAGACTGTGTAGGGGTTTCCAGGGTTCCTCTCGTAATCTAAATCATTGTCGTATGATGTCTCAGTAGATTCTGATGAGGTTTTGTCATCTATTTTTGTAGAGTTTGCATTTGTGGAGTCACCAGTCTTTGTTCTTCTCAGATTCTCCTAAATAAGTATTGGTTGATTGTACAACAAGGAGTGTTTCAAGTAGAAGTTTTAGAAGGTACACCATTTGTAGTAGCGCGTCTGGCTGGATTTATAATTATATGGATGTTTATTTTCAGAAGGAACATTCACAAAATATGATGATAGGTAAAAATACAGTATGTAGCTAACGTATGTCTGATAGTAAAACATAAAAAGCAATGTTTTTTTATGATATTAAAATTAATTCGACAAAAATATTTACCCCCGTCTCGCCCGACCAAAACCTGGAAAATATTTAGGGGATCATCAAAAAAAACCTAATATAACCAAAAAGTTTACCTTGATTAGCAATATTTTAAAATTATTATCAGTTTTAGTGATGTTTTAAAATACTTATTAATATACAGCTTGCTTCTTTGATTCTCTGAATCTGACAAATTTTAGGTTACTGATGTAAGTATCATTTTAACTGGTCAGCAAAAGGAATCATTGGTTTTTTAAAAACTAACTGCCTCACTTACTCATTAAGCATTTCTCTGGAATTATTTTCTTCTTCGGAAACCTATAATTATTGTTAAGTTAAGTTTTGTTTAGTAAGCAGATGAAAAAAATCATCATTTATTTAGACATTAAACGAAAATCTATGGAAGTGTAAAATCAAAAATTATTTATGTTCAGTACCGTTTCTGTTGCAATCGACCTGAAAAAAATATTATTGAGTTGGTTCTGTAGTTATTACTAGAGTTTTCAATTTCAAAACCAAAATTAAGAAATAAATTAATCTTTAAATGTTTAGGTACCTTGTACTTACGATTTTTCATCAGAGGATCCGAATTCTAATATTATCTACAAAAATACAATATTTTCTTAATACATGAGGTCAGCTTTTTTATTGAACGGATATTTGCTTACAGTTACAATATCAAAACAAGCATGTTTGCTACTTCCAATCTCTACAAAACAAAATTTTAATGAATAATTATTATAAATTTAGTATTTTACTTACCACTTTATCGTTTCTGAAAGTGGAAGCAATGAGGGAAGATTACAGTCATTAATTTAACTTAAATATTGTAATATAAAACGTCTAAAGTCAATTAATTACCTTTTATAACCATTATTAAGGTATATATTTTGTATGGCCTGACTGATAGCTGAATCCTGTGGAAGAAAATCTTTTTAGAATTTTCAGTGTGAAATTTCGCTGGTATATGTATAAAGACGACACGATTCGCGTAATGCGCTGTAGCACGGTTTTTCGCTTCGATTTCCGTAGTGTCCCGGGTTAGATTCCCGGTCGAGTCAATTCAGAGAACGATCTTTTCTGAATTTACTCGGGTCTGGGTGTGCTGGGAGATGCCCCTGGCTTATTTCCTTGTGTGGTACCTCGTAACACAGGGATATGATTCCTACTTCGAGACCATTACAAGATGTGTGTTGTCTGGCGCATATTTATATTTATTATTTATAAGGGTTATGTTTTTAAACACCAACGTTATTCAAAATGGATTACCAAGTCTCTTCGTCTGTTAATAAAAAGCATCGGTAGTTGTGGCTAAAAAGGAACATTGCACTCCAAGTACTGTCAGGAACTTAAGTAGCCGAACACTTTGGTACTGTGTCTTAGTAGTAAATCTGACACTTTCGCCTAATTTCTATAACACTTAATTAACATAACTTATCACAACTACACACATCAAAAGTGTCTAGGGATCAACATATATTTTTGCAATAACTTTTCTCCTGATTGATATTAATTAAAATTTACTTTAAGGATTCATCAAATAAAGTGTTTTCGTTTGTCTACAGTAACGATAAACCAAGTCACCTTTGCATTAATAAAGAAATTTGCCATTTTCCTAATAAAGGGATTTTTGACATTTGAACCACTAACATTAAAGTTCGAAAAAAAGACTGAAATAACAGTTTTCTTTAAAATTTTATTGGGTAACTTAAACAATTAATAATCCGTGTTACTACCGCGAACACTAACAACACAAGAACATCGGTTTGGCTTACTCAAAATGAGTTCATCCAAATCACGCTGTGGAATGGCCGCCCATGTTCGTTGCAACAACAAAAAAAGGTCTTCTTGCGACTGGATACCCTCCATATTCGGCAGAGCTCTTCTCTGTAGCTTATCCCATGCATGCTCAATCGGGTTCAAGTCTGGCGACTGAGCAGGCCAGGGCAGGACATTGATGTTAGCTGCAGCGAGAGTCTGTCTTACAACTCTTGCGGTGTGCGGTCGTGCATTATCATGCATTAACTGAAATAAGGGTCCGATTTGAGTTGTAAGACAGACTCTCGCTGCAGCTAACATCAATGTCCTGCCCTGGCCTGCTCAGTCGCCAGACTTGAACCCGATTGAGCATGCATGGGATAAGCTACAGAGAAGAGCTCTGCCGAATATGGAGGGTATCCAGTCGCAAGAAGACCTTTTTTTGTTGTTGCAACGAACATGGGCGGCCATTCCACAGCGTGATTTGGATGAACTCATTTTGAGTATGCCAAACCGATGTTCTTGTGTTGTTAGTGTTCGCGGTAGAAACACGGATTATTAATTGTTTAAGTTACCCAATAAAATTTTAAAGAAAACTGTTATTTCAGTCTTTTTTTCGAACTTTAATGTTAGTGGTTCAAATGTCAAAAATCCCTTTATTAGGAAAATGGCAAATTTCTTTATTAATGCAAAGGTGACTTGGTTTATCGTTACTGTAGACAAACGAAAACACTTTATTTGATGAATCCTTAAAGTAAATTTTAATTAATATCAATCAGGAGAAAAGTTATTGCAAAAATATATGTTGATCCCTAGACACTTTTGATGTGTGTATATCCTATACGAGGTAATCAGAGGCAAATTGCTGATGAAATATAACTATTATTGACTGGCCTGTTGGCGCAATGGCAGCGATCCTTCACCCATGACAAACATGTAAGTGACGAAGATTTGTGTTTGTTGTGTGTCTGGGGGTTTTGATTTATTTAGGTATGTATTTGAAAATATTTATGTATGTTTATTAGTCCTTAACGCCCATAGTACAAGCTCTGCTTAGTTTGGGGTCAGATGATCTTGGTGTAAATTGTTCAAGATATTTATTTATTTATTTTCATTTATCATGGCTTTCGGAGCACTTAGAAGCCCAAGCGTAAGAATCCAAGGTGGTAGGAGGCGTACATACAACATTAGTACCCCTACTATGCGTTTAGACCGATGACAGTGCTTCTAGTGGATAGATATTAATGAAACTATGTTATGGGATGATGATGATGATTAAAATTCATAGCATCACCAAATTTACGCCACCAGTGGTACCTTGATCATATCTCGTATACACAGTACTAGCTTTCCGCCCGCGGCTCCACCCGCGTGGACTATTTTTCTTACACGTTGGGTTACATAACAAAGTTTTCGTACGGACCCCTAACGTTTTTAAAAATGTACCTTTAAGCATAGGCATATAGGTACATTATCCCTAATTGCTATTCGTAGATGACCTACTTCAAACATACAAACTCACAAACGCTTACGTGTTTATAATATTAGTGTCAATGTATCGTATTTGGATTCATATTTTTGGATGTTAAATTTGGAAAAAATTAGGAACGGTTAAAACAAGTAATAAACTCATTTGTTTCTTATATAATTTGACTTGAGTAACCATTGATTTGGGAGAAAATAATTAAATTAAATATTATTTAATAAGATAAGAATAAGAAACGGTACCAGGATTTCATTGGCTCTTCTAAATCCAGTGTACAGTAGGCGCTCGCCAAATTTTCCGTATCTGAATAAGATGGATAATTATTGAAGGACATTGCCAAGGTTTGGACCAAGTGCGGCCTAGGAATGTGAGTTGGTCTAGTGGTACTTTAGCACTAACATGAACTATTAAAAATATTTTTTTTAAAATTGGTTCTAGGGCATAAAAAAAATCAACGCACATTATTTTTTCTAAAAAAAAATATTTAAAACAAGAGGCTGTTTTTTGGACTCCTGGGATACATTTTTATGCGCTTTGAAAAACAGATTAGTAATAGTTTAAGGAACAAAATGCACTATGTGAGCATTCTAGGCAGCAACCTCGGTCCAACTTCCATACCTACAAAATCAGGCAATCTCCTTTGATTAAATAAAATTAGACACATTGTGAAAAATAGCATGAATTATAGCTAATCACCTTATTGATAATTGTGATTTCCCCCAGATTATTCGAGAACAAAAGGAAAAAAAAACATTTTGAATGGGTCGGACACGCGCCATTGATGCCGCTGGTTACGCGTCTATAGGCTGCAGCGGTAACAGCTTACAATCTGACGGCCCGCAGGCTTGTTTATAGTGATGATGTTTGAAAAAGAAGTAAAATTTATGTGTTTTTTTTAAATTACATATACTTCATCTTGAATGTGACTTCTGTTATTATCAGGAGCCTTATTATTCCAATGGCTTAGATCCAGTCAAGTTAATAACCTGAACTGAGTGAAGTGAGCCATTTTGTCGGTAAATTTCCAGCCTAGAAGTAGCGTTAGTACCAGGTAGCCGCTGACTGGCTGGAAATGATAGATCATATTACGAAGTTGCTCGCTACGCTCAGTTTAAGGGATGAACTTGTCAAGTTATGAGTGATTATAATAAGACTCCAGCTAAGCTACTCTCGAACCATTCTAGACGACACAGGCGTAGTGCGCTGTAGCACGGTTTCTCGCCTCGATTTCCGTAGTGTCCCGGGTTCGATTCCCCGTCAGGTCAATTCATGAAACGATCTTCTCTAAATTGGCTTGGGTCTGGGTGTGCTGGGAGACGCCCCTAGCTTAATTCCTTGTCTGGTACCTCGTAACACAGGGATATTTATCCCTACTTTGAAGACCATGACAAGAGGTGTTGTCTGGCGCATATTTATAAAAAATATTTATTCTACTTACGTAACACCGAGATTATCTAAGTTCCCGTAGACAAGATTCCCTTGCTCCTGGTTGGGGAACTTGACAGCTGATTTCAGCATCCCCAATGATGGTCTGATGAGGGTGTGCCCAGGTAGCATGGGCTCAGCCTCAGGTAAATCTTCGGGCCTATTTGGAACCCCTAGAATACTGCCTCGGCCTAAGTTTCTGCGCTGTGAATAAAGAAAAATCTTCATAGCCAGGGGCCTACTCTTGTTCCGAAGTTTCGTGCATCTTTGAGGGGTTAAAGAGACACAAAACGTCGTATTCTGTACAATAAAATATGGTTTTTCGTATACCAAAAAATCAACATAAAATTAAAACAGTAATTGAAATTAGTGTTGATTTTTTGATGTTGTATGTTTATACAACGCCTGATAAATTCACGATAGGTACTACGTTTTCGACAAATGGGTGTAGGCCACCTGTGCTGGCGAGCCGTTCTTACTTGGCTGTGTGATAGATACGCAATTGATTTTTATAATAGATAAAAAAAAATAGCATACAAGGTGTAAAAGAGCACGCACATTTTAGGCGAAACTTGTAAAAATAATTGTTAATTGTTTTACTTTATTTTTCTAATATAAGTAGAAAGAAAATAATTAAACAAAAAATTTTTCTTCTATAAATTTAAGCCTGAGTATGAAAATGCACATCACAAATATAATAGTTCAAATGGTTATTTTAGGATTAACCATATCTGGGTCAATCCCCAAAATATCACAGTAGGTACGTGAAAAAATGAGAAATGAGAGAATAATTGCTTATAATTTGTGGAGTATGTATGCCAGACCATAGATAACTCTTGACAAATTAATGTTGCCTAGCAACTCTTGTTTTTTACAATTTTGGTTTTTTCAGTTTTGTCAATATACTTAATAATTACTCCACTATGTATTTCCTTTAATAACTTTTACTTAAAAAGTTTAAATGGTAGCAGAGCGTAAGGAAAATATTTAAAAGTCGTACTAAGCCGGTGAATCGTGAAATTTAAATAAAAATGTCAACAAAAATTGGCTCTCTTACGGGAGAAAATTACGATACATGGGCTATACAAGCTGACGCGATCCTAGTACGGAACAAACTATGGAAATACGTTGGAACAACCCTGGCTTCAGATGCAAGTGCAGCCGATACCGAAGGCGACAGACAGGCAAGGTCGGAGCTCATTCTAATAATCGCTCCTTCTGAGCTCAAGCTAATAAAAAAGTGCACTACAGCTTTAGCTTTATGGGACAAACTGAAAGAAATTTACGCCAGTAAAGGTCCTGCCAGAAAAGCAACCTTATTAAAACAACTCATCCTGACCAAACTTGATGATCGTCAAAACATTCGAACTCATCTAAACAATTTCATGGATGTTGTCAACAAGCTGGCTGATATGGACGTAGAAATTAACGAGGACTTACTTACTATTTTGATGCTGTACAGTTTCTCACAGGATTATGATAACTTCAGAGTGCCCATCGAATCGCGAGATACTCTTCCAAAGCCAGAAGCGCTAAAAATTAAAATAATTGAAGAATTTGAAGCACGCCACAGCCAAGACGTGGCCGGTGACTACAAACCTGAGACCAAATCCTGTGATCACGAAGAAGCATTATACGCGTCCTGCAAAGTTTGCAAACGAAGTGGTAACATCTTCAAACGCAAATATCACAAAATATGTACAAACTGCTGGAAGAAAAACGAGAAATCACAGAAGAAATCCGATGATTCTCATAAGAACCATTTTGCTACACAGTGTCTCCTTACTCAAAACAAGAAGTCTACAGAAAACAGCATTTGGGGTCTTGACAGCGGTTGTACGTCTCACATGACCTATCAACGAGATTTATTTAAGACCATAGAGGGTACATCCAGAAAACTCAACTTCGCAACCGAAGATCATACCGCAGAGATTACTGGAAAAGGGACAGTTTCATTTATAACCAAAAATGGAACTGGCATGGCTCGTACCTGCTTGAAAAACACCTTGTATGTGCCTAGTCTCTGCACTAACCTGTTGTCCGTCAGTAAGATGGCAGATGCTGGATGCTCTGTCATATTTTCTAAGGGAAAAGCGACAGTCAACAATCCTCACACTGGAATAACTCTCACCGCATTTAAACAAGAAGATGGTCTTTACTATTTCAAACCTCACAAACAAGAGTACAACTATTTGGTTAATGACGATGATAAAGAAACAATTCCTAACACAAAAACAAACTCATCAGACATTAACGACTGGCATCGAAAACTTGGTCACATGAACGCCATAGATCTGAAATTTGCCTTAGAGAATAAAAACATACTTGGTTTGAATTTTAACTCATCGGAAGCACTGGCAGAATGTGAAGCTTGTATTCAAGTAAAATTGCATCGAGTACCTGCCCCTCGGCTCCGATCGTCTCCAAGAACTACTGAACGCTTAGAAATCATTCACAGTGATGTGTGTGGACCCATCAGAACTCCCACCATTAGCGGTAACAAATATTTCGTTACTTTTATTGACGACTACAGTCGATACTGCAGAGTTTACCTCCTGAAAAATAAGAGCGAAGTATTGGAAAAATTCAAAGAGTTCAAAGAGGCAGCTGAAACGCACACTGGTAACAAAATCAAGTTTCTACAATCAGATAATGGCACTGAGTATGTGAACAAAGAGTTTGACACTTACCTGAGAAATTGTGGAATACAACGCAGACTTACCGCACCTTACACACCAAACCAAAACGGAGTTGCTGAGCGGAAGAACCGTACTCTTGTGGAGAAAGCAAGAGCAATGATGATTGATGCAAAAGTACCACTTAAACTGTGGGGCGAAGCAATTACAACTGCAAACTACCTGTCTAACAGGAGTATAAACAGCGCCATTGAGAAGAATACACCTTTCGAGCGATGGGTTGGTAGACCACCCTGCATAAATCATCTCTACGTTTTCGGCAACAAAACTTATGTGCTAAAGAAAGGCACCAATGGACACAAGTTTGCATCCAAAGCAGTGTCAGGAATGTTTGCTGGATACTCTGAAAGTTCAAAAGCTTTCAGAGTCTTCATTCCAGCGAAAAACCACATTATGATCTCAAAGGACATAAAAGTTATGAAGACCACATACTACAACCAACTCGACAAAAACGGACAATCAAATTTTTTTGATGAAGTTAAGTCCCCACAACCAAAACAGATCTCTATAAACAGAACATCACACAAATAAATTGTGATACCACTTGACACTAGGCAATCTGACAGCGATAGTGACGGGAACGATCTAAGCAATGAACCCCTTCAACGAAACCTAATTGACAGCACAGGTGACTTTGTACAAACAGAAAATAATGAAAGGTATTATGAGTCAACCTCCGGTTCAATTAACCATGACGACCCTATGCACAACGCTGAAGAACCTATTATGATTGAAGAAAACACCACTGCTCAAACGAGGGGTTTAAGAGACAGGTCTCAAATTAGAGCTCCTATACGCTATGACGATTTTATTTTAGCAGCAGCTGAAGAAATTGAAAATCTCAATAAACCTAAAGAACCTGTAACCTTAAAAGAAGCAATGGACTCTTCTAATAAGCAAAAATGGCAAGAGGCCATGCTCAATGAACTAGCCTCACTAAACGACAACCAAACGTGGGATTTGGTTGATCTACCTAAAGGACGAAAAGCCCTACCTTGCAAATGGGTATATAAAGTAAAAATGAACCCAGACGGTACTGTGGAAAGGTACAAGGCCAGATTAGTCATTAAGGGCTATTCCCAGAAACCTGGAGTCGACTACGACAAAACATTTAGTCCAGTGGTTCGTCTGAGTACTATAAGAGCACTACTCGCCCTTGCTAGTCAAGAAAACTTGAAATTACATCAGTTTGACGTGTCAACAGCCTTTCTTTATGGAGAAGTAAAGGAAGAGCTCTATATGAAACAGCCTGAAGGCTATCATGATGGGACGAAGAGAGTCTGCAAATTGAAACGCAGTCTCTATAGACTTAAACAGGCACCACGTTGTTGGAATTCCTGCATTGCAGATTTTTTAGAAAAATGTGGATTTCATCAAAGTGAAGCAGATCCTTGCTTATACATCAGAATCAAAGGACAATCTAAAGTCTTTATTGGCCTGTATGTTGATGATGGACTTGTAGCATATAATACAACTGCAGCTGGTGATGAATTTCTAGAAGAATTAAAAACGAGATTCAAGATTACCACCAAACCTGCCTCGTACTTCCTTGGAATGGAAATAAAAATGTACAAAGACAAAATAACATTGTGTCAACAGGCCTACACAAAGAAAGTCTTAGAAAAGTATTCAATGACTAACTGCAAGCCTGCGCCAACACCCATTATTAAAAACACGGGAGAAGACGAGAGCATTAACACTGAGGATGTATACAATTTCCCTTACAGATAAACGGTGGGTGCCTTGGCATATTTGTCAGTATGTACAAGACCTGACATATCCTATGCTGTGGGAGTCGCCTCTAGAAATCTTGAGACACCTTCCAAGAAGGATGTGATGCTAGTTAAACGTATTTTTCGTTATATAAAAGGTACGCAACACAACGGGCTCACTTACAACAGACAGGCTTCTCCTCAATTAATCTGTTACAGCGACGCAGATCACGCAGGAGATCAGACATCTGGAAAATCCACAACTGGATTAGTGTGCTTACTTTCTGGAGCTGCAATCAGCTGGAGAAGCCAGAAACAAACGACCGTCTCCATCTCCTCCACTGAAGCAGAGATGATAGCAGCTAGTGAGTGCGCCCAAGAAATATTGTGGCTGAATCGTCTACTGAATGACCTGATCAAATTAGAGAAACCAGTGCTGAACCTAGATAACGAATCAGCAATCAAATTATCTCAAAATCCACAATACGAATACCACAAGCGCACTCAACACATTAAGCTGAAGCACTTCTTCTTAAGATAATGTGTCAGCAATGGAGATTTTAACGTCAAGCACGTCTCTTCGGAGTTGCAGTTAGCAGACATGCTCACTAAGCCACTGTATGGCCCAAGACTAAAACAACTGTGCTCCAAGATTGGAATGGATTGAATAATTACAAAATTCCAAAAACTATAGGGGATGTGGAGTATGTATGCCAGACCATAGATAACTCTTGACAAATTAACGCCTGCCTAGCAACTCTTGTTTTTTACAATTTTGTTTTTTTCAGTTTTGTCAATATACTTAATAATTACTCCACTATGTATTTCCTTTAATAACTTTTACTTAAAAAGTTTAAATAATTCGATGAAACGATTGTAGTGCGCTGTACCAAGGTTTCTTCGTCTTACATAGTGTCCTGGGTTCGGTCCCAGGTTGAGTAAACTCAAGAAACGATCTTATCGGGTCGGGTCTGGGTATGCTGTGAGACACCCTTGGCTTAATACATTGTCTTGTACCTCGTTACACAAGAAAATATATCCTTACTGGACCATGACAAGTAGTGTGTGGTTGGCACATATTTATATTAATTATTTTCCACTGTCTCAATTTTATTTGTTATTTTTTGGTAAGTTACAAGCAGCAAAATTAAAAGTTTTAACATATTTAGAAAGCATAAAACAACAAGCTTCTCCAGTTACTTCACAACAAAGTTTTTACAATACGCGAACGTTCCATCTCACGTGTTTGTAGATTATAGAACTGTTACAACTTTGAGGTTCTCGTGTTTCGTACAACGAATAAGTATCTTACTTTACGTGATGTAATAAAGGAGTAGCTAATTTGGAGCTACGATTCATCTAAACTTTGTGGGACTGGCGTGTAAAATCTGAGATATTATTATCTTATATTTTAATTCACACCATACACATTATTGCTTTAAATGAGTTGAATTAAGAAGACGCATCAGCTGCAGAGCCTGTAGACGACGTGCCGCCTCAGCACTACTGGTTTCTACGTATTTCTATGAAATGCTATCCGTAGTCAGCGCCATGAAGATTTTATAGAAATCACGAAGACATCTCGTCTGCTGCTGATGCGTGAAGTCAGCAACGAACTCACACATTGACTGTGGATGTCACAGTCAATGTGTAAGTTCGTTGCCTTCTGCCTCTTTCTGACATGAGTGATTGAAAGGAGTAGGAATACTTTGTAATGAAGGAAAAAGTGTGACGTCAAGGTCACTTTTTTGTTTTCCGGTTGTCAGAGTGCAGATGCTATGTCCTTGTATATTATTACGAGTACATTATATCGTGGCATGGGATAGCAAACTTCCAAGTTAAAAGGAGGATCGGCCTTAGCACGCTAAGCCAGTGTTAGATATAAGTGGCTGAGAGTGCTGGTGAGCCCGTCCTCGCATTTTCAGGCACTTGGAGTCTATAAAATGTTCTATACAGGGCATAAAAAGGTGGCTTTTCCAGCCAGCTCGTGGCAAAGCGGCGTGGGAAATTCGGATAATGTAGGCGGTAGCGATCACCTCCCACGGGGCCTAGACGCGAACCGAGATAGGTAGAGGCAGTGGAAGCGACTGTAAGATTTAGGAGATAATAATATTTAGGTAAAATAGTGCTTGTCCTAAATATGGACTGATACTTTCGCATATTTTATTGAGATATAGTATTGTATTACCTGATTGGCTAAATAATGTATACTTGCTTCTTTATTGTGATTAAGTAACACGAATTGGCAACGTCGCAATTTTCGAAGATTTTCGTGAGTCTTTCGTTGGTTTCAAATTAAAATATTACTTTTCTCTGCTATGTTCTGTATGTCCACCATGAGTTTACACAAATAACAGCAGCTAGCGTCCATGTCAACTTTTTGTATGAAATTTCGGTTCAATGATTAGAAATGGATCCAAAATTGGCATACAAAGTCAATCGCAGTGTACGTGATAAAAACTTATGGTAAACATAGTACTGAACGTTCTTATTTCGTAACTGTACAATATTGTTTGCGTTGCCTTAAACAAAAATTTACTTTTAATTAGAATTAGACAAAAATAATCACGAAGATCTTCCAAGAATGCTACGTTGCCGATCCGCCACCAGCGCACGCTCAAAGGATTTTAGCAATTCCAATTAATCACACTAACATTAACCGTAACCTCCTAGACTAATCACGAGTGCTAGACTCAGGCTACATATGGAAACCACTAGGCTATTATTATTGCTATTCTGCGGTTAGGATCCACTCGAAATGTTTGCACAAACAACATGAGGATAGAGGTATACGCGGTATAACTTGGGGGATATAATATAGAAAGGGAGATATATAAAAACAGTTTTTGGTTTGCTTTTCCGAGGGGTAGCTTCAAGGTGTATTTAAAGGTATACCTTGTCTAATCTGAAATAACGCGCCCCTCCACCACATTGTCGCACACATAAAGTGAAGAAAAGTAAAGTAGTTAGCCTATACATATACTGTCCCACTGCTGGGCAAAGGCCTCCAGTATTGAAATCAAGTCATCGCTAATAGGGGTGAGTATTGGCCTCATATAAAAAATTTAAATATGGACGCAATAAAAAAGTACTTAGTGGGGGGCGCGTCATTTCTGGTTAGACAAGCTCTACTACATGGTCAGACAATTTAAGGACGTACTGCCTATAATGAGGAGGGTCTTTTCAAAAAGGGATATTTCCGAATTCCTAATTTTTTAAATTAAGTTTGAGATCTTCTTTTCTATGCTAAAATACACCTTTTAACGTTCACGACGGCAGCAAAAGGGGATATCCTACTTAAAATTTGAACTTAAAAAAGGGTATCCCGAACAAATCAGGTTAGTTTCTCAAAAAAACCACCATAGTTCACGATCAAGTGATAATTAGTGATAGTCATAGTTCACAAGTGGAATTCTTAATGTTTTACTTTATTTTAAAGGATGTTTCTGTTATGAGCGTTAACTGGGGGTGGATCGAAAACGTTGCACTTTTGTAAGATTTTCGTGATTATTTCATTGAATTGAAATAAAACATAGATTTTTGCTCTGTTATTGTGTGCATAATACTATTTAAAAATACATTGAATTGTCTAAAATTAGGTAGTCGCCAATTCTCTGCTCAATTAAAAAAATCATTTTTTTATTTATTAAAAAACGTTTTTTTTAAAATTGATAAGACCCTAAAAATTACTTAAATTTACAGATGTTATAATTATAAATTAAAAGGTGCATTCAATAATATAGAGATAATTTATACTAAATTTGAATTCAGCTTAATAATCACGAAACCTTAAAAAATGCGACGTTTACGATCTACCCCAAAAGCAAAAAACAACCAACCCCCTTTTAACAGTTTTTTCTATTTCCTGAAAAAATTGTTAACATGTAAATATCCCCTTTTGAAAAGATCCTCCTATTGTAGATTGTTGCACAATTGGCGAAGTGCGCTGTAGCATGGTTTCTCACACTGATTTGCGTGGTGTTTCGGCTTTGATTCCCGGTCGGGTCAAATAAGGAAACGATCTCATCTAAATTGACTCGGGTCTGAGTGTTGGAGACGCCATAAGCTTAATTCCTTCTCTGGTACCTCGTAACACAGGGATATTTATCCATACTTCGAGGTCATAATGGCCTGTTGTCTGGCGCATATTTCTTTAGATTAAGCCAATGGTGGCTAAGGTTGATGGTAGATGATGTAATAAATAAGAATTAAGTTCAGAGCCTCTGTTTGTTTATCTTATCATAATGTCACCATAAACCATAATGAGTTTTCTTTGAAAACTATTGCGGAATAAACAATAATTTGTGTCGTATAAATATTTATCAGTGTAACGTGAAAGTTATTAGACGTTGATTAATTTTTGAATCATCTTTTTGGTAAACACGAACAAATATCTGCCCTGCCTATCAATTTGTTCAGTTTATGCAACATTTATGATCGGGCTAATTACAAGCCGCAAATCTGATCCAAATGCGGTTTGATCAGTTTGCTTTGTTTGGCTATTTACCTTCAAATATTTCATATTCCTAGTTTTGACGACACGATTGGCGTAGTGCGCTGTAGCACGGTTTCTCGCCTCGATTTCATTAGTGTTCCGGGTTCGATTCCCGGTCGGGTCGATTCAGGAAACGATCTTTTCTGAATTGACTCTGGTCTGGGTGTACTGGGAGACGCCCCTGGCTGATTTCCTTGTGTGGTACCTCGTAACACAGGGATATTAATCCCTACTTCGAGACCATTAGTACAAGAGTGTGTTGTCTGGCGCATAAAAAAAAATAATAATTTAATAATAATAATCTACTAATAGTAACTATTTAAATTATTATTTAGCGGCCCATAGGTACTGTTTTACTATTTGGCAAAGCGACTCTTATAAGTCACTAGCTGCTTGGGCCAAATGGCGTGAGGTGACTGGTGTCATTTGTGACCCCAAAATGCCGATCAAGCTGAAGGGGCAGGTCCATAAAACCATCATTAGGCCTGTCCTTTTATATGGCAGTGAAACATGGCCGTTACTAGAGCGAAACAAGCAGGAGCTGCGCGTCACGGAAATGAAGATGCTGCGGTGGATGTTTGGAGTCTCACGCAAAGATCACGTGCGGAACACCCACATCCGCGGCAGCCTTCGTGTTCGTGACATCGCAGACTAGCTGCAGGAGTGCCGCCTTCGTTGGTATGGTCATGACTCACGGAGATCGACCAACTACGTGGGCAACAAATGTCTGGCCATGCCGCCCCCGCCAGGTACCGGTAGAAGAGGTCGACCCATGAAGCGGTGGCTCGACGTCGTTAAGAGTGACATGCGTGCCAACACGTGGGCCAAGAAAATAAGAAAGGCGTACCCTGGGACCCCACACACCAGTGTGGGTTCACAACCAGGATAGACCGCACGGATGATGAGGATGTCCGTCAGGGGCTTTGCCCGCGTACCGCGACTGTCTTTCCCGTCAAAATATAGCCTTAATAAAAAGAAATATAGCTTATGTCACTCCCTGATAGTGTAGCTTCATATTGGTCAATTAATTTTTAAAATCAGTTCTGTAGTTTCGGAGCCTATTCAATACAGACAAATAAACAAATCTTTCCTCTTTATATTATTAGTATAGAGATGTTTGACCTCAATCTCCTCTGAACTTTAGTGATGTTGAAATCTCAAGTGTCATGCCGGCCAAGCAAATGCTTTTTCACTCCATAAATGAAGAGTCCGAAGATCTTATGTTTTGAAACACATGGTCAGGAAGCTCATTCGATGCATTTGCTTAGTTCACATTACCAAATAATAATTACTGAAACGAGGCAGTATCGAACTGCAAGCTTCTTGTTGGCAGATGGTAACATGCTAGCAGGGACTGGGTTTCTTAAAAACATAGAGTAATACTGTGACACATAGGTACATAATGTTTAAACCTTTACGTTGATGTATGACTTTGTTGGTCAGCGTTCGGGAAGTTGCGCTACATTTTCTCGTCCAACATACCTCAGTGCCTTAAAACAAAACTCTACGATCAGTGTGTGTTACCTGTGATAACTTACGAAGCTGAAACCTGGTCTCTGACTATGGGCCTCATAAAAATGCTCAGCGAGCTATGGAGAGGGCCATGCTCGGTGTTTCGCTACGTGATCGAATCAGGAATGAGGAAATCGGTAGAAGAACGAAAGTGACCGACGTAGCCCAGCGGGTAAGTAAGCTGAAGTGGCAGTGGGTAGGGCACATAGCGCGCAGAACTGATGGCCGTTGGGCAGGAAAGTTCTGGACTGGAGACCGTTTCAGGGCAGACGCAGCGTGGTACGCCCGCCTGCAAGGTGGACAGACGACCTAATAAAAGTGGCGGGATTCCGCTGGATGCAGAACGCCTGCAACCGGTCACTTTGAAATTTGAAAGGGGAAGCCTATGTTCAGCAGTGGACGTCTTGTGGCTGCGAATGATGACGATGATGAAGATGTCTTTGTTAGTTGGAATTAAAACATATATACATACATTCATACCATCACGACTTTATCCTAAACGGGGTAGTCAGAGGCAAGTGACTGTGCCGTCATGGTGAACGAAACACTCAGAAGGCCACTATTCACTAATGGTATTAGAACTCAACGTGGTAGTTGGTGAGCCTTTCGCCGCTATCTGGGTTGGTTTGGTTTTTTGTCGATGTTTTCCATCACCGTAGAGTAAGTCGGATATTTAACATAGAACACAAAGATTTTGGTTCTGGCCAGATTTGAACTGGTGCTCACATTTACCTTCAAAATACGTAATATTCTGTTAACAGTTGCATCATATTCTCTTGCTAGCACGGAGACGACAGTCTGGAAAGAAGATAACTCTCATATGAAATATGAAAAAGTAACCACTTCGCATGAAATGATTTATACTTATTGCCTTTGGAACCTAACGAAGTAGGTACTTCCACTACCAAGATTCAAGGTGTCTGTTGCATAAACAGACAATGCAAAGGTGTTTATGCGTGAATTGAACACGGTACCGTTTCCATCCCAACCATCGTCATGAACCACAATCCGTTCGGCTCTTATGTCCATTTGTCTTATTTCGATATCGATATACCTAATGTAGCAGGCACTTAACTACTTACCCAGTAAAGAAATAAAATAATCAGATTTTTGTACATAGTCAATATTGTTAAAAAAATTATGGTGGGCACTTCAAGCGCATGCCTTTGGTTTGAAAAAGGCTTCATACAGCCACAATATCAAACTATCAGCAAAGGCACACCGTGAAATTGACACTTTAATGCAATGGAATTTTTCCTTTTAGTTTTTCTTGGGATTAGAAGCAATTGAAGATAGACCTGTGACTTAGTCGAGCGTGAGGTGGCTCTATTTTGCCTTTGTGTGACGAAGTATGACATTGGGTAACTACGCCGATACCTCTTCGAGTGGTAAAGTTTTCTGTCTTTGGTAAATTTGATTTCAACAAAGGACGATACATGGCACATGCTTTCCTAGGACCCTTGTCCAAGCAAGCGGAATGAAGAGGTTGCTACTATTTAAACCTGAAAGAGAAACCAAGAAACGGTCCAATATTATAAAGAAGGGTGGTCAATCTGATGCAGCAAACCCTTGCTTGTCCAACTGAAACACGTCTGAGGCAATGAATGAGAAAGTCAGCAATTTTGAACGACCAGACGTAGACATAAACGTTCTTACTGCTGTCTCGAGGAGTTACCTTAAGGCTTAAGGTGTCTGACAAAGCTAGCGGTTGTTTTTATTTGAAAGTTAGTTTGACACTTTCTATTGTACCCTTGAGAATGGGCTTCCTATACATAATAATTGTTTTTTTTAATATTTAGCATGTAACATTGCACTATTATCTTCACAAAGATAGAAACTTAAAAAATAATCGACCTGATCTTAGGGCTCCAGTGGGACACGAACCCTAGGATCAGCTATTTTTTTCTAGTTTTTATCTTTTTGGTGAACTAACACATGACAAACAATACAACAGTTTATATATACCAGAACAAACTGTTCAAAAAATCTGGAGACACAAACCTTGAATATTAGTAGGGGCTACCGGTAACAAAACTAAGACATTTTTATCTTACCTGTGCAATCTCATTGACTACTTAAACAGCCCTTTAAAAGATAAACTCAATATAGTATTTGTTCTATCTAATGACATATTTCAGATATTTCCTCATATTTATGGGTGCCTTTTATAAACTCACACTTCTCTAAACAATATACCTACTAGAGAAATTGAAACCGTCAGGAATTACCAAACAAATTTTAGTCTAAATCAAATCTACTAGCGCTAATTTAAACTTTATTAAAAATGTCATAGAGTGGTATCACATTAACAGTTCTACAGTTAGGCCTTAATGGATAAAACGTGCACTCGACAGGCACTTTATGCGCCCATCCATGCTTTATCTACATCTTAGCCCACTTGTGACGTGAGCAATTCAAGGCCAAATTGAAGAGCCGTATTCGTTTTGTAGTCGCAAGAATAATTTTCTTTTCATGCCGCATATGAAAAGCCCATTTGAAAACTTTGTCAATTTTCACTTTGGCGGAATGTGATAAGCGATTTAAAACAAGATTATCAAATATGTTATTTAAGTAATGTTTGTTGGCTTGCGTAAACATACTCGTATCTTAGAAAAATTTGCTAAGTGTATTAATAATTTCAGTAAGTATTCAAGAGCAGTCAGTCACTTGGGCCGAAATTTAAATGTTTCTAGGTTTTCTTTATTTAATAGTAATTTTTCAGTATCCTACCTAGCTGTCCGTCAGCGGCTTTGCTCGTGTAGACTATTCTTCACGTTAAAATCTAGCCTAAAAATATAGCCTATATCACTCGCTGATAATGGAGTTTATACTGCTGATTTAAAAAAAAATAGGGTCCTATAGTTTCGGAGCCTATTCCATTCAAAAAACAAAAAAACAAACAAATCTTTCCTCTTCTTAATAAACAAATCAATAAAAATAAATATGCGCCAGACAATACACCTCTTGTAATGGTTTCGAAATAGGGATTCATATCCCTGTGTTACGAGGTACCACACAAGGAAATTAGCTAGGGGCGTCTCTCAGCACACCCAGACCCGAGTCAATTCAGAAAAGATCGTTTCCTGAATTGATCCGACAGGGAATCGAACCCGGGACACTACGGAAATCGAGGCGAGAAATCGTGCTATAGCGCGTGTCGTCAAATATTAATATTAGGATAAATATACAGACTCCAAACTTGAAGCCAAATCATCACTGACTTGATTCTCATGATTGCCTAATGAGAGTTTGGTATCATAGACTCAAGTCTGGAAAATCCAAAACATTCAGCATAATCTATTTATTACTATAAATAAAACAAGTTATAGTTAAGTATCAAAATTAAATATTTAAATAACGTTCTTAAACTCTATAATAAAATAGCTTGTAAATGCTGATAGCGTAAAGCAAATATTTGGAATGTGAATGTCTTTGGTAATTAATCTAAATCTTATTATTTAATAGGCGGCCGAACTTTAGTAGTAAAACTACCCATTACATTTCCTGGGGGGTAATAGTTAGCTACCACATAAATCTGGCCTTCTTTAGACTTGGCCATGCCAACACCGACTTCCTTGGTATCTTCCCAAATTACTTGAGTAAAGTGGCCAGAACCTAAACTTGTTGGCTCCCTGCCAAATGCGTGGTCTTTAATCTCACTATACCACTTGTCAACTGGACCTTTACCGGATACTACAAAGTTAGGATCGGAAGACCAGGCATAGAAGATATTTTCTCCATATTCGTTTTGATCTCTGTGCTCCATACTACCTTTCTTTGCAAGCGTCTTTGCCCATTCTTCGGCGTATTTATTGAGTTTTTTACTCAGTTCAAGAGGTGGTACTCCATGATTTCTTCTAAAATCATTATGTGCTCTTAAGAAGTCATCTTCAAATTTGTCGCCGGAGATAGATGCAGATTTAAACTTACTAACCAAGTCTGTTGCAATTTCCCCTAAGTTCTTACTGTTCCTGTTAGGGGAAGCTGGTGGTGCCAAGTTATTGTTGGATTCTCTCTGAGAACTGCTTCTAGAGTTTGTTCTAAACTGCATTGCTCCAGGTGGCAAAACATTGGTGGTGAATTGACCGGTGTAGTTACCGGGGGGAAAATAATTGGCAACGACGTATAGCTTTCCGGACTTGGCCTTGGCACTACCGACGCCTATTTCTTTGGTGTCCTTCCAGACTATTTGGGTGAAGTGTCCACATGTCAAGACATCAGGCTCCTTCCCGAAGGAGAACTCGTTGATTTCACTGTACCATTTGTCAATGCAGTCTCGTGCTTTTATCTTTGTATTAGGGTCAGGTGACCAACCGCAGTATACACTTTCTCCATATTTCTGGTTGAGACTGTAGGCCATAGAATCCTTCTTGGCAAGTTCTTCTGCCCATTTTTGGCTGATTTTGCTGATCTCTTTACTTAATACTAAAGGCGGGACTCCGTGCTCTCTCCTGTATTCGTTGTGGACCTCCAAAGCTTCGTTCTCGAAATCGCTGGACTTGGAGCTGAATAGTTTACTCTGAAAAGTAAAGAAAACGTGGCATTAGCGAAATTGTAAATAACGTTTCACTACAGCGACCAAAAAAAAAAAAGTCAACCTGATCATTGAAAACAATAAAAATAAGTCGCTGCAGATTGATCTCGCTTATAACCATTAGTGATTACGAATTTCAACCATTTCTAGGGAAAGTTCAAAGCACTCATCAAGTGCACTTGATGATTAGAATAGTCATTAGTTACGGGATTTTTACTCTGTTTCCTGCTTTCGAGTTTCCGATATTTCGATATTTTAAAACAAAAACATAGTAAAAATCCCGTATCTAATGTTATTCACCATGAAAGTTTAAAACAATACACTTGGCTACTAACAACGTTTTATTGGTTTCTTGTTCACTAGTTGCTGTTACTTATAAGCCTTCACGGGAATAATTCTTTGTACAAAAACGGTAAGTGCTAAATCTGCTTCCAATAAAATTCTGAATACTAAGGGAGTTTGTGATGTTCGTCAAAATAAGTAAATATAAGTGAAACCTAGAACACATATTTTAGACCAAGAGTGTTACCTCTATTATCATTTAGTAAACTTAAATAAATAAATAAAATAACTTTTTTACTCAATATCAACAGTTAAAGTATTGAGACACCCCAGAGAGTAATGCAATACTCGTGTTAGGGTTAACTCGCTCTCCTAATTTAAATCAGTTTTACACTGAGTACAATTGTGACATTATTTGTACAAAGCCAGCCTATATTACTATGAGTGTGTGTGTGTGTACAACTTACTCCTATTATTCAAAAGTATAGTTTACTAGCTGTAACTTTCGTCGCGTAGACTGTCTCTGCCGTCAACATATACCCTAAATTAAGAAAAATAACCTATGTCACTCCCTGATAATGTAGCATTATAACATTGATGTGCATAGCTGATGAAAGTGAAAACAATCTGACAAACAATACGAATAATGAATGAGGTGACGCTCTAATAATCATGTTTTGTTCACGTTGTTTACGTTGCATTTCCGCTTCCAACCCTGATTGTAGATGACTCAAAGTATTCACGGTCATTCCGTCATATTTTCATAGTTAATGTACTTTTTAATCAGTATTTTGTTTGTTCTAGATTATGAAGGTTCTTTCACGTCCGTGTTAGCACTATTAGTAACTTAATTGCTACGTTTCCTGGTGAATTGTTAAGGAGAATGATATCTCAATGACGCTGTTTTGCTGATAGAGGGTTATAAGTAATATTGTTTTACTGTTTTATAACGTACGTCGTGTGTGCATATTAAATATTCACTACCTAACTATAGCAGTCTTTAAATCTCTTTGAATGACTTTTGGTTTCACATTTTTTCAATCATTACGAAGGCTGCTGACATTGCACCACGAATATTTTTAATTATTAACAAGTAAACGACTATGATCAACTACTGATACACTAATGTTAAACAGATACGTGCTTTTATGCTACGCCAGAAAACGACTACCCAACCAGGCGACCAATAGTCAATTATTATTATATTTTTTAAATGGGTTTGCGTTTGGCCTCTGTCTCGCCTGGTGGTAATGCCGATGGTGGTACGCGCTTACCCAGAAAATGCCTATTCACCTCGAAGATACTAAGGTTGTAAGTATCCGGAAACACAGACGCATCAGGGAGAGCGTTCCAATCCCTAGCGGTGCGTACCAGAAAAGACGCAGCAAACCTTTGGATACGGATTGTTGGAAAGTCAACCACATGGGGGTGGAAGCCCTTTCGGCGTCTAGTAGTCCGGTGGTAGAACATAGAGGGTGGTATCAGGTTGTGTAGTTTCAATATTTCAATACTTTATTGCTACGAGTATTCAATACTTTAGTAAAAAAATACCTGAGTCATTGATTAAACCTTGTTTGCATCTATTTAGTTCGAAATTTGCATTATCAAATGTAGCAGTTTCTTTAAAAGTTATACGAGGGCTTTTCCTGAACATAAAAAGTATGACAATCCCATTCAGATTCTGGTCGAATAGAATTAGGTACACCCTATTGCTGCCTACAGTAGTAACTATTCATTTGAGTGTTATTATGAAATCGATCTTTTAGTAACTAGGTTTTTCACAGCCTTTGTAGAAAATGATATCGGCTGATTAAATCCCCATTATTGAGAAAGACACTTACTGTTATCAGAACAATATATTCGGATAACACAAAGTATAAATGTTTTGTTCGATACATTAAATATTTTAACGATTAGTATGTATTTCAGTAAAGTAATTACTTGCGTGTGACGAAATTAACGTTACTTTTGATACGTTCGCCCGAACCCACAAACGTCAATCAAAGCAGTCCTTACATATATAGCTGTCCCTTTCATTTTTATTGACATGTGACAGGAAGCATCAATTTGAGGTGTCCTCAACTTTTGATTAGCAAATAACACATTAAACACATGCCATCAAGTCATTCTTGACATATTGCATTGTGAGCACTTTTAAACTGACAAAATTAACCTTTTTTTCAATGGTTTTATGCAGGTAGGTTGACCTGCTAACCTCCGTAAGGACTGCAGCTACTTACACAGTAACACTAATATACAAATTGACCACAATCTAACTTCCAGATCCGAAAAACCCGGTCCAAGACCTGTTCCGACTACTTATTCAACTCCTGGGGGTTTCTTTATAATGCTTCCTGCAATAGGACTTTCAAAACTAAGTTTCTCTTTGCTAGTCACTCTCCCATGTAAGGAGGACCCAGGTTAACACATGCTAGGAGTCTGGAAGGATATCATCAACATACAAGCTACTTGTTACGAGCTTAAATAAATAGTGGGTCCCAATCCACGAACACCACACATTGTGTTAAAAATATTCAGCCAAGTTGGATGATTAAATTTTTCTTGTGGTGTATTGTCTACAATTAATCAAAAGACATACTCGTATTACTCATAGTCCAGTTAATAAAGCTAATTTATGTTTAATTTGAAAAGGTAAGCCTTTATGGTTTATTGTTTTATATGATTGCAAACAGATGTTTAGATTATAACGTGATATTTCGCATGATCCATAATAATAATCGTCTTTTAGTCGTTCACTCTTGACAGACAAGTCTTGGTCATTTTCATATTGTTCGATGCTTCGCCATGAAGCTCGATGCTTGGCAGAATGAGAGCAATCTTTAATGTTTGAATGCTTTACCAAGTTCCTAAATATGCATACCTAATATTAAATGTATTATTAACACACCAATTCTACGTAAACTATAACTTGGATTATCGTTATCAATTGTGGAATGTGCTTTTATCCGCTGCTATTATCCGGTTACGATTAGTACATACTTCAACACTTAAGTTGAGGTCAGATATTTTTGGAGGTGTGTTGCATACAGTTGTCTTGCCAGCATAATCATGACACTGAATTCATGAGCCATGGCTTTGAATTCGTATGGTACGGTCAGCAACGTCAGTGGCTGAATTCTTTGCTTTGCCATCGTCTCAGAAAGTTGAGTGGCTGATCGTACGTAATGACGCCTACTTACAGTGTCACGTTAAATAAGTGGCTATTGATCTTTTGTATATACTTTGGTAAGAATCATATATTTAGCTATTGCAAGTTACATTCAATTATTATCACTAATCAAATTAATATATATTGAAATCTAACGAACATCTAATTACACATGGCCATTGGCCTTACGGCAAATAATAGGTCATATTATTATGACCGCTTAAATTATATAAGGATGGTAGGTACTTATAGTGTCCAAAGACTGACACTTAACGATAAACATTTTACCAACTACCACATGCACAAAAAGGACATGAACGTTCGTCAAATAAATATTGGTTCTGAATGGAACTATACTCCATTCATTATAACATTGGACAGAAGTAAAAAAGGTTCTTTTTAGGGTACACTTTGTGGTAAAAGTACAACAAACATCATTGCTTTTAAGTTTTATGCCGAATTTATTAAAATCCACATAAATAGCAGCTGTCACACTTAATTGTTCTCATTTAAAGTAAAGGAACTTCAGAATTTATGAGGCTTTTGCTTAAAAGAATTATTTTGTCGTGCATCAAACTATATTTATTTATTTATTTATTTAACACAATTAAACGGGATAATCCTAGTTACATAATTATGAAAGCTACAGGAAGGAATACATTACACCAATTTTTTGTGTGGATGAAAAACCCAAAACAGGCAGGGGTTTTCATTTTTACTGTCACTTTAACTCTACCAAATCTAAAATGTTACATAATCCCTTCATACGTTGTGGCGGAAGGGGTTTTCAATTTTGCCAGGTTATACTCAGGTATGTTATCGTCATGGCAACGTCAAATGCAAATTGTCATTCATTTTAGCCCCCCTGCTTCTTATTTCTAATGTTATAATGAATGAAGTATAGTTTCGTAGAAAACACGTTACTGTCATTTCAAAAATAACAAGCTGTAACGAAACTGAGGCAAAACGAAATATTTGTAGAGTATGTAACAAAAAGGAATAAATATATATGTGCTATTTTATTCGTTCACGGTAGAAATTTAGTCAAAAGAACTCACTCTTAGGTATGAACGCAATCATGTTTGTATTAAGTATAAATATTTTTTCGATTTTTTTTCCTTTTATGATTATTTTCATACCTACCTTTATTAATATCCTGTAGTTGAGTACTATATGAAACTACAGCTACTACAGCGTACTAGCTGATATGAAATACCGATTGTGTGGTGAAAATAACATGATTAATTGAAATACTCTTTTTCTTCCTCCCACTACGTGGCTGACCTACGGTTCTTTTGAAAAAAAAGAACATCTGCGTATTGAAAAATAATTATGTATGTACTAGTAGGTGCAAGGGTATGAATCGTGTCTACGATGAGTACACCAATGACAGCCACTAGTGTCCACGTTGTCATTGTCCTATGGGATTTTGGTACAGCGCCCCTAGGGGCGATTTGATTAGAAATGAAACTAAAAATGGCACGTACATTTCTGAAGTCAGCCATCGTAGTTTACGGCGCGGAAACTCATGGTAGGCATACTGTACATGTACCACGAGTTGCCACTTTAAATTTACATTATCGTTTGCGTAAAAAAATGTATTGGGATTTGACATTGTCATGTCATGTCATGTGTCATCCCAATACATTTTTATAACGTAAATTTGAAGCTGCAATTCGTGGTAGACGAACAGCCCCCCGATTCAGGACGAAGTTATCGACCGATTCGGTAAGTTCGTTTTAATTATAGCAAATGACCCGTTTAACGGTTGCCATCAATATTTTTATATGTTGTAGCCAAAGGCCTTTAGTTTTCATAAAATAAAAAAAACTTATAAAAATAAAATAAAATAACCGAATCGGTCGATAACTTTGTTCTGAATCGGGAGACTGATAAGGTTCCACTAGGACAAATTCATAAGACGATTATATTTTGTTTTCATTATGTGGTGTGCAATACTCATACATTATTGGATTTATTTTCATACTAGATTCTGCCCGCCACTTCGTCCGCGTGGAATAGTTACTTTGGGCTAACGCGATTATGATATATAGCCTATAGTCTTCCTCGATATTGTTTATTAGCCTCTGACACCCATTGTATAAGCTCTGCTTAGTTTGGGGCAGATGATCTGGGTAAGGTTTCTCCAGATATGTGTCGTTTTATAAATATAACTACATCAAGTTATCTAAACAAAACAAGGTCGCCACATTCTTTCACTACTGAAAGCACATCTGAAAAACTATGCTACAAAAGAGTATTTTTTTTAATTATTGGCAGTAGTGGTCTTTAAATCGCGCAATAGGTAGTTACATTATTTCAACAGTTCATAATAGATATCGAAGCTTTTAAGTGCTCCCTCACCTAGAGCATTTTCCTGTAATGCACCGTTACAGAGTCGAGCATTACATCGGGGAGCGAGGAGAACCGCGCAAGCGGGGTTATTATAGTGTTGAGGATTTCTTAAATGATAAGAATTTGTGGTCATCTTAGGTATAATCTGCTTCTTAGCACATTTTTTTCTTATGACTAAGTACGAGTACTCTGTCAATTCAATTTTTGTGTATAAAAATAAGATTAAAAAGAGTTAACCATCGAGTTTCTTGCCGGAGTCTTTTCGATCGGAAAACAACCTCCGAACCGGTGGTAGAGTCACATTTTGTTTAATTATGATATTTACTATCATAGTATTATTTTATGTAGGTTTATTTTTATTTAGTATATTTTTGCGACAATTTTTTTTTTTGTATTTGACATGTATAAGTACTTTTTATAAGTCTTTGAATTAATATATTTTTACGTTTACTTTACTTTAACTTTACTTACAGTGCGCAAACTGTAATGTTGCAAATTCGAGCATTACATCAGTGAGGGGGGAGAACCGCGCATCACAATGCGCAATTTGTTGTTACAATGTGTAACATTTTGATACAATTCAAAATTCAATCTGATACGCAAATCAGAGGCAAAATGTTCATCATATCAGAGAGGCAGTACTGTACTGTTTCACTCAAAATTGAATCTGAAATGTTACATTACAGGAAAGTGCTCCAGGTGAGGGACCACCTTTAGTTTTCAACTGTCACAGGTTTCAATGTCATTGGTTTCTCTGCCTCCGAAACATGTTCAAATCATCCGTTTTTGTTCAAAACATAAGGAACCAAGAAACTTTTTTATTGTTAAGATTATGCATACGTCTTTCTTAAAAAAAACAAATTGCTTAGCACGATTTTGTTTTAAATTAACACAGAAAATACCACAAGAATGTGCGTATGTTCAGATAAGAAAATATGTTAAAACATCGATTAAAACGAAAGGGCGCAGAAAATGCGAAATGAAAACCACGCAATAAAAATCACTAATATTTACCATTTTGTTGCGCAGAGTCCGTCAAAACAAGAACGAAAAAAACAACTGTCACTCGTCCCGTTACTCAAATATCACTGGAGTCCTGTCCAATTGTACATGATTATCCTTCTGTCGCCTGAATGCTATAAACGTTTGTTATCACGATATGCCCTCTCTATCGATCCCCATACGAGGAAGAGAGATAAGAACAGCGAAATTGGGTGAGCTCTGATCGGGCTAATGCGGATTTGCGATAACGAATATGAATCGAAGAAATGCGATAATTTTGTAAGGCAACAGTCACATCGAACAATATTTTGGTTTAAGATAAGGCAGCAAACTCTTAAAAATAAATATAAGAGGCTGGATCTGCAACGGAATATATCTACTCTAATAAATGTCAAATGATACCGCAACATTCTTGACATTTCATTCTTGTAACTGGCAGATCTTTGAACAATCTTATTGACAGGCGCCATTATCACAATCTCACTCGGCGTAAAATTAACAGTTATCTAGGACACTCATTTGTGGAAATGTCTTTCGCACGGCCTTATTTTACAAGCTAAGAGAACTCACTGTGAGGTTAATTTTAAAATAGAACACGCATGATTATGTTGAATAAACTATCTGAATAGAAAATATATTTATTACGTAAGTTATTTCTGATAGAAAAGCTCAAAAACTACTTGAACCATTAAAAAAAAACTAAACCTATAGAAATCTTCAACTGACATTCATTGTTATGCATTTTGAAAAAAAAAACAGTTCCCTACGTAAATACTTGTGAATCCGGGGCCGATAATTAGTTTTTATGATAATTATTACACAAATGCTTGTATGTTGTTATTACCCTGTTATTATTATGTGCACTTGTTTCCCAATTTACATTTTGTGTGAGTCTTCTAAATAAGATCACTGCTAGCAATAACAATGCCATAATGTATACGAGTATTATCATATCATTGCGTACAATAACATCATCCTGTCTTGTTGTTTTTGCGTGTAATCAAGTACCATTCAGTAGACACAATAATAGTTGAAATATAATTATAGTTATCTTGATAATTGAGTGTACCAACGACATAATGACCAAAATTATGCCTAATTTTGAGGAATAAATGCAGAAATTTCAAGATGATCTAAACGTATACACGTGCTACATAAAAAAGTTAATTAATTACTGAGTAAATTGAAGTTTAGGTCTAGGTTCAGAGTAAAATAAATATAATTTATTTAAGTAGATAAGTAACCTTTTTCCAAAATTTTATAAACAAGAGTATTCACAACAATGAAAAAAAATTACTTAATTCAAAATACTCACGCTCACTTTGTTAAATATTGGCATATTGTTACAACACCAAGTGAACAGCCTAATAATTAGGCTACTTATGAATTATTATTCAATTATGACCACTTGTGATTAACTAAATCACATAAAAGTAACGGACGATCACAACGCCAACACACAGGTGGCCACCGAATGAATGATTGTAAAATGTGTACCTGTATTTGGTAAATACGAGTGTAACAATGGCAAAAAAGTACAGTTACATACCGCAATTAGGGTTGGCCGTTGATTTTACTGTTCCGTGTATCTATTTTTAAAGCTTAAATCACTAGCTATATAAACGAACAAAATAACAGCAAAAGCGCTGGCTTCAAAATATAATATGCAACATAATACTAGGCATGTTTTTTGTCCTAAAATAATCGACTCATTCAAAAATAATTAGTTTCCGACATAAATAGTTAATGTTTTTATTTTATAATAATGAATCTGTTGAGTGTGTAAACAAAAAAGTTTGTATGGTTTAAAAAATTTTTTTTTTTGTTGATTTAGATAAATAATATTGGTAATCTTTCATAAAACAATGAACTCATTAATCATGTAATAGGTTAGTGACTTTGATTAATTGCCAGGATCAAGTTTTTTCCATAGTATTTATTATTATCTATTCATTAATTTGCCAAAGTCGAAATAAGACGTTTTACTTCTTTGTTTTTCCCATTCAAAGTGAACAATAATGGCAACCCTAGCTAATATAGAACAAAGAGTCCGCAAAAACAGTTGGCAAAAAAACATAAAGTCACGAAAGTTGATAGTGCACGTTATTTGATATTAACCACTTCGTGAACATCACTTTGGTAATGCTCTTATTTGGTTGTACATAAAGGTCAGTTTCCAAAGTCAAGTACATTTTCGAATTGGCAGTACTAGCAATGTTTTTTCCCGTGGGAATGAAAAGTGTGATTTACACTGTTCGATTATTTGAGTTTTAACTCTTTTGTTGAGGCTCCTATTCTCGAAAAAGTATAATAAAAGTAGGAGGTAATGAAGATTAAATGTTGGAAATAGACTATCCACAATCCTCTTATTTCACGTTCGCTGAAATCTGTTAGTTAAATAATGTTTTTGAGTGGGCGTCCCAAACTGGTAGACGCCGCGTAGGCAGGTCTCACACCCGGTGGACTAAAGGCCCGGTGCAGGTTGCAGGCACCCGTTGGCTGGAAACGACTTAAAGGCACACTAAAGACACTTTGTCCAGCCGTGGACTACTAAATTCTGTTGTTGTTGGTTGGATTCGATTACAACAAGGAAGAAAGAAGGATAAAAGAAAATCATTTTATAGGCTCCGGGATATCGCGGCTTATAAAAAAATATATAATTGGAAATTAAAATGTACGGCAGAAACATGAAAATCAACCTCAAAGTCGCGATGTCCAATAAGAACGGACCATGCTCAGCTATTACTTTGCTTAAACAGGCCCAGGAACTGATTTTCAGCAGACCAATAGAATGGCGCAGGAACAATTGTGACGGACGTACTAATTGTTTTTGATTTTCTTTTATTTCAGATTATTGGATTTAGCCAGAATGTTGAGATGGTGTGTGATAGTTGAATGACAGCCATAATAACTTAAGAATTATTTATGTATAATTGTATTAGATACTTTGAGATGCTCAGATATGTTGTTTACATACGAGTAAGGATAGGAAAACCAAATAATAAAAAAAAAAATCATTTATTTCAGGCTAGTAAAAGTCCCTTATGAATTGCATCACATGTAAATTACAAATCCATGTCACATTTCGTCAAACATTAAATAAAATTAAAATAATTAAAATATCAAATTAATTAATATACGAAATCGTAGGTTGTAAGCCCTGTCCAATTGTAGTAAAGAGGTAATTGCTGGACATCATAATAGCCCGGCCCGTTATAAAGTCGTTTGCCAGTTATGACTAATTGTGGCTAGTTCTGACCCACAAACTTCGTAACTGATCGAAGGACCATTAATTAATCACCCTTATTACGTCAGCTTTTTTTTTGCAATATTTTTTAGATGGTAATTTTAAAATAAAGATAGGGCTCTTTTACCTCTCCTCCTTTGTCACTCCATGTACTTGCGCGCCATAATCACCTACCAGCCGCCGGGTCTTCCTAGACCTGTTTGGCAGTTGGTTGTCAAAAGCCGCGTTTTGTACGCGAATCTTGCGGTTGAACTGACGCGATGCGTGAAGTAACATTGTGAAGTGAAGTAACACAACAAAAAGTGACATCTATATCGAAGAAGGTAGCCCTCGCAATATATGCCTGTCACATGACAGCACGCATTTACAATTGACAAAATGGTCAGTTTTCTATGATGTGATTTATTTGTTACGTAATCTGTGGTACTAGTTCAAAAAATAAGAAAAAATATGTCTCTTACGTCCGAATCAGTAAATGCATATCTGTCCCTTTCACATCTGTTGGCATGTGACAGGACAGCATCAATTTGTAGGGTGCTCAACCTTTGATTGTCGTTTCTGTATTTGGGCGTTATACACTAAACACTCTATGCTCAAATGCTATGGGATTATAGAATGCTGTGCTGCAAAAAAAGTGTCAATTAGCCTTTTATCAGGATTTAATAAAAAAATATTCAACATTTTCAGTTTTGTGTGAACAATTCCTATTTGCACCAACGATAAGGCATTTAGATACGCGATTACGTGTAACATAAATTGTACTGTAAAGTAGAAAATGGTATATAACAACATCTATGAGCACGGAAAAAAGCTAAAATCAGTGAAACTGTGTAATCTGATTACTATTATCTACTGATTAATATTCATCATCATTATTTAACTTAAGAGCCATGCTCTTGTCGGTGTAGCAACCGCAACTCTTCCCTGGACTGCGCCAGCGTTTTCACCTCTCTATACGACATGACGTTTACTTCCTCTGTTACTTGTTCCATGTAGTTTCGTCTTGGTCTTCCTCTACCTCTCCCTCCTTCTACTTTTCCTTCTATAATTGTTGATAAAAGTTCGTCATGCCGTATAATGTGGCCTATCATTTTCCCACATCTATTATCTATGGTCCTTAATATACTTCTGCTCTCTCGAACCATCGCCAACACTTACACATTTGTTCGACAATATTATCAGAACATAATTCAGCTCATTATCAAAATTTTACGATATTATTTATTTACATATAGGCACATACATCTGAAATGATAACGCGAGGTAAGTGTATTTTTATATTAATTAGCAGCAATACGTAATATACTATGTTCTGGTTTCTATCGTAAAATGGATAACGCAATGTGCGTTTGTTTCTATGAGAACCAAGCCTAATTGCCAATTTTTAAACGCTTATAAAAGGTTATAATATACCACAATAGAATCAGTCACATTAATGTTTTAGTGTTAGAAATCCGTCATTTCATGATTTACCTATTTTAAATTTAATTCATTCATCGTTCAGCAAGAGGAACGATAAGTGTAGCAAATACAGCCTTATACGTCCCACTGTAGGGCACAGGCCTCACCTCAACTATGAGGTGGTACGAGCCATACTCCAACACGCGGGCTCAGTGCGGATTGTTGGAAAGGTGAATGTAAGGCCAGTGATAAACCTCACCGTCAGATGTTATCAGCCGCCTTTTTAGGCCTCTGACTAGGCTTTACGGCTGATATCTTGCGACGTCAGCCGGGACCAACTGTTTAACGTGCCTTCCGAAGCACGGAGATGCCCAAAAAACACATCACTTAATTTCGGTCGGGATGGGCACCCATCCATAACCCGACCTGACTGGTGTACCTTATCATCGGATCTTTGCCGATCCGCTGCCGTCACTTAGCCACGGGCACCTCTAGCCACACGATAAGTGTGAATCTACTTAATATACATCCGTTGCCATAACAGTTCAGGGTGGACTAAAAGAAACATCGACAAAAAAGTACATTGGGGCCTTACTACAATCGCTTGTATCCAGCCTTGAAGATGCGCTAGTACTAGGTAACCGCTGACTGGCTGGAAGTTAAAGATCATTTACGAAATTGCTCGCTACGATCAGTTTAGGGAATGAATTTGACAAGTAATAAAAATGTAATAAAGGTCACATATTTTAATGAATGTCTGTGCCAATACGTTTTGCAGATAAAAATTCGTAGAGTGCATGTGTTCAACTACCTCACAGGAATAACATGAATTTTACGCATATCTGTTGTTTTTATATCCCTAAAATGTGAGCTGAGTATTACCATACAGCTGACGGGAAGCCTTTCTTCGAGGGAAGAGGTATGGGAGGCAATTGATGCTAATTTTGACAACAACAACACAGAAGAGTAAGGATATACTGAAAATGTTGGTTTTAATGTTTGTAAGCCTTTTAAAAGTGACTAAAAATTATAAATAAGATAACATTTAGTAATATAAAGATAAAACAAATAAAAACGTTTTCATGGACCAACTAAAAGGAGTCTGAGCGACAACTAGACTTGTAATTAGGTTAATCTACAGAACGTCCGCTCGGGAGAATTACAGCTAAAAATACACTTTCAAATACTTACAATTACATGACATCCCGGCAAGAGACACGGAGTCTTCATTATAGGACAGCCAACACCTTATCTCACTTGTTTATTTGTATACGACAGTAACCTCAAATTTAAAACATTGTGTTAAAAAAACCTATGAAACATGTCTCTATCTTTCACAGACTGGTCTGTACCGAAGAACAGTGATAAATATCAGATATTATAATCGGAGATAAAGTAAATTTGGGTGGCCATAACGACAAGAAACGAGCGTGTTTTGAACAAAGCATGTAATACAGGGTGACTTTGATATCATTGGCATCCTTTTAAATAAGATGTTCTCATGATATACAGTACTTTTCCTAAGTATGAGGCTATTTTCATAGGTACTAAAAAAATATATAATACATGATAAAATAATAATGTCAGTGAGATTGTTGGTTCACTCGCAAATTTTTATTAGTCAGTGTAAGTATCCTATCCAGTATATTAATGACTACAATCAATTAATAAAACCGACCCCTAGCGTATTGTTTTTTTTCTTCGATAGTTTGATCCACCATTGGTCAATACAAAGTTTGACATATTTTACTTGCATTCCAGTGAGCAATAAGAGTGGCGCGGGGATTATGAATCCTAATTATGACAGCGTTTAGTGGCTTGACCTCAGCCACTAGTAGTTGAAGTAGCTAGTTGCGTCTAGTGTCCCTTTTTTTGCCTCAGGAAATGCATTTAGGCATTCCCTGGGTTCGGGACAAGACATCCTACGATAACACAGACCTCTGTGTACGAAGACACGCGTTACTTACGACAGACAGGAATACCTCGGCAGTATTTGACTCCCCTAGTTACACCAGACCAGACTAGACTGCAGTTACAGGGAACGCGTCTAGTGTCCCAACTCAACCCGTTCAGTGGCGGCCAAAAGTGCTCCCGATGCGCGCCGGGACTAAAAAGCCAGAGGCAAATACTTAAAGGTGCAAGTTTATAGCAGCAGTAGACGACATCAACAACCAGATGACAACCAGTAGTGTCATCGCGACACTACTGGTTTCTATGTATTTCAATGAAGTACCATCCGTAGTTAGTGCCACGATATAGCTGCGACATAACGCGGCGACACGACGTCTGCTGCTGATGCGTGGAGTCAGCAACGAAATCATACCTTAACATTTCTTGGACGTTCCAAAATGTTTAAAGATTTGTAGCGATTCCACTTTCAGCCCATGACTTGGACCTACCGCACCGTATTTGCGATCGCAGCGTTAACAATGTTTGCATCCACGGGAGGAGATAGCGTGGAATTTACGGCGTTTAATATTTACTGCACTGGAAACTTACGTCAGAGGTTTGACCAACATTTTGTGTCCTTGGGCGAGCTGAAAAATTGCGTATTAGTTACCAAACTAGAAATAGGTCATGGAGAGTACGGATAATTACAAGTCTTTTTTCAAATGATCATTATTTTTTTTAGCAGGGTTTGTAAATTTCACATTTCCTAAGCCGTAACCGAATTCCAAAGTGTTAGCTATTTTTATGTATATTGTGGTAAATAACAATTATCACAACATTTGGACTATTTACGATTGTAACATGTAATGTTGCCGTTACTTAATAAATAACGGCACTAAATAGGAAGTGATCATTTTAAAGAGAGAACCCACTACCGCTATACAGGGTGATTACCAAAAGACTTACAAAAACAACATGGCATACTAAGTCAGTGATGTAGAAACTATCTAAGTGAAGATGCAATTCATTTAATTAACTTTCATTTCTGAGTCACCATACAAATCAGTTGAACAGTCAGTGTTTTTGTACGAAAACCTTGAAATTAGTGACAATTGAAAAAACAAATTTTTACTTACATAGTTAATTTCAATTTCAATTTATTTATTGCCAACCATAATGTAGGTACAAAAGTTAGCATTGAAGGTAAGTATCAATTATGGACCCTGTAGGGCGCTGCAAATGTAGGAAACAGAGAGATAAATATTAAGGCCCGTATTCTAAAACAAAATCTGTACTTGAGTTGTAGATCTGAGTGACGTTTTGAAATCTCTACTCAAGTACAGATCAGTGCTTGAGTACGATTCTAGAATACGGGCCTAAAATTCACTTAATTACTAAATTATTATAGGAACATGCATCAATCACATTAATTAATATCACATTTATAAATCTTCGAAAAATGTCAACATTATAATAACAATTCAAAATATATTATAATTATTTATATTACGTATATTATATTTACATTTGTGTTAGTATCTATTTATTTAGTATATTTGATCTGTTAAATATTCTTCAATGTCATAATAACATTTTAAAAGCAATAATTCCTTTAAACCAAGTTAAACCTTTTTATCGTCCGGTTCATTTGTTATTTTTTGAGGCAACTTGTTACCTATATATCTTAATAGACATAAGGTATGTAATGGAAGAGATAAGTTGAAGGCGACAGGACGGAAGACCTAATTTAGTTACTATATCACTTACCTACTGAGTGTGCCATATCGTTTTTGTAAGTCTTTTTATAATCACCCCGTATATGCGGTAATGCTTTCTAATTAGCTTCCTTGTACCTTGAATCCCAAAAACCCTCATCAACTACAAAAACACGATTAATGCTTCCATTACTTGAAATGATCTAAAAAATCGCGCTACAAAGACTACGTTCGCTTCCCCAATTCAGTTAAGCTCACCTCAAATGTGGCCATTCTCTAAGTCTAAAGTATAGCCATCAAATTTGTTCAATCGCGCACTCGCGAGTTACGACCTCAGACGTTAATCGGCATAGATAACGCAGGCCCCTTTGTATACATATAAATAAATAATGCCCCAAACAACATAACATTCCACTTGTCACGGTCTCGAAGTAAGGATGAATAATATCCTTGTGATAAGAGGTTCAGACACTTTCATCAGCATAAGGTGCCACTATGTAAAGCTTGATGTAAACGCAAGACTACCAGACAGGGAAATAAGCCAGGGGCGTCTGCAGTACACCCAGACTCGTGCTAATTTAAAAAAGATTGTTTCCTGAATTGGCTTAATTAGTAGTTTTTAACAAGTTTTATATGACATGATATTTTTATTTGTTAATTAATTAAATTCGAATATTTTTTTTCATTTTTGTTGTAATATTCTATTTAATTTTATTTGGACATTTCTATATATTTCACATTGCATTTTTGTTATATTTTTTGTAATGTTTAACCTGCTGGCGTGTTGGAATATATATCTGTAAGCCGGCACCTGATCATCTGATCATCATCTGAAATAAATAAATATGTGCCAGACAACACACCACTGGTCATGGTCTCGAAGTAGGGATAAATATTCCTGTGTTACGAGGTACTAGACAAGGAATTAAGCCAGGGGGGAGCACAGCACATCCAGACCCAAACCAATTTAGGAAAGATCATTTCCTGAATCGAATCTACCGGGAATCGAACCTGAGACACTACGTTAGTCAAGGCGGGGAACCATGCTACAGCGCACTACGCCAATCGTGTCGTAAAAAAATCGCGTTTATGATAGTTGAATATCAAATTAGAATTAAGAGTGTCATTAAAGTTGGTATATAGTAGAACAATAAATCCGAAATATCTTATGAATGGGTGAATGAAAAAAGGTTAATTTGGTACTTAGGTACCACATAAAAGGCATATCTAAGCTTTATCTAACAAAATAGTAGCAAAAAGGTCTTCGCTCAGCAAGTGTCATGCCTGACGCTGCACCATGACGCCAGTTTTCTTATAAGCAAATAGTACCAACAATGGACATTGATTGGCATCAAATTTCGACATGCTTTTAGCAAATAGTACCAACAATGGACATTGATTGGCATCAAATTTCGACATGCTTTTCACTTTACATAATTCCTTTATAACCACTTAATTTGAAGGTTTGATAAAACTAATTTACCAAAAAATAAATAAGTAAATCAAAATATCATCAAGTTATCTCTTTAATGATTGCTATTCGCTGCCATTCGGCCACGAAGGCGTTACTCGGTGCTTCTAATTCTAGATCACTTCATAGTTAGCAGCGACCGGAGTCTATAAATTAAATGCCTGCTCTTTCATGGTCAGCCAGAATAGAATAAGTCCTTCATCTGACTTAGCAGCCGCTCCACAATGAGCTCTGGCTACTACTTCCACCAACAGGAACACCAATATTAAGCTGGCGTTTTCTGCGAGGTTTAGAAATGTCTGACCCTAGACGGGCAGTTCCATTCTAAGCGTAGAAATATGAATATAAATAAATAAATAAGCGCCAGACAACACACCTCTTGTAATGGTCTCGAAGTAGGGATTAATATCCCTGAGTTACGAGGTACCACACAAGGAAATAAGCCAGGGGCGTCTCCCAGCACACCCAGACCCGAGTCAATTCAGAAAAGATCGTTTCCTGAATTGACCCGACCGGGAATCGAACCCGGGACACATCAAATCGAGGCGAGAAACCGTGCTACAGCGCACTGCGCCAATCGTGTCGTCGAGTACTTTGTAAGTATTCATAAACAGAGAACTACAATAAATATAAATTTTGCCATCCGTTGCCATAAAAGTAGAGTGTGGACTAAGAACGGTTCGGACTAGCGTTTATTTTGCGCGTACACGGCCGTTTTGGTATACGTGTTTGCACGCGCGCTTTTGCTTGTTCGTTTAAACCGCTTACAAGCGCGTCAACGCTCGTAAGAGTTACGCGTGCGGCATAAGGCGCGCCTGTACGCGACTACATGGGATTCCAAAAACGTGCTTATACGCGCGAAACCGCATTAACAGAAGCAGGGTGTGAAGAAGAGTATTTCACTCCCTTTTGACACGCGAAGTACATACAATTTTCCTCATCTATTTCAATCTAAACCTGTACTTACGACCATCTACGGTTATTTGTCACGACACGTTAGACAGGGTA
Source organism: Udea olivalis (assembly GCA_947369235.1). NCBI lineage: Eukaryota > Metazoa > Arthropoda > Insecta > Lepidoptera > Crambidae > Udea > Udea olivalis. Next base: position 19,434,471 of record OX376342.1, read on the forward strand.
AGGTGGAAACCAGCATAAAGAAGAAAAGGGACAGAACGATGAATAAATGTTTTATCATCGGAGTAATCTGCAGTTCATCGCTGGAAACGTAACAATAAACCCGTTTTACATCATCTGATATTTGATGGGATACGTCAAAAGGTAACTGTGATTAGGTAAGATAGATCTTTGGCGTCAGCGAGTGAACCCGCGATTTCTTTCGTCGTTCGTAATCGCAGAGTGATCGCGATGACTCGTTGTACAAGATTAGCGTTTTTTGACACGTATACGGTCAGTTTGGCGTAAGCGCTTACATGCGCGTTAGAACGAGGCCACACGAAGCGGTAACGGTGCGGCGCGAAATTACTATACCATGTCAAACAATGCGTAGGGCCGCCGTGCGGCATCGCACCACAAGCGCGCCGGACTTGAGACCCGGGAGACGATGCAGAGGGGGATGCCAGCGGGCTTGAGTTGCATTTGCAAGGCTTTCATCGCGACGGCGGAAGCACTTGTGTACTCCAGCTGCTATCCTGGTCTTCCTCCTTCATTGGGGGGTTGGCTGGAGGCCCAATAATAATAGGAAGCACTGGCGGCGGGGCATTGCTATACCTTTTTAGGGAGCCTGGCTCGCCGCTGAATTGTTCATGTCGAGTACCGTGGGGTGCGACGTAACGTGTCACCGCGGGCATTGCCGCGGTGACACGCTCTCTTCAGACGCGACACGCTCACGCTTCTGCTCTCTATAGGCGGCGTCTACGTATCGTCTGTCACATTTTTTTTAAATAATCGTGGGGCAATCCCCATGGATACATCGCTGCCCGGGGGGCGACGAAGTTCTGTTGGACTTCTACCGAGTAAAACCCCACGGTACTGAGACACTCGTTGCATAGCAGCGATTCTACAACATAATGACGTAGACACGTTTGTATACAAATACGCAATTCACCCAGTAAGATATACACTTCTTCAAGAAGAGTATTACTCTTAAAATAGGTCCTTCGAGTTCGGCAAGTGATACTACGGTAAACATTTTATCATCAAAAAGCAATATTACCTATACTAAAACTTTATTTAACTTTTGCAATGACGTCATGGTTGTGAACAGATAGGGCAATTTATTTAATGAATATTGCAGACACCGTTTTATGGCTCTTCTAAATTCTCAATGAAACTGACACCATCTGTTAGTACCTATTTGATTTAATTAAGTAATTTGTCGTTTTTAATCAACTCATGTTATCTTTTCACATTTTTTATTATTAAGCATTACTATTTATCATAAATGATTTATCTCACCAAAACATTTCAATTCATACCTACAAGCTTTGATTGGGCTTGGAAAACGTTGTTTCAAGATAAGAAGAGAAAAAATTATGATGTCAGTTCACTACAGCCCGAACTTCAAAAATTACTGTCCAATGTCCATATCATGTGATTTTCCTCCCAGCAATAATATAGTGCCCGTCACTTTATTTAGCAAAATCGTAGTGAAATACATACGTACGGCACCCACTGAACAGGAAAAATCACATAATGTACATTACAAGAACATACCTATATGACTCGCAAAAGTACGTCCAAATTGATCAAGGCACAATTTGTCGCAAACCCACAATCTTGTTACCGTAGAAAGGTAACTTGATAAGGGAAAGGCTCCCGTACCTGACCCAAACCATTTTTCATCAAACATGACTCTGAATACCGAAGAAGATAATTTTATCCACAATATCGTGTCTACATTAATTTTATTCATAATTTCTGTCCAATCCGTATCATCCCAGCTCGCTCTGGATTCCACAAAGTATACATATTTATGGAGCCAACTCGAATGAATTCGTGAAATGCGTCTACATATTTTATGGGTCTCTGAGGTCACAAGGACCCTTCAAATCGATTCGTACACCATTATCTCTGTTTTCCATCCGCGCTAGATAGGGGCCACACAGTTGGAGGTTTTAATTATAGGTTCTAGCTAGCAACTTTACTTTATTTTACTAGAAAGTAAATGCAAAAATGCACAAGACCGCGCGAAGTGGGCCAAGAAAATAAGAAAGGTGGACCCTGCGACCCCACACACCAGTGTGAGTTCACAACCGGGATAGAACCGGTGTAGATACAAAGGCTTTGATGTTTATCAATAATGGTTTTATTTTACACCAAAGTAAAATGATGTTGACACTATTAACATTCACAAAAGTGAACTGTGTTCAACGGTGCATTGCATACAACTATCTCATGCTTGATGCTGTATTCAGAAATGATGAGCTTGCTTCAGTCTTCTGCAGTTCGGTCTTCACAACAGGGATTTGTGGACAAATTCAAGCTTTCCAGGTGAGGCTGATAAGCAGAATATTAAACTAGTTTTACATCAAAACCCAAAGTGCAAAAATGAGCAATGATAAGACTAAAACGATTCAAATCATCGCACGCGTTTCTCAGGTAACTCGAAGGCAAATGGCTGACAGAAAAGCAACAATCAGTTTAAGAGTGTATATTCAACATTGACATCAAGAACAGTAATGTATGTATGTCTACCATGAGTTTACTACACTAATTACAGCCGCTAGCGTCCGCGTTGCCGTTTTTGTTTGGGATTTCTTTACAGCGCCCTAGCGCACTAGTGATTAAACATGAAACTAAAAACGCAGCGATCGACGAAAACTCATGGTAGATATACTGGTCATAGTAATAAGAACTGCAAACATCTTATGTGGATTAGACCCGGTTACCGATTGCTGACCAAACTCTAATTTGAAACTGCAATGGCACGTCTTAAGGTGTTCCCTCACTTGGAGCATTTCCCTCTAATGTAACGTTACAAAGTCGAGCATTACATCAGTAAGGGAGGAGAACCGAGCACTACAGTGAGTAAACTGTAATGTAACAGATCCGAGCATAACGTTGGTGAGGGAAAAGCATTGAGCATTAGAGTGCGCAACTTGATGTTGCAATGTGTAATATTTTGATACAACTTCCCTGAAGATAATCGTCGTTTTCGCGGCCCCAAGGATTCCGATAGACCAGAATTTTATGTCCATTACCAGTTATGATTCAATGGAAATGAGTGCGGTATCGGTAAATACACGAAATTCTTGCATATTGGAATCGTCTCGTGACTTCATTGCTTATTATGAAGGTCATTACGGTTTGGTGACTTTGATTTTATTGGGGTTCCTTAATTCTTAGTTAAGTTCCTTGATGCTGGTTATGAAATGGTCATGTTTACGAGAAAAATTTGCTTGTATTGATGGGCATAACAGATTCTATTATGAATCGTTTTGCAGTTTACCTACATACATATTCATACACGCTTATTTCCCAAATAGGCTAATCATTTTAGCATAATTAAAATAGCAACTTTGGAATGAGAAATTATAAGCTGAATTTTTGTATCGGAACCTTTGTTTAAGCGTTCGTAAACTGGTCTCAAAAGTGGTAGTGGTATAACGGAAATCCTCGATGCTGGCCAGCAATACAGGAGCCGGAGCGCCGGGATTCGTCACACAATATTTAGAAGTAGATGTAGTTGTGGAATAGTTAATAAAAGATCAGCCAATCCAGTGACTTGTTTATTAAATAGGATAAAAGTATAGGTAGGAAAGAAGAACTGTAACAAAATAACAATAAATGAATACAAAGAGTCCTAGGTAATAGATTATCTAATAGTAATAGGTAAGTAAATAGGTATGATATGCTTACCCCGATACACGGGTTCCTGTTACTTATAACTGTTTTAACTGTTTACAAAATTGGTTATTTACAGTATTTAAAAATACACCATCACGTAAGTTATACTAGTTAAACTGGTAATCTGGTAAAATGCTCACAAACTGTTCAGTACGATGGTTTTGGTAAGACTGAATCAAAAAAGCTGCGCATGCAATGCGAAACAAAAATCGAATTGAATCTGATTTGAAAACAAGTACAAAATACTTTTAATGGCCAGCAGTTAAACCATGAAGTTTCCAGCGATCGTGGAGGTTGTAACGTCCACGAGACTGAAGGGAAACGGCATCGTTACAATACCGGGGTGGCCGGCGCAAAAAAAATCTTTAAGGATTTTTTTTTTGAAAGTTAAAGTTAAGTTAAGTTAAAGTTAAGTTAAGTTAATCTTTAGTTAAGTTAAGTTATGTAAAAGTTAAGTAAAAATAAAAATAGTAATGTTAACGATGTCGTTTTTACAATAAGTTAAATTTGGAAGATAAGTTGATAGTTACAAGTAAACAACCAAGTCAACAAACAAGTCAACAAACAAGTCAACAAACAAGTCAACAAACAAGTCACTTATTTTATAAAAAATACAATATAAGTAATAACCTATTAATTAATTAAATGGAAGTGCATGATAGAATTTTGGGTAAACGAATGTTTTTTACAGTGAGAAATTTACACTAGGTTGGTTTCGGTTTCATTCAAATACTAACATCCGTCGTATCTAACAAAGTCTTAATTCTGTAAGTTTGAATTAAGGCATCAGTCAAGTAGAGAAATCTTATATAATAGAAGATGTTTCTCATGAAACTAACCCAGATTAGTGCAGGCTTATTTAAATATGCCAGTCACCACCCGCTGGCTTTTGGTGATCATGTTTAGTTTTTATGTGTGTGATGAATGTCATGTGTAAGTGTTGGTGTTAAGTGTCTTAAAAATGTACAAGTTTACTAACCTTAATATGGTCAGAAGATAAGATTTGAATCTTGTTAGAGACTTTAATAAGTAAGTACTTGTTAAAAGTAATTACTAATAAGGTAATAAGTAAGTTGGTTGTAGTCCACCTACTAGGGAGAAAATAACAGAGGCTTATTTAAGGAGTTATTATCCGCTCCATAGGGAAAAATACGACGATTACTATAACATAGGCTTATTTAAGGAGTTGTTATCCGCTCCATAGAGAAAATGACTAATAACTATAGCCGGAAATACGACTAGCCGTTTTTTTAAAAAATATATTAAAACATAACAATCTTATATGTACAAAATTACGTATTGACATGGTAGTTAATGGTTAGCCGAAAGTATGGAGATGTATATAAAAACAGTACCTATATAAATTAAGAGATTAAGTAACATGCGTCACGCTTAAAGCAATAATAAATTATAATAAATCAATAAGTAATTATATAAAGAAAATATGGTAAATTAGAGTATACGGTGAGTAAAAACACAAAATAGGGAATTATTAACAAAAGTCCTAATTATATAAAGAAAATATGGTAAATTAGAGTATACGGTGATCGATAGTTTAGTTATCTTAATTTTGGGATAGGTTTCATGTCTTTCACATGCCAACGACCTACGGTTTATTGGTTATATTGTACACTACACATGAATAATCTATAGAATACATACTACTTCATTCAATACACATATGACAATGATACACTCTCTTTCAAGTGAATCAAACAATTCCTGGCTATGCTAACGCCAGTAACTGGATGAACCAACAAGAAAAGAAAATAAGTGACCCGCTCAATATCCGGGATTCACTTATGAGGTAACCATAAAAAGGTTAACACCAAATGGTAAAGGCTTATTTCAAGAGTTACCAACCGCTCCTAAACTATGGAGAAAATGGGAATAAGAATATACTTTTACATAAACTACAATATAGTATTTAAGAAATCAAAGGGGCTAAGGCTTATTTTTAAGGAGTTCCCAAGCCGCTCCTGGTAATAAGGCTTCGTTTAAGATCAGAGTTACCAACCGCTCCAAAACAACTATTGAAGGTTAAAGAGAAATAAATAATAAACTACACCCGAATATAGAATATTAAATAAAATATCGACTAAACCGTACATGGCCTTGTGAAAACATGAGTAATATTAGGTATTATTTTTGGTGTAAGTAAACCATTACAAAATTATGAAAATATATTATTACTAAAATCACTAAAAATCCACATGTATGTATGTATTTGGTTCTGATAAGATATTGGATAGGATTTCACGCAATTCAACGGCAGTTTGAGTTGGTTGAAAATTTGCGTTACGTAATCTAAGTTCATAAATAATTTCTGGTTTGTTCAATTGAAAAATATCCATGGTGTACAACTGGTATTATAATAAGGTATAAAACCTTTTCTTAGTTTGAAAAGAGAAAATTAATTGATTTGAAGATAAATAGTGTGACAATGTCTGACAATGTCAGTTCAGAAGCAAAGTTGACGTTTTATATTGAAAATAGTAATGATTATAAATTATTGTAAAAATTATTGCTCAATTCTAGTAAGATAAATTGATGAAGTACGAAAATAAGTTGGAGAGTGGTGTATTTGGTATAAAATATTTTGTTATTCGATGTATGTAATGTTTGTAAGTATACTTAGCTTGCGTAAACTTAGTCGGCCTCGAAGACCTAAAGAAATACGAGCTAAGCGTGTAGTATCTTGGTTAAGGATACTCTCCAAAGCCAAGGATGTGGTAACAAACGAGATTTGGAATAATCAAGGGTTTAAACTCCAAAACCTCGAAGGTTTATGTAGCTGTCGGTTAGACAAGCCGTAGAGTAGGTGATGTCTGTAGGGCTGTGGTGTAAATAAAGTAAAGGGTACTGAAAGTATCTTTGGGATAATAAGTAAGGGTAGGTAATAAATTTGTGAATGTAATGCCTCCGCTTCTAAAGCATCGGGAACCGATTACATTTGTAACCAGCAGTAGTAGCGTCGATCGTATTATTGTCTGTAAAATGTGTGTATAGTGATTGAAGTATATTTGGTTGTGAAAACGGTATGGTATAGTGTAATGAAATGGGGATGAATGATAGTACACAAAATAGGGTAGGGTAAATGCACTAAATAAGTTCCACGCTTAAACACACATTATAAATTGCACAAACGTCCTAAATTATCTTCTTTTTCAATTACTGGAAATAACAAATATTATTCTTCACTCGTGGTTTCGAGCTGCAGAGAAAAGATATCTTCGATTTTTTGTTCGGGCGCCATATAACGGAAATCCTCGATGCTGGCCAGCAATACAGGAGCCGGAGCGCCGGGATTCGTCACACAATATTTAGAAGTAGATGTAGTTGTGGAATAGTTAATAAAAGATCAGCCAATCCAGTGACTTGTTTATTAAATAGGATAAAAGTATAGGTAGGAAAGAAGAACTGTAACAAAATAACAATAAATGAATACAAAGAGTCCTAGGTAATAGATTATCTAATAGTAATAGGTAAGTAAATAGGTATGATATGCTTACCCCGATACACGGGTTCCTGTTACTTATAACTGTTTTAACTGTTTACAAAATTGGTTATTTACAGTATTTAAAAATACACCATCACGTAAGTTATACTAGTTAAACTGGTAATCTGGTAAAATGCTCACAAACTGTTCAGTACGATGGTTTTGGTAAGACTGAATCAAAAAAGCTGCGCATGCAATGCGAAACAAAAATCGAATTGAATCTGATTTGAAAACAAGTACAAAATACTTTTAATGGCCAGCAGTTAAACCATGAAGTTTCCAGCGATCGTGGAGGTTGTAACGTCCACGAGACTGAAGGGAAACGGCATCGTTACAGTGGTACATTAAGACCATTCTTTCCACTTCCTGCGATCCTGACACACTTCTAGATTTTTTAACACTATCAAATTCCGCCATATACCGTCAACTCCTGTAACTTCGCCTGATTTCGCATTGAAATTTGCATATTTGAATGAAGATAGTCTGACACATCGGCACACTGTCAACCTGACCAATCAGATGGGGTATTTTCAAGTGTGTGTGACATGGATCGGTACTAAGCCGTGTACGTTTGATAAATGTGTTTTCACAAAATGAAGGCGAAGTAAGGGAATTTGATCTAACTTCGCCTGGCTGTGGTTTCTCCATAAATAATAATAAATACACACTCTAAGGCCAGTTCTAGCATTTCAGAACTATGTTTTACGGTATATGACCTTTTGCATCTTGAACCAGAAGAGTTTTGCTGCATTTTAAAAAAAATCATAGTGCCATCATTACATAACGTTCATCGCTATTGAAATTGTTTTGTATTGTTATTTTATTTTCAAACTAAATCACATTTACTATAGAACCAACATAAAAATCGCTTTTCCTCCATAGCAAATTATTATAACTATTATTATTACTCTTGTTTGATTTTCTTAAAGCGCGTATGGTAGGCGAAGTATGGGAGGAGACTGTTGAAGATACCCTTTCTAACATTGCCTGTCACGATATTACTGTTCAATTTAAAGACATCCTTAATTCATATTAGCGTAACGGATAGCCCATCATATGCGTTACCTACTGCAAGGATAGCAGAACTTTACCTTCAGTAGTTTCCTGGCTACGTCTAACTTTTCTGGGGTTCGCGAAAAAATCACATGCACCTCGCACCACGTTTTAACTCACACTGCCTAGATAGTAGCTTATATTTTGACAAATGAGGTTGCATTGTTGCAATAGTTAAATTAGTGATTTAACCAATGAACACAAAGCAATTTTACCAGTACAATAAAAAAGTTATGATCGTTCAAACATTTTAGGCGACGTGTTTTGAGTAAAATGTATCTTATCTGAATCTCACTTTTGAACGATGCAAACAGAATATTCGCTAAGGCCAACATAAAATATCGAAAACTGTCTGCCAGTCTACACTGCAGAGGCAGTAAATCAATGCGTTCATAAAATCAAGACTTCAAACTGTATATTTTATTACTTATTAAGGGTAAAAATGCTTTTTACAAAAAGCGAAGTAACAGGAGTTGACGGTACTTGTCAATTTATAAGTACTCTTTAGTCAGGACCCTTTCTAAGAAAGTATTGTTCTTGTGGTTTTTTAAAAAAATAGGATTACGGTGTAGTACTTGATTATAATTTAAATTATATGAATCTATACGTACAATTATAAAACAGCCCACGCAAAACAAAGATGTTACGAGTTTATTATAAAAGGCTTTAAAAATGTATACGTTTGTAACGTTTTTTGTACGCACACTACTGGAGGGTTTCTACTCGTAGTAAAACTTCGTGAGCATAAACTATAAAAACCGAATTTAAGTATAACGTACATTCGATTCATAAACAAGGGAAAAGTTTCAAAAGCTGAGCCAACTCTGCAACAGCTACAACTCTCAAGAAGATAAATATTTCAAGTTGCAAAATCTTCAAAGTTGTACTTTCATTGATAGCTGCTTAAAGTCCTAATACATTTGGCCTTAATCCAGTTTTTCAGAGAAGAAATCACTTTGATATTTTTCAGATGTCTTTTTCTCGCTGTTTTCGCTTTATCAAATAGGTATAGTCAGCCTAAAATAAAGTTAGATTTTCTAACTCTGAATAACCCAATAATTATGTATGAATTTTGTGCTTGTATTTTCATATGTCCCTGTAACCTAACAACAACAAAAAAAAAACTAACTCACAGATAGTCAGTAAACACCTCCACCTTATCAATTAACACAAACTCCAAACTATAGCTAATTAGAAAAGCGTCTTAAGAAGAAACGAATTCTTCGTGTATATTTTTTTACAATCTTTATTTTCAAAGTCTATATATTGTTTTATCTCATGCCAACTGTACACACGTGTTAAAAGTTAAGAAATAGTCCGCTTTTGAAAAAGCTCGGCAATTTGCCAAATCGTGCTTTTTGTCCTCACTTTTTACTTTAACAGCCATTTTTTGCATTATTTCAGCGTAAAATTCATCATAGAGCGTTGTGGTGTGAAAGAAGATGTTGTCACAAAAATTAAGATGGGAATGCTAAGATGGTTTGGGCATATAGAAAGGATGGATGAAAGGCGATTAACGAAACAAATTTATAAGGCGAGTGTGGATGGAGCTGTGCTAAGGGGAAGGGGAAGGCCCAGACGGACGTACTTAGGACAAGTCCAAGACGTGCTCAGAAAAGGTCAGGTCAGGAGTACCCATAATCGACGAGCATGTATGAAAGGATTAATGAGAGTGGAAGAAGCGCAAGAGGTGTGTCAGGGCGGTAGCAAGTGGTAAGATGTGGTCTCTGCCTACCCTGTTGGTAGAAAGGCGTGATGGTATGTATGTAAAATTCATAGAAGGAAATTATGAAATTAAGTAATGTTTTACTTCTTACTTTTCTTACCCTGTCATTAAAAGAAACCGTCATTAAATAAATCATTAAGTTTTTTACTTAAAAGTCATACTTTAGCTACATCTATTTAAGTTGACTTTTGGTTCAAATTACTGTCTAAAGGACAGTTTACATAGGACAGTTCGCTTAATACGGCTGACCACCTCCCGTTCGTTAATTAATTTAACTTTACTCTTGGGTATTTCAAATTAAAATAGACCTAAGTAATTGAAAACAAACAGTGCTTAATGTTCTTACTGTGGCTTTAAGATGTTATAATTAATCCATTACTTATGGAATAATGTGACAGTTATGTTTATTTTGAACTAGCTTTCCGTCAGCGCCTTCGCCCGCGTAGACTGTCATTCCAGTCAAAATAGGCCTGAAAAAAAATACAGCCTATGTCACTCCCTGATAATGTAGCTTTATTTTGGTAAAGGTAAAAATCGGCTCAGTAATTTCAGAGCCTCATCATCATCATCCGTGCGGTCTATCCCGGTTGTGAACCCACACTGGTGTGTGGGGTCCCAGGGTACACCTTTCTTATTTTCTTGGCCCACTTTGCGTGGTCTTGTGCATCCTCAGTGGTGAGTTTGTTGGCACGCATGTCACTCTTAACGACGTCGAGCCACCGCTTCTTGGGTCGACCTCTTCTACCGGTACCTGGCGGGGGCGGCATGGCCAGACATTTGTTGCCCACGTAGTTTGCCGATCTCCGTGAGACATGACCATACCAACGAAAGCCGCACTCCTGCGGCTTGTCTGCGATGTCACGAACACGAAGGCTGCCGCTGATGTGGGTATTACGCACGCGATCTTTGCGTGAGTATGTAATTAATTACAACAGTAATTTCAGAGCCAAAGATTTGTTTGTTTGTTCGTTTGTATAGAATTTTTAAAATCGCTCCAGTAGTTTCAGAGCCTTTCAGTACAAACAAACAAAAAACTAATATTTTCTCTTTATAATATTAGTATAGATTCATCGGCCAGAGGTGTCAGTACCTACTTCCAAATGAGTTTACGAGGATGTCAGTCGCAAGCGTCAGTTTTCAAGTTATAGGGTTTCGGCACAAGCGCCAGTTACTACAAAATCAGTCGATCATCAGTATTTTTTGTATCAAAGCCTCAAAATTAAAGTCGATTGAATAAATCAAATTTCCACTTAGTACATTTACAACATCACTAAATGAGTATATCAAATCGTTTTTGTAAGTCTTTTAATAACCACTCGGTATATTAATGTCCCTACAAATTGCAAACAAATTTATGTAGTTAACTATTGTAGTTTACTTGAGGTAAGGTCATGGTAGGAGTACTAATAAGCATCCAGCATCCTGATGGCAGATTAAAAAAAATATGATTAAATCTACACGAATATTTTAAGGAGAAAATATTTCAAATTATTGTTTGTTTTTGTGGTTATTATTTATACTGTAAGGAACAATATAATTCCATACTACGTATGTAATGTAGATAATAGGTATCTAAGTAAAAATTCAAACTTTCGAAATATATTAAATATTCAGTTATTCATACGAAAAAAACACAAATAAATAAATACATTTACAAAATATGCGCCGGACAACACACCACTTGTGGTCTCGAAGTAGGGATAGAATCCTTGTGTTGCGAGTTATCAGACAGAAATATTATCTAGGGGCGTCTCCAAGCACACCCAGACCCGATACAATTTGAAAAAAATCGGTTCCTGAATTGACCCGATCGGGAATCGAAACCCGGGACACGACACAATATAAGGTGAAAAACCGTGCTACAGCGCACTAGGTTAATCGTGCCTAAATGTCCAACAATTTTTTATGAACACTTAAAATTTGATGCAATACAACAAATTATTTTTTTTGGTGCTTGTTAAAATCTAAATCCCCTTGTGAGTATGCCATATCATTTTCCTCGCAGAATAAATAAACTGCTTTATGGCAACCGTATAACAAGCCTAATTTTGTAAGCCAGCCAATTTCCGTGCACCCTAAAATAACCATACGATTCCATTGAATCGCAGTTGGGGGTCCGGGTTCTTTAAGAGCCCACAAGGTCGTTGTGTTCCATCGATTAATTACGGGTTTATTGATTCTAAGGTGACGTGGGCTATACCTTCTACCCGTAGACGTTTCAATTAGGTAGCTACTAAAGAATTAACGACACAACGCGTAGGTTAGGTACGCATGTCGGTAAATTGGAGACGCAAAGGTTTTTTTTATTCAAATTGCCCGTCGTGAGGTCGAGAATATGAGGCTGACAAACACAGTAATGCAAAAAAATCACTGAGCTGGCCATCATCATCTTGAAGGTCTGCATAAATGACTTTTCACGCCCCGCTTGAATAACCAAGGGCTATAAGAGGAAGGAAACACATGTGCTGGAAGGGCGTTCCACGTCTTGATGGTACGACAAAGAAACGACCGAACCTTTAAATTTGAGCCAACTTATGCTGAATTGTGTGTGGAAGACGCCGTAGTCCAGCAAGCGTGGTATGGGAGGACAAAGTAACCCCTCACTAACACGAAATAATATCTTACGTTGATCTAAAATGTTACGGAGCTCTCACAGGTAAGACTTGCTACACCTTGCCAATGTGTAATAAATAAATACATACATACATTCATACTATCACGCCTTTTTACCAACGGGGTAGGCAGAGAGCACATCTTTCCAATTGCTACGGTCCTGACACACCTCTTGCGCTTCTTCCACTCTCATTAATCCTTTCATACATGCTCGTCAATTATGGGTACTCCTGACCTGACCTTTTCTGAACACGTCTTGGACTTGTCATAAGTACGTCCGTCTAGGCCTTCCCCCTTCAACAGCTCCATCCACCCTCGCTTTGCAAATTTGTTTCGTTGATCGCCTTTCATCCATCCTTTCCATATGCCAATACACAAGATTTTTCATACAATTAGTATACCATCGGAACAAACATAGCATTCGATTGACCGCGCCGAGCCACGTCCACTAGCTACTTAGCTTCGTTTAGTGGCACGCCTTTCACTCAAGCTTGGCTACAGTTGCACAGGCTTCTCGCGGCTGAAGTTACATAAATAAATAAATATCTGGAACAAATTACACCAAGATCATCTGATCCCAAACTAAGCAGAGTACTATGGGTGTCGGAGACTGTTAAACATACTTGAATATTTCTAAATAAATACTTAAATACAATACCGATATAAATAATTACACCCAGAATCACAACAAACACATATATGCACATGAATGTTTATCATGGGTGGGGATCGAACCCACGACCTCCGGTGCTAAAGGCGGGATCACTGCCATTGCACCAACCGGCCAGTCAAATGACATGACCTCAGCCACTAGTGGTTGCACTTGGTGGCTGTCTAGTGGCCCTGCTCAAACACTATTTGCCACGATTACTGGCCCAGTGTGCGGCAGCACTTTTTTTTTTTTAATTTAAAATGGGTTTGCGTTTGGCCTCAGTCTCACCTGGTGGTAAGCGATGACGAGGCCGATGGTTCTACACGCTTACCCAGAAAATGCCTATTCACTCTGGCCTTGAAGACACCAAGGTTGTAAGTATCCGGAAACAAAGACGCAGGGAGAGCGTTCCACTCCCTAGCGGTGCGTACCAGAAAAGACGCAGCAAACCGTTGGGTACGGACTGTCGGAAAGTCAACCGCATGGGGTGGAAGCCCTCCCGGCGTCTAGTGGTCCGGTGGTAGAAAGTAGACGGTGGTATCAGGTTGTGTAGTTCCTGCGCACACTCTCCAAAATACACCTTATAGAAAACCGATAGACAGGCGACTTTACGCCGATGCTCCAAACTCTGAAGTTAGCACTAAAGCATTTTGAAATTCCTGACAGTGACACGGTGTTAAGGGACCTACGAGCTATAATTTTATAATCTTCTCATAGGCCTTAATGAAATATTTAACAGAAGTGGAAGGCACATTTTCTAACTCTGGGACGTAATCCATTTACTTCTCATACGTGTATTTCCCAAATATAAGCGTGAGTAAATTTATTTGACAATTTTAAACCTTAACCCTTGACTTATACTGTTATTTTTAGTGCAACTTTTATTTATTTATTTTAAATTATTATTTGCAATGTGTGTTTGGAGGAAAAAAAACAACTTTCAGTACTAGAGTAGATTAGACCATTTTCAATTTTAAGAAGAAAATTACATTTAGTAAATTTTTCAATTGAAATTATAATCTGCCTTGTAACGCGTAAACTTCTGCCCTGGGGCAACTATCCTGCGTTCTTCTATCAAATCAGTGTTGCCAATAATTCCAATCTTTTTTTATTTTTCAGTGTGACTTAATTCATTCAAGACCAGCTCTCCGCCAGCGGCTTCGGCCGCTACTGGCTTTCAAAATAAAGCTTAAATGAAAATAAAAAAATAGCCCATGTCACTTCCTGATAACGCAGCTTTATATTGGTGATTTTTTTTTAAATCGGTTCAGTAGTTTCGGAGCCTATTTAATACAAAGAAACAAGTCTTTCCTCTTTTAAGTAAAAGTAAAGTAAAAAATATCTTTATTCATATACATTTGACGAGACGGTTGGCGCAGTGCGCTGTGGCACGGTTTTACACCTTGATTTGCGTAGTATCCCGGGTTCTATTCCCGGTCGGGTGAATTTAGGAAATGATCTTTTCTGAATTGACTCGGGTCTGGGTGTGCTGGGAGACGCCCCTGGCTTAATTCCCTGTCTGGTACCTCGTAACAGAAGGATATTTATCCTTACTTCGAGACCATGACGAGTGGTGTGTTGTCTGGCGCATATTTATAAAAAATAAATATAGACTTATTAAAAGTTCGTATGACAAGTCAAATAAAAAAAAAGCAAAAAAATACCAATAAAAAAATAAACTTACATAAAATAATACTATGATAGTAAATATCATGAATAAACATAATGTGACTCTACCACCGGTACGAAGGTTGTTTCCGGTCGAGAAGACTCCGGCAAGAAACTCGATGATTACTCTCTTCAATGTTGTTTTTTTACACAAAAATTGAATTGACAGAGTAAAGTCATAACAAAAAATTACAGAGGAGCAAATTAAAACTAAAGTGACCACAAATTCTTGTCATTTAAGAAATCCTCTACACTATAATAATAACCCTGCTCCATTAACTTAACTTTAATTTGTGACTTAAACTTGTGAAGTGGCAGTTCAACAAGAGTTTGCGGAATCCTATTAAAATATTTAACACATTGACCAACAAATGATTTCCCTACTATGCAGTCTAAGGCCCGTATTCTAAAACAAAAGCTGTACTTGAGTATAGATCTGAGTGACGTTTTTGTATGAACTGACGTTTGGAAATCTCTACTCAAGTACAGATCAGTGCTTGAGTACGATTCTAGAAAACGGGCCTTAGACTGGGAGTTACGAGCTTATTTTTATTTGTAGTTTTGAGTTTATGAACGTCACTGTTTTTCTTGAAGAGATACAAGTTTTAATTTTACAATATTAGTAAAAAATTATACAGATGAACAGTTTGTGTTTGACGGTATGTTTTCTGCAGAAGAGTTTGTTAAATGCACACTGCCAAGTGTAAGGGTTAAAAGACGTTTGAACCTTTTACTGTTGGAAAATCTTCCTCTTTTCGCTTCGAAAAATCGCATATTCGTTCATTAACTTATTAAATTTAACCCCTCAGCACACATTCGAGTTTCAGAATTACAACTCATCCGAATGTCTTGGTGGTTCTACTTAATGATACATACATTTTAAGACCAATCTTTCAATTTAAATAATATAAGTTAATCAAGCTCCGTTTAAGCACCTAAGTAAGTCTAGATATCTACTGCCTTACTGCTGGGAATGCCTCTGGGTGGCTTTATATTTTCTGGACTAACTCTTGAACAGAATTTCATTGGATCAGCCGAGAAGAAATTAAAACATGAAATTTATTATGAACCTTGTTTCAAAGCAGTAAGGACAAAATTTCCTAAATGACGTGTGTTCGTGTTATAATTAGTTATTTTATATTCACCATTCACAACTTTGCTAACCCTTCATATACTCACCTTTTTTAATTGTCGGTTAAGTTACGAACAGCATCGGGCGTTAATACCGCGCGAAGCTATCACTTACCGTGCCTACACATACCTATAGATATGCATCCATAACAGTGCTTTATAAAGATGTTTGCATTCATTCAAATTTAGTCGCTAAATAAACTTGCAATCGACCGCACATCGTTTTACTTAAGTATCCCTTGCCAATCAAAAACCAGCGCTAACACAACGCACAAAGTGGTCACAATCGAGCCGCATAGTTGAAGGACGGAACACCTGCGCCCGAGTAGCCGAGCTGCGAGAACAAAAGGCGCCACATTCCATTGCAGAGATAATGGCTACTATCGAAGATGAACAAAAACAACTTTTATGCATATTAGCAGATAGTGCAAACTCATTGAAGAAAGCAGAAATTAACTTAAAGAAAAGCCCTAAATCGCGTTTGAAGAAAGGCTATATTGAAGGACGTATTCATATCATTGAGGACTACTGGAATACGTACAAAAATGCACACGATTTATTAGTGAAAATAACTCCCGAAGAATCGAAAAATAGTTTGCCACATTTTAAGGATGAAGAGTTTTTTACGTATGAGGAGTTATATAATGTACTGCTGGGGGATTTAAAGGATATGCTTGCTGAGTTATCGGAACACACACCTATGCAATTGCGATCTCCTAATGCGAGTTTCAATGTGTCCAATATGCAAAATAACATAGTACATTTGCCGAAAATCCAGTTACCTACGTTCGGTGGCAGTTACGAGGATTGGCCCGCATTTAAGGATTTGTTTGTCTCCCTGGTGCATGATAATTCATCGCTGAGCAATGTACAGAAACTTCATTACTTAAAAACAAGTGTTACTGCGGAAGCGGAGTTGTTATTGAAGCACTTTAAGATTACTTCAAGTAACTATTTATACGCATGGGACGCTTTAAAAGCAAGGTATGGCAACAAACGCTTAATTTTAAATTGTGTAATGAAAAAGCTATGTAATCAGAGAAAGATGACAGCTCAATCAGCTGTTCAATTAAAAGGTTTGTTAGACACAACAACAGAATGCATAAATAACCTCAAAAATTTAGATATATCTGTAAGCTCTTGGGATCCTATAATTATATATCTTCTAGTGCAGAAGTTGGACCCAGAGACGCACAAAAGCTGGGAAGAGTTTGCTTATAAGGAAGAATATGAAGCTTTGCCATCTTGGAATGATTTTAAGAGTTTTTTGGAGTCAAAGTTTCGTACCCTGGAACTAATCACAAACACAAGAGAAATTAAGCCTGTAAAAGAGCGTTCATATCACGTTGCCACACCAGTCACAAAACGATCGTGTTTTATGTGCAAGGATGATCATACATTATCACATTGCAAGGAATTCATAAAGATGGGGCCTAATGAGAGAAGCGAGTATGTAAAAAACAAACATTTATGTTTTAACTGCCTAGTGCCAGGACATTCAGCTTTTAAGTGTAAGTTGTCTATGTCTTGTCGAGTGTGCAATAGACGCCACCATTCTCTGCTGCATGAAAACAAGAACATGGAACCTGCGGAATCTACCAGCATCTCACAACCGCTGACTTCCACACATGTAGTAGAAGAGGATGAGTTACAAGTAAATACAATGGTTGCGTCACAATTCAACACTAGGCAGAGAGTAGCGCTACTAGCGACTGCGATAGTGGAAGTAACAAGCGAGCAAGGACATACCATTTCACTACGTGCGCTAATAGATCCAGGTTCCCAAGCCACATTCATAACTGAAAAGGCGACTCAACTATTGAAACTCAAACGACAACCTGTAAAAGGAAGTGTTACAGGGGTAGGATCTATGAGAACAGAAATCAAGCATGTGGTTCAGCTACAAATACGATCAAAGTGGGACAGAAACTTCAGTTTACCTACTCAAGCTTACGTGATGGCCAAGCAACTGACCACAAAGATACCTACCAAAACTATTCCGAGACAAGATTGGCCACATATCAAAGAGCTCAACCTGGCTGATCCAACTTATTTCATGTCAGGGTCTATCGATCTGCTCTTAGGTATTAAGGAATACTCACAAATTCTGCAACACAACTTGATCAAAGGTCCGCCAGGCTCACCTACCGCTCAGAAGACAAGCCTAGGCTGGATACTTTTCGGTGAAATTAATACTAAATCAGAAGAAACGCTTGTTGTATTGCATCATCAAGTTGACATAGAAGATCTGTTAAAATCAATATGGGAAATAGAGGTAGATACAAAAAGAAACCTAACTAGAGAAGAAAAACTATGCGAAGAGATTTATGAGAGAACTACTACTAGAAATGAAGACGGAACGTATGTTGTAAAATTACCATTTAAGACAGAAAATCCTCAATCACCGCTTGGTGACACAAGAAGAATAGCTACACAAAGATTCATACAATTAGAAAGGAAGCTGCAGAAATCACCGGACCTGAAAAAAGAGTACACGAAAGTTATTAATGAACATATTGAAAAAGGATTTTTAGAAAAGATACCTGAAACAGAAAAAGAAACACAAAAGTCAGTATACTTACCTCACCATGCTGTAGTCCGGGATGATAAGGAGACGACTCGAACCCGTATCGTATTTGATGCTTCATGTAAAGGTTCAAACAATATTTCTTTGAATGACGAACTGCTTAGCGGCCCTCAGCTGCAGGAAGACCTAAGAAATATCATAATGAGATGGCGAATGAAACACATTTGCTTCTTAGCTGACATTCAAAAAATGTATCTGCAGATCTTTGTAACAAAAGAAGATTCGAACTATCAGCGTATCCTTTGGAGACCAGAAGAGTCTGAGGACCTGGAAGAATATCGTTTTGTAAGAGTTACCTTTGGAACAGCGCCAGCTCCATATTTGGCTGTTAAAACACTGCAACGAGTAGCAAATGATGAAGGATCAGATTATCCCCTTGCTGCTAAAACAATTATAGAAGATTTTTATATGGATGACCTTTTATCAGGAGCTCAGTCACCAGAAGAAGCTATACTATTAGCACAGGAAGTATCAGATATTCTGCAAAAAGGCGGTTTCAATCTAACTAAATGGTCTTCAAACAGTGTCGAGTTTTTGAAGTCAATAGATGAGAACAAAAGATCAGCTAATGCTAAAATAGATTTGAACCTTGATGGAACAATTAAGGCACTGGGTATTGAATGGAATTTGAGCACAGATAGATTTCAATACAATTTCAATTTACCCGAAATCACGGAACCCACGACAAAACGTAAAATCTTATCAGATCTTCAAAAGCTTTTCGATCCTCTTGGCTGGATAGCTCCAAGTACAGTAATGGCTAAAATTCTGATACAAAAACTATGGCTAGAAAAAATGAACTGGGATGAGAAGATAAATGACGCATTTGAAGAAGAATGGAGACAGATTAGACAAGATCTGATTCATATAGACAAAATACAAATAAAGAGATGGCTTGGCACCAACAACGGTAACAATGAAAATATACAAATTCATGGATTTAGTGATGCTTCAATGCGTGCATATGCAGCAACTGTCTATATCAGAATAGAACTACCAAATAGAGAAATACAAACAAATCTCATTGCAGCAAAGACTAGAGTAGCGCCCCTCAAAACAATTTCATTACCACGACTCGAACTTTGTGGTGCTTTACTTCTGTCTAAACTTATGAAGCAAATCGGGCAAGCAATGAGAGTTACGACTTCAAAGATGTTTGCATGGACAGATTCTTCAATCGTTATTGCCTGGCTTTCCGGAGAACCAAATAGGTGGAAGCCCTTTGTTGCAAACCGTGTCGTAGAAATCGTCGAGAACCTAAACAATAACCAGTGGCACCATGTACAATCACATGAAAATCCAGCTGATATAGCTTCGAGAGGAATGTTGCTGTCAGAGTTGACAAAATGTGACTTGTGGTGGAGAGGTCCGGCATGGTTATCTGAAAAAGAAGTAAAAATTAGTAAACAAGACATAATACCAACAGATATAGAAATGAAAAAGACGAAAATTAACACTTACTTCAACACAGAAGAGTTTGAAAAACCTGTAACTATGCAGTTTGAAAATTTTGAAAACTTAAGCGAGCTGCTAAAAACAATATCACTTTGCAAAAGATTTTTAAATTACAAGAAAATATCAAAAAATGTGGATGACGATTTTACTACCAAAGAATTAGAAGACTCATTAAATATATGCATAGAAAGAATACAAGAACAAGAATACAGAGAAGAAATAGAAAGACTGAAAGTAAATAGACAAGTGAAACAAAAGAGTACATTAAAATATCTAAATCCATTTTTGGACACAAATAATATACTCAGGGTGGGCGGTCGGCTAAGACATACAAATTTACCAGATGACAGGAAGAATCCAATAATTTTGGGGAGTAAAAACGCCCTTACACAACTGTTAGTTGCAGACGCTCACCAAAGAACACTCCATGGTGGAGTACAACTTATGTTATGCTACTTACGCTCTAAATATTGGATAGTAAAGGCGAAGTCAGTTGTTAAAAAGCATATACATAAATGTCTTATTTGTGCCAAATTGAATGCCACTACCAAGGCTCAAATAATGGGTGATTTACCAGTGCAGAGAGTAACTCAGTCCAGACCATTCCTATATAGTGGTGTAGATTTTGCAGGACCTTTTCAAGTTCTAATGTCTAAAGGCAGAGGAAATAAAACTGTCAAAGCATATATTGCAATATTTGTCTGTATGTCCACCAAAGCCATCCACATTGAACTTGTTGGTGACCTTACTTCAGAGGCATTCATAGGAGCTTTCAGACGCTTTGTTGCCAGGAGAGGCAAATGCAGTCATCTCTGGAGCGATAACGGTCGAAACTTTGTTGGAGCCAACAAAGAACTGAGAAAGGCCTGGAATGATGCAAATTTACAGTTTTCTGGACAAATAGCGACAACTCTAGCTACAGATGGCACTCAGTGGCACTTTATTCCCGTGTACAGTCCAAATTTCGGCGGCCTGTGGGAGGCTGGCGTGAAATCGATAAAATACCACCTGAAGAGAATACTTACAACTCACCTTACATACGAAGAGATGACAACAGTCTTGTGTCAGGTTGAAGCATGCTTGAACTCCCGGCCATTATGCCCTATTGATGATAATGATCCTGAAAATGCAAACCCACTTACACCTGGCCATTTCCTAATCGGAGAAGTACCGATTGTGGTTCCATCACCTGATCTTAAGGATATTAAGATACATACCCTGTCCCGTTGGCAATACACACAGAAACTTGTAAATGACTTTTGGCGGCGTTGGCAAGATGAATATTTGTCACGACTTCAGCAACGACCGAAATGGCTCAAGAGAGAGGAGGAATTCAAAATAGGAGACCTTGTACTGATAAAAACTGATAACTTACCTCCTGGAAAATGGTCATTGGGACGAATAGTAGATAAACACCCAGGAACCGATGGTTTTACAAGAGTTTACAGTGTGAAAAGTGGTGGGTCCATTGTGAAACGAACTGTAACAAACTTGTGTGCATTGCCTATCAATGATTAACTAACTTTTTAGCTATAGTGAAGTGAATATCAAGTGTGCAGGTGTCTTAAAAGTGTGATTTTGTTTATTTTATGTTTGTAAGCATATTTATGGATATAAAAGGACCATCAGTCCTTTTGGTGGGCGGTATGTTCGTGTTATAATTAGTTATTTTATATTCACCATTCACAACTTTGCTAACCCTTCATATACTCACCTTTTTTAATTGTCGGTTAAGTTACGAACAGCATCGGGCGTTAATACCGCGCGAAGCTATCACTTACCGTGCCTACACATACCTATAGATATGCATCCATAACAGTGCTTTATAAAGATGTTTGCATTCATTCAAATTTAGTCGCTAAATAAACTTGCAATCGACCGCACATCGTTTTACTTAAGTATCCCTTGCCAATCAAAAACCAGCGCTAACACAACGCACAACGTGAATCTAATCCCAATAAGGCTAAATTATATTTAAGAGGCAGCCCCGGACAGAACGCGTAACTCTAGGAGTATAATATATTTTTATATTTTTAGATGGGCTTATATTTTTTGGAAATGTATGTTCTATGTGCTCTTCCACGGTTTGTGATGTCTTATTATAAATTCATAAGATTTCAATTGAAGTAGCATAACTCGAATTACCATTTGCATTCGTTTTAAAATACCGAGGCTTGGCTGTACTAAATTTTATCGCGCGTCCGCCCTTGGTAGTAAAATTTTGATACCCGATATGAATCTTTATTGCAAGCGTTTTTAGTGCTTCCTGCTGCTGGTTTGTTTAATTAGTATTGTTAAATTGGTCTGTTTTATACGAGAAAAAATCTACTAATTGAGTAATTTTATTTTTATTTGTTTTATTTTTTATTAGTAAAGTGGAACTACTCACAGTACGCTGTCTCACTACTAGGTTTTGATTGCAGCAATGATATGACTCTATAGATGAATCAAATAAGACTGAATTTATGTAAAATATATAGGATTTATTTATTCAGGAAACTGACAGTTGATAAACATCAACACAAAAATAAACCTACAATATCCTATTATTTATTTATTTATTCACATTTACTTAATAGGTGTATTACATTATACAGGTGGTAGATATAACGATAGAAAGAACTTAGGACCTAGTTACCCAGAAGGTATAGCACATTTTATAATATTATTCGACCAATCAATTACCAACTACCTAAGGTTTCACTCATCCTTGTAAAGTGGTGTAGGCTAAGTGAAACTAAAAGACTACCAAATTAAGCAAGGAATAAAATCACAGGCAATGTATTAAAAACATTATTATTTAGTGCCATATTGTTTTAATTAAGGACATGATAGCTGTAAAAGTTGAAGAAAATGCTGATTAGATTTTAACTTTAGAACGTAAAGATGCATTAGGAACGAAATCTTCTAAAACTTAAGATCTATGGCAACGCAATAAATATCAACCACAAGTTTTCAAAATCCTAAAAACAGCAATCTCATCTGTTCGCAAGTATTACGACACCCACTGACGGTAACTTCCCATCAATCATAAGTGCCAGTTATCGATCGGCAACTTTGCTGCAACGTCTGTAGGAAGGGCTTAATTTGACACCATTGACGTCATAACTCAATGTGAGACACACAGCTGGTGGCTTTAGAGATTTTCGCAGGGAAATTCAACGTGGTCTAGGGGTTAAGCGCCCCAACTTGGATCGTGGACCGTTTGGTCCCGATTTCAAATCTGGCCAGAACCTTATTTGTGTTTAATGTCAGCGACTAACCTCCGGTGATGGAAAATATCGATAAAAAACCAAATCAGCCCGAATAACGGTGTAAGGCTCACCACCTACCACGTTGGGTTAAAATGCTTTAAGCGCAACCAGTCACTTGCCTTCGACTACCCCGTTTGGGATATAGTCGGGATGGCATGTATGTGTGTACTTCCTTCATAGTTTGCACAGTCGTCAATTGCGTTCTATAAATACTGTTTCTGTCCTCTCATTCTCCTGGCTTTTAGTCTAGTTCCTTCACTGTTTCGGCAATACGATTTTGGAATGAACTGCCGTTCTTGGTTAGAAAGGCGTGCAGTAAATATACATTTAGAATGGCTTTGCTTGCGCACTTCAAAAGATTGATGACGCCCCAAGAACTGTCGTTTTGACATTCTCTTGGATCCACCTGTTATCTGTCTGTTATTTCTTTTACTTTTGTTAATGTGTAATTGCTATTGTTATTTATATATGTTTATGTAATCTCTTTGAAATCTTTTTAGTTTTTTACACCTAATTTGAAACTTTTAACTCTAGCACTGCCTGTAATATCTCTGTCTGACTGTGTGGTTGACTGGTAGAGAATGCCTCTAGGCATTAAGTCCGCCTCTTGTAACATAGACTATGTGCAGTAAATGATATGTAAGTATGTGTATGTATTCAATTCATATATTTATTTCAATTTCAAGAAGAATAAAGAGTACCAGTTGTCCAATCCATTTGAAGAAAAATTCCAATTTCGGACTATCTTTTATCTTTTAATTTCATTATTCTTATATGAAAAACAAACATTCGACGACCGACTTGGTGTAATGGTTAAGAAGTTGGCTACTACACCAGAGGTCGCGGGTTCGATCCCCGCACAGTACCAACATTTGTGTGCATGAACATGTCTGTTTGTACTGGTCTGGGTGTCTCCTATGTATAATAAGTATGTATTTACAAAAGAAAATGTATTTAAGTATGTTTATCCGTTGTCTAGTATCCCATAACACAAGCTTTAATTAGCTTACTTTGGGGCTAGATGGCGCTGTGTGGAATAATGTCCAGGGATATTTATTTATTATTTATAGTTATACGAAGATGCAATTCTGCTAGAAAATTTTGGGCACTCTTTCGAAAAAGTTGGTGAACCATTATTCATTTATAATACTTACTTCCTAAATTATACTTACTGTAGAAAAAGTAGGCCATTTTAAATAAAAGCGTTTGCAGATGTTATTTTCGGTTGCATGTGTAGAACCAATAACTGATAGGGTGAGCGTGGGCGTGTTCTTGAGCACTCGATCGCCTAGCAGCCAACCTCAGGATGTGAGAAATCTACGCCCGACGGTTGCAAGACACCTTGACCGTACCGTCAGAAGGCACGTGGCATCGTTTACCTGGAAAATTTTCACTCCAGTAAGGTCACCTATGGTAAGAACTACCACCACCGTTCTACCACGGAGCACTAGAAGCCGGAAGGGATTTCACCCCCATGTGGTTGACTTTCCAACAATCCGCACTCAACGTTTTGCTGCGTCTTTTCTGGTCCGCACCGCTAGGTGGTGGAACACTCTCCCTGTGTCTGTGTTTCCGGATATTTACTTGGTATCTTCAAGGCCAGAGAGAATAGGCATTTCCTGGGTAAGCGTATACCACCATCGGCCTTGTCATCGCTTACTACCAGGCAAGACTGAGAACAGACAAACAGTGCTCGTGAACTACAAGCCTCTGTTCCGACCACAAATATGATCAGAATTGCATTAGCGCAAAACGAGTGTTGGCGTCCAAGCTACA
Organism: Udea olivalis; assembly: GCA_947369235.1. Lineage (NCBI taxonomy): Eukaryota > Metazoa > Arthropoda > Insecta > Lepidoptera > Crambidae > Udea > Udea olivalis. The sequence continues at coordinate 19,459,554 of OX376342.1, forward strand.
AGTTCCTTGTGACTGCATTTGTTTGCCCATTGAATCTCTTGCGCTAACTTGACCACAATTGCTAGTTTCGTAGCGGCTAGTACGTGACATCGCAGACAAGCTGCAAGAGTGTTGCCTTCGTTGGTATGGTCATGACTCACTACAAATCGTTGTTTGTCAGATCGGCCAACTACGTGGGTAACAAATGTCTGGCCATGCCGCCTCCAGGTACCGGTAGGAGAGGTTGACCCAAGAAGCGCTGCCTCGGCGTCGTTAAGCGTGACATGCGGGCCAATGGACTCACAACTGAGGATTCACAAGACCGCGCGAAGTGGGCCAAGAAAAAAAAAGGTGGACCCTGGGACCCCAAATATCAGTGTGGGTTCACAACCGGGATAGACCACACGGATAATAATGGCTAGACCGCAACCACCAGCAGTATCGTTTGGTGTCCGCGTCTAGTATCTAGCCAAAGATTACACAAAATTGATATTTATTCTTGTGTGATATATAAACCCTTTTTGTAATCAACGTTGCAAAATCCTCACAGCCTTTCCACTAAGGGGATTTAGATATTATGTCGCAATGAAAAACCCTAGGATGCGATTTTGGCTTCCAAAAGAAGCACGCTTCACATCGCTTCTTAATGTCAGCAGCTTGGGCCAAGAGCCACTTCGAAACGCTTACTCTGAGTGAATAAGTGTAATTTGCCGATTCAAACTGGAAAACTTTGCAACAAAGACGGTCAGTCCATTTTCTGCGCACGACAGAACACAATACAGGTCGTTAGAAGGCAGTAATGGTCGGAAATTGCCTGCACCGTGATTTATAGCGCGAAGCATGAGCGACCCCGATAGATAGCAGGTACGGGTAATCTGGTTCAAAAAATATCAGGCGCGCGATTCGGAACGAAGTTATCGACCGGTTCGGGGAATTTCTTTTATTTAGGATTCTATTTTTCGATACCCCTAACAACTTTTTTTAAAAAAATAGTGTAAACAGTATTTACGTGTACGGCGGAAAGCTCACTACCTTCCACGTTGGATTCTAGTACGTTTGGTGAAAAGTGGGCTTCTGAGTGTTCCGTTCACCATGACGGCAGCAGTCAACTTGTCTCTGACCACCTCGTTTGGCGATGATATGTACATACTTAAGTAAAAAATACATAAATATGTATATAATTATGTGAATTCGTATGTAAACGTGTCATCATTCGCTGTGGTAATCAAAACAATTAGGGTACCTACTTCCTGAAGTCAAAGAAAAAAGTAAATGATACATAAATAATGGTTTTTAGATTTTGAATAATCCACACTGACTGCAATGTTAAAAAAACGAGATTTGGTTAGGAAACATACGAAAACATCGAATTAATAAAATTATATTTAAAAAAATTACTAACTGGGAGCGGCAGAAATAAATGGGTAACGTTTTAGTCTTTTGGGTAAAACACAATTACAAAAGGTTTTACCCGTTTAACGTACCCTGGTTTCAAGGTATAAAAAGCTTACTACACGTGTACGTTACCTACGTGTTAGTAAATACGTCTAAACTGAAGCCGACAAGCTAGTTCGGACAAGATAAGATGGCACAGATTCCTAGACACTGTCCGGTCAAGTTACTCTTAGTTTTTTTCGACTGAACTTTTTAAAGAAGTTACTCTTTCTCTACTTAGTAATTAAGTTTTTCTCCTGCTCACCGATTGAGAATGAAAAACTTCGCAGCAAAAAGATGGAAGTACTGATTTTCTCAGCGTACAATGGACTCGGCACAAGTAGTTAGGAGCAGTTATAGTCGGAAATTACAACAGTGATTTGAACCCAAGACTTTTGGTTCAAGAATCTAACTAACTATTAAACTGAGGAAGGTAAACAAAACACTGAATAAGAAATCATTTGCGATTATGAAAATTGATCAGGAATGATTTGGCACTTTAAATTAACATCTTTAAACTTTTGGTCACTCTTCCATTTGCTAACGATATTTATAAGCCGAAGTGAATGTGAAGTAGAGCAGTAATATTGTCCTAAATCCAAACCAAGGAGTACAGATATCCCAATAGACTATAGTGAAGAGTAGAGTTATGAACTTAGCAATGAAAAATGATATTTTCAAATGCGTAGGTCCTAATCTAGGTCTCAGGAAATCGCAGAGTACATCAAGTTCACCACCGAAGCTAACTTCACTCTGAGGGTCAAGTGGTTAGTATTCCGCCTTAATGTGAATTTTGATCCATTTATGGTGAGGGTGCCGACTGAACATCTATCGATCTACATGAAAGAGGAGTTTTGGCCGAAAGGTGTCATTTACCGGTGCTTTCGAGGTCGGTTACCGGACACCCTGATGCGTCGCACGTCGCCGATGGTCCTTACATGTGTTAAAGTAAAGTAAAGTAAAGTAAAAAATCATTTATTCACTTACGCTTTTACAAAGAAGCACTTATGAAATGTCAAAATTCACAAAAAATATATATAAACGATAATAGACGTAAATAAAATAATACAATAATAGTACATATAGTAAATAAACATAATGCGAATCTACCACCGGTTCGGAAGTTGCTTCTTATCGAGAAGACTCCGGCAAGAAACTCGATAGTTACTCTTTTGAACTTTGTTTCGTTTTACAACAAATAAATTCAGAGTACAGTCAAAAGAACAACAAAAATACATTATTTGAGCAGAGGAGCAGATTATTCCTACTATGACCACAAATTCTTGTCGTTCAAGTAATCCTCCACGTTATAATAACCTTGTTTTATCAACTTTGTTTTAATTGTAGACTTGAACTTGTGAAGAGGTAGATCAACAAGACTTTGAGTTATTTTGTTAAAGTACTTTACAGATTGACCCACAAAAGAATTTCCTACCTTATGTAGCCTAAGACTTGGAGTAATAAGTTTTTTTTTATTTCTAGTATTGTGTGTATGAGTATCACAGTTTTTTTTGAACATATGCAAGTTTTTGCGCACATACAGTGCGCAAAAATATGTTAGTAAATAAGTTAATTATATTGTGTTATATAAACGTATAATAGACGTACAATCTGACGAAACATTCCGACGTCGGCTGAGAAACCTCTTGTTGGAAAAAGCTTATTATTGTATTGAAGAATTTTTGAATGATGACTTCGGATGACTTATTAATTATTTATTTTTAATTGAATTATTTTATTTGACATGAATTGTTTTTTTTATCCAACATTTATTTTTAAATTTGAATTTTTATTCGGTTTGGACATTCTGTTCATTGTATTAATTGTAATTTTTTAATAATTTTGACGCTAATAATGCAAATTCTTATATGTGACATCAAATGTAATGTATATAGTAATGTTGTATTATGAAATAAATTAATCTAATCTAATCTAATGTATGTTAGTTTTTTAAGGTATTTATGGGTCGATTATGTTTAGTTAAGCTCTGTAAATGTAATTTGTGGCCTGAAATAAATAATATTCTATTCCTTAGCTCTTTTCCATGGCTATAGACAATTTTTAGTTTTTTTTGTTCTTTCGCATTTAGCGAACGGTGATTTTACCAAAATATATCAACTGTTAGCGATAACTTCATTTTGAATGATGGAAGACTTTGCCTCTAAACATTTTTTTTCTTTCTTTTCATTACGCATAGTCGCTAGAAAACGACATCTTCTAGACAACCCGCAGCAGTGTAATTAGCCAATAAAAAACGTGTTAGGTGGGAAACGAATTTGACTAGAAAAGAACAACTGATTTTCAACTTTACGGCCAATATAAAACACGTTATTTAATTTAATTATCATAAAACAAGTGCTTCGCCTTTTAACACAGCGCTATTATAATGTAAGTGAAATTTGTTCAACGTGTTGCTGTATTCCTTTGTGTCTGATACAGCGCGGAACAAAAGCGGACAAAACAAAGAGATTAGTTAGAGTAGCGAGCCTTCGCTTCGTGAAGCCTCAAATGCATGGGACCGATTTGAGTGGAAAATGTTTGGCTGCGTACCTATACCATTTCAGTCACTTTGTCTAATGGTTTGATTTAATACATACATACACGGCTTTATTTCAAACGGGGTAGTCAGAGTGACTGTTTCGTCATGGTAAACGAAACACTCAGAAGCCCACTTCTCACTAATGATGTTAGAACCCAAAGTGGTAAGTGGTGAGCCTTCCGACGTTATCCGGGTTGATTTGGTTATTCATCGATGTTTTTTAGTTTGACTTAACCCGACACGCGTCCAGCCAAGCAAATGAAAAACGCCTGTAGTCCATTTGAGTGCCGAGATTTTTTATGACCTCAATCGTAATTTATTGTAATATTATTTTTCAGCAAGATTAAGTAGCTAATCATTATATACCGTTTGCAACTACATGAAATTGTCTGTACATTGCATAATATAGTAAAAAAGTAAGCCCATGATTGGCTGCATAAACTTACGTGATCAGCCAATCACAAAATATGAGTAAACTTGGCGCCCAACGGAGTCGCTTATGGACAACGTGAGTCCGCAGGAAGCGTCGTGACTTAGTCGCCTAAAGACAGACGGATGTCTGTAGGGCGCTCGACGGGTTAATCCAGATTTTTGAGTGCATGTAGAAACGTTTGATAAAAAACCTCACGGAATATACAGTACTACTGAAGCAATGTATATTGATTTACACTTATTTACAATAAAGCTGAGAGTAATCAAATCAAAATGTACATTTATTTGTACCAATTTGTACTAAATAGATCATTAAATAGTATCACGTCAAATAATCTTTAAGACACCACTCCTGTCCAATTTAGGATGATAATTTTGACAGTTCATGCATAAGAAGTATTTGCATTATTTCTCGGTAAAGTGTACTCCAGATAATATCGTACTTTCTTGACGGGTACCGCCCTCTTAGTGAAATGCCTTGCAAAAAAATAACAAAAAAATATAGAAAATCGGTTGTGAAACAAAATTAATCTAACATTTTATATTTTCTTTGTGAACATCGCTTGTGAACAAAAATTAATGATATACATAAGGGACAGTTCAATAAATGATGTTGACGATGATGATTATGAAAGTGATTTAGGGTTGGTGCACACCATTTATATTGGTAATAAATAACTTTTAATCCTAATACCTACCTCATTTACTATAAAAGCCCTCAAGTGAATTCGTTTGAGAGCTTATAATGTCGTAATATATTTATATAATTTTCCTTTATTGCACATTAAAATAAACTGACGATCCTAAGTTCTATGAAATAATGATTCGATAATTAAATCGATTCACTAACAACTATAAACTACCCCATCCCTATTGTGAGCTGTCAAAATTATCATCCTAAAATCCTAAAACAAACTATGACAACTATAACATGTTCAAGCGGGGCGTGAAAAGGCATTTCTGCAGGCCTTCAAGGTGAGGATGGCCAGCCCAGTGATTCGTTGAATGACTGGGCTCGTCAACCTCATATCTGGACCTCGCGACCGCTTTCCATCAGGTGGAGTGAGGTCATCTTGACGGGCAATATAACACGAAAAAAAAAACATGTCAGTCCTCGAGTTGTCAAAAAACTTAACATAAACTAGACAACGTCAACAGATATTAAATGAAAAAAATTACTATGCTGTACAATTTAATTTTAGCGTTTCACCTTTAAATTCAGCGCCGGTATAATCGCAGCCGAAAGTGAAATTTGCTCAACGTGTTGTTGTGTTCCTTTGTGTTTGATACAGCGCGAAACAAAAGCGGACAAAACAAAGAGATTAGGTTTGCGAGCCTTCGCTTCATGAAATCGTATGCACGAGTCGAATAATTGAGGCGAGGAAAAGGGATGTCCCAAAAAGGATCGTCTTGGCCAGGTCCCTATTTTTTTTTATAGTGCCCGTCAAGATGACCTCACTCCACCTGATGGAAAGCAGTCGTGAGGTCCAGATATGAGGATGACAAGCACAATAATGCAAAGCAATTACTGAGCTGGCCATATTCACCTTGAAGGCCTGCCCTGGCACTGGTTAATCAGTGCTGATCCCGGAACGCGACCTGACCGAGATAGCTCAGAGTCACTTGGCGGGTTTTGCGCAACTGCATGGCATCAACCGGCCGACATAATTATGTCTCCCACCTGAAGAGCAGATGGTCTGCTGCAGGGCTCACTTAGTCGCCTCTTACGACACCCATGGGAAGGAGATGGAGCGGTGGAAAGTATTCTTATAAAGTGCAGCCACCAGCACGGCATCACGGCACCTCTATGTACACCATACCAAAAAATAGGAAAAAATACGTGGATTTTATCTAAATATACATTTGCTCAAAAAGCTATAATTACTTGGTTAAACAAGATTTCTTATGATGGAATTCGAACATATAACAAGAAACATCATGGCGGAAATGTATCAACACAGATTACGCGGTGTCAATTTGACAAGACTACAACAACAACATTTGTGGTTGGTTGGTTATTGTTGCCTAAATAACATTAGAAGTTCTACGTTCTCAAAACAAAAGCTGAGCTGAGACAAATATTAGAGCAAATTTCAAAATCGAAAGCCAAAATTAGTCCGAACGTAACATTTGAGACACTTATAGTGACAGTGACAGTTCGCTCTAAATATCTATAGACTAGGGAATTGAAAAAGGACTTCAATACTGAATAATTTTTATTTAAGAACCAGAGAATGAAGTAATCATTCTTATCGTTTCTATTTTCACTGAAATTAGTAGATATTTCTTCATTTTTTAAGTTATACTCGTACATAGACTTGGCCAGAAACGGGACATCGCCTTTTATTTAGCTGCTGAAGTCATTTTGGTAATGTTTTGATGTATAACAATCACCTGTTATATAGGTACAGCTTTCAAAGTAAAATGTACAGAATTGAATTGAAATCTATTTCATAAGTTTTTCACGTATGCAGTAACAGTTGAGACAGACACAATTTCTAAAAAGGTTTTTCTTGTATCGTTCTCTTGAACGACTTTTCGCAGAATGTATTGTAATTATAATAAATTTGCAATAAATTCTGAAAAAAACCCAATTCTCGGTCTCTTATTCAAATATTACTGGCAGATTTTTTTCACATTTTTTAAATATTATCTTTGCAAAACAAAAGCGGACAAAACGATGAGTTTAGAGTTGCGAGCCTCCGCTTAGGCACGTGGATGATTTGAGCTGAGAAAGTTTAGTTCACCTGATAATTTAGGTAGTTAGATTAATGTTATGTTTTAATAATTATTACCACCCAAAGGTACATTACTGTAATCTAATAAGTAAATAAAACAAATATGACCTGAAAATGTACCTAAACCAGAGCAAAATTCAAAAAAACCTAATCTAAATATATAAAGAGGAATGATTTGTTTGTTTGTTCGTTTGAACTGAATAGGCTTGGAACTACTGGACCGATTTTGAAAATTCTTTCACCAATATGAAGCTACACTATAAGGAAGTGAATTATGCTCAATTTTTTTTAGTTTAGAGAGCGTCGTGATCTAGTGGTTAAGCACTCCAACTCGGATCACGGATCGTGTGGTCCCGAGTTCAGAACCAAAATCTTAATGTTCATTGTTTAATTTCCGTCCGGTGATGGTAAACATCGATAAAAAACCGAATCATCCCGGACAGCGGCGGAAGGCTCACCGCCTACCACGTTGGGTTCTAATACCATTGGTGGAGTGTGGGCTTCTGAGTGTTCCGTTCACCATGACGGCAACAGTCTGACTACCCCGTTTGTTGTAAAGTCGTGATGGTATGTTAAGTTAAGTTATATTTTGACGGGAAAGGCAGTCTAAGCGGGCGAAGCCGCTGATGGATAGCAAGTGGGAATATAATTTCTTTTCGTTTACATTATTTTAAGGGCAAGGTTTGTGTAAAAAAAAAAAAAAGATCAAGAGTAATTGATTTTTGTTTGTTGTGTTATCGAAAGAACTCTCCTTAATAGGAACACTGGTAAAACAATATTTCGATAGCACTGAAAGTCCCCGAGATAATGCAATAAAAAAAAATCGGACTGATAATCAGCGGGCTAAGCCCACAAATTCCAGGCGACATGCTGAGTAAGGTCCTTTAATTTTTTGGGCATCGGGACACCATTGCCTGATATTATTTTTTTTCGTATATCTTCCAGTTTTCTATTTTTCTATTACTAAATGTCCAGACTGCCCAGTTTTCTATCGGTTACTTTTTAAAAGTTTTAAGTCGAATAAATAAAATGAAATAAAAAGTTGATTTATGTTACTTTCATTGCACGTCTTCATAGGTAGTATCTGAAAGTTTTCGCACCTTTGGGCCTGAATTTGGTACAATAGTGAAAGGCAAAGCCGGGTTTAACAAGTTTGGACAGGTCTGCGAGCTAGATGGACACATGCCCGATTGTGGAAGAGCTATGGACTGAAATTTAGACTGCGAGGAACATAAACAAATAAATATGCGATACCACTTGTCATGGTCTCGAAGTAGGGATTCATATCTTAGAGTTACTTAATAGACATTGTTTTGTTGACATTTTGTTTCTGTTTTTGACACTGTTATTCAATGCAAGACTGGACATTTTGAATTTTAATTTGTATAATTTATTGTTAATTTTAATTTTGTTCTTTATTATTAATTTATTATAATAATTGGATATATAATAATGCATGAAGACTGAAGTGTTTGCATATCGCTAGAGCGGTAAAACATGTATGAACTTTATTTTATCATGATAACAAGAACAAGAATTGTACCAGGTTTTCTGCGAATAAACAAATTCTATTCTATTCTATTCTATTTCTGTACTACGAGGTACCCGACAGGGCGTCTAAAGTAATAAAGTAAAAAAATCATTTATTCATTTAAGCTTGTATAAAGCACTTATGACATGTCAAAAAAAGTATATAGAAATAATAATAATAAACGTAAATAAAATAGTACAATATTAGTACACATCGTGAATATACATAATGTGAATCCACCGGTTCGGACGTTGCTTCTTATCGAGAAGACTCCGGCAAGAAACTCGATAGTAACTCTTTTGAACTTTGTTTGTTTTACAAAAAATAAATTCAGAGTACCGTCAACGAGAGTAGAAAAAAGAACACATTATTGAGCAGAGGAGCAGATTATTACTACTATGACCACAAACTTTTGTCGTTCAAGTAATCCTCTACATTATAATAACCTTGTTTCAATAACTTTGCTTTAATTGCAGACTTAAACTTGTGAAGAGGTAGATCAACAAGACTTTGAGGTATTTTGTTGAAGTATTTTACAGATTGACCCACAAATGAGTTTCCCACCTTGTGTAGCCTAAGACTGGGAGTTTTCTATGGGAGACTGTTTATGAGTATCACTGTTTTTTTTGAACAGATGCAAGTTTCGTCGTCTCCCAGCACCAATCGATTTTATTCAGAAAATTTTGTTTCCTGAATTGACCCGACCGGGAATCAAGCCCGGGAGACTACGGAAACCTAGACGAAAAACCGTGCTACAGCGCAATACGTCAATCGTGTCGTCTTACATACTTTTGCAGTAAGGAAATTTTAAAGGGCTATGCCGCACACTAGGCAGGACGAGATTTTTTATACGAATACTGTGATTTAGCACATACTGAGTTCGAGTGTCGAGTGGATGCGATCGAGCCACAAACTTATTGTGGTCGTTAAGTGGCCCGGCTCCAGTGCACCATTGACACATATTGTTTGGAACCGCTGACGCATACTGCGACGGAACAAGATACCATTATTGACGTTCTTCATACGAATGAGGATGCGCTTCCACCAGAGATGTGCGAGGATGCGTTACGAGGAATGTGTTTGTTAAAAACCAATAGAATCGCGAAGCTAGGTAAATGAAAGCGATTCTATTCGTTCTTAACAAACAAATACCTCGCAACGCATCCTCGCTCATGAAACGCAGCCTTAATGTTCGGCACCGCATGCCGCATAACGCAGCGTTGTGCGTTACGATCACGAGATCAAAGCTTTAAGTTGCGCCTAGTGGTTTGATCTCAGTCACTAGTGGTCACTAGTAGCCCCCGTGTCCCCGAAACATTTCGAAATCCGCGCTTCCGTTTTACGTTTACGGTACAAAGCCCTGTTATTGTTGGCTAACTTGCCCTTCAATCAAGCCAAGATTCATCTTTTGGAACGAATTTTTTTTATTCTCTTTATATTGCTCGTCAAGATGACCTAACTCCACTTGGTGAAAAGCGGCCGTGAGGTCCAGATTATGAGTCTGACAAACACAGGAATTCAAACGAATCATTGATCCGGCCATCCTCATCTTGAATACCTGCAGATAAACCTTTTCACGCCTCGTTTGAGGAGCCCTGCACTATAAGAGAAAGGAAACACATGCGCTCGAAGAGCATTTCCACTTCCGGGAGGTACGACAAAGAAACGAATAACCGAACCTTCTATTCTAGTGCGGGCTAACATTATATTTCGTTACATTCTGCTTTCATTACATTTTCTAATTGTTTTAATTTTTTTTACATTAACCCCGAGAAACCAAGAAAAAACATCATGGTCGAAGGAAAATGACTGAGTTTGTTGTTTTTTTTTGATTACATAACATTTTTAATTCCACTTATTCACTTCATATTTCGCTACTGCTGCTTGGCCACACATATATTTGACAACGTTACTAAGAACAGGGCTTAAAAAGTCAAGTGAATAAGGCTCTCAGTTGTCAACACTGTGAGTAACGAGCTTTAGAACACATCTATCGGCTTAAGAAGTGCTGGGAACAGCAGTCAGACCCATTTAGTCGTATTTATTTCAATGTAGGTAACTTAACTTAACCTAATTTGAATTTGGTTCTAGATCCCGAAAAAACAACCAGTACACATTTGGGTTGAAATGTCAAAATACATTGTCACTTCCTGGATGCGTTTGACATTTGGTTTTGTACCCTACCTTTGGATTTTCAACATACTGTTTTAAAACCCTTACAGCCCAAAAAAGAGTGAGCCTCTTTGTTAGCTGTTCAAAAAAAGAAATTTCTTAATTAAAAAATCTTTCTCTTGTTTTTAATCATGATTCCACGCTAACCCACTCCCAGCTGTTAACCACAATATTGGATTTGAGACTGGCAGAAACAAAATATTACAAAGGGTCCGTATCTTGATGAAGATAGAACCGAAAATCACCCAACCGAAGCCGCTTGAGATAAAAAGGTAAATTTTAGTCATATTTCTCCAAACACTTTTAGACGGAATTCTGAGGGCGTTAATGTTAAAACATAAACACTAGCTTACCAAATCGTAAATTGTCAAACAAACTACTTGTTACATCGTAATGAAACCATTCACATACCACCTGCAGTGTTCCATTAAAATCTCTCTCAAAATTTTAACAATGAGTACAAAGATGGCTCTGGCCAGATTTAAACTATTTGCCGTGTGGTAACGAGCTTAGTTCTATCAAGAATCATCACACTTCAGCTTGGAGCCGGTGTGCGTTCCTAGCTGGAGTGTTTACCCCTGGGCCACATTGCTCTTGCGAGTATACATGTATCTATTATAAAAAACAATATTCAGTGAGTACTGCTTTTGAAAGCAAACGGATCCCTAAAAAGGGGGGAGTTTTTATCGATACGAATTTAATATTGTTCCCCATCACGCACCGGATTGTGGCGATGTAAATGAAATTGAATTATTGACTAGGGCTATTTATGAAACCAATTCCAAACACGTCGATAACCATCGAAAATGAAATGGGTCTGCGATTAGAACAATAACAGGCTGAAATGACAGTTTTGGACGATAACAATATTGTTTTTGTGGAAGCATTCTTTATATAGCTAGCCTTTGAACTTTTATAAAAGGTTTTGCTTGATAGAGAGATTGCAAGTAAGCATTCGGAATTCGGACCGGTTGACTAAAGGCAGGTACCGTATAGTCATGGGCACGATGTGAAGCAATATGAACAATGGCCCAACTCAGCCAACGTCTTCTAACTAACAGGTCCCTTCCATCCATACTCACACAAGATGTAAAACACACACTTAATTCGTTATGGCACCAATGCAATAGTTCATGCAATTAATATTCGGGGTAGTTACAGTGGTGGTGGGGTGAATATCTTTTTGTAAATACTATATCGAAGGGTCCACTGCAATTAATGTCCTTTGTTTATTGTTCTGAGATAATTGGATCTTAACTTTACAAACGGTGAAAAAAACATCAATATTTCCTTGAACACCGAGTAGCCAAATATTTAAAACTAAATTATCTCGGGACTGTAAGCGATATTGCTTAGTTAGTAAACGAGATTATTAACTGCATATATCAAGTGACCGCATGACGTTAGTAGTTTGAATTCAACAATTTTTGGACATTCATCATTATTGCAGTGGTGGACTCTTCATTTAGTTATGAATAATTAGTTTCTTTCTTCTTAATAACTTTTAGTAGACACCTATGACAGCTCTTCTCAGTTTGGGATCTTAGTCCACGACGATCTACTTAAATTACTTAAATACCTACTTATTTTTACCCTCAAGGAGCTGCGTAGAGCCCTACCACCTATACTTAGTATTTCATTACTTGATCAAATCCAAAAGATATCGAAGACACTGATCCAGCTTAGTTGTCGAGGTTTTTCCAGTAAGCATTGAAGTTATTCAAGGTGGCTTTGTTTTTTTTATAAGGTCAGTAGTGCGCGAGTAGTGGCCCTGGTGTAACACGCGTCCATGTTATCACCAAATAAAACTGATGGCTATTGGAGCAATAACCTTTTAGAATACTTTGCAGGTGACTTCATGTTAGGCCTCTTCCTCACCGAATTGGTGCGTTTTCGCAAAGGATTTGTACAGATTTTCTGCTGAGAAACGTTTCTTGACAGGCTCTTGAAGTTTTCGGTACGGTATTATTCTGGTATTGTAATTGGTGTCAATGAGGCGCGTGGCGGAGCTGGCGGGGGTGAGACGGGGGAGGCCGGCCGCTCTGTACAGGTTCTATGCAGAGGCGCGCGGATGCGCTCGGTGAAAAATCTGTACTGAAACGAGTCGGTCTGAAAACTCTTATTTGATAACATGCGCTCGGCAAACAATAACAGATTTGGTGCAGAGGCAGTACCGAAACGTAAACGCACCGATCCGGTGAGGAAGTGGCCTTAGTCGTAGGATTTCAAAAAATGCAGGTTAAGGCTGCAGGCAGAATGATAAATCTCTATTTCCTGAAACTATCATTTGAAACGTACATCTTTAGTCATTTGAGAGTCTTGCTCGTAACAAATTAAGGTGAGTCCTCTCAGCACGGCCTCTAGAAATGGAACGCGCGCCCTTTGGCCCTTTTCTGCCTTCCACTTACTAGTGCCATTACGCAGAAACATTTCAGGAGGGAGGCTTTGAAACTTTGTAGCGTTTTACAAACTTATGACTTAATTCATCTTGTTTAAAATACTTGGCACCTTCGTGATTTTGCAAACAGACAATAGCGAATGAATCTTATGAATACGTTCAGACTAGTTAAGGTTTTTAAATTTTAAAAGCCCAGTTAATGTTATTACCCTGGTGCTTACAACTTAGTAATTTTGATTATTAGTTCTAGCTAAAATTTGCAGGATCTAAGTTAGTGAAAATGTTTCATATTATTCAGTATCATTCAAAAATGTATGTACATACATACATACCATCACGCCTTGTTCCCAACGGGATAGGCAGAGACCACATCTTTCCACTTGCAATTGATGTTTCCAAAAAATATTAAATCTTCAGTGTAACATGGGTTTTGGATTACTTCTGTACTCTCGCAAAAATTGAAATATTGACGCCCAAACATACACACATTAAAATTCAAATTTATGCTGAGACGATTGTATCAGACGTCATCGTTCCTCTACAAGTGCAAATCGGTCCCTTATTTCAGTTAATGCATGATAATGCACGACCGCACACAGCAAGAGTTGTAAGACAGACTCTCGCCGCAGCTAACATCAATGTCCTGCCCTGGCCTGCTCAGTCGCCAGACTTGAACCCGATTGAGCATGCATGGGATATACTACAGAGAAGAGCTCTGCCGAATATGGAGGGTATCCAGTCGCAAGAAGACCTTTTTTTGTTGTTGCAACGAACATGGGCGGCCATTCCACAGCGTGATTTGGATGAACTCATTTTGAGTATGCCAAACCGATGTTCTTGTGTTGTTAGTGTTCGCGGTAGAAACACGGATTATTAATTGTTTAAGTTACCCAATAAAATTTTAAAGAAAACTGTTATTTCAGTCTTTTTTTCGAACTTTAATGTTAGTGGTTCAAATGTCAAAAATCCCTTTATTAGGAAAATGGCAAATTTCTTTATTAATGCAAAGGTGACTTGGTTTATCGTTACTGTAGACAAACGAAAACACTTTATTTGATGAATCCTTAAAGAAAATTTTAATTAATATCAATCAGGAGAAAAGTTATTGCAAAAATATATGTTGATCCCTAGACACTTTTGATGTGTGTAAATTTTATTACAAATATAAAAGTGCGAGTATGAAATGAATATACTAAGACAATCAGCAAGCTCCTATAAATACAATCAGGGGGCAATCGCCCCAAATAGCTGGGGTTACCTGAAGTCAGGTCAACCGAATAATAGGGTATTACGACTCCAATCGACCCGTAAAATGGCCCTAAAAGAAGTGGGCTATTAGGTCATCGGGCCACCTATCTTAGTTGAGATTTGGGCTTATTTATAGATGCATGAAGGGGGTTTCTTGTAATCTGGAGAAAGTAATTAAATATGAAGGCTTTAGTCACTTAACAATAATTTTACAACTGACCCACGTAACAGATTTAGGAAAAATGTCTGAACTATATTTATGTTATATTTATGTACACACTGTACATAAATATGGGTAAGACATTTTTCTGTTGTGAGTAAGTAAATGAAGTTTTTGCACTAACATACGAGACACATGTCTTTAACCATCCGGGATCATCTGCATAGTTGTATTTTAAAAACAAATAAGCCATATAAATGTAATAAAAAGAGTAGGTATCGGATTTCTTGCCTACCTTAAGCACCCCAACTTGGATAGCGGATCGTGTGTTCCTGAGTTCAAATCTGGCCAGAACCAAAATCTTTGTATTCCTTGTTTCCGACTTGCTCTCCGGTGGTGGAAAACATCGACAAAAAACCAAATCAACCCGGTAATTGGCGGAAGGATCACCAACTACCACGATGGTTTTTAATACCATTGGTGAAAAGTGGCCTTCTGAGTGTTCCGTTTGCCATGATGGCAACAGTCACTTGCCTCTGACTACTCCGTTTCTGTTTTTACCGATTACGCGGGATTGCCAGTCCCAGCGCGTCAACGCGCGCTCAATACAACCTCCAGATTGACGATGTGGCAATGGGAAGTCCCGTTGCACCGGTGATCGCGAACATCTGGAAGTAACATTTTGACCAGAAAGCATTTGCAAGCGGCCCAGGTACTATAAAAGTTGGAAGAGATATGTTAATGATATCTTTTGTATCATAAACGGAAACCAAACAGAAGTGGAACAATATCTGCAACACCTTAACTCTATTCATCCGAGGTAAACTTAACTTACCTGTGAAATGGAGAAGAACAGGTCCATGGAGTTCCTTGATGTGCAGGTAACAGTGAGACCAGATGGAACCTTGGCACACTCTGTTTATCGCAAACCAACTCACACTGACAGATACTTGCACGGCTCTTCGTATCACCATCCTTGTCACTTACAAGCCGTTGTCTCTTCATTGGTGAATAGGGCACACAGCCTATGTGACCCAGAGCATGTTGAAGCTGAGCTTGGTCATGTTCAGAAGGTACTCGTACTTAGAAGTAACGGCTATAAAGTGACGAGGAGACACTTGAAAGAGAGAGAGAGGGAAAAGGTGGTAATACAACCTTCGGTGAGCCGGAACCTGCATTTCTACCTTACGTGAAGGGAATAACGGACAAAATCGGATCGGTAATAAAGAAATTCTCCGTGAAGACTGTATGTACGTTTTCTAAAGTAACGAGAGAGATGCGCTCACCAAAGGATGTTATACCTTTGCAGACACCGGGTGTATGCAGCTGGTCGATTGCAGCTGTGGTAGTTCTTATATCGGGCAAACAAAGCGTTCAATTGCTGAACGAGATAAGGAACACATCGCAGCGGTAAAAAATCGACAGACAACCGAATCGGCAATAGCTGAGCACCTGATAAATTCAGATGTCATTCGGGTCATGCAAGTCCATCCAGTGAGTTGCATGACTCGAAAATCCTCTTTACTGATCGGCATAATTATACCTAGATTGTGCGTGTAGCCTTAAAAATAAAGAAGTACAAGAATTTCAATAGAGAAGATGGATTTAAGCTATCGTCTGCGTGGAACCCAGAGTGATTACTAAGTGTAAAATGCGAGTTGGACCGTCTCGAAAACACCCGGACACTGTGAGTGTAGTTTGTCGACCTGACTGTACTATGGACAGAATAATTGAAAATGTGCAGGTGGATGAAGATCGTTCGCCGTGCCCAACTAGACGACGCCGCGCACCACCAGTCCACTATGTTTATATACTCTTTGGTCCGCTCGTGACCACGGTGATATGCAATTGTCGCCGAACCGTCGGGAAAAATAGGTAAAACAATTTACCGTTATTTTGTTTCGTTGGAAAACCCGTTTTATTAGAATAAGCTAAAATTAACCAAGGTCGACGCTTAAAACAATGAACTAGTTAGAGTTGATTCTGAGAAATTGCTATTTGCGGAAACACCTGCTAATTAAATACTGTTCTGTGAATCGAAGTCTTCTCGTTAATATTTATGCAACCCTAAATTATAATTAAATGGGAACCAATTAGGAATTCTTATAATATCAGCCAAGCCAAGGTGGGTGTAAAAAATAAACATTACCAAAAGTTATAGCTCATCCTCTAATTTTAGATAGCTGTATTCTATTAAATTCGAAAATGTTAAAGCACGATTTCTTCAGCACTCTAGTACATACATGCCATCACGTCTTTTACCCAACGGGGTAGGCAGATACCACATCTTTCCACTTGCCACTGTCCTGACACACCTCTTGCGCTTCTTCCACTCTCATTAATACTTTCATACATGCTTGTCGATTTTGGGTTCTCCTGACCTGACCTTTTCTGAGTACGTCTTGGACTTGTCCTGAGTACGTTCCTCTAGGCCTTCCTCTACAACAGCTCCATCCACACTCGCCTTGTAAATTTGTTTCGTTAATCTCCTTTCATCCATCCTTTCCATATGCCCAAACCATCTTAGCATTCCTATCTCAATTTTTTTAGCACTTTAGTGGGTAGGCATTTTACCACGAAATCTTAAAAGAGGTCTATTTAAAGCATATAGTAATCTCGTTGAGAAGCTTTTCCGTTAGCAGTATGAGTTTAGATGAGCCTATTCTCGTAGCAAACTTGTAGCTATCGCTCCAAGAGCTTTGTTCGGCTAGGCCAATAGTCTGCTACGAGTATGTATGTACTATTAATGCTACAACGTGTATCACGGACTGTGTGGGTAACTAAGCTAGGCTCATCTTTCGAACGCGTATTTACCATCTACATTTTCGCTATCGGTGAAATGAGTATAAGTTTTTTTGAAATTTTGATACTATTTGTAAAAATGTGTGTGATTTGTAAACCCACGACGTTCGACGGCACGATTGGCGTAGTGTGCTATAGCACGGTTTCTCGCCTCGATTTCCGTAGTGTCCCGGGTTCGATTCCCGGTCGGGTCAATTCAGGAAACGATCTTTTCTGAATTGACTCGGGTCTGGGTGTGCTGGGAGACGCCCCTAGCTTATTTCCTTGTGTGGTACCTCGTAACACAGGGATTTAATAATCCCTACTTCGAGACCATTACAAGAGGTGTGTTGTCTGGCGCATATTTATATATATTTATATTTTATTTATTTGTTCAGTACCCAGTTCGGCTACTACCTGAACAAAGTTCACGTGAAGAACATTTACTCGTATGTTTATTCTTTGTCAAGTGAAAATATACCTTTACATAATACTCGTACATATAATCAGTCATAGACACGAATAGTACAAGATCGGCTTAGAAGTCAGGTGATCTTGTACAAGATATTTTAGATATTTTTGCAACAATGAGAAAAAAGGCGTTAGAAACTCAATTATTTGTAAATATTAACCAAAGAAATCTACATGAAGTAAAAGGTTAGCGTCGTTTTTTAGGAAACCTTTTTATTTAAAGACTGTCCTTTTTGGATGGGTCAGAGGGCAGATGGGGCAGTTACAGCAATTAACTGTTAAAGCACTGTCATAGTGATAGTGAAGATGGTTTATACGTTCAAGGCAACAAAAAAAGAGCAATTTGTAAAGCAAACCCAAAAGGTAAAACAACAACCAATACAATTTCAAGAGTATGATTTAGGCAGCAAAGTATTTTAATTCATTGCATAAAAGCAAATAATTCCTCAAAATTGCAATAATTTATATTTCATGCATTCCAGGAACTTATAGTATTTTGCCAAAACGCGTCCTAGTCTCTAGATAGCCTGTGAAATTCCCTCTCAAACAAGGACTAGTCCTTTTGGCACCGGTGTTCACATTTGCATATGGTCTGCACTACATCTTCAATAGAACTAGCTATTGCCTATGTGAGGGTACGAGTAATAGGCGTAGGATTTTGGATACTCGGTGTTGCGCTTCGGGGACGAATCATAAAATGGAGAACATGTAGAAGAGCTTATTATTACGCCATCCACATAGGGCGGTTACAGACCAGCTTTTTATACGCGCGGATAAACTAGTTGTTGCAAGCGCACTTGGGCGGGTATAGTGTGTGTGTTTGTATTGTAAGCATTATAAAAATTGACATAATCTGTTGTTTTTTGGTTTTTGTGACATTTTATAAACTTATAAACTAACAAAAATGGTAATTTCCCTTCAGGCACTAAATACTTTTTCTTTGCAATAAATAATAAATAAATAAATGAATAAATACTTGTTTGAATGAATGATTTGAAAATTATTAATTATTATCTTATGTAGACACAATGAAGATAACCAAATACCAACCCAACCCAAGAAACAAAAATACCAAGCCATCAAAAATACACATCAGATTTTTACATTTTACTTCCTCCGTATTCAGCTTTTGAAACTGTTCACCTGTAGGTTCACATAAAGCAAATATTTCAGTTTTGTTATACTCGTGATTGATTTAGTCAAAAATTAAATGTATTGTTGGAAGTTGTTTTAAATTCACATTTTTAACGTAAACCTCAAAACATGGTGCCACCCACCCCACGCTTTATAAAATACGAGTAACAAAAGAAAAGATAGTCTATAAGTATTTATACAGCACTGAAACCTCCAAGCCTCTGTTTTTCACATTAATAGAAAAGAATATGTATCTTTCAATATTTAAATTAAATTTATAAATAGGCATTACCTGTTACGTTCTGTTTTAAAGTACTCGCTCAGATTAAAACCCGTATAAAAGCTATTGTACCCAATTTGAAATATTAAATGTCTGTTTGCTTCTCCATTCATCTATCGCTTTAAAAACAACAACAAAAGCTCAGAAATTCCGTCTGGGTGCCGTAAAATAAATATTTGTTATACTCCGATCCGTCTCGCCTACACGAGCGAACTATTGTATGGAAGATGGAATTTTATATTGCCTCTCGCGCCGTTCGTTAGGGCTGCCGCACTTAAAATCTGCATTCTAATAAATAAATTCAAAAGTTTTGAGATAGGTAGAGCAGTTTAAGTAGATAGCATAGATAGCACAGAGAGCGTCGTGGCTTAGGGTGCACACCAACTCCAATCATGGATCGTGTGGTCTCGAGTTCAAATCTGGGTAGAACCAAAATATTTGTGTTCATTATTAAATTACCGACTACCTCTCCAGTGATTGAAAACATCGATAAAAAACCAAATCAACCCTAATAACGGCGGAAGGCTCACCACCTACCACGTTGGGTTCTAATACTATTGGTGAAAAGTGGGCTTCTTAGTGTTTCGTGACCATGACGGCAACAGTCACTTGCCTCTGACTACCCCGTTTGGGATAAAGTCGTGATTGTATGTTATGTTAGGTCAGAGCACAGAAGATGTTCCCCGCGGTTAGGGGAATAGAATACTACCGAGGTATCCCTGCCTGTCGTAAGAGGCGACTAAAAGGGCCCTTGGGGTTGCAGAGTGCACGCGCGGGGGGGGGGGGGGGGGGGCCTTGCGCACCGAAGGGGCCTGCGAGGAGTCTCTCCCTTGTTGGGGATCCCGGGTCCCTTCCATTCTGCGCCGAAGATGACCACCGTCAGGTTTTAGTGGGTAGGGGTCTCTGTTTTCCCAGGAGTTCCGAGTCCCACATATCCCAGCTGTCCCGAACCCAGGGCCTTGGGAATGCCTAAATGCATTTCCTGACACAAAAAAAAAGAAAAAAGGTTAGAGCACAGAAGATACTTTGCCTATTATTGAGCATGCCGTCGTGCGAAAATCCCTACTTCACGGAAAACCACATTTCACTATCGGTGAGTTGAATAGCCAGAGCTCATCGGAGAGCGGCTATTTAGTCAGCTAGGATAACTGATGGCATCATGCGTACATCTAGTGTAGTAAATGTTCATAAGCTATGGTCACCGTTATTCATCGGCCTCGTTTACCGACGCCTTTGCATAAAAATAGGTGGCGTATCGATTTTAATTTATCGCCCATCCGTTTTGTATGCAGCCTATATGAGGTGAAACGAGCTATATCACCTATTAAGACCATGTCATTGTATTTAGATCAGTAAAAATATGCATACATTTGTCTATACTCGAACTAAATATTTTAAAGAGGAAATATTTGTTTGTTTGTTTTTATTGAATAAGCTCCGATACTAATGGACCGATTTTAAAAATTCTTACACCAATATGAAGCTACATTAGGGAGTGACATAAGTATTTTTTTTTTAATTTAGGCTATATTTTGACGGGAAAGACAGTCTACGAGAGCGAAGCCGCTGACAGACAGCTAGTAATAAATATACACACTGCACGACCAGCGTAAAGGTTAAACACAATGGTTTCGTCATAATTACGGATATCACATCACATTATATTAGTAATTACGAGTTAATGTTTCGTCTTTCATTTAAGTACACAACATGTATTTATATATCATTGTATTTATGAATTTATATGTACCTATATATTTTCTATTATTATAAAAACAAAAATACAAATGTAGGTACACATATATATTGTAATTTAGATAAGTAGGTATATATATTACATGAGTAAATGTTTACTTTTATTTTACTGAAACTTAGTTTTACAAAACCCCGCTGTAAAGATTTCTGCTTCACCTAGTGGTTGACTGGTAGAGAATGCCTTTAGGCATTAAGTCCGCCAATTGTACTTTTCTTTGTGCAATAAAGATTAAATAAATAAAATGAATAAATAGTAACGATATTTTCACGAAAAATCAAAAAATAAAATGTTCTAAATACTAAAAATAAACAAAGCCTAATAGCGGTCCGTTATTCTACACAACGAACTCATGTTTAACCTGTTCCTTAAATGTAATTTACAGAAATGTTCGATTTTGACATCCCTGAACGTTAAGATTGCGTTTTTTTAACGTGAACTCAAGATTCCGTCTAAATGGATCGTTATTTGTTGTGATAAAACACTGGTGATGTTATATTTATTGCTTGTACCAATATTCTCCAATATTTAGTAAGTAGATAGACAAACTACTTAAACTCCTGACATTTTTCTTCCCTCTTAGAAACGCTGTTTTAAAAAGTCAGGCACAGATTTATGTATAACTGTGTATAGTAAATATTCACGCTGTATACTGGTGTCGATGCTGACCTAGAACACACACGTACCTACATCATGATATTTGATAAGTTAAGGTAAATAACATTGCAATTCGACTGGCCTGTTGGCGCAATGGCAGCGATCCTGCCTTTAGCGCCGGAGGTCGTGGGTTCGATCCCCACCCATGACAAATATTTGTGTGACGAACATTTGTATTTTGTTGTGTGTCTGGGTGTTATTATCTATTTAAGTATGTATTTAGAAATATTTAAGTATGTTTATCAGTCTCTGACGCCCATATTACAAGCACTGCTTACTTTGGGGTCAGATGATCTTGGTGTGCATTGTCCCAGGTATTTATTTATTATTAATTGCAAGCAAGCACGACAGGTTGCACAGTGAGTAGGCATATCATTTACAATTTAGGTGGTACTGTACGTTATCGTTCGTATACAAAAATTGTATTGGGATGACACAATAACATGACATGACAATGTCAAATGCCAATACATTTTCGAATGCGAACGATAATGTAAATTTGAAGTGGCAACTCGTGGTAGAGGTACTGGTCGCATCGCTGTTAAGCGATTTCTTTCAGACAACCATCTGTAGAGTTATTACATTAAAGTGCAGGGCCCCGACTACAGTCGCTTAAATCCAGTCAAGTTAATTCCCTAAACTCAGGATAGCCCACTATTTCCTTTTAAAAATATCCAGCTTAGAAGATGCTCCAGGTAACCACTGCCTGGCTGGAAATTAAAGATCATGTTGCGAACATTTTAGGGAATGAACTTGACAAGTTACATGGGATTCTAATAATGCCACATTTCAAACTGGGCGATTATTTTATTTTACTAATTCAATTAGGTACGTCAAATAAAATACATTATTATAAACTATGAATGGATATCTATCATCAGTTTTATATCTATTAGATATACACATTAAGGCCTGCGCAGACTTTTGCGTTGAGTCCGCGGTAAATCTGTGGCGGACTTTTTATTCGTGGAGCGTAGTTTTTGCTCTGCCGCGGAGAAGAGTCCGTCGTCTGCGCAGGCCTTCATAGATATATTATCTATTCTCAGTCAGAGAAATAACTAATAGCACCCAGAAATAGTAAGAGCACGATTGTTTTTTTTTGTTCGGGTGAAAGTCGAATCAACGATTTTTGGCTCTGTAGCGAGAACCACCATGCTCTCACTATACCAATCATGCGTAAACATTTTTTAACTATCTTTAATTTATACTTAATTATTTTTTTCAATTTCTAATCATCATCGTCATTATCATCATCAGCCTTTGGAAGTCCACTGCTGGACATAGGCCTCCCAATCGAACGCCACAACGAGCGGCTTTGGGCCGTACGCATCCAACGGCTTCCCGCAACCTGCACCATGGCTTCCGGAGCCTTGGTGCAGGTTGCGGCCTGCCCACGCTGCGTCTCCCAGTTCGTGGTCGCCACTCAAGAACTTTTACTCCCCAGCGGTCATCAGTTCTGCGAGTGATGTGGCTAGCGATGAGCTATTGCCACTTCAGCTTGGTTATGTGAGCTATGTCGGTAACTTTGATCTTTTGCGGATCTCCTCGTTGCGGATCCTTTCGCGCAAAGAGACGCCAAGCATAGCTCTCTCTCTATAGAGCGCTGAGCAACCCTGAGCTTATTCAAAAGGCCAACTGTCAAGGACCACGTCTCAGTATTGTAGGTCATCACTGGCAACACTCACAGCTCGAAGACTTTGGTTTTCAGGCTCTGTCATATTGGACGTAAAAATGGCACGCAGTTTCCCGAACGCGGCCCAGCCGAGTTAGAATCATCGTGCCACCTCTCTATCGAGGTTCGATCTACCCAGACGGATAATTTGTCCCAGGTTAACATATTTGTTCCCAACAACTACTGGTACGGGTGTGAGGGGTGGATGTTTGACATTACCTTCGTCTTGTCCAGACCCACCTGTTGGGATACGTTACAGAGGTCGCCAAGCATAGTTCGAAGGTCCTCGAACGACTCCGCCAGTATAACTATATCGTCGGCAAAACGAAGGTGAGTGATGTTTTCGCCATTGATGTTGATGCCAAGTCCGTTTCAATCCAAGAGCTTTAAAACATCTTAAAGGGCGTTACAAAAGAGTTTAGGTGAGATTACGTCTCCCTGTCTCACACCTCTGTATTGGAATCGATTCCGTGCTCTGGTCTTGTGTACGGACAGACATAGTGGTTTGTTTATTTATTTATTTGATAAAAGTTACACCAACAGTACAAATATACAGCATTAAATACTAAAACATTTCAGAGTATTAAATCTAATACATGCACCAATTAAAGGCGTACACAGCGTTTTAAGTGAGCAACTTAAATAATAATAACAAAAAAAACAGAAACTAACTTCTAACTTACTTATATAATATATTTAAAACTTAACAATTAAAATTGACAGTTTGATTTGAAATTTAATTTGGGAATCGAGGAAAATATCAAGCCCAGGAAATTTTTACTTGTTTCTTTGTATTTGCGAAAACATCTAGCCAGCGGTGAGTGGTGACCGAGGTTGGTTTTGCTTCTAGAAATATTACATATTTTATTGTTATACAGACATTCCAACACTTCGATATACCTATAGTCGATCTGGTATTGCTGCAAAGACTTGAGGTACAGCCCAGGTCTCGATCGAATCGAATGTTTTTTCGTCCACGAACGCAAGGCAGAGAGGCCGATTATACTCCTCCGTCTTTTGTATGATCTGGCATCGCGTGTGGATATGGTCGATTGTGCTAAAGCCTTTTCGGGAACCGGCATGTTCGGTAGGCTGGAATTCATCGACCCTGAGTGCAAGACGATTTGTAATAACTCTGGAAAACAGCTTGTGCACGTGGCGCAGGAGCGATATCTGTATATAATTCTTCAAGAGAGCTTTATCACCTTTTTTGAAGATGAGTACCACCACGCTCCCATGGCCACGCTTCAGGTGTCGTGCCCTGAAGGACTACAAGTATCGGTTTTCCACCCGCTCTCAGAAGTTCTGTTGTTATTCCGTCTTCGCCTGATACCTTGTTGTTTTAAGCTGTTTCAGAGCCACCACATTCTCGTACAGACTGATGTCTGGGATGTCCTCAGTAAAGTGTCGGGTGAGCTTGGCTCTGGTGTTCTGGGCTTACATGTTGAGGTGTATAAATGCCCGTAATAACTTTCTATCTCCCTCAAAACCTCAGGCTTGGAGGAAACTACGCTGCCACTGTCAGTCTTCAGTTTTGTCAGCTGGCTTTGACCTATAGATGAACCCCTTGCGAACACTTACGAGCCCTAGTTCCGCTCGATTGCCATCCTAATACGTGATGTATCATAGGTCCGCAAGTTATGCCCCATTGACTCAGAGATTCGTCTATAAGCACACCATACGCTGCAACATCAACTGAAGACTGAAGCTTCATTTCTCTCCGGTCTGCCATGAGTTTGAGGCTTTAAATAAGAAAGTTTCTGTGTCTTATTTTGGCGTTGAGTCTTTAAAAACTCGGACCCAACCGCTTGGACATTTTTCACCAACCCGTCGTTCTATTAGTCCACTGTGACGCCATTGGCCAGGCACTGAAAGCGATGATTGAGTTCTTGTTGAAAGCTTTCAGGGTTCTCAATTTGGACTGGGCTTGGGCGGAGCATGTATTTCATCAGACGAGACCTTTTCATCTTTACATTGATATTGAGTGTGCCTCTTACGAAGCAGTGATCGCTACCGGTTTTCACCCTGCTGATCACAGAGACATCACTAAATCTTTGCCGTCTGGTCGTCATAATTAAATCTATCTCATTGTGTGTGGTACCGTCAGGGCTGCATCACGTCCACTTCCTGGTTGGTTGCTTCTCGTAGAAGGAGTTTATCATAGAGGGGCCCTCTTCCTCCATGCAGTCCGCCAACCGTGAGCCCCTTCGGTTCCGATGGCCATATCCAAATGGCTTCACTTCCCACTCGTCGCCATTCTTTGCGCCTAGCTTAGCGTCTAAATCACCCATTACAACGGTGTACGAGTAACGAGTTTCCGAGGTATGCATGGCTTTGAAGATGTCCTTATACATAACCCAGACCTCTTCGTCTGGGTGTATCGAGGTCTGTGCGTAAACCTGTATGACCTTCAATGAATACCCTTAGGTGATTCTGAGTATAAGGTACGCTACCCCGCTTGACACACTTTCGACTTGGACAACGCTGTTAAAGAAGGGCTTTCGAACGATAAACCCGACCCCCCTGGGATAGCTGGTCACCCTCCCGGTAGAGCAAGTTTCCGGATTCGAGGATTAGCGTGTCCTGCCCATGTCTTCGGACTTCACATAACCCTACTTTGTCCCACTTGATCTTGCGCAACTCTTCTTCCAGCTTGACGATTTTAGCGTCCGTCCGAAGCGTGCGTGCGTTATATATGTCGCCAGGTCAAGTCGTCGGGGTTGGTAGCCGGACCTCTGCCAGAGGTTCTTAGCACCCCCTGCTCCACAGAAACCTGGTAGGCTATCTCTTGCAGGAATGGTAGTGCTGCCAGGGACTGGGGGCCGTGGTTTTTTGTTGTGCTTCATTTTTGAGGGGTTTATTGCCGTAATTCCCACGCTTGGCAGACGTTTTGGGTCACAGTTCTCGCACCGGTGACACTGCTGCCCATCACCGGCCTATATACTATTTAACTACGCGTACATGATATGCATGGTTATTTCGGCATATTTCGGTCCCAGAGCCCTGTTCGTTGTTCGGCAGGATGATCGCTTGCAGGTGGAGGTTAATTTGGAGTTTTTGGTGTTGTTTCACTCCCTACATTCCCTAATTTCTAATATCAAATTATAATTAGACTAGCTGCCTCGATAGACTTCGTTCTATCAGAAGTAATTGCACGTTGCGGCGTCGGTAAAGCAGCACATCTCACCCGCGTTTCTCCAACTTGATTTACATATATACAATTATTTTTTACTGAATGTTTCATTGAATCATAATAAAAAACGAGGGACATCCCAAAAGAAATTAGATACTCAAAAATTATAAAATGTATTCTTTATTACAAGTATCGATATTTTTGAAATATTCACCCTGAGGATGTATATACTTTTCCATACGTTTGAACCAATTGGGAAATACCTGTGACCACTCTTCTTTAGACACCTCAGAAATCTCGAAATTATAGGCAGACAGTGCATCTTCTTTGCTTTCAAACCTCTTCCCCCTTAGTGTTCGAAATTCTTTAATTTTTCGAAACAGGTAAAAATCACAAGGCGCTATGTCAGGAGAATATGGTGGGTGAGGAAGGATTGACACATTTTTTGAGTTGAAAAAGTCAAGTGTTCGTGCACTGTTCTGGCAGACGTGTGCGGCGCCACATCGCCGTGGTGCCAGAGAAGGTCCGGATTCCTGACTTCGGTCGCTTGTCACACCAAGCTGATATTACTGTTGGAGCAAAAACTGTCATACTATTCAGAGATTACCATTATTTGATAATTTAGCACTACAGTAGCAATATGACCCGTTTTGCAGAAACACGAAGCGACCATTTGTTTCTGGCACGGCGACATCTCGTTGGAGTTGGTTCATCTTCAAAACACCATACAGTCGACTGTCGCTTTGTTTCGGGATCATAGTTATAGACCATGTTTCGTCACCAGTCAGTATATCATACACTTTTTTTTTCACCGTCGAATTTATCTATCATGAATAGGCACCAATCCACCCGACGGTCTTTCTGCTCATCGGTCAGTTTGTGCGGCGCCCATCTCGAACAATGTTTACGGAGAGAAAGGTGATTGTGAATTATGGTTTGCATTGCTGCTGATCCAATTCCCAGTTCTTGCTCCACCTCTACATACGTAATTCGTCGGTTTTCGCGAATAAGGTTTTCGACTGCACGAAAGTTTTCATGTGTGATCGCGGTTGGCGGCCGACCTGTCTGCACTTCATCCCCGTCCACTTTCAAATTCAGCAAACCAATTAAATACTGTTGCTCGTGAACAAGCAGACTCACCAAAAGTAGTAGCCAAAAGTTCAAATTTTTTTTGAGGTTTTAAACTTCTTTAATAGTCATGATAAATCATAGCGCAAAAATCACGTCGACTGAGCTCCATTGCTGCAAAGGAATTACCGCCAGATTTTCGAAAAACTTTGCTCATTCGGAAAAAAATAAAAAATATATGTGTGTTCTATTTTCAATAAACAACCAGCCTCAACCTTATATGGTGTATAACTTGCCAGTGTCATCAAATTAGTAATAGGTATCTAACTTCTTTTGGCATGCCCCTCGTATAGCTGTCACTCCTTGATAATGTAGCTTCATTTTTTAAAATCGGCCAGTGGTTTCAGAGCCTATTCAATACAAAAAAACAAATAATCAAATCTTTCCTCTTTATAAAATTAGTAAATAATAGATAACAATACCCAACGCTTAGTAACCACTTTAATCGATTATCTATCTGAAATGAGGACACTGATTTGATCCATCTAGTCGTTTGGTCCATTTATCGTCTCAGCAAATAGACGAGGGTTAAAAATACTTACGGAGAACTGCTACTAAGCGATTTGCTTATCCGAACCCGCAATAAACGGAGCTTACTGTGAAAATCCATGTGTGGGCGAATTCGTGAGGTAAATAACACAAACATGAAATGATGTAGATAACGTAAAATGTTAAAAGAGTAAGTACTGACTTTCATGCCGGGTCTTCGCAGTGGAATCAGCGTTACGACGGCCAGTGGTAGAGTCATATTATAAGTAGGTATGTATTGTATTTAATATTATATTCTTATTATGTATGTTTATACTAGGTAGATTAATTTAAAATGTTAAATGACGATTCAAAAAAAAAAATTCTGTAAATGTATGGTCTACTTCAATGAAGTATTTTTAAATTGGTTATGTTTTGGGTTTTGTAAGTCCCTTGACTGAATAAATACGTAATTTGAGAATATTTAATGAGAGGAATTTTATTTCTTGATTGATTTAATCGAGTTCATAAATAAAAGAACAATAAGTGTTAATAAGCTTGATTTCTTGGTTAGATCTCAGACTAAAGCGCAGACCACACTGAGGGCGAGATCGATAATCGTTACATACTCGTACTTAACTGAGCACAAACTTATCACATTATTTATTATCTTACTTGGTATTGTTATAATTGTTCCTCAATGCCTAAGTTGATGTTTAACTAAGGCTCAAGTATTTTAATATCGATAAAAAAGTAACTGTTATAGATAGATACAGTTGTTCAAAAGTCTAAGATACCGGCCTGAGGCAGTACCGGGAGCGACTCGGAGGCGGGAATTCTCGTTATGTTCGGGTTGTTATGAACCATGCCGCACGAAGACCGCCGGCGGCAGAGGGATGACGCCATACATTTCCCGCTCCCGCTCCCAGACCGCTTATCGCATCAGTTTGTTTCTTATAAGGAACTAGATGGGCCGTTTTTCCATACAAACGTAGTCCCCTGTTTCCTCTCTGGATATTGCTAGTAGATATATATTTTAAAAAAAATGCTATTCCACTATTGGCATGTCACTATGTTTTTTTTTTTAATAATTACTAAAAGAAAAACGAGACCTCAAAAATCGAAAAATTGGCCCGATTTTCCACTTTGTTCAAACAGTCAGTGCACTAATTTGACTAGTTTGCACGGAGAAAAAGAAGAATTGAAACAAGGCCAAAGCCATTTTTGCATTGTTGATGAAAAAAGTAAATAAATCGGTCAACTTTTCGAAGAGGAATCAGGGAAATACGCCACGCTGATTTTGTTCTGCTGGTAGCTCGAGGTTAGCAACAGACAAACACCTTACTTATAACTGTTTTTCAATTCTCTCATCTTTGCTGTGTCCCTTTAAATAAATGCAGCAGCATAGAAAGAAAAGTTTCACGTGCTATGTCTATTTAGATGTAAATCTGGGGCAAATAACCAAGGAAAACATGTCAAGTTACAAAAAAAGTCGAGTTCTGTCCATTCGCATCTTTTCAGCGGGGCTCTGTACTCAAGGGACGATTTCTCCCAAAGGTGTTTCGAGTACAAGTGATAGGAAATTTAACACAATTATTAAGGTTGTAACCTGACTTGAAGTTTTAAGTTTTGAAAAGTAAAAATTAAGGCGTTTAATGAGTTATATTCTAATTGTGATTCATTTTTAGTGTGTGATTCAAGAGTGTAATATGCGTTTAAGTCAACCTGCTCCCGCAAAGGTTTTGCCTTATTCAAAGTCGTTAGTTTCTGAGAAGGCCAAACAAGGCGAAACATACGTTTTGTTTGTACCTATATTAATATTGTTTTCCGCTTAAGCCTATAGTTTAAGTGACATCGATTTAAGAGAGGAGAAGGACACACTTGATCCGCGCCCTAAATTTACTTTTTATATATACATACGCCTTTTCAGCGGAAGAAAAAAGAAAAATTTTGGGAGAAGTAAAGTGGTTTTATGTTACCTATTTTATTTACCCTGTTATTCTAAAGTATCAATAACTCACACTCATGGTGTTTGTACGTGATAAGCAATTTTGACAGAGACAAAATACTACGATATTTTATGTGTGGCTAAAGATACATAAGCAAATTGCTTTATATAGGGGATAGACTAATTATATTCTTAGTGGGCTTCTAAGTCTCTGTTCACTATAAATGATGACAACAGTCAAACTTGCCTTCTACTACCCCTATTGGGATATAGTCGTGAGCATATTGTATGTGTAGACTAAATTGGTGTCTAAATAATAAGATAAATGTGATGTCGTATTTTAAGATAGCAAATTTCACGTTTCGTTTATGTCAATACTTTCATCAGAGTAAATAAACCAATGTGTCTTCATTAGTGATTATTAATCTCTTGACAATAAGTTCAAATTGTTGCTGATTTGTCTATTTTTGTTTAATTGTCATTAATTTCGTCCTATTATTTTTATTTACCAAATACATTTAATTTCACTACTGAATAGTATTTTAAATGTATTTAAATATTCAAATTGTAATTTAATATGAAGTAGTAGATATTAAAATAAAATGGCTGGTAATTAAAAATAAATAGACAAATCACCAAAAAAAATCATCATCGCATTGTTTGCTGCCTTTCTTGTCACGTTATTTACTTTATTTGTTTTTCTGTTTACTAGTTAATTTAAGTGTCTAAAATGTTCAACATGTGCGCTTAACACCCCCTAATGTTTAAAAATAGAGAGCGTTGCGGTATGAAAGAGGATGTTGTCACAAAAGTTGAGATGGGAATGCTAAGATGGTTTGGGCATATGGAAAGGATGGATGAAAGGCGATTAACGAAACAAATTTACAAGGCGAGGATCGATGGAGCTGTTGGAAGGGGAAGACCCATACGGACGTACTCAGGAAAAGTCCAAGACGTGCTCAGAAAAGGTCAGGTCAGGAGTACCCATAATCGACGAGCATGTATGAAAGGATTAGTGAGAGTGGAAGAAGCGCAAGAGGTGTGTCAGGACCGTAGCAAGTGGAAAGGTGTGGTCTCTGCCTACCCCGTTGGGAAAAAGATGGTATGTATGTATGTAACGTTTAAAAATAAATATCCTTGTCGAAAATCGCATTTCACCATTTTAAAAATAAAACTTGACAACAAATTTCAAATGCACTTTTACGATACTCCACAAGAAGTTTATGTCAGCAGGTATTTGGACATCAAAATACAGTGTGTATCTTTGTTCCCTACTACAGAAACTTTCAGAGACTTTAGATACTAGCGTGATTCGTATACAAGATTATAAAATTGGAAAAAGAGACAGGAAAAAGAGGTAATGAATATACACATTACAGCACATTACCTTTTGGAACATCTAAGGTATTGATTACTTTGAGTATTTTCAATTACGACACCTGTCAGTTCCTCAAAGATCAAATTGAAGCACACAAAATGTACACTAAAACTCGCATCAGCATTTTCAAATTAATAATGAAATTAACTATACTGAGCATTGAAAGAAGAAAAATAAAACGGGTAGAATTATCTAGAATGTATGATGTTTTTGCAACTTTTTTTTTTTCAAAAAAAACAAAAATAAAGTCCCAGAACAAGCCTGTAGCATTTAAGTCTATTTTTTGTATTAAAGGAAACATACAAAATATATTTGGAGAATTTACTTCCCTCTGAGTGGTTTTGCTTGTCAAAACAAGGAAATTAGATTCGTGGTTTGACGTTTGTCGTAGCATCGATGCGTATTATGACAACACAGTGTGACAAGCACAATCCACGGGCATTTTTCTTTTATTAGTTAAGGGCTGTCCCGACAGACTTCGTTCTGTCAAATGGTTGACAGCTGGTGTCCATTTTCACATCTTGCCCGCTTTTCTCAGACTTGATTTACAAATACTTTTTTTTTTCACTGAATGTTTTGTTTAATCACGATGAAAAATATCTTATAACACTCCTGAATAATTAAGCTTGCTGTAATTGAAAGAATTTTCACGATCGTATCAGTAGTTTCGGAGCTTATTCAATACAAACAAACAAATAATCAAATCATTCCTCCTTATAATATTAGTATAGATTCACAGAAATATTTTTTTTGTTGTATGTCTGATTGTATGTACCCATCATCATGTGAAAACTGCTGAATGGATTTGCTGGCACAAATACCCAAAACAGTATCCAATAATGATGAAGTCTAAATTATTCTAAAACCGTTAGTAGCGGAACTTTGAACTAGAATTCAAATCTGAATTCACATTCCGCTTTCCACATTCAAATCTACGAATCAAAGAATGCTGGCACAATTTTAAAAAGGATTTTGCTGCATAGTTTCTGTGCATCCTCTTTTATGAACCGAGTTTGTGAATGTCAATACGAATGATGAAGATATCTGTAAAAGGAATTTTGCTGCCAGAGCTTTGAAGAGTACTTCGCAAAGTGGGTAATTAAATGGGATAGACGATGAAACACGTTTTTGGGAGAGTTTTTAACCATTGGTCTTTTTCATCCGAAGATTTCCGAGACTCAAAGACTCAAAACTATGATGGAAAACAAGTTTGTTTGTTTATTATCGTAGTGATCTGTTAAGACAAAAAGGGGTACAATAAGAGATTTATGGAGCAATTAGAAAAAGTTTTTGAATAACCATTCGACAAAGAATTGCTTGTTTTTAAAAAATTAAAGAAAGACACCGGGACAAAACATCTTTTAACCATTCAGTTCAATGCACAGATAAGCAGAAGGGCGATGTTGCAAGCTAGTGTCCAATAAAACATGATTGTAAACATACTATGTATGATGTACTTAAAAGCAATAGCAGTACACTGTAAAACTTTGGTCTGTGTTTGGAAAAGTTTAAACCGATACTTTCTACATACAGCACACCTGTCATAAGTTTACCTCAAGAAAACTACGGCAGTTAATTACAGCAACATGTATGCTGTTTTGAGTTACACTACTAGTATATTAGCTGAGATTGAGAGGCACTGCACCAAAATACCATACAAAAATTTGACAGCAGACGCTAGCGGTTGTCATCAGCGTAAAATCATGGTAGAGTTACAGATGTAATATTAAGTGAAAACACGTAAGATAAAACAATAAGATTCAGAGCAAAAAATAAAGTTGTGTTAGTTACACTATTTGTAACCCAAGGTGTGGATCGATTTAGCTGATGATTGGTAGGGAGGTAGCTTGAAACCAGGAGACGGACATAGAATACATTTTATATTAAAAAATTCTTATTAAATGTTCACAGCTGGCAGTTGCCACTTTAACTAACTGTCACTGTAACTTTTGACAGAACGGAGTTTGTCGGGGCCGGTAGAAGTCAATAAATCGATAGTTACAATGCGACTTCGATTACACTGAATCTCGATGGGAAATAACTAGAGGAAATGAATCACTTGACACACTAAATATTTGGGATTGGGAAGCGATATCCTACATTATAACACAGTATCATTGAGTAGGACTAAATATTTAATAAAACTGTTTATTCAAAAACCCCGCTTTGATTACGTATCGTAATACCAGCACGTCTCCATGATAAGTGTGCAAACTGTAGCCCTGAAACGGCGGATCGTTGAAATATTACCTTCTCGAAGCTTTTAAGCAAATGCATTCAGTGACAGGTAACTCTGTCAATACAGCCCCAACTCAATAGAGTTTGGAATGTTTCATGCCAACCTTTCTGCTCCTTTTAAAACTTGCTGTGAAAGCTTTGAATTATGACTGGTATGCGACAAGTTTACGAGAGTAGGTACAAGTGAGTCACAGTTCAGTTACCAATGTTATGATTATCTTTTAGTTATTAAAGTACTTTACTTGTTCAAAACTCGTGGCAGGGGTACAGATTTTCAAACTAACTACTTACTACGTTTAGCCACTCTAAAATTAAATAAGACCTCTCGAAGTCAGATTACAAAACCTGTATTTTTAGACTAAAATACGAAACTAGAACAAAATGGTAATTCACAAAAATGGATTAATTACGACAGTCAAGTTCTGATGAAAAATCTGGGATATAATACGCCTTCATTAGGCTGCGATCGTATCTCTTGATTAACTTCTGATCATAATTCTGATTGCAATTAAAACGCTTGTTTTTGGAAAAGCTTGTAGATTTCTGTACGTCTACCACGAGTTGCCACTTGGGATTTGACATGACATGACATGACAAATGTCAAATCCCAATACATTTTTTTAGGAGAACGACATCGTTAATTTAAATTGGCAACTCGTGGTAGACGAACTATAGCCTTATTATCTTTTATAACTTGTCTTTTAAAAAAAAATGTGCACTTAGGAACAATTTGAAATTTCACAAAAAAAGAGTATTACACTACTACCACAGTCATAACGTAACTACATGACGTCTAGGCAGCCTGAGTGTTCAGGCTGCCTAGTTCAAGTTTTTGAAGTCTTTAGTTAGTTTCAACTGTATCATCTACTCATGGAAAAAAGACAGCTTTTGCAATTATTTTTCCGACCTCATTGTTCTTACGCCAACTCAACGCCTACTCAAAATACTCGGTTATTAAAAAAGACATTTTACACATTGTTTCTTTTTGCAAGTTGTGTTTCCTCCAAATCACTAAATGATTTTACTTTTTGAACTTCGAGTGGCGGATACTTAATATTTAAGCGGGATATTGGTTTCATTTGTGCTATCATACTTAGTTATGTACAAAGTAACCCTTCCCCACTGACTCGATTTGAAGACCAAACAATACATATAATTGGAACAGAAGTACTAACAATTTGCATAACGACCCCCAGTGGGTGGATACCGTCTAAATTCGCAAGTACGAAATCCAAGCCTGATTTTATCAGCTACATGTTTTAAATCGATCTGTAAGCAGCACTTCTTAAAGTCTAATCTTGAGTGGCAAGTTGAATGTTAGTCTAATGGGTTTTAAGTTACTTGATTTTTTGAGGTAAAAAAGCAGCGATAACTGCATTGCGGAAAGGAAACAATAGTTTTTTGTGGTAGCTTCGAATTATGAATTCGAACTTCGATACCAATCTATTTTTTTTATTTAAAATATTGTAATCAAAGAACCGTTATGTATAAAAAGAGATTTATCTGTATAATGAATTGAGGGGAAGGCAAATGTATCTTCAATAAGAGAGCAGAAATCAGGTCAAGAGTGTTATTATAAGAACGAATGCAGAGTTTTAGAAAGCGGCAGGATCCTAGCGTCTTCTTGGCATCATAACGGAATTTGGGACATAAGTATACATTAAAAATGTAAGTGCGTAGCGAAGCTAAACAGATCCGAGTTTCCCAAACAATTTCCTTTTCCTTTTAAGGTAACCGAACGGAACCTTGCCAAAACAGGAGAATGACAAATAATTCGATAACGATTCCGTGTTTGCGGATTCTTCATATAATATTGTTACAATCCACGGTAATTCTTTCCGAATTCTATATATCCTGTGAAATTACGTGAAGCACAAACACCCTGAATCTGTTACATACATCTAAATAGAAAACGCAAGGCACTCGTTTTTAAGAAAACCCATCGTGCCTCTTCATTGACGCTTTCCGTTTCCCTGTAATGTAACGTTACAGATTCGATTTTGAGCATTACATTACAATACTGCGTTACAAAACAGGGAAGTATCAAAATATTACACATTGTATTAAGTTGCGCACCATAATACTCTGTGATTTTCCTTCACCAACGTGATGCTCGAATTTGTAACATTACAGTTTACGCACTGTAATGCTCGGTTCTTCTCCCTCATTGATGTAATGCTCGACTTTAAGTGAACGAAAAGAATCCGCCACTTTTTTATTAATTTTAATTTAGTGAAAACTTCAGCCAAAGTGTATCAAGAGACAGTCTTGTATCGTGTTAAACCTCTCAGCAATACACTTTTTTTAAATGTACCGTGGACTTTTCAGCAGGACTGCACCTGGTCACAAGGCAAGAACTTGAACAAAGCTTGAAACCAACGTTCCGGACTTTACTAGCCCAGATCTCAACCCTTTAGAATACAAATTATGGTAAGTTTTAGGGGACATGACCTGCTCTTAACGAGACGGCGTCAATGAGTCTCTTAAAAAATCTCTGGAGCAAGCAGTGGCGTTTCCCATGGAAACAGTGCGTAAATCCATAGATTTGTGGCCAGACAGATTAAAAGCCATTTCGAATAGTTTTTTTTTCTGAGACTTTAATAAATAAGTACATTATTGTACGTATTACAAGCAGGGCCAAAAAAGATACCTTGTATTTTTTTTGACACGCAAATTACGTTCACTTGCGTCACCTATTAAATGTTTTGTCTGTACTTTGAATCACTCCAGCGCGGCGGTGGCGAATGTAATTCGGGCAAACACAATATTCTTGGTTATCCGAATTGCATCAAATTTCCTCGCTACTGTCGTTTTAGGTTTGAGTCAAGTTAGGGCGTTTTCACTTCGTTTAGGCGCTTTGCGTGTCCAAACCGTATGCGGAAAGGACTATAGAATAGTGTTAGGGTTAGTTTGTGAAAATGCGGTAGCTTTTCCCACCGCTCACCTTCGCTCTGTCCTCATACTACACACCAACACATTTACACTGAACAGTCAGCACTTATTAATGTATTTTTTAGCACCCATTTACACTACACATATTACACTTAGTGACACACTTGCAAATCTATGTATATTTATTACATTTACCATTTAGTTTACAGGGTCCACTGAAAATCCGCGTCTGAGCATAACGGGCCCAGGCATTCGCTGAGTGAGGTCCTCTTTATCTATGGACATCGGGACACCGCTGAATGTCGGGACCTTATGTCGGTGTAACGGTATCTGATAATGAATAAATGCTTTTTTTTTTTTTTTTTTTCTCCCTTCTTTCTTCTTTTCGTTATTTCGTTGATTCACGACGGAAACACAGGTCTGCCCGAAGTATACTGCCTTATCACTCTGCTTTGAATCACTTGTTATCAGATTTATTATTTAGTTATTCAAGATAGACGGAAGACCTGATTGATTAATATCATGTAGGGTCCAATGAGTAAAACCACATAGAAAAACTGAATAATTAGATTTATTTGGTAGATCACACACTTTCAGACACAACGGGCCGGAGAAGAGAGTGATGGTAAAACAGTACGGATCGTTGATTGGTTTGACACCGTGGCGCTATCTAGGTTTTACATTATGAACTAAGTCGATAAAACAAATCAAGTAGTTCCTACTTGATACGTTTTGTATTTACCATACACCCGCCCCATTGAAATTACATTTATTTCAATTTTCTAAGGAGATGAGAATGAATCTAAATTAACAAAAAAAAAATCACTGAACTGTGAGTTAACTTAAATCATTAAACATAAAACAAATATGTAAGTTAAGTGCTCTTGGCTTCATACATAAGTACACATCCCTAAGGAAGTCCTACGAGCTTTTACATAAAAGATAGAAGATAACTAAATAAATTTTTTTTGAAAGAAATGTTTTTATCACTTAAAGTGATAAAATAATACAAAGTTGGTAATTACCAGGCACATAATATTACATTATTAATATAAGACTTAAGTACTTAAAAATCTCACATAGTTGTGAACTAAGTTACAAATTAATTATTTTGTTCAAGAGGTAATGCCACAATTTTTGTTATGGGTCTAGAAAATAAACCATTTTTAGTTTTTACAACAACTGCTCGAATATGATCATCTTTACCTTTATACAGATCTACTACGCGACCCAAAGGCCATGACATTGGTGGTTGATTATCATCTTTCAGTAATACAATGGTATTTAACATTAAATCAGGGTTTTCTTTGTACCATTTGTACCTCATTTGCAATGTATTTAAATAGTCAGCCTTCCATCGTCTCCAGAAGAAAAAAAAAAAAAAAAAAAACTAAAATACGACAGGTACTGTCAACCGATCCGGCTACATAAAATGTATTTTTAAAATCGAGTGCCCACCGTACAAGCTTAACAGCTGCCCTCATTTTGCCCAAACCTTGAGTGGTGCCTCTGGAATTGAAGTGGTGGCTTTAAATCAATCTTTTTCTACCGAAATTCTATCAACAAGC
Organism: Udea olivalis; assembly: GCA_947369235.1. Taxonomy (NCBI): domain Eukaryota; kingdom Metazoa; phylum Arthropoda; class Insecta; order Lepidoptera; family Crambidae; genus Udea; species Udea olivalis. The sequence continues at coordinate 19,497,686 of OX376342.1, forward strand.
CATTTGATTTGTGTAATCCAATCTGACAGGACGCCGTTCAGTCGGTCGCTAGGCGACCAGCTGTCCATTTCGACAGTTTACGCCAAAGATCGTGTGCGTTACCCGGGCGACCAGACAGGCTGTTTTGACTTTGTCTTTATCTGACTTTTTTATGTCAAATTTGTGTTTATATTCTTTCCTGTGTTTTTTATCTTATATGTCTTAGAATGATTTATAGATGTAAGTATTTCAATATTTTCTTGTTTCTAGTTGGGTGTGTGATATCTCATGTCTAGTCTGAGTGACAATACCACTTTTATATGCAATAACTGCCAAAGATCTTTCTCATCCATTCGAGGCTTGCACATACATATCACCAAAAAACACCGCACACCTACCACTTCGGCTGACAATGTATCATCATCATCTTCAAATGTTCCCTGTCAAGACACAGTTCACATCACTGATCCATTACATATTCACCTCAGTCGTCTAAAGCAAAATACTGCGATATTAAAGAGGATTCCTCGAGGAGCTAGAATCTCTGTCGCTACAAAACTTACAAAAATTATAGACAACTGTACAATAAACAACACAGAAACTGATTGGACTAATCTTTTCACTTTTTCATTCCAAATTCTCCACGCAAATTCAAACAATAGCCGTACATCATTAACTCAAATCATAAAAAACAACTGTTATAACCTTACTCCAGTGACGCCTTCCACCACTGCGAGAAGGCCTTTCAACTTATACAAAAAAGTTGAAGAAAAAGTTAGCGACGGAGATCTTAAAGGTGCCGCCAGGATCCTCTTTTCCGATGACGTATTGTCCCCAGACTCGACAGAAACACTAGCAGCATTGCAGTCCAGACACCCCTCGGCCCCAGCAGCACCTCAACTCCCCGGCCCACCCCAAGCACCCAGTATACAATGCACGACAAAAGATATATCCAGAGCAATTTTTTCTTTCAAAGCAGGCTCTGCTTCTGGCTTAGACGGTCTATCTCCACAGCACCTAAAAGATTTAACCTCTGCTGCTATCGGTGACGTCGGCCAAAAGCTTGTTTTGTCGATTACTAATTTAATTAACCTAATGCTAGCCGGAAAAGTCAATGCTCAGATTAAACCCATACTATACGGTGCAAACCTTGTAGCACTTTCCAAAAAAGACGGTGGTGTAAGGCCAATAGCAATTGGATCCACCTTTAGACGTTTGGCATCAAAAAATTCCGTGAAATATATACAGCCTAATTTAAGTAGCCATTTTTCTCCCGTCCAGTTAGGTTTTAACGTAAGTGGTGGATGCGAAGCTGCCGTACACTCAGCTCGCACTTTCTTACACTCAAATTCACAAGATGAGGTGCTGCTCAAAATTGACGTGAAAAATGCATTTAATTCGGTAGACAGGACCACCATGTTGACAGAAATTTGGCACAATATCCCGGAACTCACCAATTATTTAAGCAACTGCTATTTGGAACCTACAAAACTTATGTACAAAAACCAAGAAATTCTTTCAGCGGTCGGTTGTCAACAAGGTGACCCTCTTGGTCCGGCCATTTTTAGTTTGTCTATAAACCCTATAATTCAAAACTTGCATTCAAAATTTAACGTTTGGTATTTGGATGACGGAACCCTAGGAGACAAACCAGATATCGTACTATTGGATTTAAAAAACATTATTAAAAAATTTCAATCAATGGGTTTAGAATTAAATTTTGAAAAATGTGAACTTTACCTTCCTGAAAAGCTGGAAAACAAAGACCTTATAATTAAGAAATTTAATCTTTTGGCAAAAGACATCAAAATTATTGACAAAATCTCCTTGTGTCTCCTTGGGTCCCCCATTTTTCCGATTTCTTTTCCAAATTTTGTTGAAAATTCAATCTCTAAATTTAAAGAAAAATCCGACCGCTTGGTGAAGATCACCCCCCATTCGGCCTTATTCATTTTGAGATTTTGTTTATTCGTTCCAAAGTTTACTTACCTCCTCCGATCAACCCCTCTTTGGACTAATCAAAATCTTCTTTTGTCCATAGACAGGCTTATCAAAATTTCATTAGAAACTGTCCTTAATATAAAATTACATGAATCTTCATGGACACAAGCCTCTCTTCCCATAAGATTTGGAGGACTAGGCATTCGCAAAATTTCAAGTGTATCTCTACCAGCTTTTTTATCGTCTGCTTACAGCACATCCGACCTCACCAAACAAATTCTTTCCCGTTCCGTTCCGACATCAGAAATTTTCGAACTAGACAACGCTAAAAAAGCTTGGCAAATGGCCTGGCCTAACCAAATTCCCGCATGCCCCAACTCACAGAGAAGTTGGGATGAAATTATCTGCAGTGCTGCACACAATAGTTTGCTTCTGTGCAGCTCAGGCTCCGAGCGGGCAAGGCTTGAGGCAGTTTCCCGTAAAGAGTCTGGGCACTGGCTAAATGCCTACCCCTGCACAAATACGGGTAATTGCCTCGACCCTAATACACTGCGTGTTGCAGCGGGATTGCGCCTCGGAGCAGAGCTGTGCGTATCACACACCTGCCCCTGTGGTACTGTGGTTGACTCACTGGGACACCACGGGCTCTCATGTGTTAGGAGTGCAGGCCGCTTATCCCGCCACGCCGCTTTGAACGATGTCATTCGTCGGGCCTTCGCCTCCGTCAACGTACCGGCTATGTTAGAGCCGCAAGGTATCGTACGTGACGACGGTAAAAGACCCGACGGGATGACACTCGTTCCATGGACCATGGGCCGGCCGCTGGTGTGGGATGCGACCTGCGTCGACACGCTGGCCCCTTCCCATGTTCCCGCTACAAGTAAACGGGCAGGCGCGGCGGCTGAAGCGGCGGAATATAAAAAGGCACAAAAGTACCAGAACATCGGTTCCGGTTACACTTTTGTGCCTTTCGGCGTCGAAACCCTGGGTCCGTGGGGTCCGAGTGCACAGAACCTTTTAAAAACTCTAGCTAAAAAATTGATTTCAACTACAGGTGACCCAAGAGCTGGTACATTCCTCGCACAACGTGTGAGTCTTTCTATACAACGGGGGAATGCTGCCAGCATCTTGGGTACCTTACCACAGGTGCAAAATTTTCTTAGTAGTTTTTAGTTATATTTATTTTAAGGTTTTCTTTTTAATTTTTACTGTACTAATATATTAGCTAACATGTCTATTTGAATAAAGTTATTTTAGCTTACATAGTTGGTGATAAATATCTAGTCTATTATCAGGAATATTAGTAAAATCACCTTCTGGAAATGATGTCAGACTGCTACCAATTAAAAAATGAGCTGGTGTAAGACATTGTTCTTCACCATCCAAGTCTCTCAATGGAGTTATTGGTCGACTATTTACAATAGCTTCTATTTGTGTTAAAAATGTATACAAATGTTCATAACAAAGTACAGTGTTTCCTAATACTCTTTTTAAATGGTGTTTTACAAGCTTTACTGAGCTTTCCCATATACCCCCCCAATGAGCTGAATAAGGAATTATAAAACGCCATTCAATACTTTCTGAAGCTACATAATTAGCAATTTGTTCAAAATCGTTTTTAAACATTTCATACAAGTTATGAAGCTCATTTTTAGCCCCATGAAATGTTGAACCATTATCACTGAATATTTTTGCACATTTACCTGGCCTAGAAATAAATCTACGCAATGCATTCAAAAATTCTTTAGTAGTAAGATTTGAAACTAACTCAATATGAATTGCTTTAGTACTTAGACAGACAAAAAGACATATATATCCTTTAGTTATGATAGGTTTACTTATGCGAGCAACCTTAACAGACAGTGGCCCTGCAAAGTCTATGCCTGTGAACAGAAAAGGACGATAAGGGGTTACACGATACTTAGGTAAATCAGCCATTATTTGCGAAGCAGTTTCGGCCTTAAACCGGTAACAGCGGACACATTTGTGTATTAAATGACGAACGCAATTTCGTGCATTCAACGGCCAAACAAATTTCCTCAAACTAGACAATGTGGTTTGCGCTCCTGCATGCAACAGTCTCTCATGCTCATACCTAATTAATAAATCAGTGACATGACAATGGACTGGAAGTAGCAATGGAAATTTTTGTTCAATAGGGATATCTGCATAGCGCAATCGACCACCCACACGAAGCAATTTCTTGTCATCTAGAAATATATTTAAATATTTAAGAGCCTTTGAATTACCACCAAGCTTTGAGGAGACGAAACCACTTTTATCTCTTTGAAAGTGTTCTTCTTGCACACATCTGATAATAACAATAGATGCTTGCTTTAGCTCTTTACTTGTTAAAAAACCAGATACTTTAAATTTATCATTTTTAATATTGTTAGTAAATCGGAGAACATATGCCATGACCCTAACTAAACGACTCCAGCTAGAGAATTTCTCAAACATAGGACAAAAATAATTTCTGACTTCATCATGGGTAAGCATTGACACGCTTGGCACAACATTGCAATTTTCAGTGCCTACAGCATCAAGCCAAGGAGAGACAGGCTGTGAAAGCCACCGGGGCCCAGCAAACCATAGTTTGTGTTTAGGAAGCTCCTGTGGTTCTAATCCACGAGAGGCTACATCAGCAGGGTTCTCTAGAGACTTGACATGAAACCAATTGTCCTTATGGGACAAGCTTTGTATTTGGGTAACTCTGTTAGTTACAAAAACATCGCGCTTAGTGGGATCATTCCTAATCCAACATAATGTAATCATGGAGTCAGTCCAAAAGAATAAATTCCCAGAGGGAACATTTAAAATTTTGGAAACAGTGCTCATAAGCTTGGAAAGCAGAAGTGCAGCACAAAGCTCTAACCTCGGCAGAGTAACAAACTTGAGAGGAGCAACTCGGGTCTTCGCACAGACTAAGTGGACTGTAGTTTTTTCAGGATGGCAGCAGCGAATGTATACGACGCAGCCATATGCCTTCGTGGAGCTGTCTGCGAAGCCATGAAGCTCAATCTGTTCTGCGTCTGGAGTAAGCATGAGGCGTGACACTGAAATATCATTCAAGCATTTAAGATTGTCACAAAACAATTTCCATTTAAGCAGAATAGCATCAGGCACATTAGAATCCCAATCAACATTGGATTTCCAGATATCTTGCATTATTAATTTGGCATACACTGAAACTGGTGCAATAAAACCCAACGGATCATAGATCTTGGCAATATCTGACAAAATCTTTCGCTTGGTACAATTGGTTGAAAATGTATAGTCAGGTACATCAACCTGGAACTTATCTGAGGAAGGTTCCCATTTCAAACCCAATGTTTTAATACAAGAATCCTCCTTATTGTTAAAGGAAAATTGGCGTTTCTCACGTTTATCATGAGGAATTTGCGACAGCAATTCTGGGCTGTTAGAAAACCATTTATGCAACTCAAATTTTCCTATACTCAAAAGTACCTGCAATTCATTCATGGTATTTAAAGCAGCAGCACAACCGGACCGACAAGTAGGGCATCATTTAAACTCAAGCCAGAAGAAGAAGGTTGAGAACCGTTAAAAACAATCCTGAGTTTGGTAGTAGAGGAGCTATCCTTTATTACAGCATGATGTGGCATGTAATATTCAATTTCGCCACCACTGTGAGGTTTTATATCAACAAAATGAGCATGACCGAGCTTGATAAATTCATCTATAAACGCTTTATATTCTTTAAAGAAATTAGGATTACTTTGGAATTTCCTTTCTAATGACATAAGGCAACGGAAAGCAACATTGTATGAATTACCCAACTTTGGGAGAAGCTCCTCATTAACTGGCAAGTCCACACAATATCTTCCATCTTCATCCCTTGATACAGATTCTAGAAATATCTGCTCGCATCTTTTCTCCTGAAATGACAAAATATCATCATTAGGCATTTCTTCCAATTGCCAAAATTTTTTTATGTCGTTATGTAGGACAGACAAATAACAAGGATTCTTAAAACCTGTAACATGTTGGCCCATCACAGACATTTCACCACAAAATATCCAACCAAATGCAGTGTTTATTGTAGGCATATTTGAGCCTAAGTCCAATTTACCCTCTCTAAGACATTTTGCAAAACACGAAACACCAAGTATCATATCAATCTCCTTTGAGACATTGAAATTAGGATCAGCTAAATGCAAATGCATAAGAGGTGGCAGTGCCTCTTTGGACACATTAACCATTGGTAATGGATCAGTAATATAATCTAACACACCAAATTCTGAATAAAATTTAAAATCAGAACAGTTAGAATGAACAGAAAGTGCAACTTTTTGCTTTATTTGACATGTACGACCTCCCACCCCCGACACAGATTGCACAGTATCCTCAAAATGAATACATTTTAATTTATTAGCAAATGCAGAGCTAATATAATTCTTTTGGCTGCCTATATCCAAAAGCGCTGTACATTCATACTGTTTACCTTCATTGTCACAAACATACACTGATGCAGTAGGCAGAAGGGACACCAGGGGGCCTAGCCAAGAGCAACGCGCCACGACGATTTCTACAATAGAAATCGTTCAAATGTATGGGGATGACATATGCGGTCGTTGGCTCAAAAACGAAACTTATGATTCGTAGCCATAATGCAAAAACTGACGTCTCCTGCGTTTCTACCAAACTTTGTCGAAAGATGGACGACCGGTCTTTTGAATTCCTATACAAAATGACATAAATCCGTAGCCAAGAGCAACTTTTGGCGTTTCGAGCAGTCGTCCGTTTAGCGTCAACCTCGGGGTTGTAGTAAGCGACGAATTCAAAATGGCGGTTTGCTAAACAGCTGATGGCTGGGTTACGTTTTAGCGGCACTTTTGAGTTGGAAATCTTTGTCGTTCGAACAGTTTAGTAATTTTGTCCGTTAAAGTGTAGTGATAGTCAGTCTTGGAAAAAACTATAAATTAATTGATACAATTTAGGGTGAATAGTTCAATTTAAGCCACCAACAATGAAACAATCAGGCTGCCGAAGCCTGAACCAAGAACGTTTTCGTGCCTGTGAGAGTGAAACTTTCTAATATCTTATCAAAGTTATATGTGAAGCATTGTCGTGCATTACGTGCACAAACCATAATTTAAGAGGATCTAAGGTAATTTCTCTTGAGGCAAAATCATTTAGGTGAGTACCTACCTGTGCATTTTGTCAAACAAATTGTATTAATTTATTAACAAAAGCATGCATCAAATTGATTTAATACTATATTAATGTGATGCACACAATGTAAATACACTTACAATATTCGCATGGCCTGCCTTATACTTACGTAAATAAATTAGTTCTTATCTATATTGTTATTTCTAGGTTCCGTGCGCTGTAAGTTTTTTAGCGACTGGTTCGTAACTACCAGAGGAATGGGAGTGTTTCTAACTAAACCTTGCACTAGCAGACAGCAAGCTACTTCACTTCACCACCGGCAAACGCCCTTAATATAAATCCAGGTAAAATGTTAAAGAAGTGTTAGCACTTTTCACCCACTTAAACACAATTTAAATTTTATCTTTCATTAATAAAGGTATGCAAAATGTTAGTTTACATCAGTTCATTAAGCACATGATAACATCTTTGCATGACGCCCCACCAAGCAAAGCTAAAAGGTATTTTACCTGAGCAAGTTATTACTTTTTCCTTTTAGAAAAATTATTTGCAAAAAAAATCATATGCTTTTACACACACAACACTGTGTACAAATACAATGAAGTGACTTTATTAGTATTTAATCTTAAAAACTTCAACCTCACCTAAATATCTGGGACTTAATATCTAAGCCCTAACTAAGCAAATCTTTTGAGTGTTGTCAGAGACTGGAGACTGATAAGCATACCTAAATATATCTAAATACATAGTATACATAGTATTTAGATAGACAATTTCACATCATGGTGAAACAAAACAAACATAAATGTTTGTCCTAGGTGGGAATTGAACCCATGACCTTTGGTCTTATCGGAAGGATCTCTGCCATTTAACCAACGGGCCAGTCAACAGGGTAAGTTAAAAAAGGTAGTTGTTATAAGGAATACTTCACTACTGTTTCAGGTGTTCTGGTTATCCTCAACGACCATGGCTGTGGACGCCAAGTATAAACCTGAAGTCATCAGCAGTCAAGCGAGGATCAATTACTTCTGGCTTTACATTATTTGTACCTTTTTACAATAAACAGCTTATTGTTAAAATATTGACTTGTCTTTTCATTTTTCACACTGTATCCCTAATAAAACTAACTTCTTAAAGGTGTTTCCTAACCAAGTTCTTCAATAATATTCAAGTTATAAGTTTTAAAAATTCTTAGTATATTTTAAACTTTTAAAGTTTGATTATTCAAATATAACAGTTTAAGTATCAATTATCTAATACAATAACAGCACAGAATTCATATCAAATAAGTGTCTTGAAATCACCTAAAAATTATGAATTCAAAAGTGGTTCTAAATTTTTTCCCCTAGCTTAGGTCATCCAATTTAAATAACAAAAATAAAGTAAGTGTGTAACTTGCTATTTTTAGATTTAAGTATAGTATTGTAAATGCTTCAATTTTAATAAATATGAAAATTATGTACTCATTTACCTAGAAGGAAAACAAAATGATGTCTTTATAAATTTTATATTATGGTGTTTACAACCCAAGCAATATTGCTGAATGGTTAGAAATATTTTCACTAAGTTATTAAAAGAGGTGTGGAGCGTGCAGGCCGAGCTGAAGGCCCAAGAACCAGAAGTCTGAGTGGAATTCAGTTTCTTGATGGTGATGGTTCAGGAAGGGTCCGAAGAGTAGGTGAAGAAGGTGATATTTCTGCAAAAAGTTATTCAATGTGTATTCAATATTGCTGTTACAAGCAGTACAAGAGCCTAGGAGGTTTGTCCTGACTAGTTCAGAAGGAAGTATTTCTCGATACACTATTGGCCAACTTTAGGTCCAATTAATAGTATTTTATTATTTAGCATTCACAATGCTTTCTAAAGATGGTAAAATGCTACCAGATAGCTAGTCTTTAATTGCTTATAATTAAATGAAAAATAAGAAGTTTATTTACTAAGAAATCACTAGCAATATAATAGAAATTTCCTGATAATGTCACATTTAATATTATACATCTACAATCTCAAAACTTAATTTTGCCTTATCATATTCTACTCCATTTATTGGCTATGTTAGCCTCCTAAATCAAAATATGAATCATGAATGCTTGTTACCACCAAATTTCTATTTTACTTAACACAACAAGGCTTTTATTACCCGACACATTATTACAAAAAAAGTACAAATAAATACACTAGTTGAGGCCAACAACATAATTTAACTGTTATGTTAACTAATAATCAACTATTAAATAATGAACCAATTTCAGTTTGTAGATAATTTTTAGGGGAAATTTCTAATTTATTCTTTATTAAATTTACTAAAATTTACAATTGGCAGACTTGATGCCAAAAGGCATTCTCTTATAACCTATTGACAAAGCTTTCACAAAATTTACTAATTGCTGATAAATTGCAGTAGGTACTTACATTAAATTATTATCCCTTGAAAAGCAATGGGGCCCATTATAAATAACAGCCTTCCTTCCAACACTGTCAGCGTTTGGTAATAAGGAGGACCACAAATTACTAATATATGCAAGCTATTAGCCCTGTTGTGTTAAGGCCTATTTCTTGATTTTAGTCTCTAAATCTGTCCAGACCTGAATGAAGAGCAACAAGCAGAGTTAATTTGAAAAGCACACAAGAGTGAAACTTATGACACAACTGTGACTGAGTAAATGTTCAAAGTGAAGTTTGACTAGGGGTTGGATTACACACATCCAATTGGAAGGATTAGGTATACTAAACAATAAAGGTTACATGTATTTATAAATGTCCTATTATTTATGTGACATAACCTCAATGACTTTATAAGCGCCCTAGCCTAGATATCAGATAGATAGATGAATCTTAATAAAAGTGAACATTTTACTCATAGTAACTCACCTGTAACTTCCTCCGGTTAACTAGACTTCCAAATTGCCAATGCTGTTTAGGGACCGCCACAGACGGCCTGCTATCTGACGCGCCTCAGCACCGAGGCTGAGCCCTACTCAGGTGATTGCCATTTATAAATGAATCGAACACTAATATTATTTGTACGCGTCCTTGGTACATTTCAGTTTGCGATATTTAGCACTATAACTCACAAAGGTCATGCTTTAGGGGAATTTGTAACACTTATAGTAATTGAAAAACTATCTTGTGTTAGTTTTTAAAGCTTATAAATATCATTATTCTTTTAATATTCACTGTTTTTATCATAACAACGAACTTCCAGAGTTCATTGAAAGTTTGACAATTCCGAATTTCCGACCACAGATTACAGAAAATATAATTCCGACCCGCGCGAACGCCCAAAAGAACGAATGACCATAGACTAAAATTACTTTTTAACGACCACAATAGTCGGCAGTGCGTTTTTGAGCAAATTGTATTTTGGCTACGAATTTTAAACGTAAACGCGCGAAAGTTTGTTTAAGTCGACAGTTTGACGTGTTGCTCTTGGCTAGGCCCCCTGGGGGCCTAGCCAAGAGCAACGCGCCACGACGATTTCTACAATAGAAATCGTTCAAATGTATGGGGATGACATAAGCGGTCGTTGGCTCAAAAACGAAACTTATGATTCGTAGCCAAAATGCAAAAACTGACGTCTCCTGCGTTTCTACCAAACTTTGTCGAAAGATGGACGACCGGTCTTTGGAATTCCTATACAAAATGACATAAATCCGTAGCCAAGAGCAACTTTTGGCGTTTCGAGCAGTCGACCGTTTAGCGTCAACCTCGGGGTTGTAGTAAGCGACGAATTCAAAACGGCGGTTTGCTAAACAGCTGATGGCAGGGTTACGTTTTAGCGGCACTTTTGAGTGGGAAATCTTTGTCCTTCGAACAGTTTAGTAATTTTGTCCGTCAAAGTGTAGTGATAGTCAGTCTTGGAAAAAACTATAAATTAATTGATACAATTTAGGGTGAATAGTTTAATTTAAGCCACCAACAATGAAACATTCAGGCTGCCGAAGCCTGAACCAAGAACGTTTTCGTGCCTGTGAGAGTGAAACTTTCTAATATCTTATCAAAGTTATATGTGAAGCATTGTCGTGCATTACGTGCACAAACGATAATTTAAGAGGATCTAAGGTAATTTCTCTTGAGGCAAAATCATTTAGGTGAGTACCTACCTGTGCATTTTGTCAAACAAATTGTATTAATTTATTAACAAAAGCATGCATCAAATTGATTTAATACTATATTAATGTGATGCACACAATGTAAATACACTTACAATATTCGCATGGCCTGCCTTATACTTACGTAAATAAATTAGTTCTTATCTATATTGTTATTTCTAGGTTCCGTGCGCTGTAAGTTTTTTAGCGACTGGTTCGTAACTACCAGAGGAATGGGAGTGTTTCTAACTAAACCTTGCACTAGCAGACAGCAAGCTACTTCACTTCACCACCGGCAAACGCCCTTAATATAAATCCAGGTAAAATGTTAAAGAAGTGTTAGCACTTTTCACCCACTTAAACACAATTTAAATTTTATCTTTCATTAATAAAGGTATGCAAAATGTTAGTTTACATCAGTTCATTAAGCACATGATAACATCTTTGCATGACGCCCCACCAAGCAAAGCTAAAAGGTATTTTACCTGAGCAAGTTATTACTTTTTCCTTTTAGAAAAATTATTTGCAAAAAAAATCATATGCTTTTACACACACAACACTGTGTACAAATACAATGAAGTGACTTTATTAGTATTTAATCTTAAAAACTTCAACCTCACCTAAATATCTGGGACTTAATATCTAAGCCCTAACTAAGCAAATCTTTTGAGTGTTGTCAGAGACTGGAGACTGATAAGCATACCTAAATATATCTAAATACATAGTATACATAGTATTTAGATAGACAATTTCACATCATGGTGAAACAAAACAAACATAAATGTTTGTCCTAGGTGGGAATTGAACCCATGACCTTTGGTCTTATCGGAAGGATCTCTGCCATTTAACCAACGGGCCAGTCAACAGGGTAAGTTAAAAAAGGTAGTTGTTATAAGGAATACTTCACTACTGTTTCAGGTGTTCTGGTTATCCTCAACGACCCTGGCTGTGGACGCCAAGTATAAACCTGAAGTAATCAGCAGTCAAGCGAGGATCAATTACTTCTGGCTTTACTTTATTTGTACCTTTTTACAATAAATAGCTTATTGTTAAAATATTGACTTGTCATTTCATTTTTCACACTGTATACCTAATAAAACTAACTTCTTAAAGGTGTTTCCTAACCAAGTTCCCCAATAATATTCAAGTTATAAGTTATAAAAATTCTTAGTATATTTTAAACTTGGATTATTTAAATATAACAGTTTAAGTATTAATTATCTAATACAATAACAGCACAGGATTCATATCAAATAAGTGTGTCTTGAAATCACCTAAAAATTATGAATTCAAAAGTGGTTTTAAATTTTTTCCCCTAGCTTAGGTCATCCAATTTAAATAACAAAAATAAAGTAAGTGTGTAACTTGCTATTTTTAGATATAAGTATAGTATTGTAAATGCTTTAATTTTAATAAATATGAAAATGATGTATTTATTTACCTAGAAGGAAAACAAAATGATGTCTTTATACATTTTATATTATGGTGTTTACAACCCAAGCTATATTGCTGAATGGTTAGAAATATTTTCACTAAGTTATCAAAAGAGGTGTGGAGCGTGTGGGCCGAGCTGAAGGCCCAAGAACCAGAAGTCTGAGTGGAATCCAGTTTCTTGATGGTGATGGTTCAGGAAGGGTCCGAAGAGTAGGTGAAGAAGGTGATATTTCTGCAAAAAGTTATTCAATGTGTATTCAATATTGCTGTTTCAAGCAGTACAAGAGCCTAGGAGGTTTGTCCTGACTAGTTCACAAGGAAGTATTTCTCGGTACACAATTGGCCAACTGTAGGTCCAATTAATAGTATTTTATTATTTAGCATTCACAATGCTTTCTAAAGATGGTAAAATGCTACCAGATAGCTAGTCTTTAATTGCTTATAATTAAATGAATAATAAGAAGTTTATTTACTAAGAAATCACTAGCAATATAATAGAAATTTCCTGTTAATGTCACATTTAATAATAACACATCTACAATCTCAAAACTTAGTTTTGCCTTATCATATTCTACTTCATTTATTGGCTATGGTAGCCTCTTGAATCAAAATATAAATCATGAATGCCTATTACCACCAAATTTCTATTTTACTTATCACAAGGATTTTATTAACCGACACATTATTACAGAAAAAGTACAAATAAATACACTAGTTTAGGCCAGCAACATAATTTAACTGTTATGTTAACTAATAATCAAGTATTAAATAATAGACCAATTTCAGTTTGTAGTTTTAGATCATTTTTAGGGGAGATTTCTAATTTATTTTTTATTAAATTTACTAAAATTTACAATTGGCAGACTTGATGCCAAAAGGCATTATCATATAACCTATTGACAAAGCTTTCACAAAATTTACTAATTGCTGATAAATTGCAGTAGGTAAGTAGGTTGCATTAAATTATTATCCCTTGAACAGCAATGGGGCCCATTATAAATAGCAGCCTTTCTTCCAACACTGTCAGCGTTTGGTAATAAGGTGAACCACAAATTAGTAATATAGGCCCTGTTGTGTTATGGCCTATTTCTTGATTTTAGTATTTCAATCTGTCCAGACCTGAATGAAGAGCAACAAGCAGAGTTAATTTGAACAGCATACAAGAGTGAAACTTATGACACAACTGTGACTGAGTAAATGTTCAAAGTGAAGTTTGATTAGGGGTTGGATTACACACATCCTATTGGAAGGATTAGGTATAGGTACTAAACAATAAAGGTTACATGTATTTATAAATGTCCTATTATTTATGTGACATAACTTCAATGACTTTGGAAGCGCCCTAGATATTAGATAGATAGATGAATCTTAATACAAGTGAACATTTTACTCATAGTAACTCACCTGTAACTTCCTCCGGCTAACTCGACTTCCAAATTGCCAATGCTGTTTAGGGACCGCCACAGACGGCCTGCTATCTGACGCGCCTCAGCACCGAGGCTGAGCCCTACTCAGGTGATTGCCATTTATAAATGAATCGAACACTACTACTATTTGTACGCGTCCTTAGAGTACATTTTAGTTTGCGATATTTAGCACTATAACTCACAAAGATCATGCTTTAGTGGAATTTGTAACACTTATAGTAATTGAAAAACTAGCTTGTGTTAGTTTTTGAAGGTTATAAATATCATTATTCTTTTATTAATCACTGTTTTATCATTTATCAAGAAACTTCCAGAGTTCATTGAAAGTTTGCCAATTCCGAATTTCCGACCACAGATTACAGAAAAAATAATTCCGACCCGCGCGAACGCCCAAAAGAACGAATGACCATAGACTAAAATTACTTTTTAACGACCACAATAGTCGGCAGTGCGTTTTTGAGCAAATTGTATTTTGGCTACGAATTTTAAACGTAAACGCGCGAAAGTTTGTTTGAGTCGACAGTTTGACGTGTTGCTCTTGGCTAGGCCCCCTGACATGTAAGTAAAATTTTATTTTGTGTAATTATTGAAGATGTCATTACAATATTTGTGGGGGTGTCACTTTGGGAAGCACTAGTTGGGGAACTACAGACAGTAGTCACATTACATGGCTGTGAATCAAGGTGCAGCAAATGATGGTGTTTTTGTGAACACTTTTTACAAACAATATCTCTCAAGCAATTACTAGAATTATGTTTGTTTGATAAGCAAACAAAACAAAGTTTTGCATTATTTACAAATGTTTGTCTATCACTTGGGGACAGTTTAATGAACTTAAAACACTTTGCTAATGAATGTCCTTTGTTACAGTAGAAACAACAAAATAACTTACCATTTGCATTGTTGCTGCTCCCAACAGTCACATGAGCATTGCTCTTAACTTGAGGCATAGGCCTTGCAGGGGCCACTGTCTCTTCTCGGCATAGCATGTCTAGTGCTTGACAACGCTGCTGGATAAAGGTTAAGAATTGTTGCAAACTAGGAAATTCACTGGAATTTCTTTGCAATTCAAAATCACTTAAAGAACTGTAATCAATTTTGGTGAACAGAATATGTATCAGGATAATATCTTCCAAATTAGAAATATTCAGTGACAACAGTGAATTGTAATACTGCATAAAATCATTTAACAATTTTCTTAATGTATAAGCTTTACCATTAACCTTGTTTAAAGACAAAATATGTTGCAAGTGATGATTAGCTATGAGCACTTTATTATCGTATCTTGATGTAATCGTAAACCATGCTTTCACGTAGTTTTCGTTCGTACACTCCAAAGTCGTAACCAGAGAAGCAGCCTCGCCGACCAAGCACGACTTCAAATAATAGAACTTCTGAACGGGACTTAGGTCGTCATTCATATGCACCATAGTCACGTACAAATCCTTGAACGCCAGCCAATCTCCATAACTTCCACTAAATTTGGGTAGTGATATTTTTGGTAGATTCGGTTTACGTAGTTGCTGATGCTCCTCCTGTGGTGATGAGTCATTGCTCGCCGCTGAGATCGATGAACGTCGATGCATGATTTCTTCACGCCGATGACGAATTTTGTTTAGCAGCCTTTGACATTTACACTCCACTTTGGAACCTTCATTACTCTCGGTCGAATCCAACAATTCCAGATTGAGATTCACGTCTTCTAATTTTGTGAAAAGACTATTGAGTCGTTCAGCAGCGACATCCAGGGAGGCGGTAGATTGCACGCATGTAATGTCCCCAAGCTCATTCTCCACAAGTGTTATACGGCCTTTAATGTATCTTCTTGTATTAATCAACTTCAATTTTTCTTGTGAATTTTCATTGTGCGCGTCGTCAAAATCGTCGCCGGTTTCCGCCATTTTGAACGCGTCGGTTCACCACATACACAGGCGATGCACGCCGGTCGAAACTTTTGGTTTTCGCACTTTTCGCACATAAACTAGTATCAGTTCGGCTCAATGGACCATGATTAATATCATGTAGGGTCCAATGAGTAAAACCACATAGAAAAACTGAATAATTAGATTTATTTGGTAGATCACACACTTTCAGACACAACGGGCCGGAGAAGAGAGTGATGGTAAAACAGTACGGATCGTTGATTGGTTTGACACCGTGGCGCTATCTAGGTTTTACATTATGAACTAAGTCGATAAAACAAATCAAGTAGTTCCTACTTGATACGTTTTGTATTTACCACTGATGAATAATATCAACATGTAAATGTAAATCATGAAGACAGGCCGCCAGTAACCGGTCGGCATATACTCATCAAAGGATGTCTCAAAGTGCTCCCTCACTTGGAGCATTAGCCTGTGATGTAACGTTTCAGATTCGATTTTGAGCATTAAATTACAGTACTGCCTGCCATTAGATTACAGTACTGCCTGCCATTAGATTACAGTACTGCCTGCCATTAGATTACAGTACTGCCTGCCATTAGATTACAGTACTGCCTGCCATTAGATTACAGTACTGCCTGCCATTAGATTACAGTACTGCCTGCCATTAGATTACAGTACTGCCTGCCATTAGATTACAGTACTGCCTGCCATTAGGTTACAGTACTGCCTGCCATTAGATTACAGTACTGCCTGCCATTAGATTACAGTACTGCCTGCCATTAGATTACAGTACTGCCTGCCATTAGATTACAGTACTGCCTGCCATTAGATTACAGTACTGCCTGCCATTAGATTACAGTACTGCCTGCCATTAGATTACAGTACTGCCTACCATTAGATTACAGTACTGCCTGCCATTAGATTACAGTACTGCCTGCCATTAGATTACAGTACTGCCTGCCATTAGATTACAGTACTGCCTGCCATTAGATTACAGTACTGCCTGCCATTAGATTACAGTACTGCCTGCCATTAGATTACAGTACTGCCTGCCATTAGATTACAGTACTGCCTGCCATTAGGTTACAGTACTGCCTGCCATTAGATTACAGTACTGTTTTCCCTGACATGACGGTATGGTCGCCTGCAATGTACATTTTAGATTTGATTTTGAGCATTACTTCATTAGAACATTATTCGGTGTTTTCCGTCGCCAACGTAATGCTCGAATCCGTAACATTACAGTTTGCGCTCTGTAATGCTCGTCTCTGTAACGTTACATTAAAGGCAAATGCTCCAAGTGAAGGAGCACCTTTCTAACTACGAATGAAAATACCATTTTTATAGTGAATATTTATTAACGTATAAAATTTCATAGTTACTTTTTAATGATAAATAATATCGTTAATCTTATTTCAGGACAGCGGCTGAAAAGCAGCATTTTAAAGTTTGTCAACAAAAGGCAAAGATATAAATTAGGGTGCCACCAAAATAGCGCACAAAAAATTGGTACAATAAATAACTCTGGACATTTTTATGTGAGGCCATTTGCCTTCAAACTATGCAAAGATAACTCTATGGGTATTGGGCATTGTTATCAGGCACGTAACAAACATAAACGTTCGCCATTGAGATGTTTTTCTGGGTGGGAATTAGTGTTGGCCAATTATCGATAGCTTTAAATAACTACACTTTAAAGAATAAAGTGTAGTTTATTGGTCACACCAATCATTGCAAGTGCAAACTTTTTACCTGTAGTTATAAGAATGCACTCTGTATTTATTATATAATTTTAAAACTATTCAGATCTCATATTATAAAAGTGTTTAAAGTTTTAATACAAATATCGTTCGTACTGTTAGGCGGCAGCCGCGTGGAGTCTTTTTAAAAAAACACTTTTTTGAACACACTAAAGTTTATTGATGGGAAACGGGAAAAAAAGGAAAAGGGAAACCTCACTTTCCTTTCGGGACACTAGTTAATGTATGGGACGCGAGACTGGAGGAGTCGGACCGGAGGTTGAAATGCAACTGTTGAAAGCGCATGGCTGTACTAATTAGTTTTATGTAAAGTAAATGTAAAAAATATGTTGATCTAAGCAAATTGATCATAGTAAAGTTAGGTATAACAGTACGTCAATAACATTTTTAAAAAACCATCAAATTATTAATGAGTTTTTAATGTTCCTTTTTGTCTATAATGTTCGAATTATGTTTTAATAAGCTGTGACAGTAAAAATTTAACTATTTTTGAATCCCTTTAGGCAAACGCAGTAAGGAAAAATTTGACGGCACGATTGGCGTAATGCGCTGTAGCACGGTTTCTCGCCTCAAATTCCGTAGTGTCGCGGATTCGATTTCCCGTCGGGTCAATTCAGGAAACGATCATTTCTAAATCGACTCTGGGCTTGCTGTGCTGGGAGATGCCCCTGGCTTAACTCCTCGTCCCGTACCTCGTAATACAGGGATATTTATCCCTACTTCGAGACTATGACAAGAGGTGTGTTGTTTCAATGGTGATGTACACACATCAAAAGTGTCTAGGGATCAACATATATTTTTGCAATAACTTTTCTCCTGATTGATATTAATTAAAATTTTCTTTAAGGATTCATCAAATAAAGTGTTTTCGTTTGTCTACAGTAACGATAAACCAAGTCACCTTTGCATTAATAAAGAAATTTGCCATTTTCCTAATAAAGGGATTTTTGACATTTGAACCACTAACATTAAAGTTCGAAAAAAAGACTGAAATAACAGTTTTCTTTAAAATTTTATTGGGTAACTTAAACAAATAATAATCCGTGTTTCTACCGCGAACACTAACAACACGAGAACATCGGTTTGGCATACTCAAAATGAGTTCATCCAAATCACGCTGTGGAATGGCCGCCCATGATCATTGCAACAACAAAAAAAGGTCTTCTTGCGACTGGATACCCTCCATATTCGGCAGAGCTCTTCTCTGTAGCATATCCCATGCATGCTCAATCGGGTTCAAGTCTGGCGACTGAGCAGGCCAGGGCAGGACATTGATGTTAGCTGCAACGAGAGTCTGTCTTACAACTCTTGCGGTGTGCGGTCGTGCATTATCATGCATTAACTGAAATAAGGGACCGATTTGCACTTGTAGAGGAACGATGACGTCTGATACAATCGTCTCAGCATAAATTTGAGCGTTGAGGTTGCCTCTGATCCAAATCAACTCAGTTCTTCCGCCGATCCAAATACCCGCCCATACCATGATGGTTCCACCACTATAAGGATGGACTTCCTGGCAGGATTTTAATCGCTGTTGGCGTCCAGGGGTTCTCCAATGTCGTATACGTCTTGTATCCGGTCTCATACCAAAACGAGACTCATCAGAAAAGCACACGAAACGCCATTGTTCTTCTGCCCAATTTCTGTGTTCAAGAGCCCATTGATATCGAATCCTACGATTGTGCATTGCTATAGGTGGTACCCTTAGCGGTCTTCGGGAATGAAGGTTCACTTCATGCAAGCGGTTTCTGACTGTTTGGTCGCTAATTAAGTTCCCTGAAGAGTGATGAAGCCTCACGGCTAACATCATGGCGGTTATTGTTGGAGCTCTTCGAGTTGTGATTTGAATGTCACCACACCACACGGAGACAAGACCGATGTCTTGTCTCCGTGTGGTGCAGCGATACCGTCCTCCATGGCGCTCAGCCACGGTACCAGTGCTTCGGTAACGTGTCCAAAGTCGACTGATAACACTCTGACTTGTATTCAGAGCTAAAGCAACAGTACGTTGCTGGGAACCAGCTTCTATCATTCCCACGGCTCTGAGCATTTCTTCCCTGCTTAAATGACGTCGCCGCTCCATAATAACGTTGGTTTTAATCAGTAGTAGGGAAACAGTAGCACTAATAATGTCTTCAATGCGTTGTATGTTTTTATAGGGAAAATATTGACAGCTGATTTTCATCTTTTACTCGAATTTGATTGACAGTTCCTGTTTCAAATTATGAAATGCACCAAAAAGGATCCATATAAATTTATAAAATTATAAATTTATTACAAAGCCACATCTCAATCTCAAGAAATCCGCATAAAAATGCTTGATCCCTAGACACTTTTGATGTGTGTAGCTTCCCCATTCGTGTCGCTTGAAACAATTCAACTAGTTCGTTTTCAAGAGTTAACTACGAATAGTTTAAAGGGAAGGTTTTGTGCTTTGAAACTTTGCAGTCCCACTAGTTTTGGATTGCTTTAGAAACAAAACTTTACACTCTTTCTTCGGATAGGTCCTTCACGTTTATTATTTAAAATCACTTATTTATTTTAGCAATGAGTTATGTAAACGATTATCTCATTGAGTAGAAAAGCCATGGCCTCTTTTCACCCCACTTCTTAAAAAAAAAATTATTTTTTTAATTTAAAAATTCAAAAAAAACTTTACACTCCTTCTTCGGAGAGGTCCTTCACGTTTATTTTTTAAAATGACTTATTTATTTTATCCATTAATAAACTCGAAAACTCCAAAAAGTGCAATGAGTTATGTAAACGATTATCTCATTGATAGAAAAGCCATGACCTCTTTTAACCCCACTTCTTTCGTTCGAGAAAATGTTACCTAACCTTGAAATGAACACCTGACTTTTAAATACATTTAACGATTGTAGAAATGCTTTAACAAAGACAATATGAATAGTGATAGAGCTTCACACGAGGTGTTGTTTCCCGGCCCATTAGTGTTGATAGAAACAAATTTACCAACTTCGTTCCAGAGAGTTAGCTACGAATAGTTACGAGATAACGGTTTCGTGAATCTAAACTTCTGCAATCCGGTTACGTCGTGGTCTGTTTTTTTAATATGTAAAATAGTAAGTTGAGAATAATAATTACGATTTTTGAAGTAAAATTCTTCCCGTGTGCTGTCCGCGGGGTCATTGGTTATATCAGAATATGAAGCCAACCTATCCTTTTCATAGTATCCTGTTGTTTTATAAACAAAGATCTGGCGACTGATTGGAATAACCCTTTGATAAAATACCGTAAGCACACACATATAAACCTCTTGTCTGCTTATGGTTATGGTAAGACTATGCAACTTAGGACCAAAAATTTGGTAAAATGTATGTGTATTCTTCACTCTAAATCCACATCTTACTAATTACTTAAGAGATTACACAGTTGTAATACTACAAACTTACTTCGACTAAAGCAGCTAAATTTGATTACAAATCAAGTTCATTAGCTTAACGTCTAAATGCCAAGGGTTTCCCCAAGATACGCAATTAGGGTTAAATTCGAACCTATTAAATATTATGCTGGTTAATCGCTTTGTGTGCAGCTCCATGTGGACCAAATCCATCTCAGAAGCTGAATTAACGTTGATTATAATTTTATTATTGATGCGAAATAATACTTTAGTCACCATCAGGTAACCTAGAGAGTATGAACTCTCTATGAACCTGTAATTATTGCTGGCAGTTTACATTTCTGTTAGTTTTGTGTGAAAAATTGAAATTCATTTCACTATTGATGTTTAATTCGTTATGTTTAAATACTTTGTGAAGCCGAATAATCAAATCAGACCTAAATACCTAGTGAAAAAATTGACACAAAAGTAGAGAGATTGTTTACACCCAATAATTTGTAGGTTTTTAGTGCGCCCATTCAACGCTGATTTTAATCTTTCTCTTTGCTATACTCAATTCATTATAGCATTATACTATTTTCGTCGTATGATGATATCCCTGACAGTTCATAATTGTCAATTTTAGTGATGCAACGAATGAAATTTATTAGATGGGATTAGATTTACCGATTTTGAATTTCTCTATAAATTATTAATGAACGGATTATGGCTAATAAGTTATAGAATAAAACGCATTCTTTCGAAAATAATAGTTTTACTATATTAATCATTTACTGCTAGAACTTGATTCTTGTGAACTAATCTCAGAATCGAAATCGTATTCTACTGTTATTTGCTGGTCTCTTAATCGGTCAATGTGGACGTATTTGTCCCAGTCCTCCGTTATGGTTTGGCGAGTATTTCCAACGACCTTTCTCCAATTTTCACCGGTTACATATTGACATGCATTCATTGTTCTTTTCGGCATTGTACGTACCAAAAAAAAATAACAAAACGAACTAGTTGACAAGAAAACTCAACAAAAACAGCAACAAAAGTCAAAACAAACAAATCCACAACTCAGACGTAACGCAAACACAAACCGCATACAAGGCATACGCACTCGTACTGATTTAGGTATCTAATTACTTTTTTTTAAATTGACTACTTTGTAATAAAATTGGACATTCGGATTAAGATGATTACTATTGTATTGTATGCCTGTGAGGCGAAACACAGTGAGACTCTCAAATATGTATTATATGAACATTATTGATATACCTGTGATTCACAATAAAGTTTATTTGTTTATGTATCTGACGTGAACATTCATCGATTTTTTGCCGATTCAGTAGTGTCAATACACTATTGAATAGCGTTCCTTTTCACGCATCAGGCGCTGGAAAGATGTATTTATTTAATTTCATTTACTTCATTTATTAACAGTTAATAATAAATCATAACAATAATTTACTTGATAAATTTCGAAACGACAATAGTTTTTAAATAGTTTAATAGTGTTGTTTTGCCAGTTTCTTTTCATTTAATTTGAAATAGTATGCGTGACACGGAACAATGAGAGCTGTAAGGCATATCATCTATAGTGAAAACAGTATAGATAGAAGTAAAAAAGGTTCTTTTTAGGGTACACTTAGTGGTAAAAGTACAATAAACATGATTACTTGCAAGATTTATGCCGAATTTATTCAAATCTACTTGTATGGCAGCTGTCACACTTAATTGTTCTCATTTAAAGTAAAATAACTTCGGAATTTATGAAGCTTTTGCTTAAATAAATTATTTTGTCCTGCATCAAACTATATTGTCGATGTAAAAACCTAAAAAAGCAGGGGTTTTCATTCGGACACATTTTTAACTGTTACTATAACTCTACCAAATCTAATATGTTACATAATCCCTTTATACGTTGTGGCGGAACGGGTTTTTAATTTTGTCAGGTTATATTCAGGTATGTTATCGTCATGGCAACGTCAAATGCAAATTGTCATTCATTTTAGCTGTTTATTTCCAATGTTTTTATGAATGAAGTATAGCTAATAAATGGACTCCGAGATGACTGTAATCAGGAAGCTAATAATATGATGTAATGAAACAGGTAATGTTTTTGATTTTATTCCATTTCAGATTATTACTGGGTGTTAAATTACCTTCATCGGATAAGGTAAAAAACATGCTAAATTGTAAGACTGTTTTGATATAAAATATTCTTTTTCGCTAAATTTTATTTCAAAGATTGGTACGGTAACATTTTGAGGACCTTGAAATAAATAAAAATAATAATGATCAGACTGGTGAGTGTTCGCCACTCGCTTTCGCATACGTGTATGGCACAATGTATGGATAAATCATGTGAACTGCTGATGGCATGCAAATATTCGATTGAGACACCCGGACGACACCCGGTCTATAAAATAAAATTGTTTCTAACTATTACAACCAATAGTATTGTATCCTGTGTTGTTAAATGTAAGGTTGTTGTGGAGATGGAATAAATATTTCATTCACACATTCATTCTTTCATTCATTCATTTAGTCATTCATTAACTTATTCAGTCATTCATTCATTAATTTCTTCAGCCTATCATTAATTCTCTATATTTCATGTTTTGTCTCAAAACAAATATTGTCAAATGTCAAAGTGGGGTCTGTCACACATTAACTTTGAGGTTAACAGCTGAATGACAGTGATAATCTCGAGAGTGTGCTGTTAAACTATACCTATTGTAGAAATAGAATGCTAAATCAAATGATTGTGCACCCATATCATCCCCTCGTCAAAGAAAACCCGTTGCGCTCATGATCCCCTTTTCGTTTTAACCAAATTAACCCCAAACTAACCTTCAGTTCGCTACGCTATTGTTTCGTCACAATGATGATTAATTGCTTGGAGACGGCGTCATCATTAATGCAGCGTGATTAATGATCATTACTATTCGGTTGACAGCTGATCAGGCTAATGCCGGTATTGGAATTGGTTCGAATTGTCATTTATCAATGGAATCTTTTTAAAAGTAGATAAATCTAACTTGCCGTAGTATCTCGTATATATATATATATATATATATATATATATATATATATATATATATATATATATATATATATATATATATATATATTAAACAAAACTTATCTGGTTATAAGGTGATTTAAAGTAATCAGCTTAGCTTAGGGCCAGGAGCCGATATGCCCCAGAGAAAAAGAGAGCAAAGAATATGTTGATGAGAACCCCGTTATTATTTCAAACGTCTGAGTAACAGTACGCTAAATGAATTCCGTTCAATGTACATATACGAGACTATACGAGAAGAGAAGTCGTATGTTCAACTTCCAAACCAGATTGTGTGCTGCATCACGAAATGTTAGAAACTTTAATCAAAAACTGTACGTAGAACGTACGGCCGGTGAAGTCTATTCGAGGTATTTATTTATAGTTATGAGCTTCTCCGCATCTAAGAGTATCTCGCATATTACTTTTTAATAAGCCACCAAAAATGTGTGCGTTCATTCCTGTTTTATTTAAATAAACTCAATTTCAAACTTGTACTTTTGCTATTGTACGGTTTTCCTAATTTCTGATTCGATTACTTAAAGTTGAACTTTCTGTTATGGGTCATAGTGGGAGAGCACAATAATCAAATCTTACTTATTTGTAGATCATTTATATTAGAAATAGCTCTATTCACAGCCATAAATGTTAAATGTAATTTGACTTCATTTACAGTTCTTCATCTATAATGTATCTTAATTTACTAAAGTGGCTTTAAATTAAATAAACATACGATCAATAAAGCCACTACCTTTCTTCGTGGAGGTTAACATTCTAATTTGATCCTTACCTTGGCGTGATAAAAGACTAATATCTTATTTAAAGAGCACTGTCGGTAAAAATAAAAGTACTACTTAATGGTCCCAAGTAACCTTACGATGTATAAACACAACTTCACATACGTAGGATCTCGTATAAGTAATATTATAAACAGGAAAGATTTGTATTTTTTTGCAACGGGTCAACTAAACCAATATTAAACATTCTTTCACCAATATAAAATTCTTTCACAAATGATATAGGTTGTATATGTATTTTTAGGCTTTCTTTTAACAGGAGAAATAGTTTGCGCGGTTTTTACATTCAATATGCTTATCAATATCCGCTTGGAATATAGTCTAGAAATAGTTTTCAATTAAAAAAAAGGAAGACAGTAACAAATCAGGATTTTTCATAAAAATTAATGATGCATAATTGGAATTTTTGGACACTACGAAAACATTATCTCTAAGTACATCTTTATGACGTTCACTGTACAAAGTCTTGTGGGAACATCGCTCTTGCTAACTCCAAACTTTATCTCTGTTTAGTTGCTACAGTTGCTGTCAATATTTCCGACGAGCGATAATCGATGAGTCCTCGCAAACAAAGTACGTATTTTGTAGACAAACTTCGGTAGAATTTCACAATATTATGTGAAGATTATTATGTTTTCCTGTGTTGTAACATTTTTTATACCCGATTTAGTCTTATGAATTCTTAGTAATAGAAAGATAGGCCGATCTGAAGCCTGAATCTGAAGTAAAAAAATGTATTGGGATGACACATGACATGACATGACAATGTCAAATCCCAATACAATTTTTTTACGCGAACGACAATGTTAATTAAAGTGGCAACTCGTGGTAGACTAACATGCCTTTGTCCAGAAGTGGCATTTTAGTGACTGATTTGGATTGAATTAGAAAAAAGAAAAGCCTGGAAGTCGCTGTTGTCATGTCGGTTGATGTTTTTTATAAAAACTACTTTAAATAAGATTATACAATGTGAGTCTCTATAGAGTGCACATATTAAAAACGAGAAAAGTAGTTGCGACTATAGTTTACTATTTTTAATATGTGCACTTTACAGAGACTCACACTGTATTTCACGATATAAGGCCATTAATTAGTCGTCGCAATTATGCGTCGCAAGTTCAGTGCCCATCGAGAACAATAGTTAACGTGCATTGGCGTTTATTTTTGTCTAAGTTCCTGACACCCATAATATAGGCACAGAATAAGTAATACCACTACCAGCAGAAGGTCACTCTCGAACAAAATTCAAGTTTAGGTAAAATAGGCAACATACGAGCGTATTACGCTGGGCGCTGCTGACACGAAACCGATTTTGCTTTTAACGCACATGGTTGCAAATCGCTGATATAATAGTAAATATAAAAATGAAACAAATGAGTAATAAAAAGCATTCAATAACGCGTGACGCAGTGTGTGCGAGTGCCGATCGGCAACCTACTCGTATTATAATTTACCCCGCGGTAGAGTGAGGCGGCCGAGTACCTACCTACCTTAACTGCGGTGAGACATGCCTGTTAAAAGTAATATCCAACTTTGAAGTCAGAATTAGATTGCTGTAAACTGTAAAACTTAAAAGCTCGTGATAAGCTATAACATTTCCTTAATAAATGTCTACCACACTCATTTGCTATTAGTGATTTAGCAATTAATGTGATCTCAATAAATGATACATAATAGGTAGGTACTAGTAATGATCTTATGCATAATCCGCGCTTTCACCTTTTTACATTGCAGTCCAGCATCTAAACAAGTATGCAAGCTTTGCAAAAATAAGCCAACAAATAAAAAAAAATGTAAAAAAAAAGTTTCAGCCCAATTAATTGGATGTTGATTTCCGCTGTAAATAACCTCATGATTCGTGACATGATTTCCATTCCTAACATGTTCAATAGCAAGATTGATTTACAATACGGTTAATTCATATTCTGTTTCTTTTATGCAATGGCGATGGAAATCAGGGCACGTGAATTGCTTATTAATAGCCAATGGGTATATGAAAGGCCAAAAGTATCAATGACGCATTGCAGAACCTGTGAAATCCTTTTCAAACCGATTCCTTTCGAGATTTCTGTACGTAACCTTTTTGAAAAACTTCTTAAAATTCTTTCAACAACATAATCATCGATAATACTGTAATTTTATAAAAAGCGCTTGATAAAGTGATTTATCGGGGAATTGTTTCGCCATTCCGAATAATTATAATATAACCCACTGCCGATCAAAGATGAAAAATGTTTTTTTACAGAATAAATTGTTGATGACTGGTTACTACAAATAATGTCATCAACAATAACTCTAATCACTAATCCCTAATTCCTAAAAAGTCTAAAATACATTTCATGTACGTGTTCATAATAGACTTTGGAAATGAACTCAGGAACATTATCAATTTTTATCGCATGTAGCCGTCGACGATACATCACAGCAATTGGTAACATGAGTTGGGGTTTTCATTTTTAGAACCTTGAACACCTTAAACACTCGGTTCTTAAAATGAAAACCCCAACTCATGTTACCAATTGCTGTGATGTATCGTCGACGGCTACACGCGGGGCAAATTTATTGCAAGGCGAAGTTTTTTTTTCTGAAACAAGGGAAATTAGGATATTCACTAAAAATATTCTAAAATAAGATCTTTAATTAGATTGACTCAACATTCAACAAAACTTAAAAAAATAATACATCACCGGACCTATAACCGCTGAATTTGGATGTTGAAGACTATTTCTGGGGTAAGCTTAAAGAAATGTCTGTATTATGCTAACAAATAGCTACATCAGTCAATTACAGATCGCAGTCAAGATGAACAAAACGACCGGTGTAATCGCTAGAAAGCGACGTATTTCAATCAATTATTAGTGGATAAAGGGATACTGAGGGCGAGTTAGACTGCCAAAAACAAGAGTGAGAAAAAATATGTGTAATGATTTTTCACACCGTAAAAAAAGAATAGGGTAATTTGACTGTTTTTTTTTTTGTAATGGTGTTAACGAAAGAACTCTCAAAAATTGAAACGTTGGTAAAAAAATATTTCAAAAGCACCAAAACTTGAAAAATTATATTTTTGGACTTACCCACAACGCTCCCTACAAACTGCTTCCTGCCATGACGTCATTGGCGATCTTTTTTTAGCGTTCTGAAAAACTTTTGTTTCGCAGCTATATTAAATTTTGCGTTTATGAATATGGTTTCTTTACTAAAGTTGCTATGAATTGTGTAGATTAATGAATGGTATAGTTTTTTCATTTACTTTACACTTCCAAAAATGGCGTTTCCCATCCCACCCAAGTTTGAAAAGTAAACCAACTGAAAGTTTTTATTGAGCCCTTTTTCAATGTATTTTTTGGTTATATTAAATCATTTTTAGAATCTGATGATGTTGTCAAATACTATGGCATACTGAGTAAGAAATGTAGAGACTAAATTACTGTTACGGAAAACTTAAGATAATTATCGAATACCTGGTGTTATTTAGATGCAAAAACATTTTAAACTAGGGACAAGAGTCGTTGAATTTCACATGTATACTAAACGCTTAACTGTTATGAAATAAAAGCGGTCTAGTTTTTGCGGAAAAAATCGATTTATCACTCCCATTTCAGGTCTTTTCGAGCTGAGAAAACATATTTTTCTTCCGCAAAAGCTCTCTAGGGGCATATTTTAAAGGTCTACCAGTATAATAAAACATTGCTAATATTAGTGCCTGAAGTGGAGCATAACATAATAAATGGATTTTACCGAACCATTTTTAGGTAGGTACCTACTCTGATATCACGACATTACAATGGAGAACAAAAAATATAGCCCAGCACCTATATTTGATGGGTTATACACCTACACATCGATGGTAGTGATCAATAAATTTGATTTTAATGATGGCATATTTTACCCACAGTAGGGCAGAGTTTTATACCATCGCGACTATACCCCAAACGGGTTAGTCAGAGGCAAGTTACTGTTGCTGCCATGGTGAACGGAACATTCAGAAGCCCATTTTTCAGTAGCGGTATTAGAACCCAACGTGGTAGGTTTGGTTTTTCATCGATGTTTTCCATCACCGGAGAGTGAGTCGGAAATTTACCAATGAACACAGAGATTGCTTCTGGCCAGATTTGAATTAGGGACCAAACTATCCACTATCCGAGTTGGAGTGCTTACTTAGCTCCTGGGCCACGACGCTATCGAGCATATAGGCTAGTTAATAATACTTAGTGGTGGTCCGCGACTCCGTCCGCGCGGACCAGTTTATTTTTATTAAGGGTTTTTTAATTGCAAAAAAACATAACTAAAATTGATCTAAAATTATGGAATTTAGGCGTGACTACTTAAGAACCAAAGTATCAACGATGCCCTGCTGGTGATTAAATAACATCAAATGTAAATTAAAATACTTCTATCATTTAATTAGTATTTTAATACATTTGCCTTTTTTATCTACCTGCAGTTTGCATAAAAGAGATCGTGGTTTATGTGGTAATTAGTAATTTTTATATTTAGTAAAAAAGACGTATTTTTCTATTTAAACACTACCAATGGGTGCTTTGGATAGGCTGTCAGGTAAAATATTTGAAACCTGTGTGTCCTATTTTACTCAGGCAGCCTAGAATCCTAGATGTATCCAACCATACTATTAATTTATTAGTCAGCACTTCGGATATGGGTTTCATTAAAACTGAGCCCATTAGTAAGGTGTAATTTGTGCATTCAGTAATTCGTTTTTGAGGTAATGCAATTAGTCTAGAAACTTTTCTCTAAATTAGTTACCTTTTAATGCAGTTACATTGGTCTGGAAACTTTTCACTAAAATAGTTAATATTAGTATTAAATGCTTTATTATTTTGTATCAAAAGACGAGCATTTAAAACTAATATTATGGATGCAAAATAAATCTTGTATCTGTGAAGTTTTCACTCTTAAGAAACTCAATTTGTAATTACTGCCTTGGAATTTATTTATTAAGTAGATTATTTTTTGCATTTTTTCGTAATGCCTCATTTTTATTTTCTATTAAACCTGAACAGTAAAGAAGCATTTTAAGTTTGAAAATAGAATTCCTCGCTCGAAAGTTAATGAGCAAATAAAGAGGAAAACCCGCTGTGGCTAACAGCCACTTTTGTCATACTTTGTGTATACCATTGTAGCCCACGTCTGATCACTTTTATCTAACATCAGACAATGGTATTACATTATTTTTGTAAAACAACGAGCTAACAAGGTCGTCCACCGATGCCGCGTTCATTCTGTCAAAACGCCAACATACGCACTTATAATAAACACACGGACAAGTAAAAAGTAAAAACTCCTTGCTGCCTACATTCAAATTGACGCCATTTAAAAGAAGCCAATAATATCGTTATTACTTTACAACATTTACGCACTTGAAGGCCGGCCGGACCGCCATTTTGGGATCTATCATTGCCCGTCCATGACACACATTCAAACAAAGATGTGAAGGTGTCAAAGTGCCCATCTATTATCACAACGGGGGAATCCTCACTTTTTTACTCATCCGTGACCACACATCGGGGTTTTACCTTTTTTTTCTGAATTAATAATGTTAATAATAATATTGTTTCACTGTCATTATTATTTGTTCGTGCGCCCACTCTTTAGGCCCGCTGAAACCATAGTAAAAGGGAGAGAAGTACACCAACTCAGGCCTCGAGCGAGAGATAATAGCCTAAACACGCAGGGCTGTTGCATGTAGTTTATTCAATAGTCAAAAATGCTGCGTCAATCTCTGAACAATCAATCTAAACTACAAATCTGTTTCCAGTTAAACAAAATATTATGAATCTTAGTTAAGTTAGGTACTCGCCGTTTTTATAGGGTAGGTATTATGAAGAATGACAATTCTGGATTTGATGAGTTATTTTATTATTATGTCATCCATAACCACTGCAATACCTATTTACGCGTACTATTTTGTAGCAATTTCTGAGCTCAAATAAAG
This sequence comes from Udea olivalis, assembly GCA_947369235.1. NCBI lineage: Eukaryota > Metazoa > Arthropoda > Insecta > Lepidoptera > Crambidae > Udea > Udea olivalis. The sequence goes on from OX376342.1 coordinate 19,528,500, forward strand.
GACGTACGCCGTACACGCACATAAAACAAAATTTTCAAGCGGCAGCGCTGCGTTGCGGGAATGTGCGCGGCATTACGACTGACTCCCCACATTTCACCTTATATTTTATTTATTAATTTAATCTTCATTGCACAAAAAAATACACAGTACAATAGGCGGACTTAATGCCAAAAGGCATTCTCTACCAGTCAACCACGCAATTAAACAGATAAATTTACAGACGGTGCAAGTGAAAACATCACTGTTTTCAATTTCGAAGTCATTTATTTTTCTCTTCACAATGTATAACTTATAAATACTTAAGCTATGGTACCAATAAAGACAGGAACATTGTGAGAGACTGGTGCCTGAAGTAGGTTTTACAAAACCTGGATTACAGGTCACCAGTGCCCTCCCGCGATTAAACAGCACGTTTGTTCTTAAAGGTCTCATTATCTTAAGCATAATATTCCAGTTAGAAGAGGGAAAAACAGGAAAAAACAAAAGAAATATGAAGAAAGTTAAAGGAAGATATTGTGTGTATGAGAGTGTGTGTATGTGTGAAGTATTGAGGTGTGATGTGATAGTGAGAAGAGTGTGAAGCGAGCGAGTACGAGTAAGCATGAGTCAGATCACCGAAAGAACAAACAGATACGTCCTATTGTGTAGCTGCGATGAGTTTGCTAAGTAGGTACGACCAGACACTTTTCAGTTTCCTGGTAGTTTAATGATTTTAGGAAACTGGTCACTTTTTTTTTGCATTGGTATTTTGTTAATGTGTAAAGGTTGAGGTTTTTGTTTAGTTTATTATAAATGTGTGGTCCGAGAAAACAATAATTCCTATGTGAAAGAGCTGTGTTATATTTTTTGGTTAGGCACACTTTATCCTTCCTACGTTTTCTCTGCCCAAGTTCCGGGTTGTAGGTAAGTTCAGAGTGTTGCTTCAGGATCGTATGTAGAAGGAAAGATTGCCTGATAGTGAGAAGGTCCCAGTGTTTGTAAAGTTTATCAGTGGGAAAACGAAATGGTAACCCGGCACTCACCTTAAGAATGGCTCTGTGTGCTCTTTCCGCCTCTATTATCAGAGTCTTTGCCGCACCGCCCCACGTTAATATGCAGTAATCGACTATTGACTGACAGAGGGCATAGAAAACCATTGTGGTGGTACGACGATCAGCTGCATGTTTAAGTGTTCTAAAGACAAAGATCAGTTTTCTAAGTCTAGTGACAAGTGTATTTATGTGTAATCTGAAGCTCAAGGTTCTATCAATAATAACGCCCAGATACTTGATGCTATCAGTTATGGACAGGGCTGGACAATCACACACTTGGGGATCGGTGCACCCACCATCATGCGCAGTGATGCCATAGCCAAGTGGAGGTCGGAGTTCAGGTTTTAGTGCAAACGTCATATATTTAGTTTTATTGACATTCAAAGTTAGCATATTGCGTTGCAACCACTGACCAACCACCCGAAAGCCCGCTTGGGCAGAGGAAAAGGCCTCCTCCCAGGTATTTCCCTCAAAGTATAGAGCGGTGTCATCCGCGAAGGAAAATATTTTACAGTTATCCAGTTCCAGTCGGCAGAGCTCGTTTATGTAGACTAAGAATAGGGTAGGACCCAGAACGCTGCCCTGCGGTACATCAAACTCCACAGTGCACACATCACTGACCCTATCCAAAATCCTGACCATTTGGCGCCTGTTTTTGAGGTAACTTTCAAATAGTTTCAGAGGAAGGCCCCTGACGCCAATACTGTACAATTTAGATAAGAGGTGGGGGGTAGACACGGTGTCGAAGGCCTTGGCCAGGTCGATAAAGATGGTCAGGCATTTCCGTTTCGAGTCCATTGTAGTAACCACGTTTGTCACTAGATCATGCACAGCATCATGGGTAGACCTTCCCCTACGAAAGCCATACTGTGAGGAGGCAAGCAGACGGTTCTTTTCGAGGAAGTCCACCAGACGCATGTTAATGAGGCGCTCTAATATTTTGGACAATGTAGGCAAAATGGATATGGGCCTGAAGTTGTCAACACGGTCTTTGTCCCCTGTTTTATGGACAGGCTTGATGATAGCGATTTTAAACGCATCCGGGAAGACACCAGACGATATGGACAGGTTACAAATGTGAGCTAGAAATACGCTTAGGAGATGTGCATATCGTTTGATGATGACCGCAGAAATCTGTTCATAGCTAACGGCACAGCTATTACGGAGGCTCATGATGATCGAGTAGACCTCATCTGCCGTGGTTGGTAGAAGAACGAACGAGTGCAGAGAAGACAGATTGGACAGTCTCGTGTCCAAAGGTTTGTTGGGCTGATTGAAATTGAGTTTTTCAGCCAAACGTCTACTCACACCTGAGAAAAACTCGTTTACTTTATTGATGCTAATTTGTGGATTCTGGGTGCATATAAGATTAGGCGAGTGGTCAGCCGGCTTATTGGCTCCACTAATGTTCCTAATGGTCTCCCATATTTTTTTTTTTTGTCCTTGTTTTTCTCAATTTCATCTCTCTCGTAATTTATTTTAGCTTTCTTAAGTATGGAGGAGCAAAAATTCCTATATCGCTTATACGTGGTCCTGACGATGTCATTATCTTTGTCTTTCTTTAACTTTTTGTAAAGGTTGTCCCTATTTCTCATGCACCTCAATATTTGAGGAGTGATCCATGGCTTGGTAATTCGCCTTCTAGAAGGTGTGTGGATCTGTTTTGTATTCGATATGATGGTGTTTTGTAGTGACTCAATTAAAAAATTTGTAGCCAGGTTAACATCAGTGCAATCCAAAACCTTCTGAAGGTTAAGTGTGTCCATATCCTTATCTAAGTTGCCGTAGTCAATTCGGTTAAACACGGCCTTATTGTAAATGAGTCGTGTGTTAATACTTAAGCTTATCGCCACGCACTCGTGGTCAGTCACTGAAGACTCGAAAACGAGACAGTTAGCATCAGATTTAGTTTTTACCATCATGTGGTCCAAGCATGTTCTACCGTGAGTCGGTGCAGTACGTGCAGGGAGAGTAGCATGGCTCGCCATCATATTTAGATAGTCGTAGGATCTTTTGTCAGGGCTGTTTGGGACTATATCAATGTTGATGTCTCCACAGAGAATAATATTTTTATATGATTTTAGTTTTGTTAGGAGTGAATCAAGGGAATTGATGAAATTATCGGTGTTAGTCTGGCTCGGAGGTCTGTAAATGCCGATAATACAGGTCTCTGAATTTATTTTAATGAGCAGGCAGTTAGCGTCAGCAACTGTCGGTTCATCAAGTGAGACGTCCAAGTGTTTATTGTAGTAGATAACCACTCCCTCGTTCTGAGTCCCGTGTGAAGTCGTAGCGATATGGCAATAGGTATCAAGTTGAGGCACATGTTTGGTGGAACGCAGCCAACACTCAGTAAGGACAACCACATCCCATGCGATCTCAGTTCTTTGCAAAAGTGTATTAAAGTTAGGCATATTACAGTTTAGGCTACGTATATTCTGGGCTATTACATTGAGCGTGTTCTTTGAATTAGATATTATTTCTTTTACGTTATTAGCGTCACATACGGTAAGCTTAGCTACTTGAAGCAAATCCAGCTCATGGCCGATAATCAAATCATTCACCATTATATCTTAGTAACTAAGTCACAAAAGATGCGTTATGAAAAGTCACGGACAATTCAACGTGACTAATAAAGTACTTGTATGTTAATAAGTAATGATAATTCAGGTGAATAGTTGAGAGTAGGCCGCAAGCTGTTATTGAGATTGTTTTCATAATTATAGCAAAGCAGTAGCTAATAGTTTTGTAATATAAAGTGTTGTTGTAATAGCCCGGGTAGAAATAGATGGAATTTAAGATTGCTCGATTAAGGTAGTGTGTGTTAGATGTGGGTAGTGTTTTAGGTGTGGGTAGTGTGTTAGGTGTGAGTAGTGTGCTAGTTAGTGTGTGTTTATGATTATTACAGTCAGACCCCTTGATAGTCTGTAGTGCATGCAAAAACAAAACAAGGTAAAAATGAGATTTAAACAAGTAAGAAAAAATTAAAACAAGCTGGGGGGAGAGTGGAGTTAGTCACATAACAATTTTTTGTAGGTCCGTTTCATTGTCTACTCGGATAGGAGCGGCTGCGTCGTCCTGCTTTACAAGAACTCTGCCGTTGGTGGTCCAAGCTGCATGTAGTTTTTTGTTGTTGACGTACTCCCTGGCAAGGAAAAACAACCTTCTGGCTTTGCCAGTGAGTGATTCCGCTACGTAGACCGGGCGGGGGGTGCCCGTTTCTGAGGGGTTAATGTTCCTCGAGTTTAAGCGCGGTTGTTGGTTCTCCTTCTGAAGCTTGTTGTAGTCCTTGAATTTTTTAACAACGTCTTCCTTCCGTAGTATGGTAGTAAACTCCACGACGATAGTTTCCTTTTTATTACGAAAAATGTTTTTGATTTCAGAGGGTACCCCCCGTACCTACCTAAACTAAGAGTAGTGCCCAGGTTTTGCAGTATATTGACCAGGGTCCTTTGATTCTCTCCCTCCTGTTTAGGCAAGTTACGGAGTTCTACAATTGTACTGCAGGCATTCCTCTCTTGCTGTTCGAGTTTACTTTCAAGTAAAGACGTCCGCTCCTTAATCGCCGTATTTTCCAATTCCAGATTGTTTACTTTTGATAATATTTCTTCGTGACGTTGATCAAGCCTGTCTACTTTTTTCTGTAACTCCTAATTCTGTGTCAGAATGGTAGATAAGGTGTTGTTAACCGTGTTAAACTTCTGGTCCTGCTTTTCTATAAGGTCAGCAAACAACGTTTTAATGAGCATCAGAGTAGGGTCTGATTGGTTTTCTGGGTCTTCAATAGAACGTTTTTGCCTCTTTGTAACATTAAAATAGTTCTCAGGAAGACCACGGCCCAATACATTGAGGGCTGAGTCCGAGTTATAAAAGTTGCTCGTACTGGGTACGTCAGTATTCATTAAAATGTTAGTTCGGTCGGACGGCGATCTCTGTAGCGGCATAGCGCGGCACGTCTTAGGCCTATTTAATAAGCGTAGGCCTAAATGTTCCGTCGGCAAACAGACAATGTAAGGGGGCGGGGACGCAGGGTCTGTGCGTGTGCGCAGTCCCGGGCGGGTTCGTGGGCGGGGTCACGGTGAGTAAGCGGGCGGATTGGACAGGTGTTACGGGTTCCGTTGGTGAGCAGACTTACGTCTTATATTTGTCCTCGTTGCACCAGTGGTTTCCTGCTCACGCGCTCGCAATGTCGCCTTCTTGATGCTATGCTCTCCTGGTAGCTCGGAGTAATTTTTAAGATTTTAATTTTAATTTGTTCTCAAAACGCACAGAGTGGGCACGTCTATACTCAACGATGTTCGCGGAGAAGGGGACATTATTCCACACAGCGCCATCTAGCCCCAAAGTAAGCTAATTAAAGCTTGTGTTATGGGATACTAGACAACGGATAAACATACTTAAATACATTTTCTTTTGTAAATACATACTTATTATACATAGGAGACACCCAGACCAGTACAAACAGACATGTTCATGCACACAAATGTTTGTACTGTGCGGGGATCGAACCCGCGACCTCTGGTGTAGTAGCCAACTTCTTAACCATTACACCAAGTCGGTCGTAAATTTGGACAAATTGCACGTGCTTTGTTTGCGACTATTCAGCATTTGCATTCGCATCTATCACAGTTTATAGTTTGGTTTAACTGTGCCAAGTTTAGTCAGTAACTTTAACCGAAATGGGTGCGCAGAGTGTAATTTTAAGTCATTAAACGAAGACAAAAACGTTAATGGCTGCAGAGAAAATGAATTCACACTTTCAAAAACTGCGATAAGTAGCGTTATGTAAGTTATTCTACTATGCTTTATATTATTATTATCAGCCTCTGGAAATAAACCTGACAGAGGTCCATCTTTATCTATCAATCACTATCGATTACGAATAAGAAAATCAGTGTTTCGATGAATACTGAATGTAAGGAAAATATAATAGGATTCATTAATCGTTATTAACGAATAGGATAGTTGGTCATTCAATAGAAACAATAAGAAAATTAAAATAAAATAAAATAAAATAAAGCGAACGCCTCGAAATAGGACTGGGTAATAAAGAGCAAGGTTAACAAATTACCTGTTAAACAGGCCCCTAGCCAAGGTTCAGTTTATGGAGCAACGCGCAAATGTGAAAAATATACGGGATTGACACCAACACTCGTCTAATCGAGATGACATTTGATGTCAGTTAAGTACTTTTTTAAATTTGACATGTTGAAACGAAAATAGGGTGTTGCTCTTGGCTAGCCCCCCTGCTTTGCTCACTCCTCTTCGGTGTGACGCTTCAATGGGAAATGCTTACATTCAGTAGTGGACATATTCTGTCTGAAAATAGCCATAAGCCTTAACCCGTGACACGATCTACGATCGCGGATCGACACAGCCTCAACCGCTGCGAATATTTTTGCAAATTTTTTTTTATGGGGCGGCCTTCAGAAAAAGTATAATTTTGGAACTATATTACCATTATTAGTTTGTGTTCTATATATCGTTTTGAAGGTTATTAAATGGGCTTTATCTTACAACTTTTATTTTGAATCATGCATTACTTACATGAGAAATATTGACAGACATTTTCCAAAATATATTTTCACTCGACACAGTCACATGTTTCTACTCGATAAATCACATTTCTTTTAAAATTGTTACTGAACCGCACTGTAACTTTATCGTAGACATATTCACGAGTCGATTTCATAACATAGTCTACTGTGAAACACAATAACTAAGCAACAAAACATTTGTTTATGTTGACATAACCTGAGAACGAAATGGCGGCAATTACAGCTCGGCCCGAACTGATGAATCTTTACCATTGAAAACGAAAGCAAAGAACATCTATGACACAGAGAAAGAACCAAGGGAACGAGTCATAGACAAAATTCACTTCGAGACTAAACGAATGAAAAAATAAAAATGGTTGGCGTAATGTGATCTACCGTTAGAACACTCATCGCACGTGCAACGAAAAATTTTGTTCTAGGGTTAGATCACTTTGCGCGTCACGGGTTAAGCCATTACAAACTAGTAGATGTAATGTAACTCCATACGAAGTAAATGCAATAATGAGTAAATTTACAACAATATGTTGTGGTATGAACAGTGATTTTGTATGAAAACATGTAATTAGGTACACCTACCTAGAGGACTATTCCCAAATCACTTATTTTCTACTGGACAAATATGTATTTACTTGTGAATTTCTCATGTAAGTGACTGAATGGTTTTAATGAGGAAATAAATATTATTTAATTCTAAATAATGATGACGTCATTCAGAACCAATTTTAGTAACAAAGGGCTACTATTCTTATAAATATGTCAACACAGAACGCCCTGGAGTATAATATATACCCTGTGCATTATAGCAGGTGTGTTTAATCCTTCTCACAGTTTCTCACGCACGCCTTGTTTATTTTATATATTATATGAGTACCGTTGGAACGCCCACTGCACATAGGAACGAACGTGACTTTTCAGATTGGCTTACATGACGTGGATTTGCATTTTATTTTAGTGTTGGTTAGTTAACTTCAATAGGATTAAGCCGTCCGCAAAACTCGTAACATTACTCCATACAAACGAAACAAATACAGCTTTATTCGTTCCACATACTGGAACTTTGTTTGTTAGTGAAAAGGCACCCAGAATTCTTTATAAAATGTGACAAATTAAAATCTAACATTAGAAATTCTAGAAAACACAAATTAGTAGTACCAAATTGTAATTTAGGCTTATTTCAAAGGAACGCGTACTATATGGCTATTAAAATATTTAATAAGCTACCGTTAGAAATTACTGAAAAGCCACTTGATAAAAATATATTTAAAAAGAGTATTACTCAATGGCTGCTACAACACAACTTCTTCTCCATTAATGAGTTCATGGAGAGATAATGAATTTAAGGGGACATAGTAATTCAAACAATTCAATAATTTGTGATTATGTAATAATAATTTAATATTTTGTAATCTATTAATATTGACATTGACATTTGAATTTATTTGTATCTTGTACATTCGAATGCTAAATGATTTAACAACTCTACTTCTATTTTAATTTCCGATTATTGTAGTAAAAAAATTCTTAAATAACATTAGTTGGCATAAGTCTAATATAACTAACATATAATTAACATTTGCATGCCTACATAACTAGGGTATAATGTTGTTGTTACTTTTTTATATCATTGTCACTCATCCCAATGTACTACACAATGTTAAGCAAATAAACGTTTGAGTTTGAGTTTGAGTTTGAGACATATTATAGCGCTCAGGCTTCACCTCACCTCTATACAAGCTATACTCCAACACATGAGTCCAGTACGGATTGATGAATGAGTAAAATATGTAGGGTCAGTAACAAACCTTAGAATACATTTCCACCAAAGATGTGCATGCTACGTTGCTGTGGATGCGCTTGATATCCACGCATCATATTTATTGTGCTACTCAATATAGTATAGCATTGGTGGGAACGGATTCATGTTTTTTCATGAACGTTACGGATGCCTTATGTCAGATGTTTGGCTCAACGACTGATATCTCCGTCGTCAGCCGAAACCAACTGTTTAACGTGCCTTCCGAAGCACGCAGATGCCCTCAAAATCATTGCTTAATCATGGTCGGGGTGGTCCCCCAACTCTGTACCCGATCTGACTGGCGTTGCTCTGTCACGGATCTCTGCCGATCCACTGTCGTCACAACCTCGGGCACCTCGTTGATCATGTTTTAAAATGTTCAGTTGACTCCTTATTCAGTAGGTGCGTGTGTTGCACATCTGCGTCGGAACAAGTCTTTTACGTTTCCTTGGATCTGCTTTGCCCAGTGAACGTTTAAAACTAGAGACGTAACGGAATGACTGCAAATTACCCGATGAAAGGGGCAAATAGGGAGGGCCAGAGATCTTACTTATATAACTATTATTTCAAGGTAAGTCCTTTACTCTTGAATGAGTAGGTACTTTAAGTATCGTTAATTTAAAAGCACATTTTAATTCATTAATTACATCAAAAAAAATTAATTTTAATTTATTACATCAAAGGGTATGGACAGTATTTTAAATGACGAGGTATAACTCATAGCACCGACCTCCCCAACGGTAAAAGTGAGCTACGCTGCGGGCTAACCTTGCTTAATTTCTCTAATATTGCCAATTCAAAATATTAATATATTTTGAAATAATTGTCCTTTTTTCTTAGTCGTCTCGTTATATCTGAGTCAGTCTCTACCACGATTTTACGTCAATTTACCTCATGTTTTCCAAATTGAAAACAATTGTGTAAGCGGGATTGCGTTACAAACTTAATGAAGTCTGTCCACAATATCGGAGAGCGCCCTCGAGTTTTCCTTTGCACTCCCAGTCATATTTTACCACCTCCTCCTTTATCTCACTTCAATTTATAGAAATTGGTCGCGAAGTCCATAATATGAGGTTGACAACAGAAATTAACTGAAATACTGTATGACTCAGTTGCAACGTCAACAGAATTTGTAACTAAGTATAATACTTAGTTACAAATTCTGTTGACGTTGCAAAAAGAAAAAAAAAGAGTAACTGCTAGGTTTCTTGCCGGGTCTTCTCAGTCAAGAAACAACACCTGGGTGGTATATTCACATTATATTGATGTATTGTATATTTGACATGTTCATAGTATTTTTGTGTGTAAATTATTTAATTAGATTAGACTAATCGATAGTGTCATATTATGTGGTCTATTCGTTTTTTTTATTTTTGAACTATTGCAGTGCTATAATTACGGAGCAGGCCAACCTCATCTTGAAGACTAGCATGAATTCCTTCTGGTTAAGTGCCTAATCTAATATAATTTTTACATACATGCATTTATTTATTAACACAGATACAAACATAAACTTACAGCTATATAAGCCAACACGTTTATATTGTTATTCAAAAGTCTATTTTATAAAATTAAGGTTGTGTCGCAATTTTGTCACCAAACACTGCAAGGAATATGCAAATACGTCTGCATCATGGACTTCCCTCAAAAATCCATTCAACAAACTAATGGCACGAGCTGTGGAACAGTTGTTAGCATGCTGTGTCTGGAGGCTACCCAGAGTGGAGAAAAGCTGAAGCCATCGTCGGCCAATACCTCGGATATAGTTTTGAGGGACATAAAGCCCGAATCGACCTGCAACTGCCGGATTATTAATCTTATGATCGAGCAGTAAAGTAAGTAAGTAAGTAAGTAAAAAAACATTTATTCATATAAGCTTGTATAAAGCACTTATGACATGTCAAAAAAAGTATACAGAAATAATAATAATAAACGTAAATAAAATAGTACAATATTAGTACACATCGTGAATATACATAATGTGAATCTACCACCGGTTCGGACATTGCTTCTTATCGAGAAGACTCCGGCAAGAAACTCGATAGTTACTCTTTTCAACTTTGTTTGTTTTACAAAAAATAAATTCAGAGTACAGTCAATGCGAGTAGAAAAAAGAACACAATATTGAGCAGAGGAGCAGATTATTCCTACTATGACCACAAACTTTTGTCGTTCAAGTAATCCTCTACATTATAATAACCTTGTTTCATTAACTTTGCTTTAATTGCAGACTTAAACTTGTGAAGAGGTAGATCAACAAGACTTTGAGGTATTTTGTTAAAGTATTTTACAGATTGACCCACAAATGAGTTTCCCACCTTGTGTAGCCTAAGACTGGGAGTTTTCAATTTGTTTTTATTTCTGGTATTATGTTTATGAGTGTCACTGTTTTTTTTGAACAGATGCAAGTTTTTGCGCACATACATTATGTTATCTAAAATATACTGAGCATGCACAGTTAAAATATCGATCTTCTTAAATACTTCCCTAAGCGAGTCGCGTGGTCTAAGTTTGTAAATGGAGCGGATGGCTCTTTTTTGAAGTACAAAAATGGTGTTCAAGTCTGCAGCTGAACCCCACAACAGTAGACCATACGACATAACACTATGAAAGTAGCTAAAATATACTAGTCTTGCTGTTTCAATATCAGTCAAGAGTCGTATTTTTCTAACAGCACAAGCAGCGGAACTGAGTCTCCCTGCCAGGGCCGTTATATGCGGACCCCATTGCAACTTAGAATCTAAAGTTATTCCTAAAAATACAGTAGAATTTGTTAATTCTAATGGCTCGTCATTCATAGTTACAATAGTATCAACCTGTCTCACATTGGGCATAGAGAATTTGATGCACTTTGTTTTTTTTGCATTAAGTAATAAAATATTACTAGTGAACCAACATAGTACTTTTGAGAGAGTATTATTTACATCGTCAAATGCTTGCTTACCTCTGTCGACTTTAAAAATCAACGAGGTATCGTCAGCAAATAATACTATCTCACAAATATCTTTGACATAGGTAGGAAGATCATTTATATAAATAAGAAAAAGCAAAGGTCCTAATATAGATCCCTGGGGCACTCCCATACGTATGGTGGCACCGGAAGATGCAGTTCCGTTGATACTAACTTTTTGAGTTCTATCTGTAAGATAGGATTGTATTAATTGAGATGAGATACCTGAAACACCGTAATGTCTTAGCTTAATCAGTAATATTTCATAATCCACGCAATCAAATGCTTTTGAAAGATCACAAAATATTCCTACTGCATCTTGCTTGTTTTCCCAAGCATCAAATATGTGTTTGATAAGTGCTACACCTGCATCAGTTGTGCTCTTGTGTTTAGTAAAACCAAATTGTTTCTCATGTAGTAAGTTATTTAAATCAAAGTGTGAAAGCAGCTGGTTCAATATAATTTTTTCAAAGATTTTACTGAGAGCTGGTAGTATAGAAATGGGTCTATAATTAGATGGGTCACTTTTGCTACCAGATTTAAAAAGCGGGATGACCTTACTAAATTTCATCAAGTTGGGAAACTGACCTTGGTCTATGCAATTATTAAAAAGTTTAGCTAAGTGGGGTGATATCGTATTAATGATTGATTTGAGTAGATTAATCGAAATACCCCACAAATCTTCTGTATTTTTCATATTAAGTTCCTTAAATACCTTGAGGATGTCATGAGAATCAACATGATCAAAGCAGAACTGATTTGTGCACCCATCAACACTAGATGTTAGCAGGGACTCAGCTATATGTGGACTAGAATTTAACGTGCTTGTAGTTACAATAGGTATATTAGAAAAAAAAGTTTCAAATGTATTTGCTATTTCAATCTCAGACTCAATAACATTATTTTGAATTTTGAGAGAGAATGAGTGATCGCGAGGTTTAGATTTACAGGTTTCTTTATTAATTATGTTCCAAGTGGCTTTGATTTTATTTTTAGCCAGTTTTATTTTGTCTCTCAAAAAAATGGACTTTGCAATATGACATGATTTCTTGAATGTTTTTGAATATAATTTAACATGCTCAACTAGTTTTTGACAGTTTGAGTTAGCTTTTAATCCATATAATTCGTATAATTTATTTCTACTTTTATGGATGCCTGGAGTGGCCCAATCACTAAATTTAAACTTAAAATTATCAACAGTTACTTTCTTCTTAGGAAAAATATGGTTATGTTCATGCAATATTATCTCAAAGAGATGCCTATACTGATCATCTATGTTATGATGACCTTGGGGCAGTAGGTTAGAAATATTTTTATTTATATTCGTTTGAAACTTTTTTACTCGACTCTTGGTAACTGGTCTATAACTAATATCCACTGATTGAGAGACATGACGGTGCTCAAATTTGGTCAATAGACCACAGTGATCTGATTTCAAACAGTTTATAATTGATTTCTCAATAGAGATATTTTCACAAAAAATATTGTCTAAGCAGGTGGCTGTTAACTCGGTGATCCTGGTTGGTTGATCAAAAAGATTAAGTAAATCAAATGATTTAAAAAGATTTAAAAATCTTACAGAGGTCTGAGAAGAATCTAAAATGTTAACATTAAAATCCCCACATACAACCACCTTCTTGTTTGATTTACAAACCTTTTTCAGTACTTCTTCCATGGTCTCTTCGAACTGACAATAATCAGCAGAAGGAGGTCTATACACACACACAATAATAATCTGCTCTAACTCTGCGCATGCAAGTTCAATAGTTCGCTCAATTGAGAGTGCTACTATGTCTTTACGCTCTCTAGATTTAAACTTATTGTGAATTAATATCAGTGACCCACCGCGAATAGAGGAACTTCTCAAGAACGAACTAATGATACTATAATTATCAATGCTAATCATGCATTCATTTTTTTTCAGCCAGTGTTCAGTTAAACATAAGACATGTATATCCATACAGTCTAAAAATAAACCTACTTCTAATTCTTTGCCGGAGTAAGAAGTAATGGATGGCCAGTAAGTAATAACTTTCGTCGAAACTTTAAGGAATCAAGGCCAACCATGCCCGCCACAAACATTGATGGGAACAGAATGGGATGGTACCCATATGCCCATATCTCGTGCCGTGCTGGTGGCGGCACTTTAAAAGAATACTTTCCACAGCCCCATATCTTCCCATGGGTGTCGTAAGAGGCGACTAAGGGTTTCTTCCAGCAGACCATCTGCTCTTCAGGTGGGAGACTTATGTCGGCCGGTTGTTGTTACCACCATGCAGTTGTGTAAAACCCGCCAAGTGATTCTGACCTATCTCGGTCAGGTCGCGTTCCGGGATCAGCACTGCACTAACCGGTGCCAGGGGACTCTGATCGTGGCAATTGTTGGACCAGTGGGAGCCTTAGCGGCGGTATTGTGTGTGTAGTGTGTATCGGCCCGCCGGCCAGGGAGACCCGTAGAAACGGTGGTGCCGCTGGCCGCCCGCGGCATAGTACAGGGGCCCAAAAGGGGTTAACCACCTCTGGAGGCTGCCCCACCAGGTCACGCATAATCTCGGGGTGGCTCGTCGTGCCGGGTGGTGCCCGGTTCCGGTGAGGCCCGGCGACCACACCCGAGGGGGTACGGAGGCCCTTCCGTCCGGCGGACCGGCCTACACTATTCCACGCGATTAATACCAATGCAGGGCACCACGCTTTGTCTTTCATTGCCTCGATCACAGTCGTCCTTTCACGCCCCTCCCATCCTCCAACTTCTATGGCAGTCAGAAGCACGAAAAAACGGCCTACAGTGGCATCCCCATCCCCCACCAACACGCTGTTTGAGGTGGAGTTCGCTAACATCCGCGGACTCCATGCAAACCTGAACGCCGTCCATCAACACCTTGAGACGGCGAGGCCTGCGATGCTCTTTTTGACGGAAACACAGATAGGCCGCCCTGCCGATACGTCATACCTGCACTACCCCGGCTATGTGCTGGAAGAGTCCTTCCAACCTAAAGCCGGTGTATGTCTATTCGTCAGGGCGGACATCTGCTGTAGCCGTCTCCGCTGCCTAGAAGACCCATCCTTCTCCACACTCTGGGTGCACGTTGACCTGGGCTCCACAAGCCGGGTCTATGCGTGCATATACCGCTCCCACAAAGGCGACGCCGAGACAACTCGACTCTTCGAGCATCTGAGTCAGGCCGCAGACAACGCTCAGGCGCAGTTCTCAAATGCCGAAATGGTGTTTTTGGGAGACTTCAATGCCCACCATGAGTCCTGGTTAGGCTCATCAAAAACAGACCATGCAGGCCGAACCGCCCATGCGTATGCTCTCACGCAAGACCTGACGCAACTGGTACACCAGCCCACCCGGGTACCAGATATTGTCGGTCATACTCCCTCCTTATTGGACCTTCTGCTGACGAGTCACCCAGCCGGGTATAAAGTGTCGGTTGGTGCTCCATTGGGCTCCTCCGATCACTGTCTGGTTGGCGCTACAGTGCCTTGTGCAGCCCCCCACAACCTGTGGAGGTGACGCGGCGGTTATGGCACTACTCGTCGGCAGATTGGGACGGATTGCGAGAGTATTTTGCCTCCGTCCCTTGGCGGCAGTGCTGCTTTGGAGAAAGGGATGCTTCAGAGAGTGCATCTGCTATCGCTGACGAGATCAGTACCGGAATAGAATACCACATTCCTTTTACTGATGTCGTCAGTGCTAGCAAAACTGGTCCCTGGTTCAATCGCGAGTGTGCCGCAGCTGTTGAACAAAAACAGGCGGCGTACCGTGCTTGCTCTAGGGCCCAGGCACTTAATGATCATTCAAACCTTGCCTCCCTGAAAGCAGCCTTTAATAAAGCCACCAAGGCCACGAAGAGGGCTTACATTAGAGCAGACGCCCAGCGAATTGCACGTGTTGGCCAAGAACTCATCACGCACCCTACGGGTAGCCGCTCCTACTGGCGACTGGCTAAACACGTGCAATCTAACTTCTGCGTGCCTTCGCTGCCCCCACTGAGATTCCCTGATGGATCGTTGGCTCATCAGCCGCAAGAGAAAGCCGATTTACTAGCTAACCTCTTTGCCGCAAACTCTTGCATCGATGACTGCGGTGCTGCGCCGCCTGAAATTCCACATTGCGGCTCCACAATGCCTGATATTCGTATCAGGCAGTGTGATGTTCATGCCGAACTGCAGTCACTCGATGTCAGGAAAGCCAGTGGCCCTGATGGAATTCCAGCTGTGATGCTGAAGAAATGTGCAGCGGATTTGTCTCCAGTTTTAACTAGCCTGTATCGCCTCTTCTTCAATTCGGGTCTTGTGCCGCTGTCTTGGAGGGAGGCGAACGTTCAACCAGTTCCCAAAAAAGGGGACCGGTCTGACCCTGCCAATTACCGTCCAATAGCCGTAACCTCAGTTTTAGCTAAAGTGTTCGAGCGGATCATAAACACGCAGCTCATTTGCTACCTAGAGGGTCACTCTCTCATTCACGACCGTCAGTACGGCTTCCGACCAAAACGGTCTACGGGTGATCTTCTAGCGTACGTAACACACATCTGGGAGGAGGCTATGGACAAGCATGGGGAATCTTTGGCCGTAAGCCTTGACATTGCCAAAGCTTTCGACCGTGTATGGCATCGTTCGCTTCTTTCCAAGCTTCCGGCATATGGTCTGCCACCTCGCCTATGCGACTGGGTCACCGGATTTCTGGAGGGACGTAGAAATCGTGTCCTTTGCGATGGTCAAAAATCACGCTTTCTCCAGATTAATGCCGGAGTGCCGCAGGGCTCCGTCTTGTCGCCGACGTTGTTTCTTCTGCATATCAATGACATGTTATCTCTTGGTAATATTCATTGCTATGCGGATGATGGCACAGTCCACGCGCGATATTTCGAGCGCCCTGGGGCAAAGCAGACTGACATCGAGGAGAAGAGGCGAAGTCTTGTTGTTGAGCTTGACGGAGTGTTGCACCGCATTTCAGAATGGGGTGCATGCAATCTATTAGAGTTCAAGGCCAAGAAAACGCAGGTGTGTGCATTCACAGCAAAGGCGTCGCCGTTCCTTTACCATCCTACTTTTCAGAGCACCCCGCTACCGATTAAGGATTGCCTAAACATCCTTGGCATGGATGTTCGTAGCAACCTAAACCAGCGGGACTACATTGAGAGCGTCATTAGAACTGCATTCCGTAAACTCGGAATCCTGAACAGAGTGAGACGATTCTTCACGCCTGAACAGCTCTGTCTTCTGTATAAGCCACAAGTTCGGTCGTGTGCGGAATACTGCTCTCATCTCTGGGACGGTTCCGCTAAGTACCTACTCGAAGCTCTTGACAGGTTGCAGCGGCGTGCTATCCGTATTATTGGAAACCCAGAGGCAACTTTGACCCTTGAGCCTCTCCAATTGCGTAGAGACATTGCCAGGCTAAGTGTTCTCTATCGCTTCTACAATGGGGAATGCTCTGACGAGTTATTCCAGCTTATCCCACCCTCACCTTTCCACTCCCGTACCACGCGTGCTGGACTACGGCGTCACCCACACACAATTCAACATTTGTTGCCCCGAACTAAAAGGTTCGGTGACTCGTTTCTTTGTCGTACCATCCAGACGTGGAACGCTCTTCCAGCACATGTGTCTCCTTCCTCTTATAGTCCCGGGTTCTTCAAGCGGGGCGTGAAAAGGCATTTCTGCAGGCCTTCAAGGTGAGGATGGCCAGCCCAGTGATTCGTTTGAATGACTGGGCTTGTCAACCTCATATCTGGACCTCACGGCCGCTTTCCATCAGGTGGAGTGAGGTCATCTTGACGGGCAATTTAAAAAAAGAAAATGCATGCACATGTACATGCGAGCAAAACATACAAGCTCTTAATATTATATGTTTATTTGCCATAGCCGAAATTGGCTAGGAAGTTTTTATCATTATAATTCATTTTGCTATAATTCATGATCTTTCATGAACTGCTACTATGGTTTTTGTTCTTTAGCTCGACCTCCCGCGTATGTATATCCATGCGATTCTCAAAGGTTCTTCTCGTTAAACTCGAAGTCAGGGTATCGTATAAACAGTCCAACAGAATTCAATTCTGACATCATGTGTAGTAATAATTGGGACCATTGTTTAAATAATGAATCTTCCCAAACTTAATCCAAGTCATTCCAAAATATATTTTTTTTATAAAGTTTTTTTATTTATAATGCAATATTAAATCACTACTACTTGTCTAACTATTAGGGTGCGTTTTCCACCAGAGATGTGCGAGGATGCGTTGCGAGGAATATGTTTGTTAAGAACCAATAGAATCGCGAAGCTAGGTAAATGAAGCGATAGAAACGCACCCTTTTGCCAAGGCAAGTACCGTTTTGTTTTAGTGTCAGTTTTTAATAGTATACAAAAAAGAATATTTGTTAACAAAATACAAATAAATGTATTTTTTCTACTTATCATAATGCTTACTCAAATCAGTTAAATTAAAAACCTCGCACGGAATAAGTTTAGTGTTCGCAAATTCCGAATCACCCTCTGTATTTTCCATGCCCGTTTCGTCTCAGACGGAGTTTCTTTTCTTCTATTAGAGAAATCTCGCAAAACGTACACGTTGTAGCCTTTTTGCAACAGCACCTTTGTACCGTTGGGATAAACAGGTGGTCTAGTCTGGAATCCGGCTGCTATTTAGCTTTTGTGATCACTTATCTGATCGGATGAGATTTAGATTACTGTAAGGTAAAGGAACTCTATTAAAAGGGGTTCTGCATTATGGCACCCTCAACTGGTGTATTTAGAATAACGGAGTGTTTTAGAAATGTACAATTTAAGTAAATTTTTCATTATTTTAGCATTTAAAAATATGGAAAATATGCACACAAAGATGGGAACTAGGGCTCAAGCAACAATTCAACATCAACACTTACCCCCAGTCTTAAGGCAATGCTTTCCCAAGATTGTCAATATTTGATCGACTTTGTTTGAAGATAACTAAATTAAAAAAATATTTCAGCAAATTAAAAATTGTACAAGTAGGTCAGTGTCTTTAACTAAGGCGACAACTTTTCCAAAACACGATATAGCATAATTTCACCCATAAAAAAACACAAAGAAGTAGGTACGTCGACGATTTTTTTGTTTTACTCTCAAATATTCATTATTAACATTTTGCACTTAAAAAAATGTATAAAGATAGGTCTTTGTATATTCTAGGTCGAAAATTTTTTAATTTCTATAATGTTATACATAATAAATTCATTACACGAAAACAGAAGGAAGCCGTGGCGTTATTCTGTTCGCGCAGAACTAACAGTGGCCCATCGAATGCTCTATCGGACGGCGCGCTAAATCACCGAATTTAAGATAAATAAATAAATAAATAATAAATAAATATCCCTGGACATTATTCCACACAGCGCCATCTAGCCCCAAAGTAAGCTAATTAAAGCTTGTGGTACGGGATACTAGACAACGGATAAACATACTTAAATACATTTTCTTTTGTAAATACATACTTATTATACATAGGAGACACCCAGACCAGTACAAACAGACATGTTCATGCACACAAATGTTTGTACTGTGCGGGGATCGAACCCGCGACCTCTGGTGTAGTAGCCAACTTCTTAACCATTACACCAAGTCGGTATACGACAAACCACTTATTCTGCTATTGTTGTCTTCCGCGTGTGCTGAATGAAACATGCAAACTTGCAGTGGGCGTTCGGGCTCGAGTCTGTTTGCGTAACAGATTGGAATGGTGATTATTTTATCTTATTGAAACGGCATAACAACCCGGTTTGTACGAGGAACAAATTGCAGAAACACAATGGTGTGTTATAATCATTCTGTAAGACGGGTCTTTTATGTGATCATTAAAAGTGGAAAACATAAATAGCGGTTTCCTATTTTTAACTGAAGTCCTACTTATAAAATACCTGTATATGTACACCTGTCAATCCTTGTTTCATTTATGTTAGCTTGTAATAATAAAATACCTTTGAACATCGTTACACATTGCCATCTGATCGAAAACCAAGCAAAGTTATAAGTAATAAGGCATATCAATCATATATATAACGTTTTTTTAATATGATTAGTGTATCTACGCAAGCAAAATATTTTTTTTAACATCTTTTCACCATTTATGAAATTTATTCCTTACTTTGATTGTGTTATCGATTATCAAGCGTCCCTAAAAAATATTATCTATTTTAATGACATGCTGAATAAATGGTAATTGTTGTCGA
The DNA here is from genome assembly GCA_947369235.1 of Udea olivalis. Classification (NCBI taxonomy): domain Eukaryota; kingdom Metazoa; phylum Arthropoda; class Insecta; order Lepidoptera; family Crambidae; genus Udea; species Udea olivalis. Next base: position 19,548,045 of record OX376342.1, read on the forward strand.
CATTCATTGTAATACAAATGGTATTTTATATTAGGGTCAACGCCACACCTGCTGGTTGTTTATTGGATGAAGTGTGCATTACAAGCCTGTCGAAGACAACGGAAGCTACCGTGGAGCGGAAGCGGCAGTGACGTCACCGGAAATGAGCAGCCTGGGGTTAATTGAAAATGGCGCTTTGACACCTCACCTTACAATGCACCACCTGTAGTAATGACACGCCCTGAATGTTTTGAAAGGTGTATTAGTTGTTATATAGGTAGGTGATATTACAGGAAAAGGTCATTTAGCAAATAATATTGCAAAAAATGTCATTTTTAAGGGAGATAGGGCTCAACGAATTCTTTCTCTTTCAATTGACCTCTCCTTCTAAATTTTTTTATACTACGTCGGTGATAATCAAGCATGCGGACCGCCTGATGATAAGCGGTTACCGCAGCCTATAGACACGTGCAACACCAGGGGTATCACTCGCGCGTTGGCGACCTTGCAAAAACCTTTTCAAACCCCTTTTGAATAACTCCATACTATCCTCATTGGGAAAACCTCAGCAGGGAGCTCATTTCACAATTTAAGAGTCCTCGAAACATGCAAATACATGCTACGAAAAACGTAGTTTTAGGCAAATCCCTATTTCCACTTTACGCGCAAACGGCGTCAAAATAAATATATAAATAAATAAATATAAATATGCGCCAGACAACACACCTCTTGTAATGGTCTCGAAGTAGGGATTATTAAATCCCTGTGTTACGAGGTACCACACAAGGAAATAAGCTAGGGGCGTCTACCAGCACACTCAGACCCGAGTCAATTCACTAAAGATCGTTTCCTGAATTGACCCGACCGGGAATCGAACCCGGGACACTACGGAAATCGAGGCGAGAAACCGTGCTACAGCACACTACGTCAATCATGTCGTCAATCAATAACACTGATTTGCGGTATTGTCTTTCTGCCGGTGAGTTAATTTATCAGGTAAGTTTTTTTATTTGGTTAGCTAAAGAACCTTATTTCTTCCTGCTGAACAAATTTGCTCAGCTTTTAGAACTATGTACGAGTATGTCTACCATGACACCAATGACAGGATTTTATCTGATTAATAATGTTAAGTTGATTCTGAAGCATTCACATCCATAGCGCTTATCAAAACTTTAGAAAAAAAATGTTTTTCTAAATGTTAGAAAGTGTTCTTCCTAAGCTTTCAAAGAAATAAAAAAAATAGTATTATGCACTTTTACATCCACATAATTTTTAAAACTTTGATACTCTTTTATCTACCTACCAATCATGCAAATTTCAAACGTTACTTTAACGGCATCATTTCAATTTAAGTAACAGGTGTAAACTTCTAGTTTAAAGCGTTTCAAATATAACGAGATTATGAGTAAACTATAGTTTCGATAAGCACTACGGATGTGAATGCTTTAGAATCATCTAAACTCAGTAGTCATTTAATAGTTAAAAAAAATTAGACATTTATTTACCTTAACTGCAGAAATGACTCAACTCAGAAAATTTCGAAAATTCGTAAAAAAAATATAACTCATAAACTTAAAAAATCGGGTAGCATATATGGGGTATTTTTGGATACCTCTAAGTCTGAGCGGTCTGAAAAAATGTTGTCGCGAATGTTTGGACCACCTAGTCCAGCACTGGGCTCTTGCGATCCCAAGTCCAAATTTGACCAAAACCATACTTGGGTTTGATTCACAATTTGCATCTGAGTTAGATGCATGTATGTTCCGGTTATGTTATAGACAGTTTTGAGTAAAATACCGAAGCGACAGAATAACGGCGTAAAGCGAAAAATTTGGACTTCTGAGTGTTCCTTTCACCAGGAGGACAACTAAAACTTGTCACAGACTAACCCGGGTGTAGTCGTTAGCATAATAATACATTTTTATTTATAAAATGTGTTTCATATAAATGTAAGCATTTCAATTCTATTATCAATTTCAAAAATAAAGACAAAATATTCTGTAAATATTTATGAAATAATTTGAAATAGCATCTCGAAACATTGCGATTGTATTACAGTCAGGATCACCCAATTTATAACAGATATTTACGTTCCTTATAAAGGACATAAGAGTCTTATAAGTGACCCAAGTTAGGGATGTCGTAGAATATCTACGGGTCCTTGTTTGTTTGGTTTGTTGGTTGGGGCAGCGCTCTTGCCCCCAGATATAAATAAATAAATTTATGCGCCAGACAACACACCACTTGTCATGGTCTGGAAATATCTCTGTGTTACGAGATACCGCACAAGGAACCAAGTCAGGGGCGTCTCCCAGCAAACCCATACCCTACTTAAATTAGATACTATTAATTGTACTACATTACGCAAGTAGGTACTGCTAATTATTGTAACTACGAGATTTTTATTTCATTGTTTATTGATCCAACAAACAAACTATGCAAACAACATTGCGGGATTATTACCATTTCTGTGATGACGATTTGAAAAGATTTTTTTTGTTTTTATAAAAAAAATATACCATCACGACTATATCCCAAACGGGGTAGTCAAAGGCAAGTGACTGTTGCCGTCATGGTGAACGGAATAGCCAGTTGTATTTTATAATTTTGATTCATACTTATTTTAAACTAGACAGTCATTAGATCGCTATCACACCTGGTAGTAAGTGACGATGCCATAAATGATGAAACATGCCTAGTAAAATGCCTATTCACTCTTGTCTTGAAGAGATTTGTACCAGATTGTATACCAAGCCAAGAGAGAAATAAACAATGTCAGGTAAATTTACACAAACTATCAATAAACAATTTACAAACAATATCAAAATGACATTTTATGCTAAAGTGAAATCCTATTTCAAGAATTTTTTGGAAGGCCAGCGAACCAAATCATGCAGATCGCTTGCACACTCCCCGCAATAAATTCTGTAAAATACCGACAGGCCAGCAACTTTGCGCTGGTGTTCTAGATCAAAAAATACATCTAACTAAGTCCTGAAATAGTGTAAATATATTTATAGGCTCAAGCTACACAAGAGAATACACTCTGAATGTTAAAATAGATAATTCAGTATCTCTGCAAATTCAGTGTGTACATGGATTCTTAATTCATTAAGAAAACATGGAGTTTAAATCTTGAGACAGTAATGTTTGTTCTACCGAGTACCGCAGAAAGTACGAGAATGGTATGTTCCACCAACATCACCTAAGCTGCAATGTTTTTTAATAAAAATATTTTCCTAAATCTTTTGTTTCGATTCGATTCATTAGCTATCGAAGCAAAAAGAGACTGAAATACTGTATACAAATTAATGAAAAACACACTGATGGTTGTACTTTTTTTGTATACGTTGGTAACTTGTTAATAAAACCAGCCGCTGTACATAGATTAAATCAAATAGCGAAAGATGCGGCACGTCCTTAAAATTGTCAACTGAAAACGGAGTTGATGCACAACTACATTATCGTTGTGCGATTTGAAGGACAGGGACAAACCTTAGCGTAAGCGAGACAAGCGTGCGTCAGAGTGAAGTCCTGTCAAAATGAGGCGACGGGGGCCTGATTTAAGCGGTCCACGCGCTAGAGGTGAGTCACATTTCTTCCTATTTTGATTTAATATAAGCCGCTGTAGATACATTTATCTGTTCAGCAGTGAAATTCTAGCAGTGTTGCAGCAGATGAAAGTTTAAAATGTTGATCTGTTCGATCATTAAAATCTTACATGATCTGAGTTCAACTAGCTTATTAAGTAGTAGTCTTACAACATAGTTTTCACTAGTGGATTATATAGTCATAAGCTGTTTTTATCTCTTTTTCTTTTTATATGTTTTAAAAATATAAGACCAAAATGTTGGGGTGGAGGGTTGACTACCTAAGACACAGGACCAGTCCTAGTTTAGGAGTCAGCCCACCATAATATATTAGTGTACCTATGGAAGACTATTTTGAACTGTAAATTATGTATTATGGTGAGGAAATAAACGTTATTATTAAACGTTATTATTATTATTATTCATCTGGTAAATGCCATATAATATTTAGGTGCCTTTAAATTACTGGAATACATCTTCGAGCTCTCTAAATACATGTCAACAGTTCAGCAAACATTTGGTACGAGACTGATGACTCCCGTAGGAAAAGAATGTAAATGTCATCCGCGTGCCTTTGGCATTACAAAATTGATATTTATAGCTGAAAAAATTAGGCTACCTGATGATTGATTAGCATAAGCACGAGTACGTGTATTTCCCTAAAAGTTACACATTTTGATTTTTTTTCTACATCAACTTTGCTTTCAGGTTCAAAAAGACTTTAACCAGGTTCTTTAGACAAAATATGATTTAACAAAATTTAAATTAAAGGCTTTTATTTTTTTGTTGCATGAGTATATTATGTCACCATATGATGGCGAGAGCGTCGTGGCCTAGTGGTTCAGCACTCGAACTTAGATCGTGGATCGTGTGGTTCAAATCTGGCGAGAACCAAAATCTTTGTGTTCAATGTTAAATATCCTACTTACTCTCCGGTGATGGAAAACATCGATAAAAACCAAATCAACCCGGATAACGGCGGAAGGCCACGTTGGGTTCTAATACCATTAGTGAAAAGTGGGCTTCTGAGTGTTTCCTTCACCATGACGACACAGTCACTTGCCTCTGACTACCCTGTTTGGGATAAAGTCGTGATGGTATGTATGTGTGTATGTATATTAGTGAACACCGCTTGTTTACAATCTATCCCGCGAAGCTGTACCAAGCCATTTTCAATCTAACACACACTACATAATTTTTTTCGGGCTAAGCATGGTTGAATAGGCATTATGGTATTATGTTTCTGGCCGTTGCTTGGCTCGGTTGATTCTTCCTGCTTCGAATCCGAAACGGAATAAAGTTAAACTTTCATTCTGGAAAATATTATTCTTCGTTGTCGTAAAAAAGTCATGCTTAAATGCATTTGTCTAAACAGATACTATGAGTAACACTATCATGGACGCAATTAATCTGTTCGTTGACACAAATGCTGGTTTTGATACCAATTAACATGTAATATCTAAGGAAGGATCTAATCCGTTAAATACTCAAATTAAATTAGTCCGTTCAAACATTCTGACAGTAGACGGTTCCATTCCTCAGGAAGTTGTTCATCTGTGAACAGTTCAGTTGTTAACACAACGGCCGCAACGAACGAAACTACGCTTGGCTGAACAAAAAGCGATTGTAGTGTTTAATTAAATACCTTCTAATACTCGACCACAGGATAGACAATTCAAACAACAAGTTTGTAGGTAATGAAGTTTTAAGTAGTAAGCTTCATAAGTAAAATAATTGGTGAGTTGCGATCAAAAAGATCTGATAAATATCAATTTTAGATTAAGTTAAAGTAAAAACGGAGAACCCTAAAAAAATTATGACTAACAACCCAAAAACTTATTAGGATCGATCACTTCAATTAAGATTATGAATCGTTTAGTGAAATAAGAATGCTTAAGTACTAATTCCAATGACCAAAGTGTGCCTTAGCTTTGAATATGAGATGTTGTTTATTAACTGGTCTTTTTAGCCAGTAAAATCCAACTTGATATAAATCAGGGTTTTTTAAATGGTTTGCAATGTAGGTAGAGGATCAGGATTAGGTAAAACGTAGGTTTTTGTCAACAAATAAGCAGTATATGTGATAGCTTTAATTGTGTAGTCATAGAGTACTTAATAAATAACAATTATCAAATTCAAAAAACAGGCGCAAATATCACTTATTACTTACTCCTGTGGCTCAGCGACCCAAAGTGTGTCTTGGCCTCCGATACAAGATAGCGCCACCTATCTCGGTCCCCTGCGGTTTCACGCCAGTCTCCCGGTTGAAGCTCTTGAAGGTCTGCACCTACAGCGTCACCCCACCGGTAGCGAGGGCGACCGACCGGCCGTCGACCAACAGATTTTCCGAGATATGCTTTCTTGACACTTCGATCTGAAGCCATTCTTTCAATATGACCGAGCCACCGGAGTCTGTGTGCTTTGGTCTCTCCGATAATGTTGGGCTCAGCCATCAGTTCCTCCAGCTCCGTATTTTTCAGGATTCTCCAGTTTCCATCCTCTGTTCTCTTAGGTCCAAACATTTTTCGGAGTATCTTCCTTTCGACAACCAGCAACTTATTTTCCTCTTTGAGTGTTAGTGTCCAAGTCTCGCACCCATACATGAGAATTGGTCGTATAACGGTTAATATCACTTATTGTACATAAAAATAAAAACTCTTTCTTATAAAGACAGCTGAAAATTCCGTAATGATAGGTTTAAATCAACATGTGTTTTAACTTGTGAATCTGCCAACACCCGTGTTTCTGAACGAAAATGAGCTCCCACCTTGGAATTTCAAAACGTCCTTTGTCTACTGAATTCTATTGTTCTGTGTCCCCAACCAATCGGCAATTAGTGAATAAATGGATGTAAAGATAAAAATCGAGATGAGAACTGGTAACAGTTTAAAATGGTTTGTTAAATTGGTTGGGGTTCGTTATTCAGAAGAACAACTTTTATACGTTGCAGAATTAGTTTGATGTTTAATGACGAAATTATTTTTCATTTTTGTACCGCTAGTTGAACAATGCCCCTTTTGATGGCACCTTTTCACCATGAGAAAATTAAGCGTGAACTTCCACCCTCACGTTGTAGATGTTTCAACCATATACGCGCGAAAGTTTTGCAGACTTCTGTATAATTTTCTTCTTTAATTGCGTGGGTAAATTCCGAAGTGCTACTGTGCGTGGTTTGAAGTGCGTTTATAAAAATTGCCTTATTTATAGGTCATTAAAGTTTTGTAATAAACTAAACTTACTTATGGAACAAATCTCCTAACAATAGGGTATTTAACAATTTTTTCTGTTGAAGAGATCGCTCAAAAATATAAAAGACATTTCGAAAGCACCGCAACTCCCCGAGATAAAGCAATTTCAAAAAACATATTTTTGGACTTGCCCGATAAGCTCCCTCCAAACTGCAAACGGCAAATGACGTCATTTGCAGTGTTATTCTTTGCGTTCTGCAAATCATTTGTTCGGCAGCTATATTAATTTAATCAACGTTCATGAATAATTGTGGTTTCATAATAGAAGTTGCTTTAAATTGTATAGATTATTGAATAGTATAGTTTTTTTTATTTACTTATCACTTTTAAAAAATTATTTCACCGCCCTAATTTGAATGGCCATCAAATTTATTGTACCTAAGTGAACAAACTTAAGGTTTTTGTAGCGCCTCTTTCTAATGTATTTTTCGATTATATTGAATTATTTATAGAATCTGATGATTCCGACATACTTGTTATTCAAAAAATCTCATCTGAGTCAGCATTTACGTCCTAAAAAGAACCTGTATGCAAAATTTAAGACTCCTGGTACTTGAAGTAACGAAGTTTCATACAAACAACCTATCAACCCCAAAAATAGCCCCTTAGAGGTTGAATTTTGGTAAAACCCGTCTTGGTGAGCGCCTACGTCCTAAAAAGAACCCACATGCAAAATTTGAAACTTGTAGTTTCTGATATTTCACGATTTAACCTTTCGCTTTTATTTCATTTATAATTTTGCGTGCGTATTTTTAAATTTTACGATAAATCAGAATCTATTAATTCAATTGATATGCTTGTGTAGTAATAATTCTCAAAATCTCCCTTTTAAGTTACATTTTTTTACACATAACATGCCTTATAACTACTTATTTATAAAAGATAGATGTATTGTGTTGCAATTTTTTTTATGTATCTACTAAATACCTATATTTTTGTAGTACATTGTATGCATGTATAAATAATCAACAGTGGGGCCAGCGCACGCACGAAAAGATTTACTGTGGCCCTTTTTTTCCGGATTACTTAATAAGTGTAAATTGATCAGCCCGAAAACTGATTATTTCAAAACAAATAAAATGCCTTTAGCAATCATTGATACTGTAGCTTTTTAACAGTGTAATATTTTTTCAAATCGGTTAGGTAGTTTCGGAGATTACCTGTCCCAAACATACACACTCACAAACTCACGAACGCTTACTTCTTTATGATATTAGTAGGTATAGATTACAATAAACCTTCAGAATAGGAAACTTAATTGTTTTGTAATTTTTATACTTTAATTTAAGAACGCTCGGATTTTTATTAATTTACTTTGGTCATCGTTATTAATTTACTCTAGCTCATCTTATCTTTCATAGACAAGCTGCACAAGGCTTTAAGACTCGTTACTCTAGATTCGTCGAAGCGAGTTCAAAGGAAACTTAAACGTATTTATCTCCTGTAGAATGCAGTTTGCTTCTAAACAGAGCGTTTGTGGTTAGTAAATTCTGTCAAAGGAATTTATTAATGTTTTTATTGAACAAAATGTACAATTTAGATCTGGTGGATTACCAAGATTAAGCTTTAGTAGGTAGTAAGTAAACTGTACTGCTAAAGTCACCACCAAAGCTAACTTCACTCTGAGGGTCGAGCGGTTGGTATCCCGCCATAGTGTGAATTTTAATTCATTTGTGGTGAGGGTGCCGGCTGAACATCTATCGACCTACATGAAAGAGGAGTTTTGGCGAAAGGTATCATTTGCCGGCGCTTTCGAGGTCGGTTACCGGACACTATGATGCTTCGTACGTCGTCGACAGATCTTACGTATGTTAGCAAATAAGTTTACTGAAATAAATGATATTCTATCTTATTTTATTTTATTCTAAATACAATTTTGCCACTATCCAATTCCTTTTTTTTTTCATCCTATATTAGAAACATTTTTTGAGGCTTACTAGGTAAACTTTGCATGGTGTTTTTAGCGACCCCAAATTTGTTTTTATTGGCAAAATGTAATTTTTTATTCCTAAATTTACTATAGCTTATTTTGAGAAAACTTCCGTAGTCAAAACAACTTTTTACTAATATTCGAAATCAATAGTAGTTTTAACTGTAACACATTCATTACGGACATTCATCTGCAAAAAAATTATAACATGACACCATTTTAATAACAAAATGTATTTTAAAGATGGTAGAACTGTAATAACGCCTTTTAAAAGGTTCATTAAAATAATGGGTAGGAAAAAACAGCACAAAAAAGAATGCCCGCTCTCGTAGTGCCCAGAAATTTATGCAGGCGGTGTCCGCTACGGCGCTAATATTCGTAGTCGTAGCCACAAGCAGAAAATACCATCTCGTAGCAGGTCGTCCGTAGCACGTCCTCGTAACGATTAGCATGAATATTGAGTTAATAATTTTATCACAAGGATATTGCCAAAGCCGTTATCACTACTTGAATGCGATAGTGCGAAATAATGCTAACTTGTTTTTAATATCCGCTAAACAGGGTGTCCCTGAAGAAAAGGATCAAGTCGAAATAGCGCTTAGCTGGGGTCATTTTTGACCCTTTTAACCCTTTCAATATTGGTCCGATTTCTAACCGTTAAAAAGTAATGATCAATTTTAGCTTTTCTTCAGGAAATCAGTTGAGTCCATACAAAAATAATCATTTAAAAATATGTATCAAAGGTACCAACTTATTTTTTTGCCAAAAGGTCAGCAGGTGATCTATCTTACTTTGACTAGTTATTTTGTTGAGCTAAAAAATCCATGTTAATTTTAAAAGTTAATATTGCAATAAAAAATCTTAAAAATAAAAATGTCTTCATGTTCAAACAGATGTCGTGAAAAAAAAGTACTACTGAAAGTGGTCCAAGTATTTCAAAAAGTTTTCAGATTGCTTGATCCGGAACATTATAATATTAAAAACTTTAAACTTGTACGTTATTGTACAAGTTTTAAGATTGTTTCAAGTTTCCCAAGAAACAGTTGCCTCACTCTTACTCACTCATTACTTTTGCTTTTAATTGATTCAATTGAAACAATTTGTTTACTACTCATGTAAATCCTAAAAAATAACCCTACTTTTTAACATGTAGTGCACAAACAGTTATAGGTAACCATCGCATGCGAATCACAGATAACAGATCTTCCATTATACAAATAATTCAAATAACCAACCACATGAACATTTGTCTATGCATCAGTATTATAAGAAAACAATTGTATCAGAGCAGAAAATAATCAAAAAAATGCAAGAAAAATGCATATAATAAAAAGCGTAAGTTGAGTTAGTTTACTTCCAGTAATTTAGTAAACTAAACTCCAATGTTTTCGCCAATATTTTCGTAAACAAACTCCTAGTTACTAAATTATTGGAAGAAACTTTTGCTGCTTCACACTCCTCTTCATACGTCTTCCCATATGTCGAATTCTTTCACATTAGCTGCCATTAGGCTATGGATCTCGCTGCCTAATAAAATTAAATTTTTGACCAGTAGGTTTTCCTTCAAACGAGCAATCCATAACTTCTTCTTAGATAAACCTTAACTCATTTAACCAAACCTCTCTCCTTTCAAGACAATATTTTAAGATTTAGATACGATATTTAGTGTATGTATCTTTAAATTTATGTATTATGATTATGTATGTGTAATATGTATAATTTTGGTATAAGCATGTTTTTTGTATTAAAAGTATATTTTATTTCCGGTTTTATGAGACACCGCCAACACGATTTCTGCTTCGCCCAGTGGTTGACTGGTAGAGAATGCCATTAGGCATTAAGTCCGCCAATTGTACTTTTTCTTTGTGCAATAAAGAATAAATAAATAAATAAATAAACATGTTCAGCAATAAATCTTTTAAAACTAGGCAGAGCAGATTATTAACGTCGAAGAACATCGACTCACTACATGCTTTAAGGTGGATTGAGAGAATGTTCTTTCGTGATATTTTAGAGGCAATGATAATTCGTTTTTCATTTACTTACACCAAATGAATTCTAACGAAAAAGTACGAGGAATCTCGAACGAGCATTCTAGGTCGTGCTCTAGGGTCTCCGCAAACATAGGTAGAATAACAACGAAAGAATGATCTGTCTCGCTCCGTTTACACAAAGAGAATTTGATAGAGTGGGGATAGAATGAGCATTCGCTTGCTCAGTCTGAATTTACCGGTATACTGATATCATCCTAGATACGGTTGAGTTTGAACCCAACAGAGTTTGACAGTTCACTCACAAGAAGCTTGGTAGGATTTAGCTTTGGTTTACCGTCAGGTGGATGCGATTGCGTTCAGGTACCCACTTCCTCAGGTGAGTGATTTAATTAAAGGTGGATTATACTCGTACGCTAGAATTCAGATAGCTAGGTTTTTAACTGTTATTGCTTTATTTTCTCTATGCTTGACAGTTAGGCATTTTGTGTAATGACGATGTAATTATTCTTGACTTTACATACAGGTAGAGCAGCGTCGAAAGAAGAGCTTTGCAATGCCTTTTGACCTGCAAGGTCATTTATTTCAATTTATATCTATGGAACTATATGGATGAAAAAAAACGACATTAAGCCATGGCTGTTGGAATTAATTGAAATTCAAGTAAACAATTGGCGCCTTCAAATTAAGTTTAGTTTTATTTAATTTAAGAAGACGATTTTTAAAGTAATTATGAGTGTAAACAATTTTTTAGATATTGTTGTTTAAGTTACACGTTCTATTCGTATCTAAGATCTTAAAATACTAAGATGACAGCAATCCAATGTTTCACCACTGCTAACTCTAGAAATAGAAGTAGCAGGTATTTTGCCCTCACAGAGCTTATGTTACTTAAAGGTTCCTTATACAGCGACACTCTTTACACTTAAACTTATATTATAAAAACGTTCGTACGGGTAGAGGTTCCGCTAATTTTTACTGAAATTAAAAAGGGGTAAGATTTGTTTGTTTTCTTGTTTGTTTGTATTGAATAGGCTCCGTAACTACTAGACTGATTTTAGGAATTCTTTCACAAATTAAACTACATTATCAGGGAGTGACATAAATTATATAATTTAGGCTATATTTTGACAAGAACAGTTTACACTGGCGAAGCAGCTGACGGACAGATATTTTAAATAAATTTACGAAATTCTGTTCTCATTTGCAAGGTCTGGCGAACGAAACTGCCCTGTTTTTTCAAACAGTTACAAAAAGGATCATGCCCATCAAAGTATGAAGCACGCTACAGAGTGGCATTCAAACCAAAGATGTTTTAAACGGTACATAAAATTACCCTCTACATTGGGCAGTTGTTATTTTTGGAATCAACACCCGGGTTTTGATGCTTTTATTGAAAACGTACTAACCTCAAAACAAAGAAAACAACACAAACCAAACCAAAAATGTATCCTCATTGCGCCAGTTACTTTCTCTTTCCATTAACAAGCATGTAAGCTACAATTCCGTTTTACAGGCATGTGTATCGCCGCTTTAAAGCAAAAGTCAAAGATTAAAAATCAGGATTAAAGAACAATTTATTTGTTATTGTTACCGAAAAAAATAAATATAAATAAATATGCGCCAGACAACACACCTCTTGTAATGGTCTCGATGTAGGAATTAATATCCCTGTGTGACGAGGTACCACACAAGGAAATAAGCCAGGGGAGTCTCCCAGCACACCCAGAAAAATCAATTGTAGTTCGCGATCTATGTACTCGTACTTATTTATGATGGCAATATATTCTAACAACCAAAATGAGATCCAGTAATGCAATTTAATATCTTTTTAAGATTAAATAAAAATCCCCGGTTCAAAAAATGAATTCCAAAGTGAACGATGGCTTAAAAAATAAGGAAAACAATTTCAACATAGTTTTTATCTTGAGGCCAGAGACAAACCTGTACCACAAATGGGCATTCTCCTTTGCAGTCACTTCCAACATCCGATATGGTCTAGTATATGTATAATTTATTTTATGGCCAATTTTCAAATGAAAAAATACATATCAAATGATAATCCACATAATTTATAGCCACTTCTGTTAGTAAACCATTTTCACAAACGCAAGTTTTAATTTTCTGCCGAACCAATTGCTTTTCAAAGTGCATAGAAATGGACCTGAAAATCTGACTGATCTGTGACGTCAAAATAAGCGTCACTTTTTAGGTTTGAGCAAGTCCAAAATTTTAAGCTCTCCGCAGTTAAGAATGAGATGATTTTAGGCCCGTATTCTAGAATCATACTCAAGCATTGATCTGTACTTGGGTAGAGATTTGAAAACATCAGTTCATACAAAAACATCACTCATACCTATCTATACTCAAGTACAGATTTTGATTCAGAATACGGGCCTTAGTGTAAGATGTAACAGTTTTAATTAAAATAGAAAACTGAAGACCAGTTAAAATAAAGTGCATTAAACATTTTACGTGATAGTTAAAATATCTCGTTAAAAAAGATACAGTAACACAAATTCAGATTGGTTAAAGTATTCGTAGCGAATTGAAACGTGCTACGGCGTAGCAGATTAGCACATACTCGCAGTTTGGCGATTGCGCGTGCTATATCTCTTTAGTATATAACTATAAAAATGTTAAGTATACCTAAAATTAAGCATATGGAGCCAGAATGATCCTATGCAAAAAATATGATAGACTTTACTTTGCCGCTGACTTATCAAATCTAGAGAATATTAAAAGAATGAATGCGTCATATTCTCATTTCAAATTAGCGTACGCAAACTTTTTCAAATTCCAAAGTGACAATACACGAAGTATCGTTTTGACATATTATATTCAAACGACACGACATGCTTCGCAATGGTGACATCGCTTGGCATCGAGAATGCTGGCATAATATTCTTCGCCGCGTTTGGACGGCAGCCAGTGAATGTTTTTACTATCGCGAACATTCAGTAGACAATATCGTTTTGTTTGTATAGTCAAATTCTTACCTGGCTGAAAAACTAACAGCACGAATTCTTTTCTGGTATAAATTTTACGGCTAACGGACAGAAGGATATTTTCCTCGTACTAGAGCAACGCTGAACTAACGCTGTAAATGAGTGTGTCGGAGACTAGCATAACATAACATACCATCACGACTATATACCAAAAAGGGTAGTCCGAGGCAAGTGCCTGTTGTCGTCATGGTGAACGGAACACTCAGAAGCCCACTTTACACGAACGGTAATAGAATCCTTACATACTAAGACGCATTTTGCAATAGCACATAGAAAGTGAAAAAAAAACCTGTAAAAAAAACTAAAAAAATCTCAATTTTTGCTGTTTGTACAAGTAAAAACGCAAGAAAACATAAAAAAAAAAAACATAAAAACATAATAAGACAAGCACAAACAATATAGATTTGAGTTAAAATTCAGTAATAAGCTTGATATTGAATTGTAAGTAACATGAGCAACAATCAATAATAAGATAAGATAAGATAAATATACTTTATTGTGCAACAAATCATACATAACATAAGCATTACATAATCTTAGATTGTACAATGTAGGCGGTCTTATCTTATAACTTTCAAACAATAAAAAAGTTTTTTGAAATCACAATTGGACCCTTTTTGTAACTGTCCTCTTGGTGGTATTATTCTAAACTGAGACAGTTTGGAAAACGAATGATTACATTCGAGCTTATGAAAGAAAATGTTCGTCTCGTAAATTTTGATCTGGGGAATTTTCGAACCCACGACCTAAAGCTTAGGGACCAAGATCACTACCAAGTTCAAGACTGTTTTCGTGTGGTACTTACATTTGGGTGGATATACAGGGCAAAATAAAAAACTCTTTCCAACAATCGCAATCACGATTTTCTCAATCAATTTCTTTGTTAGTGTCACATTTTTTTTATTGCAAATAACTAAAAATTAAAAACAATTTGACTCTCACAAAGAAACAAAACATACCATCACGACTTTATCCCAAACGGGGTAGCAAGTGACTGTGTCGTCATGGTGAACGAAGCTCACTTTTCACCAATGGTATTAGAACCCAACATGGTAGGTGGTGAGCCTTCCGCCGTTATCCGGGTTGATTTCGTTTTATTATCGATGTTTTTCGTCACCGGAGAGTTAATCGGATATTTCCTAATGAACACAAAAACTTTGGTTCTGGCCATATTTGAACTCGGGATCACACGATTCACGATCTGAGTTCGGGTGCTGAACCACGACGCTGAATTTATAAAATATTATTAAATTAAAAAAAAAAACAAGAATAAGTAAGTGTCCCACGACCACGCAATGTAAGCAAATTCCCTGTTTAATGCGCTTTCGGGCCAGTCAAAAGGAATAAGACATTTTTTCTACAGCCTCAACGAAATACTTGTTGAGCCAGAATAAGCTTCTAATATCAGGAAATTATACATCTAAATTAAACCACAAAACGCTCACGCAAACTGTCATCAGCAATTACGTAGAAACGTTTATTAATATGGACGCAGAGTAAAGCCGCTAACACAACAGGTGCGGTAAGTGGTAGCGGGCATTCGGCGGCGAGCGCCGTGGCTGCCGCACGTCTGTACCCGCCCTAACGCCTAAAAGCGACTGCATATCGAACACCGCAACTTCTAAATTTGAAATACGTCGACGCAAGTGTTTAAAAAAAACAACAAAATTTGTAACTTTTTAAACCGAACTTTTTAAGCTGTGGAAGTGGAACGTTTAGATTTGAGTGGATTTAAAAAAATACGCAAAACTTAATTGCGTTCGAGCGGAACTGAATCGGAACGTGGTTTTGTGAATGAACATAATTGAAATTGGACCGATTGCTTCGTTAAAGGTACAGGTAGTTTTATTTTTCATTTACATCTCAGGTACATTGATGATATTTATTAATAATACCTACTGCTAATTTTGTTGGAAGAATGTGAAATACTATATGTACAAAAAAGTACTAACACTTTCAGGTAAGGAAAATATTGTGTCTATTTAAATGTTTATTTAATCTAGAATATCTATTAAGATAAGGGTGGAACTACATGAGACAGAAATGTGATAATATTTAAATCATCATTCGCTATTGTTACGATGTATGTTGTGTGGGAAACTTAAAATTTCCTACAAACCTAAATACTTCATAGTATAAAAATTATATCCCATAAAATGTTTAACAATAATCTAACAATCTTCCTGCAACTTGTTATCTTAACACGTACCTAAAGATTATATCATGCGCCACTAATTATGTAATAGTAACATAATCCTATTCTTTTCATAACCGAAAGAAAATATTGATTTGGCATTACCGACACTGCTTTTAGCAGTTGTTTGTTGATTCTGGACGCAGCATAATAAATCCAAAAACAAATTTATTTGTATTTGGTACTTTATTTTATGTTTAAATAGTACAGTCCATTATACGCGTTGTTTTAGGGCATGAAAAAACTTTGATTGTTGATTTAAAAAATCTAAAAATTTAACTTAAAACCCCAATTTAAATGACTTTTCGGTGGGCTCAAACGCGATCTTTGAGTTCGTTTGCGACAGGCTCGTGTTCTGAAATGTTACTTAGACATCAGTCAGCTTCTGAGTTGAGTGTTAAAAACGCTCATTATCTACTACAAATTTTAGTAGATGCACAAAAATTGTGTTTCAAATTCGTTACCAAAACGAATCTTCATCATGGTTGTATATCATCTGCCTGTGCCATATAGCCACATTTTATATTAATTCTTATAAAGAACGAACACTGATGCTATTTGTGTCGGCCCTTGAAATAATTGCGGGCGATATTGGGGAAAAATTCAAACTCATAAACAAATGGAGACCTGAGCAAAACTGCCACTGTGCTATGCAGTCGTGGTTACTATTTTATGGTTTTTAAATAAAATTCCAAAGAAATACCTGATTAAATAATGCCGGTAGATTAGTTATTCTTACGCCACGCCGTTATCTTGAACTAAATTAATTATCATTACCTCGTGGAGCCTCGGCAAATTCTTTAAAAACGAACCATTCGTTCGAAAAAAGAAATTTATTGAAAAGAAATATCAATTAGAAAGCTGTAATTCGAATTTATGCAAAATTACGTCTAAGGTACTCGTAAGTTTTGAAGTTTTCTTAACAGGCTTACAGATTATATTTATATTAGTTCTAATCTAAGATAAGATTTAAAAGTCTCAGTGCAAGGTACAGTACGTCTACCACGAGTTGCCACTTTAGGTTTACATTATCGTTCGCGTAAAAAAATGTATTGGGATTTGACATTGTCATGTCAATTGTCATGCCATGTGTCATCCCAATACATTTTTTAACGCAAACGATAATGTAACTATAAAATGGCAACTCGTGGCAGACGTACTCGTCTTACGACAACTATGAGGTACTACGAGCCAAAATTCATGACGGTATCCGGACTTTAGCTCGTATAGAAGACGCGTTGTTGAATGTTGAAGTACTTGTACGGCCCTTATTCTAACGTTAAAGCAAGGATAAATGAAATTGTGTAATGTGAACGTTATTACATTCACGTTTATCACATTCCCATTCCGCAGTCTATCGTAAAGGCCCGTATTCTTATATACTTTGATTAGGGCGAGTGCAAGTGATAAGTGTAGGAGCCTAGTGATTATGAGAAAACACGTGTAGACAGCGATGGATTATTGCGAGTGATTAGTATCCTGCGTCGTCAAGTGATTAGAAGCGTATTCTATTCAATCGCACTAATTAATCGCTATCCTCACGTGTTTTCTCCTAATCACTAAGCACCTACACTAATCACCTGCACTTACTACTAATCCAAGTGAATACGGGCCATTACTCAAAGAGGTTAGAGTACAGCAAATTTTCCCCGCTCATAATTATTATACTGCTTGCCTGGATGCAAATACCTCCATTTAGGAAGATTTAGACAGTGCTGCGTTTCTGATGGTCAAGAGCGGTTGTTTGGTTAGTTGAACGACCATATTTAGTTTCATTTATTGTTTAAAAGCTCTTCATAAACCTAATAGGACGGCATTCGCGCGTTTTTGGGGCCCGGGTGCTTGCATGAAGTTAAATTTTCCATAATACTGACTAATTTGTATATTCGTTCACTATTTTTTTTTAAATTTACAATACCTTTGAGGAGATAACTTGAGAAATCTAGGAAATTAGAGGCTTTGTTTGCAGGAAACCTATGATTAAGTTGGTCACGGTCACAATTAAGAGCGCGCTATCTTTCTACTTGAAAGGGTTGATTTTCATACTAAGTGACGTCATTTGAGTAGATTCACAGCCTCAGACTCCCAATGGGGTGGCTCATCTTTTCATTTATAAAGTCTCTAGAGCAACATTTTTTATGGATTCAAGTCTTAATGCAGTCTAGGATATTAATTCGTTTGCACTAGAATTTGAAAGCCGTCACTATGAATTTCCTCATTATTACAAATTGACACCATAAAACTCCATGTTATCCGTAAAATATGTTTTTAAAGTATCATTTTTGCTTTGATCTCGAGTTTTAAAATAATAAATTTTAATTCATTTAAGTTTACAGAACGTAAAAAAATGAACAATATCTCAACTTTTGAAATGGGCACAGTGTACAACTTAAAACAAATGTTGTATTGTTTATGTGAAAATGATGTCAGCATTTCTTAATCAACAATGCTGAAATGACCCAAGTGTAATTTGATATTGTAGTGATACTGCGGTCTTCAAAAATTACAAATTGTTTATTTTTGTGGTAGTACACGCTCGCAGTCATACGACAAAATATACAAAACATGTGTTTAAAAGTTTAACTATTAAAAACACACCACTTGCAATCAAGAAAGAATGTAACAAGTTTTGTTGGAAGTTATAATTGAAACCTCTGTACAATACAAATTATAAATTCAACAGCTAATAATTTACCTAGACTTCTTTTAACGAAGAAATATTTGTTTTCTTTTTTCTTTGTAACTAAAATGAACTCCACTTATCAAAAATATACAATAAACTACATTACATTTTAACCCTTACCTAGACAAGCAAACTTAACTCAAATTTAGAACTTTTATTTATCCACACGTGAATTTTGAAACACAGGTGTGAGAATGGAAGAGTATCAATTGGAGTAAAGTTCTAAGGAAAAGCAAAAACTAAACTCGATCAAAACATAATCTTCCTTCATGATAAGATGTCATAAATCCTTACATTCTTGAAGATCGCAAAGAAATATCTCTATCTATCGGTGTAGTATTATGCAAAAGGCGCTTAAGTATCCTTCAAAAATTCGTCTTAATTACTGATTGAAGATAAAATTCGCCTTGATTTTGGGAGGTCAAATCTAATTGAGTAATTGATGGTTGTGATAAGCCACGTTCTTCGATGTTGTTTTAATACGTAATTTAGAAACTCCCTGATGCTTCTAAAAAGGTACAGCTGAATGAAATTGACGGCAAATGGATGTTTTCAACTGTGGAATTTTTTAACGATGTTGATGTAAAATATTTTTATTTAAAGAAATCTGGGGCCACACTCCTGAATTTTGTTCAGTAAAGCTTCTTATTTTGTGTTTTGTTCGTTTTAGAAATTGCGTAAAGTTAATTCGAAGAAGTGGTGAAAGCGGCTACCGTAATTTATACCTAGTAAAAAATTCACTTCAAATTGCACTGCGACGCAATGCTGTAACTTAGGTTACGTGACTTACCCAATTCTAAGTAAGAATTTAACTGCATTCTTAGAATTGTGTAAGGCTAAAACCTTAGTAAGGTAAGTTTTATGATTAGAATTTTATTGAATAGTAAGTATAGCCATACTAAAAATTGGACATGCCACATCATTCGCAGAATCGATAACTATTGAGTAAAAAATGTTCGCAAGTATTGATCACTTACTGAATGACTCGCACTAGATGGACTGATGACCTGATTCAGCTTGCGAGAAGCCAACGCGTGTGGCGTTGTATGTAAAGGCCTATGTCGAACAGTGGCCAGCATTCTACATAACTTAACAGCTTGTTACTTGACAAAACTCACCTTCAAAACGCTTTTCCTCACAAAAAAGAATGCTCCAAGGTTTTCAAGACGTTAAGTTGACACCTGTATAAGTAAACTTAAAATTATTTTGTCTTTGCACATGGCAGGTTATCAAAACGCTTAATCCAATGAATATTTTATCGGATTAAGGTGAGGCTCTGCATCGAGATATTGGGTCAATTTTAAAGCTTTATCAATTTTAAGCTTCGTAAAAATAGGAGACTGACCTTTTTAAAATTTGTACAGGCGCTTTGTAAAGGTCACTGTAACTGCTGATTCAATATATCTCGCAGCTTCAAGCTGAGCAGATTTGTAATTTTTTGGATGATGACGAAAGCTTATGAAAAAGCGAAGTTATCTCTCAACTGTCCCAATGCTGGGTCTTGCTCTGTTTGAAAGCAAGTCTCTGTACATCTATGTTCTCATTTACGCGTAATTCTAAGCTTAGCTTGCTGAAACCCGTTCTATTTTGCGAAGGAGTTTAGAGACAAAATTTTACATGATGACTTCAATAGGTGAAGCAAAAACGAATATCTGATATTACCTAATACTATCGATATTTGTTGTGCATAACGTGTATGTGGACATGTGCAACACCAGTTTAACTCTTGCTCGCTGTTGACTGTCTAAGGCGATGTCCTAAGTGAGTGGCAAAAGCGACGTGGCAAGGGCGATCAACCAATGGAAGTAGGGCTATTTCAGTTAGCAAAGAATGCCATTGGTCAATCGCATTTGGCGCTCATTTAGGACACCGACTTAGACTATGACTTAGACTATGGGAAACTTTAGTATAATCTGTAACGAACGGCTAGCTGTCACTCGCCAACAGAAACACAACACTGCCTGCCAAAGTAATGGTATTTTAGATATAATTTTCTGGCCCCACAGTTCAATTATGAACATTCTGTCCTACGAAATGTTACTAAGGTTCAAATTTAAAAATGGTGGTTAGGGCGCTGAATCCTCAAAGAAAGTCTCAAATTACAATTTGACCTCATCTCTCAACAAAGCAAACGATTCCAAATTTTTCTTTGTTTTCATCTTATTTCATTACCTCCATAAACCAAGCTTCTTCAGTTCGGACCGCTTCAATTATCTCCGAGAAAACGAAAGGTAGAATGGGAAAATAAAGAGCACTCAAAAGAAATTCCCAAAAATCTATTGTCTGAACTTCTAAGTTTGTAACAACTTTATTTTGTTGTGAGGAAAAACACTCGAAGATTTTATTAATATCGTTGTTTTTTATATAACGCCCGAATCCACAAACTTCAATCAACTCTCAGCAGTCCTTACATGTATAGCTGTCCCTCTCATTCCTATTTACATGTGACAGGGAAGCATCTTTTTTTTTGCCTGTGGCAACACTTCGGTTAACAGCTGATTGTATTTGCTCCCGACTATTTTATTTATAATTTACATAAAAATTAGGAAAATCGTCACTAAATAAAACCAAAACACGAAGAAGTGTTAATAAATAGACGTAGATATTAAGCAATAGTGTCTAAGTGATTATTTTAGTGGATTGAAAGTGTTAGTTGTGGACAACAGTGACTGTCAGTTACGAATTTAAACTATTTTGTGTGAATCATTGTCATTTTGTGAATAAGGTAATAATTTGTATGTATAACGTACAAATTACTTTTTATGTTTGGATATTAATCAATCATTAGTAAATCGCATCGACTGACTGTGGTTGTCAGACGCGTGAAGAGGTTAGAAAGTGCTTTTATTTTACTTCCCAGTGCTTGACCTCCCGATTCATTGAACAACACTTTGGACTTCGTTCACATTTTATAAACATTTTAAAATGCAAACACGCGTAGCCTTATCTCGCCAGCTTCAGCTGGCTTTGCAGGAATTGAAGGCATCCAAAGAGTTGGTTAATCAATTGTATTTGGAACGAGATGACAATGAGAAAGAAATGTTGGAGGTTTTAAATAAGAATTCTGTACTCAAAAAGGAAATGGCTGAGTTGCACAATGAGTATGTGTTAGTTGTAGATGAGCGGGATAGGTTGCAGGTTGTGGTGAATGGCTTCGGTGAATGCAGTGAAGAGTATGTGCAAGGCCTCAGGCGCATCACTTTGCTGGAGCAAGAACTACAAGAGGCCCACCACCAAATCACAAACATGGAGTCGGAGAAGATTGACACCTTAATCTCCCACAATCAAAGTTTATTCAGCGAGTTAGTCGACAGTGCACCCAGCCTTGTTTCTGCTGCACCTAGTTCAACTCCCAAAATCACCATTGACCTGACTAAAGATGACACTATCATCAACTCTCTAGTCGGTTTGATAAGGTGCAGCAAAAACAAATTTAAAAAGTATGTTAGAATAAATAAATTCATTAAAAAAACGCAGAAACTTATTAAAAGGAACAAATGCATGCTTAAGAATGTAAAATACATTAAGGAACGAAGGCGGTTAGGTGATGAATTAGATGTGTATTCCATTATGCTAGAAAATAACTTAAGTGAGCATGACAATGATGTAAAATTATTACAGTCAGAGTTATGTAACCTTAAGTCTCAGCTAAAAAGTGTGTCCGATAGGTACCACTTTACCAAACTTGAGTATCAGGAACACATTTTGGCCCTGAAAAAGCTAATGGAGAACTCAGATTCTTTGGCTGGTTCTCGGTCAGAATGTGAGCTTTGCACTCACAAGAGAACATCTGATAACCAGACTTCCAACACCACCACTGAGAGTCCTGTCAGAATGAGATCAAATACTGTAAATATTGTAATGTTTAGTGACGATATTGGGAAAAATATGGGCCAGTTAGTCTGCACATATTTAAACCAACCAGTAACCAATCACTGTTCACCGGGGGCCTCTTACTCTGATATCATGAACAAGATAAGAGGCCATAAGTTCAATGAAAACTCAATTTTAATTATATTTATTGGAAATAGAGGTAGTTTAAACAAAAAACAGCTGTTAGAACATTGTCATAACCTGTGTTTATTAAATGTTAAGAAGATTATAATGTTTACACTACCTTACAGTAGAGGTTTGCCACAGACAGAAAATGAGATGAGGTACAAAATGAATTTGACATTAGATACTGTGACTTTTCATAACAGTAAAATAATGAATGTAATTGACATCAACAGATTAATTAATATGAATAATTTGCATGTGACATATAATAATTTTTATATTTCTAATTATTTTAAGCGACAAATAGCACATTCGCTATCCTCTTTTTTTATTTCTCCAGCCAATATTTTGGCTACTCAACCTGCTTTTATTGAGCAGACAGACTTGTCGACTTTGGAATATGTTCCAAATTATTTAAATTAGATATTAAGACAACAGAGGAAACCTCTAGCAAACCTCCATCTATGACAAAAGAAAAGCCCAACAGTAATTACCTCAATTTTGTTCATCAGAATATACAGGGCTTTTCTGGCAAAGATTTAGAGGTAGGTTTGTTCCTTGACAGTATGAATATAGATGTTTTATGTTTAACAGAACACTGGCTTAAGGAACACAACTGTCTGTTAAGTTTTGATAATTATAGCATCGCTAGTATGTTCATGAGAGTTTCTGCTATTCGGGGTGGGTCACTAATATTATTGCACAATAAGTTAAAGTATAAAGAACGCAAAGATGTGGTAGCACTCTCAATTGAGCAAACTATTGAAATTTCATGTGCAGAGTTAGAGCGGATTATTATTGTTTGTGTGTATAAACCACCATCTGCGGATTATTCACTGTTTGAAGAAACTTTGGAAGAAGTGTTAAAGAGAGTATGTAAATCAAACAAGAAGGTGGTTGTTTGTGGTGATTTTAATGTAGATATTCTAGACTCTTCTCAAACCTCACTTAGATTTTTAAATCTTTTTAAATCATTCAATTTATTTAATATTTTTGATCAACCAACTAGAATCACTGCGTCATCAGCTACCTGCTTGGATAATATTTTTTGTGAAAATTTTTATAAGGAGAAATCAATAACTAATTGTTTAAAATCTGACCATTGTGGTCTGTTAACCAAATTTGAGCACCGTCATGTCCCTCAATCGGTGGATATTATTTTCAGACCAGTTACTCAGAAACGTATAGAAAAATTTAAACACAATATAAACAGTCA
The DNA here is from genome assembly GCA_947369235.1 of Udea olivalis. Lineage (NCBI taxonomy): Eukaryota > Metazoa > Arthropoda > Insecta > Lepidoptera > Crambidae > Udea > Udea olivalis. The sequence goes on from OX376342.1 coordinate 19,571,883, forward strand.
ACTTCCTTACTTATCACACCAAGACCAGAACATAAATGATCAGTATGAGGATTTGTTCAATCTGTTATTGTATGAACATAACACCATTTTTTCAAAAAAAAAAGTGTCAGTTGATAAATTTAAATTTAAATTCAGTGACTGGGCTACTCCAGGTATTCATAAAAGTAGGAATAAATTATACGAATTATATGATTTAAAAGCGAACTTTCATAGTCCCAAACTAGTAGACTATGTTAAATCTTACTCTAAGATATTTAAAAAATCTTGCAATGTTGCCAAGTCCATGTTTTTGCGAGACAAAATAAAACAAGCAAAAAACAAAATCAAAGCGACTTGGAACATTATAAACAAAGAAACTTGTAAGTCCATACCACGCAATAACTCTTTCTCACTTAAAATTAAAGATAATATTATTAAGTCTGACGTTGATATAGCTAATACATTTGAATCATTTTTCTCTGAGATACCTTTTATTACTACCAGTAAACTAAATTCTAGTTCACTGCTAGCTAGTTATCTCCTCACATCAAGTGTTAATGAGTGCGCCACTAGTTTTTGCTTCGATCATATATCTCCTCATACCATCCTCAAATCGTTTAAAGAACTTAACATAAAAAAAACGGAGGATTTATGGGGTATTTCTGTTGATATACTTAAATCAGTCATAGATGCCATCTCCCCTAGTTTAGCGTTACTTTTTAATAACTGTGTAGACAAGGGTCAGTTCCCTAATTTAATGAAATTTAGTAAAGTCATACCCCTTTATAAGTCTGGTGAGAAAAGTGACCCATCCAATTATAGACCTATTTCTATTCTACCAGCTTTAAGTAAAATTTTTGAAAAAATAATATTGAATCAATTACATTCTCACTTTGTTTTGAATAAATTATTACATAGTAATCAATTTGGATTCACTAAAAATAGGAATACAACCGATGCAAGTGTTGCGCTCATCAAACACATATTTGATGCGTGGGAAGGCAAGCAAGATGCAATAGGAGTTTTTTGTGATTTATCAAAAGCATTTGACTGCGTAGATCATGAAATCTTACTGATTAAGCTGAGGCATTACGGTGTTTCAAATATTTCACTTAGCCTTATAGAATCTTACCTCACTGATAGAATACAAAAAGTGAGTATCAATGGTACGAACTCTTCCGGTGCCACCATACGTATGGGCGTGCCCCAGGGATCAATATTGGGTCCTCTGCTGTTTTTAATCTATATAAATGACCTGCCTTATTTTGTCAAAGACCTATGTGGGATTGTATTATTTGCTGATGACACTTCTCTAATTTTTAACGTAGATAGAAGTAACAAAGCACTTGACGACGTAAATAATACTGCATTGGTTCACGAGTAACAATTTACTGCTTAATGCTAAGAAGACCAAATGTATCAAATTTTCTATGCCCAATGTAAGACAGGTCGATACCATTATAAACATGAATAACGAGCCATTAGAGATTGCGAATTCCACTGTATTTCTGGGAATTACTCTCGATTCCAAGTTACAGTGGGGTCCGCATATTTCTGCCCTGGCAGGAAGACTTAGTTCGGCAGCTTATGCTGTTAGAAAAATAAGGCTCCTGACTGATATCGCAACAGCAAGATTAGTGTACTTCAGTTATTTTCACAGTGTTATGTCGTATGGTCTTCAGTTGTGGGGCTCGGCAGCGGATCTCAACACCATCTTTGTTCTTCAAAAAAGAGCCATCCGCTCCATTTACAACCTTAGACCACGCGACTCGCTTCGTGAAGTATTCAAAGAGATAGATATTTTAACTGTGTACTCTCAATTTATTTATGATAATGTAGTATATGTTCGTAAAAACTTGCATCTCTTCAAGAAAAACAGTGATGTTCATAAACTCAATACCAGAAATAAAAATAAGCTCGTAACTCCCAGTCTAAGACTGCATAAGGTAGGGAAATCATTTGTTGGTCAATGTGTAAAATATTTTAATAAGATTCCGCAAACTCTTGTTGAACTGCCACTTCACAAGTTTAAGTCACAAATTAAAGCTAAGTTAATGAAGCGGGGTTATTATAGTGTTGACGATTTCTTAAATGATAAGAATTTGTGGTCATCTTAGGTATAATCTGCTCCTCTGCACACTTTTTTGTTATGACTTTACTCTGTCAATTACATTTTTGTGTATAAAAACAAGATTGAAAAGAGTAACCATCGAGTTTCTTGCCGGAGTCTTCTCGATCGGAAACAACCTCTGAACCGGTGGTAGATTCACATTATATTTAATTATGATATGAACTATCATAGTATTATTTTATGTAAGTTTATTTTTATTCAGTATATTTTTGCTACAATTTTTTTTTGTTACATGACATGTCATAAGTACTTTTTATAAGTCTATATGAATAAAGATATTTTTTACTTTTACTTTACTTTTACTTTACATCAATTTGAGGTGTCCTTAACTTTTGATTAACGTTAGTGAGTTTGAGTCAGTTAGTTATGAACCATAATAGACGAGTATTCATTGTAAAAGCGAGGTTACCAGGGAAAGAATGAAAGTTGAAAAAAAGCTGAATTTAGAATTTGCTTTTCAATACCATTTCAAGGCACTGTGAATTCAACTAACGAACAGTATTCTCAAGTATGTCCTTAAAACTTCGCTTATTGAAACTATATTTCCCATAGAAATTAAATACATTCACTTACAGAGAAACATAATATGAACAGAAACACAATACAACATTTCTAAAACGCAATGATCGTACGTATAAAATTTATTAACTCAGCGAGTCAGTTATCTAAGGTAAATTGAAAAAAAATGCGGTCGCGGACACTCATCGATAGTAAAAAAATTGCCTACTTAATTTGAGTTTAGTGTACATACTAAACTCAAACTAAGTAGGCAATTTTTGTACTGAATTACCGCTGATGACAGTCGCTAACGTATGTTGTAAAGTTTTTATGGGTTTTCGGTACAACGTCTCTAATTAATAGTAATAATAATGGCATACTCGTATTTGATGTAGTTAACTGTTGTCGTTTACGCGAGGCAAACTTATAGTAGACGTACCTATAGATATAAGGATAGAAAGATGATCTGGGATTAAGATATCACATTTTTTATGTTCTACATCATTTATTCTCTACCGTTGTATATCAACTTTCTTTGTAAAACTTGATTTTTTCTGTGTTTTTGTGCAATAAAGAGTATCTTATCTTATCTTTTCTCTCTCTCTTTGTTTTTTTTTTCAGACGGGCTATGTAGATAGAAACTGATTACTTTACTTTATATTTAAGTTCTGAGTTTGTCAGATATAGTACTCGTAGCCCATCTCATTACAGCTGTTTGTTATGAACCGCAGTTGAAATGACAGCGCTTTGTTGGCTGACCTTTGCTTGGAACAAATTTTGCTCAGCGAAACTGGGGAAATGGAACGGGATCACAGACAAATATTAAAAGAGATGAAGCTATACTCTGATATCGGGAGGTTTTACGAAACGTTTTGGCCTTTCATACTTGAGAACCTATTTGATTTGTCCGTGTTCGAACATTATCTCATAGAAACATTTTTGAAGAGGATCAAAAATTAAATCAATCTTCATCAATTTAACGTTATTTACCATTTAAACTGTTTTTTTAATTTTGATTCCAAAATACGAAACTAGGTGTCATTTTATGGCCGCGCAGCTAATCAATGTGGAATTTAGTGTAAACCGGTTTTTGCAGTTCTCATAAAATAAATGTTCTCGTTTTGTTACGGTAAGCAGCATAAACAGGCAAAGAACCCTTAAAAACGTTATTAAACAGTTTGTAGGGGGTCATCTTTAGAAATACTGATCCGATCATTAAAATCTTTTTACTAACAGAAACCTACACTATTCAAGAGTGACAAAGGCTATTTTTTAGGTTTTATTATAACGAAACAGGCTACGCAGGTGAAGCCACTGACGGACAGCTAGTATTCTATAATGGTTCTGCACTCTAAATTAAAGAAATATAGTTTATCTGCATAAAAACCAAGCGTCCTTTTTTAAAGGTCAAATAAATACAATAAAAGCTGCCTAACAATGTGTCTAAACAATAAAATTCCGATTGACATAAAAAACTTAAATTTTAACCAATTTAAATCAAAATTATATAAGTGGCTTATTAATAAAAGAATATATGACATGAAAGATTTTATTGACATTAAATTTAGTTCCTAATACAATTCATTTTATTTGACATACTTTATTGTAATTATTTATTGTGTAATTATTTTATTTATTGTAATTATACGCAAATTTGGTTTCATACTATTTAATGATAACACTTGCTAAATATTATAATCTAATTGTAATTATACCTGTTGTAATCTTATAATTATGTAATGCCATTTTAAAATCTATAACTTAAGTTTATATAAAAAAAAACGTTATTTTAAAACCACAAGACGGCCACTGCTGAACATGGGACGCCCTTTTAGATTTCCAAAGCAACCGATAGCAAGTGACCTGCATGGCAAAGAATTCTGCGACTTTTATCAAGTCACTGATCGATCTCGCTCCGACCCAGCGGCCATCAGCACCTTGCTTTACTATGTCTGCTATTTGCCACAGAATTATGATAAATGGTTTCCACATCCACTGCCATAACGGCAAAGATGTGTAACTTCAGCTACGACACCATTCTTTTTCCACTGATACTACGAGTATGTAACGGAGCGAGTAAAATATGCTACGACTGCTACGATAGCTATGCTATGTATCAACAGAAGAGAAGGCACGCACATCACGCATCCATAGCACATATCAACAGCACGAATGCAAGCACGCAACCATTCCTTTATATTGCTCGTAAAGATGACCTCACTCCACCTGATGGAAATTAATCGTGACTAGGTCCAGATAAGATGCTGACGAGTACAGTCATGCAAATGAATAACCATCCCATCCTTCACCTTGAAGGCGTGTAAAAACGCCTTTTAATGCCCACTTGAAGACCCCGGGACTATAAGAGTAAACACCTGCGCTGGAAGAGCAATTCACGTCTGGATGGTACGACAAAGGAACGAGTCACTGAACCTTTTAGTGCGAGCCAACAATTATGCTGGTGTGTGGATGACTACGTTGTCTTACGCGTGTGGTGCGGAAGTGGAAGGATGAAGAAGTATTAAAGAACATAGTTACCTCAGTAGAAGCTGTTCCACCTATGCTATGTGGACCATTGAATATGATTGGTGGAAATCAATCGCATCCACAGTAACGTGGCATAGCACATCTTTGGTGGAAAAGCACCCTAATTGAAGCAGAGCAGCGAAAGAAGAACATCGCAATCCTTTTAGGCACGCGAGTACCTACAACACTTGCTTTATCTGTTCCGATGTATGTCTCTGGCAGGGAGATTACTAAAGTCGGTGGCTTACTTAGCAAGCCAAGTGACAAAGATTATTGTTTGAATAGTATGAAATTTAAAATAATGTTTTCATGTATTTAAATAAAAAATAGTTAAGCATACCCTAAACGTAAAAGTAGTGGAGGCTCTTACACTCAAATAATCAATTATTAATAGATTTGACAACCCATTTGATTCAGTGCGCCAGTTGGGACTCAAAGCGTCGTGGGTTTATTACAGTACGATGTTAAGTAGGTAATGTATACAAAAATTTTGTGTTGTTACATTTTCATAACACAGGCGAAACACCTTTCCTTGGGACAACGGCAATGTATGTGATGCAAAAAAGAATATCAAGCTATCTTGACTGTCTGCAGTTATATTTGTTAGTAGCACCGTATTTTGGTTTTTCACAAAACACCTAATCATTTTAGTAGTTATTTTTTGTGTTCATGTTTTCTTTCAGAAACAAACAAACCGTTATTTTCTTTACGTTGTTTTTTTTTCACAATAGTAAATAATAAATTCCAATGAACTTTGCTATCATAATTTGAATTTTCAGAATGAATTACTTTATATAATTTTGTTTTTATTAAAACGAATAAAACAACTTTGAGTGCAACTTAACTGAACGAAGACAATGGGATCGTTCAACGTTTCAAAGATAAAGTTCAATTCTTGAAGTTTGGCTAAACATTGCCTCAAACGAAATTGTTTTGAATACCAAATTAAACAGTTTAATAAAGTGCTTATTTCTCTTTATTTGAAACTTTGTTAAATTCGAACCAAATTTGTATAAATTTAATAATTCGTCAATTTGTCTAGTATTAACGTAAAATCATTACTTTTGTTCAACTGTAGCTCTTGTGATATTGTCAACACTTAGCAAATGTCACTTTGACCTTATTTTGTGGGCTGCCTAATCTAACTTCAGCGTTTTATCCTCTTAAGATACCCATATTTATTAAAAAAACATTTGATACTACCAATTTTTATGGTTCTTGCTTTTGTGGTCCACCGGATCAGTAGACGCCCGGGGGGGCTTCCATCCACCCCCCATTTGGTTGACTTTCCAACAATCCGCACTCAAAGGTTTGCCGCGTCTTTTCTGGTTCGCACCGCTAGGGAGTTGAGCGCTCTCCCTGCGTCTGTGTTTCCGGATACTTACAACCTTGGTATCTTCAAGGCCAGAATGTATTGGCATTTTCTGGGTAAGCGTGTACCACCATTGGCCTCGTCATCGCTTACCACCAGGCGAGACTAAGGTCAAACGCAAAGCCATTTTGAAATGAATGAAAATAACTTGATTTGAAAAAAACTAATAAATTCAATGTCATACTAAACTTACTGAAATCAAAGTTGTTCCGAATCATTTATCAAAATGTATTTGATGTAAGTATGATTGTGGAGCAATCCAAAACTTCTGATTCATATTTCAACGCTCATAAACTTTTCACCGTGTTAATAAATCTGATAAATTGTGTGTCGAAACTTCACTTACGAGTACGTAAACTTTTTCCCTAACGACAGTTGTAAATTCGCAATAAAACAAAATTTCACGGTTAATTGTTGTTTCATCGCTACTGTCTGCCACACGTCAAGTTTATAGCAGTAGTTGAATAATGACCTTTCTTGCATTGGTATTACGTGACATTACATTAACAGTGTTTGTTCATTTGTATTGCTTGTTCGTAGCGTTGTATCAAATGTGTTTTCGTTGCGAGTAAAGCTTGTTGGCGTGGTTTTATAAGGATTATCAAGGGCGGCTTGGATAAAACCAAGAGTAGCGGCTGTTTTTCTTTGATTTTTTTTGCCCTATAAAATGTCCTACGGTTGGGCAATAACCTTTATCATTGAATTAATGTCATCGCTACAAGTTATGTGTATTAATTTCATCACCTCGCTTGCCAATTATAAGTTGGTGGCCATATTACTAGGCTATTCAAAAATCCGGAAACACAGCATCGGAGGTTCTCTTGTATTTTTTTACTTTACACGAGTGGTTCATTTAAGCCAATATAGACCCACAACTTTACTATCAAACATCTCAAAAATATTTGAAAAACCAATGTCAAATCGTATTTACCATTTTTTTTGGAAAAGTTCAAATTAATTGACAAAAAGCAATATGGATTCCGAGAAAATCATTCCACAACACTGGCAGTTTATCATTACATCCAACAAATACCAACCTTCATCAGGGACAAAAATCATGCAGTCGGGCTGCTACTAGATATGAAAAAAGCTTATGATAGTGTACTACGTGATATTCTTCTCTCTAAGCTGTTAGGAATGGGTATACATGGAACCTGCATAAAGATCGTTAAAATCTTACCTCATGAACAGAAAACAATATGTACAGATTGAACACTATGTACTCATAGTGTACTGGCGAGCTATCATCCATACAATCTGAAATTCTTATAACTAATTGTTCCATTCCTCAGGAAAGTGTGCTAGGCTGCATCATATTCCTTATATACATTAATGGTCTTCCTAAAATACAAACACCAATAGCATCTTATTCGCAGACGACGTATCCTTATTATACGAATGTCCCAACAATAGTAACAATAACTTTCAAATAATACGATTCTTCATTCCATACAAAATTTAATTAGCTAATACAATTTGCAAATTAATATGGAAAAAATAACATTGATTCAATTTAAGCTACATCAAAAGCGACCAATAAACCTAACTGATAACAAAAAAAAATTGAATATCAAAGAAGTTACCGAATTTAATTTACTTGGTTTAACCATTGACTCACATATAAATCCCTAATATCAAAACAAAATGGTCCCAGTTCAAATACGCATTTAACCTTTTGAAGAGAAATACCCATAAACAGTGTGCTCTGACAGCTTATTATGCGTACGCGTCCGCTACGGCATCCTTCTCTGGAGTGATAGCACAGATGCGCATGACCTTTTCATCATGCAAAAGAAGTGTATTCGTGTGATAGCTAACATTGATAAAATGGATAGTTGCAGACCCCATTTTATTTCTTAGGAAATAGCCATCTTTGTACGTAAACATCCCACATACTTTGAATTTACCAAAAACATTAGACGCAAAGACCAATTAGCACTACCCGAACCCAAATTAGAAATGTATAAGCAAGGCCCATACTACAGATCAATTTTAGTTTATAATAAAATCCCTAACTCTCTAAAGAATGAACCTTCAGAAAAATCCTAAAAAATTAATTAAAAGCGTACTTAATCCAAAAATGTTATAACTCCGATAAATAATTTTATGACAGAAGATAAAATGTAAATTACTTGTGTGATTATTATTAAGGAAAATACTGTTGGTGTTAAAACACTGTTATTGTACATACTGTGATATATATAATAGATTAGTAATAGAAAAAGTATGTTTTTTAAGTATGTTAGAATTTTTATTTTGTTGAATTCAATATTCCAAACTAAAAAATATTACCTATGTTTATAAGATATATACAGCATAAAATATGATAGCATGGTAGAACATACGATTGCTACACCTCTTTAGGGTCCATGTATTGCTAAAGTTACGATTAAGTAACTTCCTACTTCTCTTCTATCTTACTTTGTCAAGTGTACAACATGTGCAATGTTAAAGAATAAGTTTCAAATGTAATACAAGGTAGTCACGATACGTAATTTGCTATGTTCCACGTACTACGTTAATTAATCAGTATTCTGCAGAGCGACATTTTTAAGTGCTTTAACTCAACTATCAATTTGTTAGGCCTGAATAATGAATCAGATTAATTTGCTGCGTTTTTAACAATCAAGTCCTACTTGAATTGTATGTAATTGGCAAATGTGAATATAATGAGTGAAATATCAAAAAAGCTCTTTGAGCTTAGAGTTTAAAATATAATGATTGAACTATAAGGATAACCTATTAATATTGCTCTAATGGCATAAGAATATTTGTTCATTGTCCGACATTAAGCTTTTGCCCCAATAATATTATAAAAGCATTTCTAAAGTATCGCGTTTGATATAATATGATGATATAGCCGCAAACACTATTGCAGACTTGAATTTATCACATCTTAATTACGTATTCTCTTAAAATAGCTCAATAATAATGGTGAAAAGAATTTTACGGTTAAAACAAAATACTAGCACAGATAAATAATGCACCTTTTGTAAAAGCAGCCAGTGTTATCCCAACAAAACTTGAAATTGGTTAAATTTTGACCAAATAAAAAATGGATGAGCCGTCAGCGGTTCGATTACCGAAACTTCGTTTCATCTTTATCACAGTCCCAGTGTTGTCTCGTTCAAAGAATTGATGAGGGTCGGCTCTAAAACGGAAGGCGAAGGTCGAGGTGGCTATAACTAACGACTCGGAACAAACAAGGATTTGTTTCTTTGATATACAAAGCAGGGAAAAGTAGATAGGCCGATCAAAGTTTTGTTTGTTGACTCAACCCATCCCGGTTGACAAATTTGGAATCGCCGCGGAAGCGAAAAAAAAAATAAAAAAGGGAGAATTTGTAGGATAGAGCGATAACGTGGGTAAACCACTTACGGAAAACTGCAATGGATGGACATCCATTCACTATGACTAGTTTAGATTTCAGATGTTTAAGATATGCATTTGGATTTGAAAATATTTGCAACACCTTACACCAATATTACATCAAACTTAACTTGAGCTTGTGCGTACTATGGGTGTCAGAATGTAACAGATACATAATCAATAATTATTAAAACATTCACTTTAACTTTTTTTTTAAATGTGTTTGCGTTTGGCCCCAGTCTCGCAGTGGTAAGCGACGACGAGGCTGATGGCGGTACAAGCTTACCCAGAAAACTTCTATTCACTCTGCCTTGAAGATACCAAGGTTGCAAGGTTGCAAACGCAGGGAGAGCGTTCCACTCCCTAGCAGTGCGGACCAAAAATGAATTAGCAAACGGTCGAGTGCGGATTGTTGGAAAGTCAACCACATGGAGGTGGACACCCTCTCGGCGTCTAGTGGTCCGGTGATAGAAAGAAGTGGGTGGTATCAGGTTGCGTAGTTCCTGTGCAACAAAAAACCGATAGACAGGTGACTTTACGCCCATGCGCGAACCAAACTTCACAGTTTGGTCCCAACAAGCGCATCGTCGCCTATGAGTCTCATAACCCTTCCAGCTGGTAATTGGCAGGGCCATCACACAAGTGGCAACAGTCCTCTATATATGACAGAAATTGTGCTTGAAACAAAAATGCTAATAACATACATAGACCACAAAATCACAATTATTCGTCACATGAATATCATCTAGGAATAAACAAAGAGGGATTTCCCCATTGCTCCAACGGGCCAATTCAATAATTTCATGAGTCTTATTAATAGAATTGAAACCCTGATCAAGTCTTTTTAAATCAAATCTCATCCATAAACAATGTCATTTTTTAAGCAATAAAGCATATAAATCCTTCTCGTACTACGGAACGTTTTCCAAGATACATTGTATGTAATTTTATTACGTTCTCCTCGTCACGAAGGCTGTACTTAATCAAACAAGACATATTTATGAGTATGGTGCGTGATACCGGTAAGACTATGACGGAGGGACTTAATAATTTAGCTGTATATTGCTTTGTTGTACGTGGTGAGAGTGGTAAAGTATTAACAGTACGTGAGGATTAGTGAAACGTGGATCGCAATGAAAACAAATAAAGATTAGGCGTATGAAACAACTTCGATAAAATATTCAACCGATTCGAAATGGAACATCACGAAATGACAAAAGGCATAGTGATATTTTGGTGATATTAATAAAGACAATATCAAGTTGACATGTTACATCACCAGACAAAGATTGTTTTAACGTCATACTCCTTTGAAGTAAGCCTTTGTTTAGTATTTAGTACGTCTACCACGAGTTGCCACTTTAAATTTACTTTATCGTTCGCGTAATATTATCGCATACTTAAATTATATTGGGATTTGACATTGTCATGTCATGTAAATCCCAATACATTTTTTTAAGCGAACGATAATGTCAACTTAATGTGGCAACTCGTTGTAGACGTACAGGACTGTCCAATGTCCATTTCTAAATATGAAATTAATGTCTGTCTGTCAGAAGAGTCGATTTAGAAGTCTGTTTTGTGTTGTATTATTTGCGGTAGTTCTTCTACTTTTAATAATTAAATCTATTTCTCAGTAATTTTACATTTACATAATAATACCACACACAGTATTTTAAATTAAACTCTAATCTTTTCAGACAAGCTAGGGATTTATTCCCGAAAATACTAAAAATTGTAATTGACTGGTCCTTGAGATCATCCCGAAAGGAACTCGTATTCAAAAAAGCATTTTTGGCATGGGTGTATTAATTTATAATAAAATTCCTCATAATATGAAAAACATGTCCTATAATCAATTTAAGAAGTCATTGCGAGAGTGGCTTTAAATTATTATTCTCAAAAAGATTTTTTAAATAACAAGGAGGATCAGCAATCTGTAACTCATTAATGTAACCATAATAACTCTCAAATGTATAGTCAGAGTCAATCAGAGATGCAAGACATGTAACTAGAGTTTGAGTTCTGTGGCGAATGTTATGCTAACCATTTTATATATTAGTTAAATGCATCTGCATGCTATTGTAATGGCTGGATAGGCGATCATACTATGTTATTACTATTCCTTTTTCTGTAAACCCTGTTCAAAAGCTAATAAATTATTCTTTTTCTATCATTTTTCATTTCATTTTATACAGGTTAAATTACCAGTTTGCGGTATAGGGGTATATAATTCTCTGATCGACGATTGTGGAAGTTTCTTGAATGAATGCTTTCAGAATTACAAACAATTAATAGCCGACCTTAACATTTGCTAGTTCGCAGAAGGTAAATGGATAAGGGATAGTTTTGAAATAGACTTGTTATAATTTACCCAAGATTCGTTTGTTGATTTTTATAAGAACCCAATTATAAATTGTTTGGAAGAAATCTCTTTATAGTGATAAGACCTATCTAATATAAGTAACGAATTGTATGTTGGTTTTCTTCAAGTAAATACTACTGTAATACTTCATAGCAAATGCAAAAATAAATGTACAATAAATAGATTAAACGAATATACTCGTAAGTTTAAGGTATCATTTTATAGTAAGCTTAAGAAGGAGCGGGGTCTCCTAACACAGGTACATGTACTTAAAAGGAGGTCCCTTCCACTAGGTAACATTTTACAGATACCGAATAAATATATTTTCATATTTTTCATATTTTCAATTTTATTTTAGTTATGGCTTCAATGATGGTAATATCGTATTATTCTCTTGATGACGAGTTTCATCATCATCATTCATCATTTAGTAGATGTGTGTGTAGTGGGCGAGACATTACTTAAAGAAATGGGTATATTCGTGTGACAGTGACATTTTCATGCCATAGATTAGAGATTTTTTTGTTTTTATAAACTTGTGAGATTCAAGCACGCAACACATTCGTTCAAAGAACATTTATTTTCCACACAGGCATTTGTACACACACTTGAACGAAAAAAAATAGAATGTATTTATATTTCTAAAATGATGTAATTTTGTAATGAAATACAACCCTATTTGTCTGATAGTTTTTTGTTAAAGTGCAGTAAGTTCTTATTAAAAAATAGAACGATTCCGTCCGTACGGCTTATTGGAAAGGCCAGCGGATCTTATTTATTAGTAAATCTTACTTCTTACTGCACTAGTTTAGGTATAATGCAATCAAACATACTTCGTTGATATCTTTTTGTATTGTTAAGTTTCTTTTTGATCGCAATGTTGTCTAGATCAACACTTTATCCTATTGCCCAATAGTGGAAACATTCAATGTCAATGTCTTATTTTAGTTGAGCAAATGTGGTTTAAATGGCTGAATGTTTTTCTTAATAAAATATAATGTTATCCATCTTGTTGCAAAATTGTATACTACAGAAACTACTCATGCATGTATATAACCAAGGACTTGACTTTCATTAAAATAGCTTTAAAGGCTTTGCGATGTCATGAACGCTTCTATAAATAAGGCTCAAAATAATTACACCCTTGATGTGCCATCTAATACAACATTCAGTCACTCTGCCATTAATAGTAAACCTTCTGTGGCGTTTTCCAAAAGGGTGGAGTTAGCAGACTAACTACCAGGTATTTTCACGAACACAGTGACATAAATAGTGGTGTAACCTATTATCTTAATCGAAACACTATCTTATTTACTGAAATTTTGACAAAACTTCATTGGGGAGCTCGTGGCCAATCAGGATAAGGGAGGAGGACTCGCCACCTAACACTTTGGGTTTCACGAGTATACGTTGGGGAAAATGTGGGCTTCTGCGTATCCAGTCCACCAGGAAGACAACAGTCAACATGCTCTTTAGGATAGTCATTGAAACTACAAATTTATACTTCACCTACATCAAGATCATCTGTATCTAAGCTAAGCAAAGCTTGTACAGTGGGTGGCAGAGACTGATTAAAATACTACAATATTTCTAAATACATACCTACTTGAATGTGATGATATACCATGATCCCATGAATGTTTGTGATGGGTAGGAATCGAACCACTGCCTACCGCAAAACCATAATGCAAGTAAAAATGTTTTTTCTAACAGTACCTAAGTATATTTTAATATTAGTCTTTGACAGCATTATCAAATACCGCGATAGAAACGTCAATAAAGGTCAAGGTCTGTATAGACGTTTAATACATATTTGCTCTTTTTGTGTTAGGTCGAACTGACATTTTACTATAACCTTACTTGATGTTACATTAAGTACCTTACTTAGGCTCTAACTTGCGTTTGTACCCTAAGATTTTGGGGCTAACTCTATTTCCACTAACACACGTGCTAAACATCTTACTTAAATATTTAAAACTAAAAATAATGGATATTGTTTAATGGAGCAACATACTAACCTAACCTAACCACCAAAAATACTATCTAAGCCTCCAAATATTCTAAAATCTGTGTTTTGCCGACTTATTAATAATTCTGGGGCGCATTTCAGTATTTTTAATTGCTCAGTTTATTATTTCTCATAAATAATTGCTTTTAATCATGCCAAATTACTCAGAGTTTTTCATAGTTTAAGTGCACATTTAATTTTGATTAAATAGCAAACCCATTATCATTCCTGACTAATACGCGTTTGCAGCTGCAATGAAGACCAACTCGCCAACTATTTCACAACTATCAGACATGTTGACGTACATAAATTGCGACTGATTAATGACTTAACACTTGTTACTTATAACAAGTTTCAAATGTGAGCTAGTGAACAAAGTGAACATAGTTCTCGCAGATATACATTGAAATGTAAGTAATTTTAAACAAATTTTACATTGTAACATTAAACACATCCTATTGTCATCAATACATAAAGTTTTATAAAGACGGAACTGTCTGTTAAACTGCATAAAACATGTATGCTCCCAGGATGAAATGTACACTAGGCATAAGTATAAATTGTGATTTATTTCAATAAAAGACATTTTTGAAACAAAACAAAACAAAACTTGTTACTTTATCGAAACAAAATCTGAGAGTTTGAGTTGCGAATTTAAGAAAGACACACTGGTGCCACAAATTAGACATGCACGGCGCTCTGACAGATAGCCCGCTTAGAACAACACGCCATTTTTGACACACGCACACAAAGACGTGAGTATACAGGCGAAGTCAGTGAGTTTCAGTGTCGCCGTCAGTCGCACTGTCAAAACCATTGAAATATTATTTGTACGTCGTCAGATACTTACATTATAGTTCAATGGTCAAAAATGGTTTCGCGCAGATATTTCTGTTCCAGTGTATTTGGCTGTATGAACACCATACGAAATTGTGATCATACGTTTCTTAAGTTACCAAATGATGTTGAGAGGTAAGTAAAACTCACATAACGTTTGCAAGTTAGTAGTACCATGTACGAGTATTATAAGTATATAGGTAGGTAAACCATTATATTTCGTAACACATTCAAATCCAGTACAAATGAACTTTTACTTTTTCCGTAACTTATCTTAACATGCATTGGTAAAACACCAGTATTTTTGGTATATTCTTATAATGGCACGCGCGGCTGCTGCATCCGCGCCGCGCGCCGCGACGCCGGATGGTGGCTCATGGTGTTATTTACAGCTTACTAGGTAGGTATTTTTCACTTGACGTATTTTATTTTTGGCGGTATCTATCAAATCGCGCTTATCTGGCGAATTTAGTAGCGAGTAACAACCCTGGGCGATCAGGCAAGTTGATAGAAAAAGGCGAGAGCGGTCCTTCTGTATACTCTTTATTTTGTGCTGGTGCGGATAGGAACTGTACCAATATCAGGTTTAAAACTGTGCCACTATTGTTATCAAAATGAAAAATGAAAAAACGTTTATTGACCATCATGATAATCATAAACTAGTAACAACAACCGGTGTCTCCTTTTAAGCTTACATTTGCTTGTGTCAGGAGACACCACTCTTCAGTAGAATAGCATTTCTAAGGCTGTATTAATTAGGAACTTCTTATTTCACAATTTTAACTTAACTTACTAAAATATAAAACACAACTAATACATATTGGACTAATAGTACACACTACATTGTATGAATGAGCTCGGCCACTTCTGTGTATATGCAGTGTGTGTGCATGTGTGTGTGTGTATGTATGTGCGCGTGTGTGCTCAAGCGTGCGTTCGTATAGTTTTGTGTTTGTGTAGATGTGTGTAAAGTGCAAATGTTACCAACCTACAAGAGAAAAATATTAACAACGTACTATTCGACGCGACAAACAGGTAGTATGACTCATCACGCTTTTCATGGCACCTTATGCTGTTAACATAAGACCCATCTTGGAATAGTTTTGTAACGGTTGACCTGTATTACCTACACACGGCGGTGGATCTAATTTGCTAGCGACGGATAT
Source organism: Udea olivalis (assembly GCA_947369235.1). NCBI lineage: Eukaryota > Metazoa > Arthropoda > Insecta > Lepidoptera > Crambidae > Udea > Udea olivalis. Next base: position 19,588,134 of record OX376342.1, read on the forward strand.
GACGCAGGGAGCGGAAGCCGACGTACCAAGTGCTTAAGTTAACTTTACATTCGCAGATCAAAGCAAACTTAAGAGCTTTAAGAGTAGTTTAAGCTTTAAGGTGAAGGAAATGTATGCTCACATGAAATAAATTAACTTAATCATTTCTTAAAAATAAAAATAAAATATAACCCACTTGAGATTGTTTTTTTGAGGGATCCCTTCCGTTAACATAATGTATTTATACCTCTTTTTTTGCAAAATATTACTTTAGCATATTATTATTGATTTTTCGCATAGAGTCAAAGTAGGTTCAGGTGCAGCGGAGGTAGCCACCCATAAATCACCTTTTAGTCATATTTATGATTTAAACAATTTAGGTAAAATTTGTTTTGGCTAATAATATTATGCGTAGTATCATTTAGTATTAATTACTCGTAGAGTCATTCGAGGTAATTGAGCGCAGTGCGTGTATCTCCGAAACGGGGCGCGGGGGATTGGTAGTTTGTTTGTGTCGAAATGAGGCGCCTGAGTGGCTAACTAGTCTCGATATGTCACAGTGGCGTGAGGTCAGCTGATAATTTTTCATTCGTAAAAAACTGTATTTTTTTATTTCATCCGTAGTTCTTTGCATATCGGAAAACAGTGTACCGTCAAAGTTATTTATCTCCTGACGGTAAGTTGTTATATTTTAAATAATGTACATATTTACGCTGTTGTTATAAGAACTAAATGAGGTTATATTGGCCTTTCATAATTTTATTAACATTCGTTAGTAATTTAGCGTCCTGGGGAAAGTGTGCGCGGGTAAGTGTGCGCTTGCGCACACTAAGTGCGCACACTTGACCCGAATGACTCGTCCTTATGCCAAGATATTTTTATGCAAAAATATAGTGAACCTATTTTTAAACTATACTTGGGAGCAAAAAAGCCCCTTTTTATAGATTTTGTATTACCAGATATTCGTGGAATTATGTATTTATACCGAATCCTCAAACACAGTTATGCTGCTTTCAATTGCAGATATTTCATAGCTCGATGAATGTATAAGTACCAAATTAAGACTGAGCTAATCATTTCTGTAGATAATTTTGTTAAACTGTACGCGCAGGAGAAGTCGGTGGCAAAAATTACCACCGACTTAGGCATATTTCACTTCCACCCTGCAAGCATTCCGCTCTAACGCCCCACACTGGACGGCCAGTTAAGGCAAGCCAGAGGTGATAGTCTTGCGACCCCCCTTGGGGTTCACTCCAGCCGGTCATTAAAGGCAAGCGGAGGCGAAGAGGCTGACCGACTCTCAGGGGAACTCGGGTCCGTGGTGTCGCTGCACACCAACAGCTAGCCACAACACACCTGCGGGTTTGTGTCGGAATGATGGTGGCCCGTGGTGTCGCTACGCACCAACAGCTCATAGAACTGCCTTGCGGGCTTATTTAAATTATCTTTATTTAATATCATCATCTAATTGAAGTTATTCTTATTCTCAAAAAAATACTTAGCCAGCGAACAAAATGCAATTTATTCTTCAATTTGAAGTAAAAAACCACACAGGCGCTGCTTTAAAGGTTTATTGTATAGTATCAGCCTGCGATGTCGCCGTTTAACCTATAAAAAGTTATGTGCAACATTTTATCGATAACTACCTAATCGCTGGCACGAACATTCTTCAACAGCCTTTTCCGTTATTACTAAGGTGTCAAGTTTTACTAAAATTATATTATTAATTCAATTTTGGAATATTATTTTCTTTCTCGAGGCTTTTCACACAACGTGGTGGGCAAACAAGGTGTATGTTGATCGATTTGTACCGAAATATTAAACAAAAACGTCAACGCGATTTACGCGGACGCTAGCGGCTGTCATTGGTGTAAACTCATGGTAGACATACAAGTCAGTACGTCTAGCCCGAGTTGCCACTTTAAATTTACGTTTTCGTTGGCGTAAAAAATGTATTGGGACTTGATATTGTCATGTCATGTCAAGTCCCAATACAATTTTTTTACGCGAGCGATAACTACATTTTAAAGTGGCAACTAATGGTAGACGTACAGGTAAGCAGTTACCAAAGCCTGCGACGTGAGTGCAACCCTGAGGCATAATTCGTGCTTTGTCGGCTTTGCTAAGATAAATTATGATGAAAGTAAAGTCCCCTCGGTATTCAAATAACTGCTTCATAATGAGCTGGAAAAGTTGGAGGTCTATGTCTCATGGTTATCTACATGGGCATCCTCAATTACGAGCACCCATTACAGGCCTCTGTCACTGCAAGTACATGCGCGCGAAAATTACCTTCCAGCCGCCGGGTATTCCATGACTCATTTGGCAGTTGGTTGTCAACAGCAGCGTGAAGAATTTGTACACGAATTTGCAGTTGAACTTTACGTCTACCACGAGTTGCCACTTTAAATTTACGTTACATTGTCATGTCATTTGTCATGTCAAATCCCAATACAATTTTTTACGCGAACGCTACTGTAAGTAAGTAAGTACTGACTACTGACATCTAAATCGAAAGATGGCCCTGGAAATATAAGTAAATTGTCATTTTTTATGGATGTGATTTATCTGTTACGTAGTAAGTAACTATTAAGTAATCTGTGCCATTACGTTAAAGGCTGGAAGGTCATGGATTCAATCCCAACCAAAGAAACACTTTTGTGATGAAAATTTTGTGTTTTTAAGTAGGTGGCCAAAAGTAAACATCCCAGCAATAACTCTCAAAGTCTTAAGTAGGTATTTCAAATCTTGTTGAACAATTTTTTGATAAAAATCATAAGAATAAAATATTTCTGGCAGCCCTACCTAAGCAGAGGAATTAATTCGTTGTAACAACAATGCGCTTTCACCTCGGAATGACAATAACGACGTCTTAATATTCAAAATGGTCCCCTTTTTCCCGCCTTTTCATAATCGCCGTCTTTAGGGAAAATTACAAAACCACGGAAAGTGTCACGGTAATCGTTTTTTACATTAAAATGGCGCTAAGTGCGTGTTGAAACATGCGCAGTAAAAGGTTCCTTAATGTAAAGGTTAATTATAATATAAGTAAAGTCTCATTATTAAGTTATTTGACTTCTTCGTGAGCTTACACCTTCGTGGCAGAGTGATAATAAAGCTCGGCCCGAAACTCGGCGGTCCTGACTTCTTTGGCCAATTGGTTTTCTGTGTTATTAGATTTATCAGAACTATTATATTCAGAAATATCAGTTTACAAACACAACCATAGTGAAAGTACCACGTCGATCAGATAACGCGTTCTAAATGGAATAACAAATATGTAATGAATCCACTTTCTGTGGTTAAAAGCAAAATTCCAGTGCATGCATTGGCTTACTCCAGTTAATCTTTAGAAATGCATTAAACTCCAGACATAAATTGAAATTTTTACATCATCAAAAACACCATTAAAATCGAAAAATTATAATAGGTACTACTAGGCCTCTGACGCCCATACAAGCTTTGCTTAGTTTCGGGTCAGATGATCTTGGTGTTGTCCCAGAATTTTATGTATTTATTTTATTTATAGCCCGGGTTTTTGATCACTAATCCGCATCTGGCAAGCGTAGTGATCAAGCCGACATCCATCAATTGCGATCCATCAGCGATGACTTGATTTCAATGAAGGAGGCAATTTGGCTAGTTGTGGGAGATTATATAGCCTCTTTTTTCTTTACTTACTTGCCAGCAGATTTTTGAAAAAACCTATTCACTATGAGCAATTACTACAGGACCACATCAAATAGACACGAATTCACCCCAAAATCTTACTGTAATAGTACTGCCAGTTGGCCATTGTGAAACGCTATATTCCATGGTGAATAATGAAAAGTAATAGCCTTGTAGGAATTGAGGTTGTCTCAACCTACCGTTTGCAATATCCAACATTGCTGTAGCCGAAGTAATAAAATGGTTGTTCAACCCACGACGCTTGATGCATACATTTAAGACTGCATATACTTCTTTAATACTTAAATAATATATAGATGCACCAAATAAATTCATCAATGCTTATATTAACACACACTTTTACACACTTTTGTTACACTTTTATTCATGGTAGAAATATTCTACACTGGCGTAGACCGTGGTGGAAAACAAGTCAGTTTTAATTAACATGCATTATCCAACTCATATGTACTACGAGAATAGCGAGTGATGACTCTGGTGTTCCACACTCTGTCGTCTAAATAGTATGAACATCGATTGCGCATGCGGCGCGGCGGCCCGGACAGATAGTCCGCTTAGAACAAACCGCCATTTTGATCACGCACACAGACAAAGTGAGTTTACAGGCGCTACCGGTGTGAATCGGTTACGCGGCGAGTCGCATTGTCGCGAGTGTTTTTGTTTTTGTCGAACTTGGTGCAATTTTTCACATGATGAATTTTGATTCTGGCGGGTTCTGTCAAGTAAGTGTAACCTACCTAAGTACTTCATTCAAAAGTTCAGGGCACATTTATTACTAACCGGTCAGGCAAGTTTAGGTTATTATACTGGAAAATGGCGAGAGCGGTCTTTCTGTAGGCTCTTTATTTAGTGGTATGAATGCTATCAACGCAATGCTGCTTGCGCCGATAATCCTTTTCTTAGTGAATATCCCATTTTACGCCTTTGTCAAAATCCTTTTACGGTAATTCTAAGCGTTGATTGATCTACCTAAATATAAATTAAGTCTCATACGTAACCATAATCGACGGCATTTGCATCTGTTATTGACAATTTGTGCAGTACGCTTGGAGTATTTCTCTTTATGAGTTCTATACTAAGAGTATGTTTAATGATTTTTTTTATCTGTAAAGTTCCTTTTTGCCAAAGTTGTGCGGCCAAGATCATCGGTGCGCAATGTTACAATGATAAATCAAGTTACTTGGGTTTAAAGATGGTCATTAATTACCAAATTAGTGCTTATTAATTCAACTATTAGCATACATCATCATACCTACGTTAACTACAAAACATTAGCGCAGAAGTTACCCAACTTTGACTAGTGTGGCTGCTCAAAACTGAAAATCTATCGAAAATTTGAAATTTTATTCGACCTGCCTGAACCTTATTTTTCTGTCTAAGGCAGAAATGATTATCAAATAAAATTAAATAATACTCTGGGGCAGCTTACGATCCCAAACCTGATTATGATCCCAAACATCACAAGCTTTATCAGTTCAAAATATGGTCCAATAGTCAGAATTATTAAATACCACCAGCTTAAGTGATATAACAAATTACGTAAGTTGAATTGTTGTTATTTGCCACAAGGTTATAACTGCCATTACTGTTGTTGTTTTAGACTATCGATTATATAGTATTAGTAGTATTCTGAATCAATTACAAATAAAAAAATACCATTACAAAATAATCAAATAACGACAAACTATCTATTAGTTTAAAAGAGACATATAACAAAATACAAAAAAATAATTGTTTGATAGTGCAGATAGGCAGGCAATTCAATGGTTTTTCTACGTTTGAACCAACGACAGTTAGGTACAAGTCATCATGCATATTTTTTTTTTCAAAATGACAACTGCTGTATGGCCGCGAATGGCAAATGGTTACTACCGCTTTGTTGGATTATCGCAGATGGTCTACTCCGGTGCAACATTTGCAAGGTTTCGTTGAACTATATTAAAAAGATACTACTTATCAGTTAAGATGTAATTAATTAGTGTATATTTGGCTTTTTTAAGTACCTATAGTATAGTGCGATCTCACCCTACTACCAGTTAAACCCCTTAAGGGTTTTTAATAGTAGGGTTCATTAGTAAATAAGAAAGTATGTAATTACTGTTGTGAATAAATAAAAATAAAAATAAACTCTAAAAGTCTATATTATCGCCTAACGGTTTACGATAATTTGAGTATGGACAAGCGAGAGCAGACTTCCAGAAGACTTTCAACACTAATTTTCTTTCTGGTTGTGTTAAACAACTGTTTAACGCAGGTGGTAGAACCACATTATGTTCGGATGCTGGGTATTAGTTGTTTTATTTTGGTTAAGTTGCTTTTATTTGACGATTGAAATGAACATAATATAGTTAGGTTCACTTGTACCACAACATTTTGAGTTTGTAAGTAAAAATTCATAACTATCGAACTATCGATAGGTACTTCGACAGCACTGTTTCTGGCTAAGATTAATTTTCGCAATTCGCTAACTTAACCTATCTGCGCGTGTAGAATCTCTGATAGTTTGAGTGCTGCCTCGGATGTGATAAGCTATGCGTTAGTTTATTAATATTGGCACACTATGAATCTACCAGACACCTTAATTGAGAATTATTATGATTACGCGTAAAAGGCATAGATCAAAATCAGGGAAAATAGCAATTTCATATAATGATGAAATACTCATTTTATCTAGTTTAGGTACTTCATTGGTAAAGTTTTTTTTAAATGTTAAGATGATCTGACTTCACCTGTCGTAGCAGCCGTGTGGTCCAAATGAAGTTCTCAAGCACAGTAATGGAAGGAAGCTACTGAAATGATCAATTTCACTTAATTAGAGGCCCGAAAAACAATATTTTGACTACTAATTCTAATAAAAATGGGTTTCTGCAATGAACAAAATTATGGTAAAATTTCTTTACTTATTTTCTCGACGTTTCGGCGACAACTGCGTGTAACCTTAGTCACGAGCGGATTTTACTGTATTTTTTTTGGTTGCAAAAACTCGCTTTTATTAAAATAAGTTAGTTAAAATACACCAAGAGAGTTTAAAATGTGACTATTTTGACTTATGTTACTATACTTATTTTATTGTGTTATTCCAGACTAGCTAAAAATAATTATGTCAGAAAAGATGCTGAAAGTATCTCAGAAAACAATAAATTCACAATCTGCTAAGGGGAACCGAAAAAATGGTACCTAAAATTTGTACGGCCGTATTTTCGTCCGAAAAGGCAGGCAGATTTTAGAAAGAACTGTATTAGCGTCTTTGTGTTGCGTCCCGATGTTGGCGAGTGACAAATGGTCCTGTTCCCTAATCCTTTCAGCTGTCCCGAGCTGACTAGAAAGTTCCTTTCAACGCAGTGTCGTAACAGATTTTGTGTGTTTTTCTTTTGTTTTTTCTCTAGAAACTCAACTTTAAATCAAAAAAAATGCATTTTGAAAAAAAATACAACAGAATCTGTCTAATGCAACCGTTGCCAATAGAAAAAAAGGAAAAAAATACAGAATACACATTATTTTGTTCAATAGAAAAAGAGAGGTTAAACAGAAGATGAATCATTTTTATACACAATTTATTATGTTTTTTTTTATTCCGCGGTTTTTTTTAGTTATTTTACTGCATTTTTTATAGGTCTCTATTAGAATACAGAATTTAATTTCACAGAAAACGATTCCATGAATATGGAATGTAATATGGAGTCACTGACGCCGCAAAGTTTTAAACAATCATATTTGATTGTTTAAAAATGAGGTTCGCCCCTTTGCCTCGTCAGCGGCGAACTAATCAACGCTGTTACATATAAACGAAAAACATTTCATCGAATAAACTTTTCCATTTAGCTTTTGCTACCCGAATTCATCGAATACACATTTCACATGAATTTTATATTATCAATCACACTTTTTATCGAAACATGTTCATTCGCATATTGGCCTACTCAAGTACTATTTCATTAATTGATTTCTAAATTTGGAATTGCGTGCAAATAGCAAAGCAGCATATATTTTGACTTCTGTCACGGCTCCGGCGCTGAATTACACTTTAGGGGCAGACAAGACCACGTGAAGTCGGGGTCAAATGAGTAGTTTTTCAATAGCATTACTTTTTTGATTGCTGGTTTTTGTGATATAAACATTCGTAGTAATCAAATTGTGGGAACCAAAGCATCGATATAGCAAAACATCGATGAAATTAACAAAACGTGGAAAAAAAATCGATGAAATGAGTTTTATGGTAAAGACTGCAAACGAATTTGCGATGTATTGCAATTCGATGAGTTATTCCTTATTAAAAAAACACTTGCGTGCAGTTTTATGGGAAATGAAATTCATTGTAATAAACTGCGAAAAAGTGATGGATCCCCATTTTTTATAATTTTTTCTCATAGGTTCTGGGTTGTCTAGAAACTGAATGGTTTAGTTAGTGCAAATGGTTGCTTAGTTTACTTTTCGTGTGTGAAGTTGGTTAAGCTACTGTTTTTTATTGTAAAACTAGTTATAATATGTCTCGCTTGACTTTGAATGGAAGCGTTAAAATGGCGGTTTGCGCATGACCGCGACTGTAGACCGAGACAGGAGACTGCGACTTGGTACTTGTTGATTGGACTTTATATAAGGAGTAAATACACGTTCGCATAAACGAACCCATAGTGACAAAACCGATCGCAGACTCCTGCCTCAGTCTCCTTTGTTGGTCGCGACCAAATAATCACTTATAAGGTATGATCATGAGCCGTCTGCAGATTCCAAACCATGGACCAGAGTATGAATCTGACAGCCCTTACTGTTTCGCTAAGCTTGGATTACAATGATGCTTTCTGAACCAAAATGCGTTTAACAGACATGATTTTTAAAAATGTGGAAATACTGGGTAACTTTATTGAGCTTCGGCGTTCTTTGTGAGGCGTGTCGATGTCGGAAAGTGATTAATGGTTCTATACCCTTATTCTTTCGCTCGGCTCACTGCTGCCTAGAAATTTGCTTTCAGGAATAGGATTTAATAACAAAATTAACGGCAAGCACTATTTAAATAAAAACTGTTTTAAGCGCTAATAAAACTTTTTTTAATATAACGTCGTTGGCAAACAATCATGTTTGTGGGCAGCTTGATGAAAGTTATCGCAGCCTATGAACACGCTACACTAGAGGAAATATTCGCGCTTTGCCGACCATATGAGGCTTTAGGCTTTTTTAGGGGATTTTTGTATAGTGAGCAAGAAGAAATGAGGTTGCTGACAATACAATATCTCCCCAATGAAAACTACCTTCTACTTTCTACCAACGGACCACTAGACGCCGGGAGAGCTTCCATCCCCATGGTGTTGACTTTCCAGCAATACGTATTCAACGGTTCGCCGCCTCTTTTCTGGTCCGCACCGCTGTGGAGTGGAACGCTCTCCCTGCGTCTGTGTTTCCGGATACTAACAACCTCTTAAATCTGGTACCTTCAATGTCAGAAAAAATAGGCCATTTCTGGGTAAGCGAGTACCACCATCGGCCTCGTCATCTCTTACCATCAGGCGAGACTGAGGGCAAACGCAAATTCATGGTTGGCATGTTTCAAAATAATTTAAATTCACATGAAGTTAGACAGACAGATTTAGTAGTCTTGTTGGGCTTAACGTACATTCTTATTGCATTCGTCTAAAAGTATCCCCAGAAAAATAACCAAAAGGCTTTTTCTGTCCAACACTATCAATTTAAATATTACCCACAAACTAGTCGAGGGTTTAGTCAGAACAAGTCTATGGGTAACACCCAACGTGTCTGTTCTGACAGAGACAAATAGGTGCTGCTAACAAGCTTTGTGATTGGCTGAAAGCGAGATCTCGCTTCCGATAAAACGTCTAGCAAAGCGATCGAAATAGGAAACCGTTACATGCATAGTAACAGTTTTTAAATAGATTTTGTTATTTCAAGTCGAAAAATAACTTTTGTATAAGAGTTGAAGCTTTTCGACAGTGGTTGTTGCTAAAGATCAGAGGTTAACTCCTGGCAAATTTTGCAATAGAAACCCAACAAAAGACCGTTGCTGTGTTGCCGTTTTGCTTCTCCGTGAGCCTCGTTACGTCAATCCGGGCACACACCATTGTTATGCCCCCGCATGGAAATATTAATAGGGCTCAAACGTGGTGGGTAGTATTTTACCCACCTTACCCCTACAACAGGCGTGGCAGTGGTACTATACGCTACGATTACGATTGGCGCGTATGCAGCAGCTGCGCGTGCCATGATAAGAATATACCAAAAATACTGGTGTTTTACCAATGCATGATAAGATAAGTTACGGAAAAAGTAAAAGCCTATTTGTACTGGATTTGAATGTGTTATGAAAAATAATGGTTTATCTACCTATATACTTATAATACTCGTACATAGTATTACGAACTTGCAAACGTTATCTGAGTTTTACTTTCCTTTCAACATCATTTGGTAACTTAAAAAACGTATAATCACAATTTAATTTAATGTAAGTATCTGACGACGTCCAAATAAAATCTCAATGTTTTTGACACCGCGACACTGAGACTCACTGACTTCGCCTGTAAACTCACGTTCCTGTGTGCGTGTGTTAAAAAAATGGCGTGTTGTTCTAAACGGGCTATCTGTCAGAGCGCCGCGCCTGTCTCATTTGTGACTGAAGCCCCTAAAGGCGTGAGATGCATAAACGTTTAGAGGGAGCCAAATCGTGGTCGAGTAGCGCTGCAATGCGTGATGCGGCTAGGATAGTTATATGGCCTGATACCCTGCTCTGTACGTCTACCTTGATGCTATTGTTACGTTATGGTACCGATTTTTAGTTCCATTTCGGCTTAACAGAGGCGCTGTACGTAATCCCAATACAAATATTTTACGGGAACGATAACTTAAATTTAGAGTGACAACTCATGTTAGACGTACTGATCCCATCACGGACTCTTGTTTTTGAATAACGGCATGAAGTTTCGTAGTTCGATCCTTTACTCAAATAAAAAAAAAAATATAAATATCCCTGGACATTATTCCACACAGCGCCATCTAGCCCCAAAGTAAGCTAATTAAAGCTTGTGTTATGGGATACTAGACAACGGATAAACATACTTAAATACATTTTATTTTGTAAATACATACTTATTATACATAGGAGATACCCAGACCAGTACAAACAGACATGTTCATGCACACAAATGTTTGTACTGTGCGGGGATCGAACCCGCGACCTCTGGTGTAGTAGCCAACTTCTTAACCATTACACCAAGTCGGTCGTTCAGAACAAAATATTCATCGGAAATACAAGAATATAAATAAAAGAATATGTATTACGCAGGAATGAGGTAAGTACCTACATTAAAGGTGGGAAGTGGTGGTTCAGAAATTTTTAAAGTATGTTGAAAATTTTTTGATACCCATAAAAGGTTATCTTTGACTATATTGTTTCACATAATATGTCAGTATGAGTCTGTGTGAACATTTCAAAGGCACTGTAGATTTATTGCCATTTGGCGTAGAACCCTCAATTACACCAACCGTATACACAAACACTGTTGCATCAGCTTTCGTGAGATCCCGCAACATACTCGTACTACCAATTTAGCAATTAGGCCAAGGCTATCCCACATAATGTATATTTACGATAACCAATCGTAAGCCAGTCTCCTTTGGGACTTAATGATCTGGATGTAAATTTCATGGAGTTTTTTCTTTATTCAAAATGGGTTCGCATTGGCCTCAGTCTCGCCTGTTGGTAAGCGATGGCAACGCCGATGGTGGTACACGCTTACGCTAGGTTGCAAGTTTCCGGAAACACAGACGCAGGGAGAGCGTTCCACTCCCTAGCGGTGCGGACCAGAAAGGACACAGCAAACCGTGCCGTTCGTGTGTAAGAGCGCTAAGACTCAGGTCAGGCCGGACAACGCGAAGCTTCTACCACAGAATCAACAATATAACGATTTATAAAATAGGTGTCAAAGATTGATAAACACACCTAAATATTTCTAGATAGATAATTACACCCAGAAAGAGAACCCACTCAAATGGTAATAACATTGGTGTTTGTCTCAGAAGAAAATCAACCTAATGACTTTTGGCACTATACTACTATACTATACGAATAAGAAATACTCACAAATTACGTATGTGGCGCGACATCGACCACGTCATCGTCACTTACCACCAGGCGCGATTGTGATCAGATGACGGTTTGCCCATATTTAGCTGTCACTAAATATATGTGGCATCACCAAGGGTGGCCAGCCTCGCTTTCAATTTGTTATTATCCTACGTTTAGAACCTACTGCTCTCTTTAGAAAGCTTTTAAAACCTTGGTTGGTTCCATTAAAATCTAAACGAGTTCAGCAGCAGTCAAACGCTCTGGAATGTTCTCGGGCCTTTAAGACGGAATGGAATTTTAATTACTGCTTCTAAGTTGCTGAACATTGTAGTTTGTTGTGCTCTTTTAAAATGAATGTTTTGAATAACCAGTAATTATTTCAGGTCATGAAAGAAATATATTTAAAAAAGGGTGTGATTTCAACCACCTACCTTGTCATTGGGTTGATAAGTGCAATCAGTAAATCACGAGTGCTTATTTTATTCCAGAAACACGTGCCCCGGATTACAGGGGGTAGGTAGAAATCGGTACTACTGAAAGATAAGAAGAAGTAAAATCTCATATTTTGCGAAACAACCGAAAGAAACTAAAAGGCCTACTTCCGTCTGTCCGAACACGTAGCGTGAACCTTTAATACTTTACAAAACTGGCGAAATCACCATGGACCCCCACCGAAACGAGATCCCATTACCGAGGTCATGACAAGCTAGAGTTATGCAGTTCCTAAACAAATTTTGGCTACAAGACGAAACCCAAGGGTCCGAGCAATTAGTTTTAAGCTCTCTTCTTCCACCTAGGCTGCTGAAGTAGTAAATACATACCAGAAATAGAAGATTTATGCCACAATAGGCGTTTTGAAATTCATATTAAAACCTTAGCCTATTTATTCCAAGAAATTGCCACTACTTAAACACTAGTTATTATGCCTGGAGGTTACAGTTCACGGCCTTAACTTAACTAAGTACTATAGTAATAACCTTTTCAGTCCCTCCTAATAGATAAATTACGAACAGGCAAAACCAATAACCAATATAAAAATATAATGTTAATATTGATGTAACTACATCACTTTTGTTCTAGAATAGACATCCGTTTTGCTTAAAGAATTCATGAAAGCATTGTTTGACAAAGGATGTTGACGTCAATGTATTGATCATTAAATGATTTGTCCTCGACGGAATGCTTAAGGACTCGAGTTATTTCCGTAATAACTATTACTGTGGTATTCTTAGGACATATTTAGATTGCGTCATTTTGTATTTCCTTTTGAGCAGTTTCTGATCACCTCAATTCCCCTCAATCTGATCACGATATGCACCGTCTTTTGTTCACCACAATTGCGGTTCTATTGAATCGTAATTTGCACAGTTTAATTTTTAACCATTCATATTTGAGCGTCGATCAAATCAGGCCAGAACCAAGCTTTGTGTTCATTGTCTGACTAATTCTCCGATGATGGAAAACATCGACAAAAAACCAAATCAACCCAGATACCGGCAAAGGAATCACCGCCTACCACGTTTGGTTCAAATACTATTCGTAAAAAGTGGTCTTCTGAGTGTTCCGTTCACCATGATGGCAACAGTCACTCGTCTCTGACTACCCGTTTGGAATATAGTCGTGATGGTATGTTGATCTTTAACCATTCTGATTAAGGAACCACAGCTTTGCACTGGCTCTACCTCACAAGTAACTGACAAAGTAGCAATGTAACCTTTATGCAAACTTTGTCTGACACAGCTGCCTGTTTTCAAACCTATTAATTCGATTGACTTGTAAAATATAATTTATAAGTTAATAATAATGTTCCTATCCTATCCCTTATTCATTGTTGCCAATTGTATGCTATTCTGGTCTAATTTTTGTATAAAAATCTACTTCCCTTGGCTTCACTTCTTGTCTGGTACCTCGTAACACAGGGATATTTATCCCTACTTCGAGACCATGACAGCCGGTTTGTTGTCTAGCGCATATTAATGATAATTATTTACTTTAACATTTTTGACAGCCCATCTTAGCACTTAATTCTTGTGGCTTTCGAAAGACGTGATTAAACAAGCTATTTTTCAGCAATGTACTCGTACAATAGGATACAATTTTCAGGCAGTCCAATGTTAATAGTAAGTAAGTTATGATTTGGTTAATTTTAGAAGACAATGACAGATTGTTTAGTTACGGTGAGAGATTTTGCGTCATTCTTCCAAAAGTTGCCCAGTCTTTAAGAAATACACTAATAATTACAATCATAATTTAATTCCCCTGACATATTAAGGTATAAAATCAAATTAAGGGGTTTTTGAGTTTTACTTCGCTTTGGAAATTTAGGTTTTGTCGATGCAGGATACAATCGTAGGGGAGTGGTAAGAGAATTCAACTAGATCTTAGACTTTTGTTAGGTAATGAATTTATGTACAAATAGAGCAAATAAATCCCAGGCCCGGCCGTGTTTTCTTGTCAAATCGTGATGACGCGTTGCCGGAGAGTGTGTGTGCGAGTGTGCGACCACAACGCTATGCGTCAACAGGTTTATATTACTTAATAAGCTGTCCGTCAGCGGCTTTGCCCACGTAGACTTTCCCGTCAAAGTATAGCCTAATTAAAATAAAAAATAGCCTATGTCACTCCCTCATAATGTTAACCTTCATATTGGTGAAATAATTTTACAATCGGTTTAGTAGTTTCGGAGCCTATACAAACAAACAAATCCTTAATCTTTATAATATAAGTATATAAATACATATTTATAAATATACGAATCAGAAAAACCAAGTAAATGCCGTTTTATTCCTTTCACTTCTGTCAGTGAAGGTGATGTTTCAGCAAATTGACAAAATAAACCGCTTCAACTTTCAACATGGTTTTGTCCCTCATAGTTATTATGCTCGTACAGACCCCTATTCCCGTTTTAACAATGGCCTACATCCGTGAAGGAATGATGGTCATTACTATTAGTGACCTTAATTAGGGAACTTAGGATCATAGTCATAACCCTTACGTCTAAGTACCATTTGACCCTAAGGGGAGGGACGCAAGCGGTATGATAAGAATGCGAAATGATATCTCTTCTGATGATTCTTATTAACACGCCTGTGCGTGCACTATAAAAGAATACTACCCTGAAAACAGTACTTTAACTCAGATGGTAGCTGGTTATTTGGTCAAGGCTAAGTATTTTGTAAACGGTGCATTTAAATAATAAAAAAAAAACACTATCAAAAAGAGGGTTTGATAAAATTCGCACCGTGCTTTTCGAAAGTCACTGACAGAACTAGCGAGTCTATTAACAGTATTAATTTCCAAAAAAAAATAAGTTAGCTAAGTGGTGCCACCTTATATTTCACGACACGCCGCATTTGGCGTCATAATTCATAATTCATTTTTGCATATCACATTGCTTAATAAAAGTGACAAAGAAAGTATACGGTCTACATAACCCTGCAATGGCATAGTAATAGTTCAGTAATTTAGGGCTATATCTTCATCAATAAAATAACACAATATTATTATACTTAGTAACATAAAAAATTAACATTAAATTATTTTCAATCACAGGACAAAAATGTAAAATACAATTAAATAGGGTTCGGGCTTATTATTCTTTGTTACCCAATGAAATCTGTTTTAATAATTTAACCTGAAGTATCATTAGAAATATTCTTCATTACACAATAATTCAGTTCAAAGATATTTATTCTCATAAAGACATTTTGCCACTTACATGAGAACTTAAAACTAACTAAAAATTAACACACATTATAAGTTTACTAATAAATCACACGTATGCATTAAAACATTCATATAAATAAATTTAATTGGTTTGCGTCATGCTCTGTGGCATGGTTTCTTCGAGACCATGACAAATGGTCGCTGTCTGGCGCATATTTATTATTTTATTTGGTTTTCATTTACTTGGAATTGACGAAATCACTGTGCCACCTTAAGCGCTACTGAAAATGTTATTTTTCACTTATTCATTACAGAATTTCCTTAAATGATAATTTTTAAAAAATGTTCTTGTAATTATTATTCTCATAACGATTTAAGAATGCTTGAAAGATATTAATTACAAGAAATACACACCATTTACGTTGCTGCCAAAAGTATAAAAACACATGGCATTTCGCCAGCTTCAGTTGTACATTTTTTGCACGTGTGTCCCCGGCCTAATCGAGCCCACCTGCGTCCAAAAGGTCTGGTAAATCGGGGAATTTAATGCCTGATTTAGTTTTATTGCTGTGACGACTGCGACCTTGGTTCGTCATTTGTTTTTGAGAACTTTCGTCATAAATTTACTAAAGGTCATTGACATTAATGCAGCGCCGTTATTATGAAAAAAGTTCCTTTAAAGAACTTCTAAATAGGACTTCGCTAGATTTTATTTTGATTTGATAGGATAAGACCTATAAAAGATCTACTTTTGCAAGTTATCAACGTCGAATTTTTGTTATTCGGTTTTTTATAAATAATGTACAATAATTGATTCATCATTTCATCATAGATAATTGTACAGTGTCCTACTTCGCATAGTCTACGATTTCATGCATGACAACACGCCCATTTAACACGGTTTCAAACAATGGGTAGTCTTAGTAAACTTCTTAGACCGGTCAATTTATCCTAGTCAAATTATTCTAGACAATTTCACGCTTGCTGAGCTACACTGAACAATATCTAAAGATTAAAACTTATTTTTTTTACTTTATCTTAATCCGCAAAAATCATTTAGCAGATAGTCTAATTTGTGCTGACCAGAGTCCTCTATTTCAAGTATCAAAGAGTTTTCTATAAATAATTAACAATTAAAAATGCGCCAGACAACACACCCATTATCATGGTCTCGAAGTAAGGATGAATATCTATGTGTTACGAGGTATCAGACAAGGATTTGAGCCAGTAGCCTCTCCCAGCACACATAGACTCGAACCAAATAAGAAAAGATCGTTTGCTGAATTGACTCGACCGGTAATCGAACCCGGGACAATACGTAAGTGAAGGCGAGAAAATGTGGTACAGCGCACTATGTATGTATAAACAGGGCTTAGGGTTTATAATCGTTCATTCAGTCATTCACAAGGAGCAAGGATTTAATTCCACTCAGGGACAACCTTTTGTGTTAGTCCTTTTTCTGGGTGTTATATTTGAGTATGTATTCAAAACCATTTTAAAATGTTTATCAGTCTCTGACACCGATTAGTAAAATATATGTACGTCTACCACGAGTTGCCACTTTAAATTAAGTTATCGTTTCGTGAAAAAATTGTATTGAGATGACACATGACATGACATGACAATGTCAAATCCCAATACAATTTTATACGCGAACGATAACGTAAATTTAAAGTGGCAACTCGTGGTAGACGTACTGTTTCGTTTGGGGTCAGATTGATCTTGGCGTTAACATAAATAAGTACCTACGTGCTTCCATCTTAGGGGCGAAGATTTGAAGAATTAAATCAATAAAAGATTTTAAGTAATAAATACATTAATCACTATCTGGAACACCCGTCACCAAGATAATCTGACAAACTATTTAAAGTTTGTACTAAGGACGTCAGGGAAAATATACTTAATATTTATTAACAGTATACATCAATACATAGACACTCAAATAGATAAAAGTCCCTGATATTAATTTAATTTCTGACTGGCCTGTTGGCGCAATGGCAGCGATCCTGCCTTTAGCGCCGGAGGTCGTGGGTTCGATCCCCACCCATGACAAATATTTGTGTGACGAACATTTGTATTTCTTGTGTGTCCGGGTGTTATTATCTATTTAAGCATGTATTTAGAAATATTTAAGTATGTTTATCAGTCTCTGATGCCCATATTACAAGCTCTGCTTAGTTTGGGGTCAAATGATCTTGGTGTGAATTGTCCCAGGTATTTATTTATTTATTTATAGGCTTCGCCCGCATAGTCTAGACACAATTTTGGCTATAGCTAGCCTGAAAATGTTATGGCTTAAGTTACTTGCTGATATTGTATCTTTTGTAATAGTAATTGTTTTAAAAATCGATCAAACAGTGTTCGAATTTATCCATTACAAGCAATCAAATATAATTTTTTTCCTCTTAGCCTGTATATTTTTTTTCATTATTTTAATCTAGTTGCCAGCCCTGCTAGCAATTAGGTTCCGGTCATTGTGACGCCTCTTGCACTTCCACTCCGGAGACAATTACAGGAATTCTTTCACTCTATTAACCGCTCTGTATTGATGTGAAAGTTCTCAAAACGAACTATCCTTGCTCTATGATTGACCATGGACGGTTGAGTGGGCTACAATTTCGTTCCTTGTAGTTTGCAACAGTCATTGGTTAACACTTTGCATTTTCGCCGCGAGTTTGAGTCCCGTGTTAGCCTTAGGATCAGGTCGAATTTTTCTAGTTTCTAGACACGTCTTTTCTGAATTGACTCGGGTATGGGTGTGCTAGGAGACGCCACTGGCTTAGTTCGTACAGGGATATTAATCCCTACTTCGAGACCATGACAAGTGGTGTTGTCTGGCGCATATTTACTTATTTACATTTATTTATATTTTCATATTTATATATTTATTTATGCCTAGTTGCTTAGTTTCAAAATGAGAAATAATGTATTCAGGAATTCATAACTAAATGTTTTGTTTGTATTATACCAAGTCTTCTATCAAAAATGCTGATTTTAACTACCAGGTAAGACAGAATGTATTTTTTGGATTTCCAAAACTCCGCCCGTTCCGCGTTTGTTACCACCATTCACCAACCGGCACTACTCATTTAGCAAGTGTGGTGTTCAAGTCAGTGTCCATTAATTTTAACAATGACCTAAATACCATAATTGGTGCCTTCAACAGCACCTGTGAGACAGCTCATAATAAATAAATATCCCTGGACATTATTCCTCACAGCGCCATCTAGCCCCAAAGTAAGCTAATTAAAGCTTGTGTTATGGGATACTAGACAACGGATAAACATACTTAAATACATTTTCTTTTGTAAATACATACTTATTATACATAGGAGACACTCAGACCAGTACAAACAGACATGTTCATGCACACAAATGTTTGTACTGTGCAGGGATCGAACCCGCGACCTCTGGTGTAGTAGCCAACTTCTTAACCATTACACCAAGTCGGTCGTCAAACTTCACTGTACTAAATATGCATTTGTAAGTGTACTATTGATGAAGCTTACATTTAAATTGACAGTCAATTTTCATATTAATAAGCCCGAATCCCGCACAAGTTTTCCAATTAAAGCCATAGAATTCTAACCCAAAGCACAAAAACCTATCTGTTTGTACGTTCCTGGTAATTATGGTAATACTGGCTACCATAATTAGCAAAATAGGGACATTCCCATCGTTTGAGCCACGAACAGACCTCCTTTTGCGTTTGCCTTTTGAGTTATGTGGTGCGCGACGGATGATTATAATTACGCGAGAGGAATTTCAGATTTGTAAGCTTAGAATGTGTGTTCATTTACAGTTGAAAGCCATCGCGATCGGCTCAGTCATTTAAATTCTTCATTTATACTTCTATATTAACATTACAAAGAGGAAAGATTTGTTGGGATTGAATAGGCTACGAATCTCCGAAACTACTGGACCGATTTGAAAAAAAAATCACCAATATAAAGCTCAATTATCGAGGTGTGATGTGAGCTATTTTTTTAAATTTAGGCTACATTTTGATAGGACCCCGACCGAAATTAAGTGATGCGTTTTTCGGGCATCTCCGTGCTTCGGAAGGCACGTTAAACAGTTGGTCCCGGCTGACGTCGCAAGATATCAGTCGTGAAGCCTAGTCAGAGGCTTAAAAAGGCGGCTTGATAACATCTGACGGTAAGGTTTATCACTGGCCTTACATTCACCTCTCCAACAATCCGCACTGAGCCCGCGTGTTGGAGTATGGCTTGTACCACCTCATAGTTGAGGTGAGGCCTGTGCCCAGCAGTGGGACGTATATGGCTGTATTTGTTGTTGTTGTTGTTGTTTGATAGGAAAGACAGGCGGGCGAAGCCGCTGACGGATAGCTATTAATTAATAAACTCAAAAATACCGGAACGATTAAAAAAGGCATTCTGCAGGCCTTCTAGATGAGGATAGCCAGCTCAGGGATTCGTCTGCATGATTGTGCTTGTCAGCCTCATATCTAAACCTAACCGCATTTCGTCAGGTGAAGTGAGGACATCTTTGATCTTTGATTTCTAATGTTTGACTAGTCATTTTTTATGTTTTTGTTCATTTCGTTTTATTAATGTCCTGACATTTATTTGTACGAGTATTTATTTTAATTTCATTATCTCTTAGACGATCTCAATATTAATTCCCTATGTAATATAATAAATGTGTAATGAGATATAAATTAATCTAATCTAATCTAATCTTGTCGGGCAATTAATATGAAAAAGAAAAGATTTCACTAATTTAAAGCTATATTGTCAGCGATTAGTATGAGCTATATTTATCAAAGCAAAATGGCCAACGTGTGCGAAGCTACAGATAAATGGTTCTGTATCTGAGTCGCGGTCTATCATTTGAGTCCTACTCCTACCAGGTGATTATTCAAAAACTTATAAAAAAAACGATATGGCGTACTCAGTAAGTGATGTAGTGACTTTAATTTCAAGGTCACCATAGACAAAATTTGTCGAACTGTCAATATTTTTCGTATAGAAGAAAACCCTAACATAAAATCAATTTTCACTTACGTAGGGTTACTACATCACATTTTGGTACCATAACCAGCACTAGGAATATCTTACTTCAAACAGTTCATTAAAAACTTTACCTGTATACCTGCCAGTTTCTCGCAGACCACAGATTATTCTAAAAAGTATTTATAAGTAAAGCTTTGCTCTTTCGTACACAAAGCTCGTAGAAAGAATGAAATAGGCCTCTTTGGAAACAAAAATTAATCTAACATAAAGAAATTTCTTCGTCATTCTTTTTAATTACAAAATATTTTATAACCTGGCACTAATAAGCTATCCATCGCGTCGAAGAATTCCAGTAAAATTGTTTTCTCACAGAAAGCGGAGCTGCGATGATAAATAATTAGCCATTCTTCAAACAAAATTGAAGGGCAGGCGCGCTCATTCATTTCCTGCTACCTCGGAAGGAAGGCTGTATAGATGCTGTAAAGGCTATAGTGCCCCCATTGTATCTACAACCTTAAGCTAGGGCTGAGCAAACCTGCAAAAAAAATACTCATAATTTTCTCATTCTTAATTTTCTATTGCCGAAAATGTACACCGATGACAGTCGCTAGCATAGGATTTCAGTATAGCATCACCCTATGTGAACAGCAATGTTTTCTTTCAGTTTACTTGAGGAAAACTCTTGGCGGAGGTACTGATTCAGAAGCCTGTTGTCGAAAGTTCTGAAAATTTATAATAAATTATTATATTAATTTATAATAAATCACTGACATGACTTCATAATAACTCGACGTAAACCTTACTCAAGATACAAACCATACGCAGCAGTTCGCGTAATTTCACCAGCCTTGCAATTACATTTAATTTAAATTACCACATTAATTATTTGCTTCCCTCGTTAGAAGGAATGGGAAGTAAATGACGCAAACATTCCGTCAAGATTAAATCATGTACAACCCCTTCCTTAGGCATTTAAGTTAGGTGTTCACACTCTATCGCAATTTGACACTGTTGCAGATGTTTTTTCACAACGTGTAACCACTCTTGAAATTTTGGTAATCGATCCTCGATTTCATTGAAGTAGTGTTTCCATCCATGATTTGTTTCCCATAAAGGAAAATTGTTATGATTATTATTGTTGGCTTCAGTCTCATCTAGTGGTAAGCGCTTACCCAGAAAATTCCTATTCACTCTTGCCTTGAAGACACCAAGGTTGTAAGTTTCCGGTAACACAGACGCAGGGAGAGCGTTCCACTCATTAGCGGTGCGGACCAGAAAAGACGCAGCAAACCGTCAAGTGCGGATTTCTGGGAAGTCAAACATCGAGGTGGTAGCCCTCCCGGAGCCTAGTGGTCCGGTGGTAGAAAGTAGAGGGTGGTTTCAAGTTGTGCAGTTCCTGCGCACACTCTCCGAGATACACCTTATACAATACCGATAGACAGGCGACTTTACGCCGATGCTACGAACTCTGGAGTTGGGTTTCAACGAGCGCATCGTCGCCTATATGAGTCTCCTGTCTCTTTTTTCTACTGAGGCCAATGCAGCTGGTATTTGGCAGAGCCATCCTACAAGTGGCAGCAGTACTATTGCAGTACTATTTAAAAATTACTAACTTCAAATAAAATGTTAAAGAATTCGAGTATTCAATCATTAATTGAGTTGTTCGTTCACTAACTATATATATCCTATAACTACAAACCACGCATTTATAAGTAGACTGTCACGAAATGAATGAATGCTTCTAATAGAAGCGATAAAGTTTAAATTCTCCTATAGCTGGGTTGGAACCACAAAAAAGTTTTGAATGCTTTGGTTCTTTACAGTTTTTTCATCTCAGGAGAGTTAGTCACAGCTGATTAACAATGAACACATGGATGATTTGACCAGATTTGAACTTGGACTCCACAGGTCCCGTTCCGGGCTGGAATAGTTAACCACGAGGCCACGTCGCTAATTTTCAATTCCGTTAAATTATGTCATCCTTTGATATTCATAGAACCATGTAGTTCTGTCATCTGATATTCTGCAATTCCAAGTAATATGCCCGACGCAAAAGCACTTTGATCACTTTGAAGCGAGCGATAATGCAAAATCACTATTTTCACCCTTTGCACAGAACCATCTTCATTAGTGATGCCGAAGCACAAAATTAGTACCGCTATCGATAGTGGACGTTCCTAAATTGAGATTCATTAATTTAGTTTTATTTTACGTACAGAGTGCTGAGTGCGAGTTGCAAAACTTCACCATCGTGTTTGCGAGAAAAAAAATGCGAATTTGCATGGTATCAGGTGAGCGCCATCTAGCGGCCTTAATGTTTCCCGAATTAGCTGCTAGATGGCGTTGATTCGATTTCATAGTAATTGACATTTACGTGCTCGCAAAACGCTATGGTGAAGTGATTCACCTCTCTCACAGCAACTCGCACTCGGCACTCAGGTTTTCAGTTATTACTAACATATTTTTTAAAACATTGCTCACATACTAAATGTAGTGAAATTGTAGGTATAAATAATATATTATATTACCTTAAACTTTCATGGTCAGTAAAGCAAATATCGGAAACTCATAACACAAAAGGTACGTGGTATCAATCCCGTATTGAACTATTCAAATGTATAAATAAATTATAAAGAAAGGAAAAATGTATGTATTTACAAATGATTGGTCAAAAACAAATATAAAAAGTTTGATTTGCTAAATATACTTGGGCTTTTGTATGTATTTACAAATGATTGGTCAAACACAAATATAAAAAGTTTGATTTGCTAAATATACTTGGGCTTTTTTGGGTGGGGGGGGGGGGGGTTGGACTTTGCAAAAGAGTTGAAGAGCGGGGTAGGGGGTGTCGGGCTCTGCCCTATGGGGGCGTTTGGCCTTTGGAGTGATTTGTTTTGTTTTGCGTACAGCCTAGTGCGGGCGAGAAATAGTCTTATAGGATTTTTTATCGTATTCTAGCGATGGTTTTCATCGATCAGCATCACTTTCTTCAATAATGACTAGGGAATTTTAGGAACAAAGTTCCGCTTTTAATTAATGCAGTCAAAAGGTTTCCAGCCATCAATGCATTCAAAAGGCTTCCAGATTTGCTTTCTTGATTCATTAATAATTTGAATTTACCTCCAGTGTAACGATATAAGCACAGACATAAATTGAAGCAGATGAAGTGAGTTTAGTACCTCATTTGACGCTACTTCATTTAGTTCACGCTTAGGCCTCTTCCTCGCCGGATCGGTGCGTTTTCGTTTCGGTACCGCCTCTGCACCGAATCTGGATACTTTGTTTACCGATGCCATCTAATCAAATAAGACTTTTCAGACCGACTCGTTTCAGTACACATTTTTTTCGAGCGCATACGCGCGCCTCTGCATTGAATCTGTACAGAGCGGCCGGCCTCCCCCGTCTCACCCCCGCCAGCTCCGCCACGCGCCTCACTCACAGTCACATTGAATGAACATTACCGTACCGGAAACATCCAGAGCCTGGCAGGAAATGTTTTTCAGCAAAAAATCTGTACAGATTCGGTGCAGAGGCGGTACCGAAACAAAAACGCACTGAGCCGGTGAGGAAGAGGCCTTAGGCAAAGGATGTCAAAATCAAATACATAGATGAACACTTATGAAATATTTTTTTATGAACTGAAAAATTCATTGAGAAATGGTGGATTCCTATCACTAAAAATCTATCGTGACTTCACAATAAAGCTGATTTACCACCAGAGATGTGGTATTCTACGTTGCTGTAGATGCGTTTGATACTCCAATCACATTCATTTGTCCACTGGTGGAAACTTGTTCTACTAAGCCACGATTTCAATATGACCTATGACATGATACATGGTTGCGAGCTATGGAGGCGTGCTATGGATGCGTGTTGTGCATGCCTAACCTACTGTCGATACACAGCTACCTTACGGAACAGAAAATAATTTTATTTTATCTATGCTTGCGGGGCGCATCTTCGTAGCACATCTTCATTGCTTCGCTGTCCACCGATGCTTTGCTATGTAAAACGAATAATACATTTTGTGGTGTAATACATTTTTAGCTTAGCTTGCACATCGCTGGTAGAAAATCAACTATTTTTTAACACAGAACCGATGATGAATGATTTGAAATTCGTATTAAGTTATATATCAAATCTCAAGTTAGGTACTTGACAAACCTACCTACTTCACAAAATAAAAAGTTTACTGAAGGACCGCTCTCGCCTTTTTCTATCAACTTGCCTGATCGCCTAGGGTTGCTACTCGCTACTATATTCGCCAGATAAGCGCGACTTGACAGATACCGCGTAAAATAAAATGCATCAAGTGAAAAATTACACCTAGTTCAACAAAAAAATATATACAAAAGGGGTCCAGTTAGATTGAAGAGAGTAGATGGGTGAATACGTATAAAAGTATTATATAATAAGAAGTCATTTACCGGGGTCCAGGTGCAACCTGCTAGCCTAATGGCTTGATCAAACAGTCCTACCTACCTACTTACCTAGTAGGCTGTAGATAACACCATGAGCCACCGCTTTGGCGGTCACCTGTCGGCGGCGCGGCGCGGATGCAGCAGCCGCGCGTACCAATAAAAGAATATACTAAAAATACAGGTGTTTTACCAATGCATGATAAGATAAGTTACGGAAAAAGTAATAGCCCATTTGTACTGGATTTAAATGTGTTACGAAATATAATGGTTTACCTACCTATATACTTATAATACTCGTACATATAGTACTACTAAATTGCAAACGTTATCTGACCTTTACTTACCTTTCAACATCATTTGGTAACTTAAAAAACGTTTAATCACAATTTCTTGTGGTGTTCATACAGCCAAATACACTGCAACAGAAATATCTGCGCGAAACCATTTTTGACCGTTGAACTATAATGTAAGTATCTGACCACGTACAAATAATATCTCAATGTTTTTGACAGTGCGACTGACCGCGACTCTGAAAATCTCTGACTTCGCCTGTAAACTCACGTCTCTGTGTGCGTGTGTCAAAATGGCGTGTTGTTCTAAGCGGGCTATCTGTCAGAGCGCCGCGCATGTCCAATTTGTGACCTATTGTAGTTGACTGGTTTTACTGCCTTTCAGAAGTTTTATTTGTCTTATTTTTACAAACCCATACGACATTTTTTGTTTATTATTTTTATATCTATCAAAGAGTGTACCAGTCTATACATTCTGATTTATTGTTTATACTTTACACAAAGGTAAACTAATTAAATTAAAGATAACTGATTGTGTTAGATCCGACGAACCGTGATGGAATCAGATTGAACGGTAGGCTGGTAAAATCTCCTATCTCAGATATGTAAAATATCCGGTATTATGATCCAAATATCCAGATTAATGTGTATGGGAGTAATAATACAAAATTTTAAGATATCTCATTTTCTTCCATCACTATCCACTTCTCTTTTTTTATTATTTAAATTGAAATTGCTTCCTAGCGCTAATGCCGCCTAATTTGTACTAGACTAAGTTTTTAGATTCAAATCATTGTTTTAAGTTGTACAATAAATCATATTTCATTTTATTTTATTTTTTTTGGTTGCAATCCAGCATGATCAGCGTGTACAACCGAAATATAATAAGTATTGTTGCTAAGTAAATTTCAAAAAACACTTGACATACACACATATTTTAAGTACGCACTTGGGTGTTTGTAATTTCAGCGTCACCTAATACAGAGAAATATGACTGAATACAGGAACCGTGGAATTGCCTGTTATGAGATTCCGGCAAAAACAGAATCACTTCAAAAAATTCTTTGTAAGAATTCCTTGCGTATAATTAAAACGTCAAGCACTTTTGGACCCTTGTAAATGTAAGATACGAGGTTTTACCCTATACCCTTTGAGGCTTTCAGAGAGGTAATTACCTCACGTTCCTAGCCCCTCTTGGAGGTATTATTAGATTTTGCAAGCCTTATGCAAATAAGAATATAGTGCTGGATCTGATATTCAACTGGTCTTAGGTTCGATCCCAGCCCAGGAGAACCATTTGTTTGATGAACATTTATGTTTTTTATTTATGATTGGCGTAGTGCGCTGTAGCACGGTTTCTCGCCTTGATTTCCCTAGTGGCCCGGGTTCGATTCCCGGTCGGGTCAATTCAGGAAACGATCTTTTCTGAATTGACTCGGGTCTGGGTGTGATGGGAGACGCCCCTGGCTTAATTCCAAGAGAGACCAACAAGAGCTGTGTTGTGTGGCGCATATTTATTTATTTAATTATTATCTACTAGCTGACCCGGCAAACTTCGTTCCGCCTAACTGGTCTAAAATTGATCCAGCCGTTCTTGAGTTGTAGGTGGTGTAACTAACTTGACTTTGTTTTATACGAGGTCTACATAGGATTTGAAAATGTAATAAGAATTTTTTTTTGTTAGTGTATCAGCCTAGCACATGTACTGTGCAAGCTTTGCTAGGTGTCTCAGATATCACTTGATTTAGGAATACTTCGGATTGCGCGTTTTCAAACCCACAGGGGCTGGATGGATGTCTGATTTGATGACCGGTCGGAGACTAGTCGAAATCTTTGCTGAAATTACTCTTTCTGCTTATTTGATTGGGTATAAGCCAATAACTAATAATGGCAACGATGCCCATTCTAATAATGAAGGCCCTTGCTCAGAATTAGGACAGTATACCTAATAGGCTTAATACTTACCTAAAACATAGTTACTAGGGGTGTTCAAAAAAGTGATAATGAGTATGAAGCAGTTAATTATATTATTTATTGTTATTTTATTTTTCTACATAATCACCCTTGAGGTTAATACACTTAGTATATCGTTTTTCTAATCCTTAGATTACCTTCTTCAAACAAATCTTCATCTTGATCGCTTAAAAAACATGTACGGCGGCAATCACTTCCTCATCATTGCGATATTTGTGACCTCTCAGTGGTTATTTTTGTTCACGTGGTTAGTGAACAAAAAGTGGTTAGTGGTTTAGAAATCACTAGACGCATGGTCAGGTGAGTATGGAGGATGTTCCAGTAATTCAAATCCAGCATCTTAGACAGCAGTCTCGGGACTTGTGTGCGGGGGCGTTATCTTGGTGAAACAACACAACTTTAGCAAGTTTGCCGCGGCGATTTTCGCGTATTTCCTGACGCAGTTTTTTTAATTGTTCTGCGTATAAAGGCTCAGTATAAGTGACTCTATGAGTGAGGTATGCAATCATTATCACCCCCTGGCTGTCCCAGAAAAGAGAGCCCATTATCTGGCGGATAGAATTGCCTTAAACTTCTTAGGCGTTGGAGATGAAGGCCTCTTACAAGTCATGGACTGTTGTTTCGTTTCAGGATCATAATGATGGAGCCATGTTTCATTCATAGTTACAAAGCGAGCCAAAAATCGGTCAGGATCTCGTTGTATCAATTCCAAATTGATTTGAGAAATCCGCAGTCTTGTGTGTTTATGCTCGTCTGTAAGCATTCTAGGCACCCAGCGCGCTGATACTGTTTTCATGTTCAAATGTTCATGTATAATACTGTGGATACTTCCTATCAAAATCTTTGGTTCTTCAGCTACAAAAAGAACAGTAACCCGACGATCCGCCAAAACATTTTTTTCTATTTTTTTATCCTTAAAATTTGTTTAGTAACTGCCGTCGTAGGGCGTCCCGAGCGTGGGTCGTCTTTAGTTAAATTTTTTCCTCTTTCAAACTCGGCACACGACCGCGCAACCGTAGAATACGGAGGAGCTTTAACCCCTAATACTCCTTCAAATCTAGATTTACTTGCTCAGTAGTAATTTTTTTTTAGGCAGAGATAATAATATTTTATTACGGCGTGATTTTCAATTTAATCTGATTTGCGTACCACGCTCCGACACGACGAAAACAAATGACTTCGATTTTTAAAATAAGAAAAGAAAATCAATAAAAAAATATTTTATCAAATTTCTGGGCTTTGCTTGCCAGTATTTACTTTTTTGTTATTCAAGGAGTTTTTTATGCCATTATTACTTTATAATGAATATCCCTCGTGAAATCTATTCGTCAGTTTAGTACATAATGAAACGTTATAGCAACAGAGTGCTTATCTAACCCATTGTTTGGTGAAATTATGCTGGATCATTAGTCAGGCCATTTCCTGAGGCAAATTATCAGCTATTAGGTTTAATAGTTCCGAGTGGTTTACGATTTGATTTAATTTTGTAATGGCTTCTTCACATGTAAGAGATTTATTATATGTAAGTAATTTGAAAATAGTATTAATGAATTACGTTGTATTTATTTTGTGTATACTAATCTCAATTTTATGTATTCATAGAGAACTATCTACTCAACAGTATGTCTACCACGACTTTCTGCCACCTAAACTACGATAGTTGACTTTAAAACGTGTATGTATTTTTGGTTCCATTTTTGATCACTAGGGGCGCGGTACCGAAATCCCTTCAACCGTCAACGCGGTCGGCGCGGACGATAGCCGCTGTCATTGGTTGAACTCATGGTAGAGATACAGGACAAGCGGACCTCTGCCAATGCTTTGCATGACGATAAAAGATAGGGCTTTCCCTTTTTATTAAATAAATATAAAGTCATAGTTTTGTCTAACTATGACTTTATATTTATTTTTAGAACATGATGAAAGACGCATATTGACGGAAAAAATTTAGGATTGTTAATGGATATGTACTTTTGCTACAGCCAAAATTTTATGTCGACTGAAAAACACCTGACTGATTATGTGTTCGGGCGAAAAATAAGACCAAAAAACACTATCTCAGACTCAAATTAAATGTAAAATCCATAAGAAAAATTCATTGCAAACACGAGTTAATCAAGTTTAGTATTTATTCAACATTATTTAAATTGAGAATAATTTATTTTGACTTATTATTCGGTAAATATTATCTTATCAAACATTATTTGATCGGACTTCTGCCAATGCTTTGCATGAGGCTAAAAGATAGTGCTTTCCCTTTTTAAATCTAACCATGACTTTATATTTATTTTTAGAACACGAGGAAAGACGCATATTGACGCAAAAAAATGTAGTATTGTTAATGGATATGTTATTTTGCTACAACCAAAATTTTATGTCGACTGAAAAACACCTGACTGATTATGTGTTCGGGCGAAAGATAAGACCAAAAAACACTATCTCAGGCTCAAATTAAATGTAAAATCCTTAAGAAAAATTCATTGCAAACACAAGTTAATCAAGTTTAGTATTTATTCAACATTATTTAAATTGAGACTAATTTATTTTGTCTTTTTCTTCGGTAAATATTATCTTATCAAACATTATTTGATCCATAGCAAATTCGTTTCGTACAAATAGACAAAACATACTCCACGAAAGGTATCTCGACATTCTCTCAAGACCTCGAGGATCCTTCAATTGCCCGCATCCGACTAGCCGAAGTGTGAAAGGACAAAATCGCTGGAAGGTCGGTGAAGCTTAAAGATTAAGGAAATAAAGGGTCCACTCGAACGAAACAAGCTTTCAATGGGGACAGTTAACTTAAAATATATTCAATGACAAGACCTTTATTTAGAACGAAAATTGGTGAGAATTTCTTAGAAATAGGCCTCGATAACTTCTGATAGAACGGTTTATCAGTGGCCTTATTAATACCTCTCCTACGAATCGTATACGAGCGCGTTGAAACATGGCTCGTTCCACCTCATAGTTAAAATGAGGCATTGAGAAGGAGAAATAATAAACTGAGCAACTAAAAATACTGAAATGCGCCCCAGAATTAATATGTAGGCAAAACACTGATTTAAGAATATTTAGTCTCAGATAGTATTTTTGGGGGTTAGGTTAGGTTAGTATTGTAACGATGCCGTTTCGTTCCAGTCTCGTGGACGTTAGAACCTCCAAGATGGCTGAAAACTTCATAGTTTAACTTACTGGCCACCAATAGTATTCTGTACCTGTCCTTTCAAAATTTAATTAATCGTTCTATGTTCGCTGTTCAGCATTTTGAGTCAGTCCCACCAAAACCATCGTACAGAGCTTGCGAGCATTTTACCAGATTACCAGTTTAAGTTTAACTTACGTGATGGTGTATTTTTAAATAACCAATTATTGTAAACAGTTATAAGTAACAGGAACCCGTGTATCGGGTTCTTCTTTCCTACCTATACTTTTACCCAATTTAATAAACAAGTCACTGGATTGGCTGATCTTTTATTAGCCATTCCACAACTACATCTACTCCTAAATATTGTGTGACGAATCCCGGCTTTCCGGCTCCTGTATTGCTAGCCTGCAACGAGGATTTCGCCACAGTATGTCGCTTCATCCCCACCATGAGCCTTCGCCTTGTCGTGGTGGGGGGGCTTATTACTGGTGGCAGGTGGAACCACCGGGAAGCTAAGAGGGCTCAGGCATGGCAGTGCGGTGAACTTCCCACCCACACACTGCCTGCCGCCGGGTGTGGTGGTGGTATGGTGCCTACCACTGCCCCCTTAAAGGGGTGCCGACGGGCGCAGCGCCTAAGGGCGCGAGGTGGGGGCCGCGGTGCACAACCGTTTGGAGGGGGTCAGTGATCTCTGTCGGGGCTCGTCGGGGCCGCACCGCTAGATGCGGTAGAGGATCCACCTTTTAGGTGGATGCTGGCGGACCTAGTAGGGTCCGCGTACGGTGGGAGCCAGTGGGCTTGAGTATGGGGGTGCTTTTGCCCGCAATGCATGGCTTTCACCGCAACGGCGGAAGTACCTGTGTACTCTAGGTGCTTCCATGGCATCCCCCCTTCATTGGGGTTTTGGCTGGAGGGGGCCCCAATACGGGGAAGCACTGGCGGCGGGGCGTTGCGGAACTTTTTAGGGACCCCGCCTCGCCGCTGAAGAGTTGAGGTCGAGTACCGTGGGGTTTTAGTCGGTAGAAGTTTGACATAACCTCGTCGTTCCCCCGGTGAGGTATCCATAAGGATATCCCCACGAAAATAAAAAATAAAAATTAAAGTATGTTGCTTCATTAAATACTATCCTTTGAGAAGTACAAGCCTGTTTGTTTCTGCTGATAAACGCAGTCCTCTCCTAACTGTATTAACGGAATGTCAAACACATAATGCACAGAATGAATGGAGTCTGAGAGTTAACACCAATGGCAGTCGCAAGCGTCCGCTTTGACGTTTCTGAATGAGATTCCGGTACAGCGACTAGTGATTAAAAAATGGAAACAAAAATTGTATACATGAAGTCAACGATCGTTCTTTACGTGACAGAAGCTCATGGTAGACATACAGTACGTCTACCACGAGTTGCCACTTTAAATTCACGTTAAAGAAATTGTATTAGGACATGATGACATGACATTAAAGAGTTAAAAACAATATTTTACGCAAAAGGTAACGTAAATTTAAAGTGGCAACTCGTGGTAAGATTATCACTTACGTATCGTCTTCTTCTGTCAAGTTAAGTTTTATTAAGCTTTCTTTCTTTCACATAGTTTATTTTCCTACTTAAACTACAAAATGCATATGCTTGACGTAATTAATAAGTCAATAACTTCTGGCAGCATTTTATTGTCTTCATCATATGACTTTCTGTGATGAACATGCCCTTCCTTTACATATTTTTTTGGCTGTTTGATTTATAACTTTCAATTGCTAGAAAATTACAAATATTCAGATACAATATAGCTTTTGGCTAAAAAATTAAGACTAAAGAGCAACTGTCTTATCAAATTGCAATTCAGCATCTAGCGACGTGAAGTGGGTGTCTTTAACTTATTAGAAACTAAAATGGCTAACGTAGCCTGCTATTGGTCGGTCGCCGAAGGAACGTGTCCGATAAACGTTAGAACGTACAGTGTAGATGCAGTTGGCTGAGGATTCAAAGACGTCATCTACACCCCCGTACGTCACCAACTGGTTTTATTTCATTCAAATACATGATGACAATAACAAAATGTT